>CM077259.1:13952456-15152456 GCA_039654775.1 Spinibarbus caldwelli
ACGTCTTCAGGAAAAGGGCTACCAAGCCACTTCTGAAACAGAAACAATGTCAGAAGCATCTTATCTGGGCTAAGGAGAAAAAAAAACTGGACTGTTGCTCAGTGGTCCAAAGTCCTCTTTTCAGATAAAAGTAAATTTTGCATTTCATTTGGAAATCAAGGTCCCAGAGTCTGGAGGAAGACTGGACAGGCACAGAATCCAAGCTGCTTGAAGCCCAGTGTGAAGTTTCCACAGTCAGTGATGAATTGGGCTGCCATTTCATCTGCTGGTGTTGGTCCATTGTGTTTTCTGAAGTCCACAGTCAACGCAGCCATCTACCAGGACATTTTAGAGCACTTCATGCTTCCTTCTGCTGACAAGCTTTATGGAGATGCTGATTTCATTTTCCAGCAGGATTTGGCACTTGCCCACACTGCCAAAAACTCCAAAAGTTGGTTAAATGACCATGGTGTTGGTGTGCTTGACTGGCCAGCAAACTCACCAGACCTGAACCTCATAGAGAATCTATGAGGTATTGTCAAGAGGAAGATGAGAGACACCAGACCCAACAATGCAGATGAGCTGAAGGCCACTGTCAAAGAAACCTGGGCTTCCATACCACCTCAGCAGTGCCACAGACTGATCACCTCCATGCCACGCTGAATTGAGGCAGTAATTAAAGCAAAAGGAGCCCCTATCAAGTATTGAGTACATATACAGTAAATTAACATACTTTCCAGAAGGCCAACAATTCACTAAAAATGTTTTTTTTATTGGTCTTATGAAGTATTCTAATTTGTTGAGATAGTGAATTGGTGGGTTTTTGTTAAATGTGAGCCAAAATCATCACAATTAAAAGAACCAAAGACTTAAACTACTTCAGTCTGTGTGCATTGAATTTATTTAATACACGAGTTTCACAATTTGAGTTGAATTACTGAAATAAATAAATTTTTCCATGACATTCTAATTCATTGGGATGCACCTGTATATATATAAACTACAAGTATTTTACATATATTTCAAGTGATATGTTTGGATAGATATGTTGTTGTTTTTTTTTGTTTTTTTTTTGTTTTTTTCATTTTTCACTTTTAGTATTTTTTTGAAGTACATTGTGAGTAGGCAGAGGACAGCTTGGCAGCATTTTAAATACAGATATAGAATTACTATCATTGAATTAAAATATATTATGCAAATATTAAATATTAATTTAATTATATTTCAATTGATATCTCTGCGTAGATTAAATTGTTTTTGTTTATTTTATTTATTTATTTTCTGAACTACAATGTGAGTGAGTTTTAATATAGATGTAAAATTACTAATTATTATTAAATTAAATATTATGTGAATAATAATTATAATAATAGACCAATTTCATGTAGACATCACAGTTACGTCACTCGCAGCTGCGCGCGCATTGTGGTGGCAGTAACACACGGTAACAAGCGGAGTGAAACGGGAAAAATCCACAGAATAAGAGATAAAATGTTCTGTTGTGCCTTTGGATGTCAGAATCGGAATGCAAATAATTTTTATAGAACACTGTCGTCAAAAACGCCACTGAAGCTAAACGCAGACGTTTAAACAGACAGACTAATGAATGAAACCTGCTATGATTACTCTACTTTTAAAGCATGAATTTGATTTAAACAATTGGTCTACATAATATTCACATATGCAGTTCATATGGAATATATTATATTTGCCCTACATTTACAGCATGAAGTATTATTTAAACCTATAACATTTTACATTTAACGTTACCTATTTTGTCTCACAATTCTTTTTTGAGACTTTTTTTTTTTTCTCACAAATGCAACTTTATATTTCGTATTTCGGACTTTTTAACTCGATTTAACTCAACAATAGCGAGTTTGTCCATTCTGAGGGGGCGGGGGGGAGCCAGATGTGTGGGATATAGCTCAAAAGAGAGAATGACGAGTTGATTTTTCTTATCAGAATTGTGAGATATAATCTCGGAGAATACTGAAATACTGAAAATGAAATTTTAACGCATACCTGCTGCCACTGCCAGACAAAAAAAACGACGACAGCTGTGTTTAAACGCGATAAAACGAGTGGACTGGACAGAAACGATCGTCAAAAATGCTCGCGTTTGCAGGCAGCGCACACTTCTTATCAGAAAAAGTTCAATAAAGTATTGTCTTTTATTGTTATGGGCGCGTCTAAAGATTTCTTATGGATCTCACTACTGTGTCGTGTATGAAATAATGCCTGTGTGCATGTGTGTAAAACAACAAACTGACGATTTATATGCTTAATCATGTGTAATTGTATATACATTGTTATGAGTAATTGTGGCTGGAATAATAATGTAGCTGTAAAAATAGTTTCCTGCTGAAATTGAAATATATATGTGACCCTGGACCACAAAACCAGTCTTAAGTCGCTGGGGTATATTTGTAGCAATAGCCAAAAATACATTGTATGGGTCAAAATTATCAATTTTGTCTTTTATGCCAAAAATCATTAAGATATTAAGTAAAGATCATTTTCCATGAAGATATTTTGTAAATTTCTCACCGTAAATATATCAAAACTTCATTTTTGATAAGTAATATGCATTGCTAAGAATTTCATTTGGATAACTTTAAAGGCGATTTTCTCAATATTTAGATTTTTTTAGACCCTCAGATTCCAGATTTTCAAATAGTTGTATCTCGGCCAAATATTGTCCTATCCTAACAAAGCTTATTTATTCAGCTTTCAGACGATGTATAAATCTCAATTTCGAAAAATTGACACTTAAGACTGGTTTTGTGGTCCAGGGTCACATATTACATCTTCATGACTAGATACACGGTGAGTTTGTCTTTACTATACACGTTAGATGTGAGTCACTCAGCCGGAGGGAATCCTGTCAGATCATCCATCCTTTGAGTGAGTACAGGTCGGCCAATCTGGTTTCGTCCATTAAAGTTAACCTTTGCAAATAACACGGTCCCGGACAGTGATTGACCTTACATATGCAGGTAAAATCGGAATTTCTCCAGTTATTGTTAAAAAACAAGCTAACAGACTTCATAGCTAGCGTGAGTGAAGCGGTCAGTGGAATCTTTCTGCCACCACCCAAGCTCTGCCCACAGAAAAACGTCACAATGTTTACTAACATGAAAAGGGTCTATAGTTAAATAAATATAATAATAAGTATGATAATAGTTAAATTTAAATATATTTAAAATGATATCTTTGCATAAATAAAGGTGTTTCTCATATTATTTTATTTTATTTATTTTTCTTTTTTCATTTAATTTTATGTATTTATTTCTTGTTTGCTTGTTTGAAGTACAATGTGAGTGAGCAGAGGACAGCATGATAGCATTTTAAATATACAGCTTTTTAAATATAGTTGTAGAATTACTCATTATTATTGGATTACATATTGATATTATATTATGTAATTATTTGTCATTTAAATATATTTAAAGTTATAGGTATTTATTTGTTAGCATTTTTTAAATTAATATTATATGATAACATACAGTATATTAATAATGTAAATATATTTAATGTTATATTTTTGACTTTATAAAGGTGTGTTTTTTCCTTTGCAGTTGTGTAGAGTTTTTCTTGTTATCTTTGTCCTTGTGTTAGAAATCAGTCAGGCCTATCCTTTCCCTTGTGAGAGCAGACATTAGCCCTGCCATGTCACTTGGCCTGTGATGAAAGATTAAGCATGTTTTTGCGCTTGGGTAATTCAGTCATGACATAGAGATTGTGCCTCTGATTGGAGGAGAGCCTTGGGCACGGCCTTCTGTGATACAGATACAGATATGATTTTTAAAGATGTTTTATTTTGGTCCTCAAGTATATTCTTCTTGAGGTTAATCTTGCCTACCACTGGGTTTAGAAGATCACCGGAAAAGGCTTCTTTGCCTGACCTTTATTTACCAAAGGCAACACATCGCCCTGGTGCCCAATTTACAGCAGAAAAATGTAAAACCATTTTGTCTATGCTATTTAACTGGATTTCGTGCTCACGGCCAGCCTTTGTCATGCTCCGGGGAGAGCTGGTGCACGAGTCATTGTCTGGCTCACTCTTCTTTCAAATTGTGCTGCTGAAACTGGGAAAACAATCAATGTTAAAAATCATTGAGTGAAGGCAGCCTTAATGGAGTTCATTTTTACAATAGAAAATAGAAAACCATTGCTGTGGATATTAAATAAGCCAGAAATATTGATAGCTACACCATGCAAACAGTTCCACCGATGTGCAGTTCAGCAGCTTGAGGGAAACTAAACGCTCCGTGGTGGTGGTGCTAAGAAATGACAACAATATCTCATGTCAATAATTGTGTTATTAGAATTAGAGTGACCTTTTCTGTCCGGCACACCATCTAGATACAAACCGGAGGCCGGTGGTGCTGCTTTCTGTGGATTTAGTGCTCGTATGCCAGGAGAGAGAGAGCTTTGGAAAGGAACTAATGCAGGGGAAGCTTCAAAGCAAGAAACTTTCACTCAGAGCCTTTCATGCGAAGAGTTTGAAGATGACAAGGGGAGAAATGGAAGGAGTCTCCATAGAGCTGAGACAAACAGGTGGATATTCCTCTTACAGAACTTCTGAGCGGACCGCTCTCTCTCTTTCACTTTAGACCAGACTGTCCATCATGGACACAGAAATATTAGCTCTGACAGGGTGTAATTTGGACAGATAGAAGGCCAACAGATCACTTTTTGTTGATAGAAGAGGTCAAACAGAAAAGCATCAAGTGGGCAAAGCACTCAGCAAATTTAGCGATTGCCAAAAACCCAGTTGAAACGTCAGCCCTGAAATAATGTGATAAATCTTGTCAGGACATTGATGCTTATTTTTTTTTTTTCCCCTCGTGCACTTTAAAATCCAAGAAAGTGTGAAAACCGTGGGTCAAAGTGAAGTCACCATTCACTCAGCATCCAGTCTATTCAAAGTGCCGTAAGAGCCGGTAAAATTGAAAGAGTGGAATATGGGGGTTATTGTGGGCGACTTTGACATGGTTTCAGCGAACTAATCTTTCACCCTTTGAATCCGCAGGGACACTCAGCATCTCTCTGTGTGGATTTTTTGTAAATTCCTTGGCCCTTATGCATGACCTGTCTCCAACGCAAGGTCTGCTGCTTATCCTGATTCATGCATACTAATGACTCTGGACTATTTACATTACGAACCCACTGTTTTATCTATCGGTGCATGTCTACTGTTTAACCCACATTGCTTGCCAAAGTGAGCAAATGATGTCATTAAAGTTGCACATGGGAGCAGCTCTAATATCTCCCCCACGTCCATGCAACGTACCCACAGTGCTGTCGCATAAGCATCTGTGGAACGCCACTTCAAGCTCTATTACTGGGGGAATATTAGATTTGGGTTCCTTTGAGAAACTAGAGGGCTGGATGCCAGCCAGCACTGGAATGGAGCGTAGGACTGGAAAGGCATAGCTCAGCCATTACAACCTGTCAGTTTGAGAGGATGAATACCTCCAAGGAAACAGCAGGAACCTCAGAGCACACATCTCATGTGGAGCCCACTTACATAACCGTGGTGGGCTTGGCAAGCGCACCACAGCCTCCTATGAATCTTGGGAATTTTAAAGGGATAGTTCACTCAAAAATGAAAAATCTGTTGTCATTTACTCACCCTCATGACGTTCCAAACCCGACTGGCTTTCTTCTACATTTTCTGAAAAATGTGTTTTTGTCCATACAATGGAAATCAATGGGGTCCAACTAACTGTTGTTTTGGACTCCATTGACTTTCATTGTATGGACAAAAAGATTTCTTCAAAATATCTTCTTTTGTGTTCCACAGATGAAAGAAAGTCATACAGGGTTGAAAAGACATGAAGGAGAGTAAATCGTCAGCAGAACAGAAAGAGCTGCAGAGGAAGTGACTGAATTGAGAGCGATGAATCATTCACAATGAGACCAGAAACATGAATTAAGAAAATAAGTATTTTGATTTCAAGTTCACTTCAAAAGGGTTTAATGGTGTTAGTATGGTCACTGATTACACTATATTGGTAATTCTTTACAATAAGGTTCCATTTGTTAATATTAGTTAACCACATTAGTTAAGAAAAAAACTAACAATGAAAAAACTGGCCCTCGAGGTCCACTCTCCTGCAGAGTTTAGTTCCAACCCTAATCAAACACACCTAAATGAGCTAATTCAGTGAGCTCTTCAGGATTACTAGAAAGTTACTGGCAGGTGATTTTGATCAAGGTTGGAGCTAAACTCTGCAGGAAAGTGGACCTTGAGGACCAGAGTTAAGAACCCCTGTTCTAAAGCATTTATTAATCTTAGTTATTGTTGATTCCAGCATTATTAAAATCAAAAGTTGTATCTATTAATGTTATTTAATAAACCTGACTAACATGGACTAACAATGAACAGTTGTATTTTTAACTAACATTAACAAAGAATAATAAATATTGTATCACTCATTGTTAGTTAATGTTAGTTAGTAATGCATTAAACAGTTAACAATTGGAACCTTATTGTAAAGTGTATATATTTCTTATAATAGAATTACTATTGGCAAAGGCTGTGCAGACTTTGCTTTTTTTCTTTTTTTTTCCTTTTGCTTTGTTTTACTTATTGTTTTGTTTTTTGTTTTTTCTTTATTTTTATTTGGCACACCTAACTGTTGTTCTTGTATCCATTATGCCTAATGAAAGGCCAGTAATACTTTCTTGCCTTTCATGCTCTATTTTTTCGGTGTCTTTTATGGTTTATTTTCTCGCTGCACTCATTAGCACTCAGTATAACAAAAAAGGTAGCCGTTTCCTGTTTTTGCCTGTCATGTACCTATATGTAGAAACACTACCTGGCAAACAGGAACCTATTTAGTATTTGCCTGATATTAGACACGTTCTACAAAAGCAGCAGCACGACAGCCTTGTGTAGTCCATTAAATGCCAAGGGTCCTAAATGTCTCTATGATTTTCTTACATAAGCTGTTTGCCATTAAGTTTCATCATGTCATTAGACCGCCAGACAGACCGAAAAATCCTATTAGACACCAGAAATTGGCACACAGGTGTAATACGGTTATGCAAGGAGTTTGCACAAATGTGGAGCGAGTGACCGGCCCGCGTGAATCTGTATGTCAGATCCTACCCTCTGACGGTGTCGAGACACACGACGCTGGATACTTCGACGTGAGAGAGCGTTAGTTATGTGTCCGACGTCAGTTTAAATGTCACCCCTCCTACTGCATTGTACAAACACAGCAGGAAGTCTAATCCCAGCTGAATTGGAAAAGAACTGAGACTTGCCAAGGAGAAGTGCACATTTCATGCTGAATGTAGCAGCTACGGCTGAGAGGCAAGACTGACGCAAGGTGCAAAAAGCCAGTGGGCTACCTGCTGCCAGTCACTGGAGAATAGAACCATTGAGCGGCCAGCCGTTTTAATAGATATGAGAAAGGGCAGTACTTACGGAGCAGAAAGGTCAATGCTGAGAGCGCTTGAATATGGACATTGGTGATGTCATGACTTCTGACTGTATACACGGCAAACATCAGAGTGTATCGATTATGTTTAAATGATTCTAAAGGTTAATAGAAAAAAAAAGCTTGCACACATTTTGTATCAAACAATGGTAATGCTGAAGCGTCAAATCAAATGACTGAGAACAATCCAATAAGTGTTGAACAAAGCCAAGACTGTTTAAAGTTTCATGCAGCCTGGGGGCACAAGATGCTGACGTGCTTTACTTTTCTCCTCCACAGATAAACCTGAGGTGACGATCAAGGTGGAGTTTCCGCAGGGCCTGATTAGAGAGGGCGAGAATCTGGAACTGACGTGCCAGGCTAAAGGCAAACCACAGTAAGACGCCTCTCTCTCCTGTGTGTTCCATTTCTGACAATATTGGCAACTTTTTGACCGTTTGCTCTGGTACGGATGAGTCAGCGTCATGGGCTTTCATCCACATTGAGAACAGTCCTCTACCAAAACCCATCGCCCAAAGTGTGACCGCCGTCACAAGGCATTCATTGAAATTAATTATACAACAATTCTGGTCCTGATCTATTTGGACAAGCGGCATTCCAAGATATTTTATGATATTGCTTAATTGCATTTGAGGCATTTAATCAAAAATATCTATTTTAGTCTTGATGTATGAGCTTTAATTTAGTCTGCCTACGCAATGAAATTGAGAAGGATGCTGGTCAAAATCTCAACTGAATTTGATTGTGCACATGCATCAACATTTCTTGGCTTTTTACCAAATATGTGACCCTGGACCACAAAACCAGTCTTAAGTCGCTGGGGTATATTTGTAGCAATAGCCAAAAATACACTGTATGGGTCAAAATGATCTATTTTTCTTTTATGCCAAACATTATTAGGATATTTTGTAAATTTCCCACCATAAATGTATTAAAACTTAATTTTTAAATAGTAATATGCATTGCTAAGAACTTCATTTGGACAACTTTAAAGGCGATTTTCTCAGTATTTCCCTCAGATTCCAGATATTCAAATTGTTGTATCTTGGCCAAATATTGTCCTATCCTAACAAAACCATATATCAACACAAAGCTTATTTATTCAGCTTTCAGGTGATGTATAAATCTCATTTTCGAAAAATTGACACTTATGACTGGTTTTGTGGTCCAGGGTCACATATTGACTATTGATCACTTTATCTGGCATGCAACATGAAATTAATTACTGTATTTAAATTTAGTGGAGAACTTGATTTAATAAACTACGTGGATAAGTGTTATTAGTTTAAAAAAGAAAAAAGGACAAGAAATAATTCATGTAGTCTCAGCACAACAAATAAAAAAACAATTGTGTGTGACAGAATTTGAAATTTGGTTGAAAATTACAAAAAAAATTTTTTTGCATTTGTTAAATTTAGTTAATTAAATTGAACATGCAGCAATTACTTGTGGAGTTAAAAAGCTGAAATATTGCCATATTTTTTTCCAATCAATATTAATAATTTATTTAGATCATGATAATCATTTTCCATACACCATTGATGAAAAATATACAGTGGCCCCAAAATGTGAATTTTTTCATATTTTGGCCCAAAATATTTTTTATTTATTTATTTTTACAGATACCGCTTGGTTTGATATCTAATGCAGTGAAATTCATACATTTTTACATGTACAAAAGTGCCCACATATTTTCTGTGGTCATTGCACATGAGCCTAAAATGAGTTATCAGTGTTAGTCCAATGTGAGCACATGTAACAAAAGCCATTCCGGCGTTTTTACATTCAACAAGCCCCATAACATCCCAAAACTGAAATGCTGCGGGCAGACAAGGCGCCACCCGAATTCATTTAATAAAGATGAAAATACAATCAATACAGTGAGCAGAAAATTGGAAGTCATTTTCATTAAAGCTTGGAGAGGGGCTGCAGTCATTACTGTCAGACAGTGCAGGGCTTGGCTTGTCATCCCATTTGTATTCTCCGCCTCACGCCAGGTTCTCTGCAGCCCCTCCACTGTGTGTTTTTCCCCATGCCTTCCTCTCAATAAGGCACTTTTTCTAGGTCATTTCTCCCTTTCCATATCAGGAACGTCTGCATCTTTATGCCACACATGTATATTTAACCTCAGATTGAGACTCTTTGAGATTCCCCACTCGCTGCTCGCCATCAAATGTTGTTTTGCCGTCCTCAGAGGCTGAGGATCAACTGCTATTGAATGCGAACCAGTCCTTTGTTTCAAAGCTGTGAAGGTTTTTTGTTTTGTTTTTTTTTGTTTTTTGTATTTTTCCCCTCTCTCCCCTTTTAAACAGGATGGTAACAAGTTTAAACACTGACACAAAAACCAGAACAACAAGGGAAAGGCTCCTCAGATGCTCTTGGGAAATAACTACACTGCAGCAGTGCCATTGAAACTTGTGAGAGCCAAGCAGAGTTTAGAGCCTCTTTTATTTTTCCACAGTGGGTATAGCTCATTCTACTCATCACTGTGAAAGTAGAATAGGCTGTTGTGTGCCCGGCTCAGGTGTTTAGAGAACAAAAGGAGATAGCTCGCAGTGGCATTTAATTGAGGTAGACAAGAGAAAATCACAGCCTTTCTCTTTTTGTAACTTCGCCAAAATGTAGTTCATTTGCCAATGCCGTAGGCTGCGACATTGGTCGAATCCCACAATTTGTGTTGCTGACCGCAGTTGATCATTTTTTTCTCTGAGGTTAGGGCCATAGCTGTTTTTAGCCTCGGACAGCACAAATTGCACATATTAACATGCTAACATATTGCACACACACAAAAAACCAAAGTCTGATTTGCTGGATTCAAAATCATGTAAGCTCACAGACTGCTGCACAATTGTGGTTTCCAAGGAATTACTCGCATGGTTTTCACACCTTTGAATTAATAAATACTTTTTTTTTTTTTTTTTGGATTTTAAAAATAAAATAAAAATAAATTTTAATTTTTTTTTCTCTCTCTATATTTTGTCATTTTTAAAAACGTTTGCCATGGTTTTTCCAGTTGTTCATGAGTGCAGATTTTTTTTAAAATTTCTTTTATTATTATCAATAATAATTTAATTTATCAATTTATATACTGAAAAAAAAAATTGGTGTAAGATTCACTTTGAAATCTTAAGAAATTTCTAGTAGATTTCATTAAAAAATTACAAAGAAACAGCAAATAACACATTGAATTAAACATGAAATTTAGTAGAAGTAGAAAGACTCAATTAGTATTTTCTTGTAAAACATTGTTGTAAAACATTTCCCAGAAATAGACTGAACTGCTCAAGTTTATATGCAACTTAGAATTTTCCTGCCATATAATGTCCTATAAAACTTTACATAGTACTCAGACCAAGGTTATTTTTGTAAATGAAAACTAAGACCAAAACGATTGGTCAAAAAAAAAATTGTAAACTGAAATAAAAAAAAATAAAATAAAAATTTATAATAATTTTATTTTATTTTTTATAAAAAAATAAAATAAAATGAAATTAACAACAGTTATTGAAAAACTTAACTGAAAATAATTATGAAAGAACGTTCTCACTTAAACTAAACTACATAAAAACTAAATAGAAATGTGTTCTCAAAATAAAAACTAAACTAAAATTAACAAAACGATTAATGAAACCAATAAAACAAAACTGAATTTTGTAGCAAATTTGAAACCGGTAAATAAAAAAAAAAAAAACATTTAAAACTGCAAAACAAGATTAACCTTGACTCAGAAACTCAGGGACCAAAGAGGTCCCTTGGCCAGAAAAGACTTTATATTCTGGCTACACAACTCTAAACCAAAGCCATTGCTTCTCTGTGTGTCCACCCAGGCCTCATCAGGTGAATTGGGTGCGGGTGGATGATGACGTACCTTCGCACGCGGTTATCGCCGGCTCAGATCTCTTCATTGAGAACCTCAACAAATCCTACAACGGCACTTACCGGTGTGTGGCGTCCAACTCTGTGGGCGAAACGTACGCCGACTACATCCTTTATGTGCGCGGTAAGTTCAAAGTGACTGAGTAGTTCTGTCTCTCCGACCTCTTCTTCTTTCACCCACTCCACCACTCCATCTGAGTCATGGGTCAATAACATTGATCTCAATGACATTTTCTTTCCTTTAGGACACGTTCTAATCTGACCATTTTCCTCTTGGAATTTACTTCTGATATCTTTTGCTGCACTAAGCCTGTGGTGAAATTGCTGTCCTCCGTTTTCAGAGTGCAACAATGGACTCTGAGCTATTTTAAAAAGGATTTGTGCTGCAATGAGGATCTTTAAGTGAACAGATATACAGTTTATGTCAGTAGCGAGGGAGACAAACCCCAGCTAATTCACATTCAGTTCAAGTCATTTTATCAAAACGATACTGTGAATAAGCTTTAAAGAAGCCAAACTTTTTTGTTTATGTGTGCGTGTGTGGGAACATCGCATGTTGTCGGTGGGTCGCCACAGAAACTTGGCTTCGCCCAGGTTGTGCGTGTTCCAAAAACTTGCCCCAGCACGAAGTGCAAATGCGCCAGTAATTGCGACAGGCTTTTCACACGTTTCTCCCATGAGCAGCTTGGCAGTCATTCCACGAGAAATTCATGACAGTTGAACCAACAGAATAGAAGAGAGAATGACACAGCCACGTATGGTGCTGCGAGAGCTCAAATCCCTCCCCTATTAAAAACATCGTTGAATATAACACATTCTATCAGGACGTTTTATGAATTTTACATCTGATGTTGCTTTTAATATCAACACAATTCAACCACATATCTGACATTAGAATTGCTAATGCAGAAACGGGGGCTGTCACCATTTAATCTAGCATCATGCTTCTCTGTTGTGTTAAAAGAGTGACACTCAAATATATTCAACACACATACATGTGCGCTCATAAAGACAGGCGCTGGTGACATCTGGGTGCTCTATAGTCTTATAATTATTCTCCCTCAGATTAATAGGATGACATCTGCGTATTACAAACACAGTGGCCCTGACACATTCAGCAAGACCCACAGCGCTTCACGCATACTTCACATATTACGGCATTCTGTCGAGGCACTGTTCAATTAAACACTCTGCTTTACAGAGATGTTAAAGGGAAGGCAAAATGAGCGTTTAGCAAGCTGTCTCTGTAAGGACACGTTTTCATACAGCCGGCATGTGTAATGCATGGCATATTGGAAGGGTAATTGTGAAGCTATTCATGCATGGGCTTTTGTAACCACTGTAAGGGTTGTTAACACTTTCAGCACTCCTATATAATAATAAATCTGCAGATTAGATGCACCTTGTCAAGTGGTGCCATGCCGTCACATGTCAGCATCATCCCAGCCATTCTGCTGGCTCATGGAAATATTTTGAGGGGGCACCACTGGTGGTCCTGGCTTACTCAGTGTCAAGATGACGAAAGGGGGAACGAAAACACTTAAGTATGTTATATAAGTGTAAGAACTAATGTCCAGATTGAAATTTCTTCTTAATGTATAGGGTTTATTTTCTTTTCAATTGCAAATTTGCAATTGAAATTGCAATTGAAATTTGACAGCCAGTGATCACCATGCATTTTGAGCATCATGAGAGTGTGTAGATGTAGAGTTTAAAGCATATGATGTGCAGAAGGTGAGACTCAAAAGGACTGATCAAATAAAGACTTGTCTGCATGATTCATGCTGCAAATGTTTAAATAAGCCACTTTATTACCTACAAAATTCAAAATAATTTGAACATTAAATTTGATCCTTTTTCATTCATTCATACATTCATTCATTCATTCATCAAAATAATGAAACTTTTATTTAACATTTTGAATTTTATATGTAATTAATTTTTATCTATATTTTTTTTTACTCAGTCATTTTATTCATTCATTCATTCATTCATTCATTCATTCATTTTTTATTTTAATCTACTTCAATAATTTTTTAAGACTTTGTAGTAAAAAAGTACATTTTAATTATTCATTCATCCATTTATCAAAATAATGCAATTTTAACATTTTGAATTTAAATAAGAAATGTTATCATCATTTTTATCATTGGTTGCTTATGAATGGGAAAAAAGCATGCAACACATTAGCGTTAATATCAAATTCTCGGTTTGTGGTAGCAGATCTTCCTGGGCCCTCGATAGACAGCCAGAACAGATGTACTGCAGAGGCAATTTTTCTCTAATGCATTTGTTCCCCAACTGTTGTGAAGCTAAGTGATGGAGAACACTTGGAGGGTGGCTGGCACTAAACTGGTTATGGGGAAAAAATACATTCCCTGAGACATTTTCCAGGGCCCCCATCCCAGCATGCCCATGCGGGGGAATGAGATCTAACACACCGACCTGTAACAAGTTTACAGAGCGCCTCTAACCTAATAAAGACTACCTTTGCCTTCACAGTCCTGGCCTTTAATATTGCGCACTCCTCCTCTGCCTGTCACCCTCGCTCACATTTCCTCTCCGTAACAATTCCTCCATGCTTAGAGGGCTTTCCTTTGGTATCTCACAGCCGCCCTGCAGAAATCGATCACGGCAATACACTTCCTTAACTGCGCTTAGAGTGCCATGCTGAACCCAAACACAAACATGATTTTGTTCACGTGGTGGGTCAAGAATCAGGGTTCCCATGGTATAATTGTGTTATCCAGGCCTGGAAAAGTACATTTTTTTCTAATTATGCTCTGACCTAAAACATTTAATAGGCTAAATATTGTTCTTTTGTAGAGTAAAGCTTTCTTGTGAGTTATAGTCTGATTTGTACTGTTCTTTTTGAATCAGTTTGTTTTAAAGGGATAGTTCACCCAAAAATTAAAATGACCATGTCGTCCCAAATCTGTATGACTTTCTCTGCTCTGCAGATTATGAAAGAACATATGTCAAAGAATGTTGACAACTGAACCATTTCGGTTCCAATTAATTTCCCCTGTGTGCCCAAAAATTACAGTGGAATTTGATGGGAACCAAAACTGTTTGTTCTAAATGATGACATAATTGTAATTATGAAAAAATTCATGAATCAGTCAGAATTTTTTATCTTATCCAGTATTCTCAAATCACTGGAAAGATCTGAAAAATGTAAACAAGTTGGGACCCCTGAATAACGTGCTTGTGGTTATGGAAATTTACATCAGACCACAAGCCAAAGTAAAGCGTTGGCCCGCGCTTCCTCAGAGGGAATCCCCTATGTGTTTGTGTAAATGGCAAGCATAAACAGATATTTGTTTTAGTGTAAGCCTAAATTCTCAGCCCTCGCACGTAAACCAATGTGTATTCAACACAGCTTGCTGAAAACACATTGCATAGAGACTGATAAACAGCCTTGTTTTTTTGACAAGCCTCAGACTTGTTTGAGGCACCTAATTGTCCCTTATATCCAACAACGTGTAGCGCAAGAAGAGTACTGAGAAAGAACAGCTGGAGGAACAGCAGTCTTCCTAGCAGTGCATGTAACTCGAGAAGATCCAGTCTCGGCCCAGCGAGCTCAGCATATGTAGGGAAAGAAAAAAAAAAACACAATCTACACTGCTGTCATGGTGGGTCCAATCTCATCCCTGTGCTATAATAATGGGGCCGTAGATCACTTCTCTCCATACTTTCTCTCCGTTCTTAAAGCTCGCTCACTTTTATTCAATTCGCCCCATCTGTGTTTCCCTTACAATGCATCGTATTGGTGACGCACATATTTAAAAGTCAGATTGCCCTGATAAATTTGGCTGCTGTCAAACACGACCTCGGCAGCCTGCCATTCAAAAATCTAGTCATCTGTGAATTCAGACATGCAAATGTGCGGTATTAGAGTTGGCAATGTAAAACCTTCCTACTGGATGTCTGAAGATGAAAGAATGCATTGCAAATGACGTGCAGGCTTTCGTATCTAAGCTAAAACTAGAGCATCTGAACTGTCATGCACATTTGCTTACTGAATTATATGACAGTTGTTGATGTAAAAGTACAAAGTTTCATAACCATGGATAATTGGATAACCATATATAATTTATATAAATATTCAAATTTGATATTTATCTATTTTTTGTTTATTTAAGTTGCATTGATAGAGTGGATTCTTCATTTTTGGTTTAAAAAAAAACTTTAATATGATGAACATAATAAATATATTTATAAGTAACCTCTATATAATAAAAATAATAATATTTATTTATTTAAGTTATAATAATTAATAATAATAATAATAATAACAATAATGTTTGTTATTCAGTTGAATTCCAAGTTAGTGTGCATGAAAGTGTGAATATACTGTAGCTATATTTATAAACACAAAATTAGATTTTTATTTATTTTATTTAATTTATTAATTTCATAATTTATTATTATTATTCAGTTGATTCTAAATTCGTGTGCATTAAAATGTGAATATACTGTAGTTATATTTACTGCATAATACACTAATAATAATACAACATAATATTTACTACATAATACATTCACACAGTTAGTCATAATCAACATTAAATTCAGTCATGTAATTTAAATAAATTCATTCATTCACACAGATGCACCGCTTTCTGTTCTACAGAATAGGCACTTGTTGCATTTTTGTAGGAGTTATCATACTGTAGAGTTGCTTTGTAATGATTGAGAAACATTTCATAAATCTCTCATAACATGGTTCAGCTGGCAGATTGGATGGGTGCTGTTTTTAAGTGCTTTCATGTCTGATAGCTCAAAGGCAGAGGAGTCTCTCCCATCCACACTTATTTTATCCCGTCTGCCAGAGTCATTAACAAGGGCCGTCTCCTAAGCCCTCCCTTCATTAGCCTTTCATTGGAGTCGATCGCTTCAGTGCTGCTGCCAGTGTCAGATTTGCAGGTACTTATTGTTATTTTACGCTGCTCACTCACCTCTCTTGCTCATTGATTCTACAGAGAGGAGGAATGTGCAATCTATGGAGGAGGAATGCACTCTAATTGAATTTACACTATAGCAAGGCAAATGTGCCACTTGTGCCATTTATTGATATAATGTCCTTATTAAACAGGTGGAGGGAATTTTCATGCTTCTGCATACAGTATGTTTACCACCTCTGGAAATAGAGTGCTGATCCTAACAGGTTATTTTCTAGCGCAGTGGTTGTAAACTAACACCTACTTACAACAATGTTCCTTCTGATTTTATTTTATTTTCTTAAGCATTTAGAATAGCATCTATTTTAATTTTTTTTCACTCACAGAATAACAATTGACTTGAATTTGGCATCCCATGGTTCTGAAGTAACAATATTGGGCTAATTTTTTCATTTTCTTATTTTGATCATTTTTACATTTATTTATTTATTAATGTAGTTTTATTTTTTACATATAATTTTTTCTTCTTTTGTGGTTTTTGGTCATTTTTGCTACATGTACCACCTTGAGGAAATCCAGTGATACACACTGTGTAGTTAGAGTACCACTAGCCATGTTTCCATACAAAGTTACAAATTAAACTTATGCGCAAAATTGGAATATCGCATAAAACATTTGTGAATAAAGCACCAAAGTTTCCATCCATTTGAGTTGAAGAGAACAAAATCGTCACCTCCTGATTAATTTTCGCTAAATATCATGACGAAAAATTAAATTTGCTGCAGTAGGAGAAGGCACTGTTTAATAATTTTTCTATACAATAAATTACGAGCTTCAGAGCGCACAGACGAAACGCGGTCATGTTATCTTATTTCCGGAGCCTGCTGTTTGGGAACACAGTTCTGGGAGTTAATTATAAGCACTTTGACGAGACTTTGCTCAAGCATTTTAGAATGACAAAACTAGCATTTCAGATGCTGTGCCATGAGATCAGTCCGTTGGTTGGTCCAATTTTATGCTATCCCATTGTAACGTCACGTCTAGTTTAGTTTCATGATGTGTGTTAAGGAATTTATCCATCCAGCATTTTTTTTTTTTTTTAATGTGATAACCCAAAATGTGCATAAAAATAGGTGGATGGAAACATAACTACTGTTTTATTTGTGTGTGTGTGTTTATACTTGCATTCCAAAGGGAGCAAAGCCTAAAACTGCCGTCTAGCCCCAAAGAATCCTACACTATTTGGGTTAAGCTCTCTCCCCTACTCTTGCTAGTTTTGCTACAGCAAGCAAAAATCTCCTTGAACAAACACGCAAAGCTGCCTGATGACAGAAGGTTGCTGATGGACAAATCAACAGCCCTGAGCACCCATTGCTAATCACACTGTTACTCATGTGTGTTTTTCCCTCTCAGTGTCATTCCTGAATGACTGTTATCCGTTAGGAGTCCCTGGAAATGCCATGCCGATTAAAGCACTCATTTTGTCAGCTCCTCGTACGTACCTCACTCTCCTGATACCCTTCCTTGCCTCTGCGAGCCACTCATGTGTTGGTCCGCATCTCATTTGGGAGATGCGCCGTTTTAGCGAGTGGCTCAGCGAGGGAGAGAGTAAAATATGAGTTCTCATCCTAGAGTTAGCCTTTGCGTGTCTGGGGAATCGGTGTAACCGGCAGTATTTTGCAGTGGCCTGGGTTTAATGAGCCTGCTACACACACGCGCGCCCCGGCCCGTTGCTATGATTCATAATGTGCCGTGATAAACACACGCTGGGATGACATGGCAGGTATGCACTGTGAAAGTCAATAAGTCCTGATACTCGGAGGCATGTGTTTGCCTTTTAAAAACATAGCTCCAAATAAATGTACAAAAATGGGCTGTTTCTAAATGCGGTGAGTTATAGATCCAATCGGCCTGCCAAGTTTTTAATGAGCTATTGACACCGGTGATCTCAAACATCTGTTGGGCATTCACAGTTCATAACGGAGTGGTGCCAATTAGGGATGCACCGAATATTCGGCCACCGAAAATCTTCGGCCGAAAATGGCCCAAAAGTGCATTTTCGGTTTTCGACCGAAAGACTTTTATCACCGAAACAATACGGCCGAAATGTTGTGATGACGCAAACAGAAACCGCGACCTGCACGTGCTTGTCTGAAGCAACATGTCTGCGGTGTGGACGTATTTCAGTATATCTGAGAAAGACCCACGGACAGCGATTTGCAAAACATGTAATGCCGAAATTTCAAGAGGGGGTGCATCTGCAAAGACTTTCTCCACGTCGGGTTTAATTTATCACCTGAAATCCAAACATTCCGATCGCTACGCTGAATATGAGAGGAACGCGGCACAGAAGAGGAAAACGCCTCCGAGCACACCCACTCCGCCAGTAGGCCTGTACATTATTATTTAATGTACACATGAGTGGGGTCAAGTTAAACATTTTAGTTTGAATTTTATTTTATACTGTGCATTGTTGCAATGTGCTAAATAAATATTTGCATAATTTGTAATTGATTTATTCTTTGAAACTTTAATATTAATTTATGCAATTGCAATGCCTTGATTTTAGTAAAGTTAGTACACAGTCATAGCCATAGATGCAATGGTACTAATAATTGGCATAATTTCTTTCGGTGTTTCGGTTTTCGGCCTTGGTTTCCTCTTTTTCGGTTTTCGGTTTCGGCCAAGAATTTTCATTTCGGTGCATCCCTAGTGCCAATAAAGTTGCCCCTCCGCTGAGTCGGCCAAGTTAAAGCGAATGTGCATTAAGTGGGGTTTCGATTTCTGTCTTTCTTTATTAAAACATTTATGTATCTGCTAGTTCATACAGCATTAAGCTTTTCAGGCTCAGCACGCATTATTTAATGCAAATGTAGTCTATAGTGCTATTGCTCAAATGTGCTGCTGCTTGTAAGGTGAGCTCTATAGCTCTTCGTTAGCCTGTATTTGCCATGCTTGACTGCTTGCTGAGTTCCCTTGGTCAGCTGTTTCCTTTTCCCTTTTAGCCATAGGATATTAAGGATGACCAAGCATGTCAAAATATTAAACATTTTAGCCCGTGCTTTCAGACAGATGCATGATTGTGTTTAAATCCTACACAGTTTAGTAGGTTCTCTCGGTCTGTTCGCTGGTATACTTCATCTCCAGCATGAGAAATCCACATGGCTTTGCATTTCTGGAAGGTGTCTGGGAGAGAAATTTTCACCTAGTTGCGATTGCCCTGTGAATCAGTGTAGTTCGAGACAGGTAACAACTTACCGCTGACAACCTGTGATCCATTACGGTTTTTTATTGGCATGCCAAACATACAAATCTTTGAAAGTACCTTTTCCGTCAGAAAGTGCAGTAAAGCAGTCACATCCGCTTCTATATCTTAAAAAGATGGACAGAGCACAGAAGTGCATTCTGTAGTTTTGGGTTATTATAAAGAATAAATGTGCTTGCTTGTCGTTTAATCAGTTAATAGTTTAGTAATGTTTTTTTTTTTTTTTTTTTTAAATATATGAATACCTGCCATTTTTTTTGCTATAATAAAAATATAATAACATTTAAATGTTTGGGGTTAGTAAGATATACGCATATATAATTTTTATTTATTTACTTTTTAAATTTTTTTAAAGAAATGACTGCATTTATTCAGCAAGGTGACAGTCAAAGAATTCTAAAAATATGTATCATGGAATCAGCTGTCTTCAACACTGATAATAATAAGAAATGTTTCTTGAGCACCATATCAGAATTATTAGAATGATTTCTGAAGGATCATTTGACACTGAAGACTGGAGTTATGGCTGCTAAAAATTCAGCTTTTTTTCATCGCAGGTATGAATTGCATTTTAAAATATAGTAAAATGGAAATCTGTTCTTTTAAAATTGTAATAATGTTTCACAGTATTACTGTTTTACTGTATTTTTGATCAAAGAAATTTAGCCTTAGACTCAACAAATCTTACAGATCTCATGTCCCAATTATAATAGTACTATTAAAGGTGTTACAGTCATAGAGGTTAAGTAAAAAATGTCATTGCTTTAATACTTAAATTAATAAATTAATACTATTTTTTTTCATATGTTACTAATTCTTTTAGCTAATTTCTTTTTAGTCAAAAATAATGTATTTAAAGTCTTAGTGGGACCAGCATTCAAATGATTTAAATTGCATTAACCTCTTTTTTACAAAAAATGCATTGATTAGTTGAAAAGTCAAGAACAGCCTTTAACTAGACGCTATAATTAAATTCATTATGCATTTTAAAGGTTTTTTTTTTTTCTTTTCAGTTCAGTGATTTTTTTTTTTTCATGGCTAAAGTGACAGTTGCCCGTAGTATCATAGCCATGTTAAAATTCTGTACGACAGCTACCATTGACATTTGTCATGTATATTATCAGACTATATTTTTACATCTTGATCTTAAAATGTTTTGTGAAACTATCACATTTATTTTTATTTTATTTCATCTTTAGTCCAGGGTAGATGGGACGTATGTTTTACTATAAATACATTTCCATACACTTCCACTTAATTCGATTTCAGTCTAAAACAATAATTTGTCTTTTTAAAACGTCATGTGAACACTTTAGTTGTGTTTATTCGGACAGACAGATGGAGACTGCACATGTATGTACTGTTACGAGCTAAAAGTGTCCTTAACAAGTGTTTAGTCTGGTGTTAAAAGCCCTGTAGTGCATGACATGCAATACGTGGCTGCCATTTTCTGCTCGGCTCCCACCGAGCTCTTTTGATGGAGCGCAGACAACAAAGTGGGGAGGGGAGACAGCCGACCAATTTCCCCCACCACAGATGTTAACACAGTAGTATCTGTCTGGACGCGCTGGGCAAACAGTGGCGCGGGCCACGTCACTTTTCACGCCTGTTATCTCCCCGAGAAACATCGCTCGCTCCCATGCCCACGTGCCCTCCTCTCCCATTCCTCATTTCATTAATGTTTGCCTGTTTGTCTCTCCATGAAAAATCCTGATCACCCCACGCACCAGACTGGCTAACACTCCCGCTGAGTTAACTCACCGACATCAAACACGCTAAGCCTGTCACGACCGCCGCCACTGGCTCTGGGGTCTATCAGTATTGCGTCCAGCACTCCACACTACAAATTGCTAAATCAGAAGCAACATTAGTAGATAGTAGGGAGGGAATGCGGCTAATGAAGTGTGAAAATGCAAAAAACAAACAGGAGAATGTATGCCAGGACCCCTTCTGTGTGTCATGGCTATGGTCATTTGTTAGCATGGACATTTTAAATGCATAACCATCTGCATTTTATGTTTTCCTTCATTTCTAATCATTCCCTCATGTCATCATTTCATTTTGGTTGGGTTTCTTTTAATTGTTGTTAAATGCTATTTTATTCTATCTACCAAACACTAAATTAGCAGTAAATGTTTACACACACACACACACACAAAAATGTCTTCGCATTACTTTCCCACAGTTACCACGTGTAATGACTTCTTCACCAGAGAGTAATATTTCATTTTGTACAGTAGTTACGCTTGATAATTCACCTACGGTTTATAGACTAATTTACCATCTGTTGAGTAAAGCTACACATATTACACAACACAAATCTGTCTCTCATTGTTGTTGATTTGATCATGTTTGGTTTCGTTTTTCCTGATTTTTTCCCCGTATGTCATGTTTTTTTGTTGTGTTTTTCCATCTAGATGCCCCTACCACAACCCCTAAACCCACAACCACCACCACCACCACCATCTCCGCCACAACCTCCCCTCCAGACATCATACAAGGTATGGTATGACCTCCATCCACCTGACTGCTCAACCTGACTGTGTTTGTGTGTGCGTGTGGGTGGGTGAGGGAGAAAGAGAGAGAGACGGATAGACCGCCAGCAGCTAGCCAGGCCTGATAAGATTTTCACGCTGATTATGAGAGGACCGTGTCCCATATGAGACCGGGCCAGGGCTGGGCCGAGCTCACAGCGCTGTCGGTGCCACATGTCAGAGCTGGCTCCCTTCACAGTTCTCTCAAATTTTAGCCTGGTTCGCTCCTTTAGCGCCCTAATCTTATCAGGATCTGGCGCTGTATCCAGGCCTGTCTGGTGCGGGGATTACAGAACCCCCTTTATGTTTCCTGTGGGCTGACAATGATGGCAGAGTCTTTGTGTCCAAGAGGAACCGGGATCAAGCGTGTACATGTTTGGATTTCTCATTTACCGAGCCAACCACATCCGACTGCACAGGTATAATGATACAAAAATCATGTTTTGTTTGTTTCATTATATCAAATCCCTGTCCATGCTATTAATTTCTGGTGTCCAATAGCATATTATCACATTTGTTGTTTTTCCAAAGCGACTTAATGTGTCTTTTATCAGTATGTGTGTTCCGTGGGGAACCTTGGTGCCATGCTACACTAGTTGAGTATCTCCTGAATGTCATAATGTAAAAAATGGTACGCATAGTCCTTCATTCTCTAATCATCACAAATTTCTGATCTAATGCAGGGTGTGGCTAATTGGATAGGTTGTAGGTGAACGCAAAATACTAGGCCTCAGAGAGTTTATTTTAAACTATATAGGAATGTTTTGAGTATGAAATGTATGTAAACAGTCGGAAAATGTTCCAGATTTTTAAAGAAGGGCACAAATGTGGAGTAGTATGCATTGAGTTACTGTGTGAGCGGACTTTGTAAAAAAACAAACAAACAAAAACACTGCACCTAACTCATTTTCATTTTAGTATTGCTACAACATGTTAATGTGAATCTTAAAATGTTAACTGTTTTAATGTTTATACTTGCAACATTATTAGTGTGTTAACATATACTAACAGTCAAAAGTTTGGGGTAATATTCAGTCAGTTTGTTTACATCCTGTGATACAGTGCCCACTATTAACCCTTAGCAACCATTAAAATAATTGGACATCACCTGTAGGACTTGTGCCACATTTACCAGCATCTAAATAGCTTCTGCGCTGATTAAAAAAAGACAGATGCGTGACTGGGGGACAAATCTATGTACAGTGGGTACGGAAAGTATTCAGACTAGTGATCGACCGATATTGATTTTTTATAACCGATACCGATACCAATTATTTGCATGTTTATGTGCCCGTTAACCGATATGCAGAACCAATATTTATTTACTGTTATAAAGTAAATAAATGACTGAGTGACTGAAGTAAGAACATATTTCACTTTGGTTTTTCCGCTTTTCAGTCATCTTTTTTTTTTTTTTTTAAGTGTTGAAAATTAACAGTCTTTAATGTTAAATTTAATCTTCATATTACAACAATAAAAAAAAAAAAAAACCATTTTATTTATAAAAAGCATCAGCAGCAACAACACTAATATTAACAATAAGCAAAATAAATGTAGAATGTCTAATGTTTTCAAATGGAGAAAATTAAAGGACGGGAGTCATATCAACTTCATTTTAAACCACAGTTTTAGTAGGTTTACAAGCTGTTTAATAGGCCTACAGAGTCGAGAATAATTCACTGGATAATGTTAATTCACTGAATAATATTCTCTGGAATATTGGAATATAACAAACAAAACATCGTATTTTATTGCATTTCTCAACTGGAATGTTATATCAGAATTATTAATAATGTTTTTGTCCTTCTAGATTATGAAATGTCTGCTGACAGCGCGGTTTATCTATGCATTTACACAGAACTATACTCAAACTGCGATCGCTCGCGGAGATAATAAATAATTAATTTCCATAGCGATGTATTTATTTAGATGTTTATTAACGAAATAATGGTTATATGGTAAATGTTAATATAATTTAGCGTGTTTTAAACAAGTGAATATTGTTAAAAGTTACATGCGGAGGCCGTGCTGGAGCATTTCTTGAGCATCAACCTTCTGAGTGAACAGCAAAATGAAAGCGGCTCCACGAGACTAATGATGAGCATATACAAAAGAGAGAGAAATAAATTCAGCGCTTTTATTTCCAACATGCGCTCATTCATGGCTGTATTGTTTAACTTTAACTCGTGCAAAGTTATGTCCTTATTGGGAGAGGATTTGACGGATTATCTACGACTACGTGACTTCGACTTCACGAGACTATAACGATGATCATAGACAACAGAGAGAGAATTCAATTCAGCGCTTTTATTTCCAACATGTGCTCATTCATGGCTGCGTATTATTTAATTCATGCAAAGTACGTCTTTATTGGGACAGGACTTGACGGATTATTTTACATGACTCAGTGAGTTGCTCTCTATTTCTTAGAGCCACGCTGCATGAATTATATAACAGGCATTTATGTAATGCATCTAATTTGTGCATTAATGGCTATGTTAAATAAAGTTTTCTAACTACAGCAAATCAAGTACCTGCACGCCGTTGTTGTTGTCTCGTCTCCCCTCAGACGCACTGCAATGGCGATCCTGCACGCAATTCTCAAAACACCCACAAGATGGCGGCATTTATCGGTGAATCCGATATTACAAAACCGATATCCGATTATGGTAAAATGGTTAAATATCGGGAAAAATATCGGTAAATCGATATATCGGTCGATCTCTAATTCAGACCCCCTTAAATTTTTCACTCTTTGTTATATTGCAGCCATTTGCTAAAATCATTTAAGTTCATTTTTTTTCCTCATTAATGTACACACAGCACCCCATATTGACAGAAAAACACAGAATTTTTGACATTTTTGCAGATTTATTAAAAAAGAAAAACTGAAATATTACATGGTCCTAAGTATTCAGACCCTTTGCTGTGACACTCATATATTTAACTCAGGTGCTGTCCATTTCTTCTGATCATCCTTGAGATGGTTCTACACCTTCATTTGAGTCCAGCTGTGTTTGATTATACTGATTGGACTTGATTAGGAAAGCCACACACCTGTCTATATAAGACCTTACAGCTCACAGTGCATGTCAGAGCAAATGAGAATCATGAGGTCAAAGGAACTGCCTGAAGAGCTCAGAGACAGAATTGTGGCAAGGCACAGATCTGGCCAAGGTTACAAAAAAAATTCTGCTGCACTTAAGGTTCCTAAGAGCACAGTGGCCTCCATAATCCTTAAATGGAAGACGTTTGGGACGACCAGAACCCTTCCTAGAGCTGGCCGTCCGGCCAAACTGAGCTATCGGGGGAGAAGAGCCTTGGTGAGAGAGGTAAAGAAGAACCCAAAGATCACTGTGGCTGAGCTCCAGAGATGCAGTCGGGAGATGGGAGAAAGTTGTAGAAAGTCAACCATCACTGCAGCCCTCCACCAGTCGGGGCTTTATGGCAGAGTGGCCCGACAGAAGCCTCTCCTCAGTGCAAGACACATGAAAGCCCGCATGAAGGACTCCAAGATGGTGAGAAATAAGATTCAATGGTCTGATGAGACCAAGATAGAACTTTTTGGCCTTAATTCTAAGCGGTATGTGTGGAGAAAACCAGGCACTGCTCATCACCTGTCCAATACAGTCCCAACAGTGAAGCATGGTGGTGGCAGCATCATGCTGTGGGGGTGTTTTTCAGCTGCAGGGACAGGACGACTGGTTGCAATCGAGGGAAAGATGAATGCGGCCAAGTACAGGGATATCCTGGACGAAAACGTTCTCCAGAGTGCTCAGGACCTCAGACTGGGCCGAAGGTTTACCTTCCAACAAGACAATGACCCTAAGCACACAGCTAAAATAACGAAGGAGTGGCTTCACAACAACTCCGTGACTGTTCTTGAATGGCCCAGACAGAGCCCTGACTTAAACCCAATTGAGCATCTCTGGAGAGACCTAAAAATGGCTGTCCACCAACATTTACCATCCAACCTGACAGAACTGGAGAGGATCTGCAAGGAGGAATGGCAGAGGATCCCCAAATCCAGGTGTGAAAAACTTGTTGCATCTTTCCCAAAAAGACTCATGGCTGTATTAGATCAAAAGGGTGCTTCTACTAAATACTGAGCAAAGGGTCTGAATACTTAGGACCATGTGATATTTCAGTTTTTCTTTTTTAATAAATCTGCAAAAATGTCAACAATTCTGTGTTTTTCTGTCAAAATGGGGTGCTGTGTGTACATTAATGAGGAAAAAAAATTAACTTAAATGATTTTAGCAAATGGCTGCAATATAACAAAGAGTGAAAAATTTAAGGGGGTCCGAATACTTTCCGTACCACCACTGTATATAGCAACGGCATAGTCGCTACAATTAACTTCAGCTCTTTTTGCACCAGGTTCGTTTGAACCTTGCTTATTTTATAATTGAGTAAACTCTGATTGTAGAACCGGCTCTGTTGCCGAACGATATGAATGCCCCTGCGATACTGACCACCGCAAGCTCATTAGCTACTCTAATCCACTCTGCTCAACATAAAAAGCACACAAAAGCTAATACGGCCCCAGATGATGGAAAGCTAAATCAATGTTGCTGCTGGTTTCAATCTCTAAAAGAGACCCTGATGTAATTTGCTGCCTGTAATGATTGTGATATTGAAGCAACCGATTGAGATCGTTTCACTCTCTGTTTTTCTCCTTGCTCAAGGCAATTCTTTATATTACAGTGAAAACCGTGCAGATTGCTAGAGATGTGTCTCCGTGTTTAGTTGTGTGCTCGCGAAACCGAGTGGGAGCGGCCATCAGTGCCACGAGCAATCAAAATCTTGGACTGACTTGTGCAGATGATTTGAGAGAATCTATAAAGGGCTGAGAAATGAATCGGCCGTGATTAGGCTACATGATTGTTTAATGAAAGGAGCGATGACGCATACTAATGAGACACACCCTCTTTCTTCATTAACGAGGTGAATAAATCTCGTTAACACCGCTGCCTGCTGCACACATTGAAATCCTCCAGAGGTCCAACCCGCAGGCATCGCTGTGGATAAACGGTCCTGATAGGGAAAATATTATTCAATTACAGACATATTGGGTTGTTTGTGCAAAACGATTCCAGCAAAGCCTCAGCTCTGGATACGCTTTCCACATGCCGGGCCGCACAGAGCTATAGCTCTGCTATATCAGGCCGCGTTTTTATCGCTTTCCCCTTAAAGTGCATCCTATTATGCCCATGTACTTCAATAGGAAGAGTGGGTCCTAAGCAGCCACACTGCTCCCTCCTTCTGCTGATTTCATTTATCCTTTGCCTGGATGTGTATAGTTCAGGAACACCACATGAATTTATCAGTCCGCAGAGGTGGAGGCCACTTAGAAATTTAATACATTTTTGATAAACTGGCTATAAGAGAAATGGAATGGGCTATACTGCACTTTTAAAAAAATCTATTAAAGCCCTAACGCAAGGCTAAAGTGCTCTACATCTTCAGGAGGTGACATTTAGAGATGACTAAATTGCCATTTACACTGAAAAATAAATAAATGGAGGGGCCTCGCTTGCCACCATACGCAATGGGGACAGATGTCATTCATTTCTATTTGTATTGCCTTTTTTTCTCTGCTAAACACAGCTCAGAAATGGATGTTTTTGATATTTCTGAGAGCTCTTTTTCCCCACAAAGCTTTTGCAAATTTGATCAAAGATGAGGCATTTCTTCCTCTGCCTCTTTCTCTCTGGCTGACAACACAATCTGTCCTCCATCTCTCTCGTTTCTCCCTTCCCATCATTTGCTCCATCTCTTTCTGTCCATTTATCTATCTGTAACTTTGAGCCGCAGTGAAAAGGGAAGACTGAATGAAGACTCTGAAGGTGTTGTTTAGTCCTCTCATGTCCCCATTTTCCCCGGACTGTTGTGTTTATTTTTGTAGCCAAGCCCTTTTTCTATATTACTTCCCAAAATCTGTAATTCTGAGCTGTGCTGAGAGTCTCTGTGCGAATGGGATCCTCCATTTTAGAGCTCTCTTGCTCACTTTTTCTCTCTTCCTCTTTTCTTTTAGGTTGAGCACAGAAATTGACACCAGCAATTTCATGTGAATGTAAAGAGTATTTGGAAACACTTTATTTTACATTGTCCATTACAAATAGATTTCACTCAGCCCATTCTTCTTTTTTTCTCCCATTATATTGAATTTTATTTTAACCCCTAAGTTTACTGCATTGGTGTGAGCAATAGTATTAGTGCTAATTGCCTCAACAAACACTAATAATGAACAAATTTGATTACAAGTAGCTTTCCACAACCACTGTAAAATAATGTGTTTTCCTAGTATTCTTACATACCATTATAAAGTAAATGCAATGTTGTGGATAAATGGACACTGCAGAGGGCACAGCTAAAACAATGGATACCTCGTTAATGACATGGTTTGCCTTGCTAATAAAACACTGGTGAATAAGATATTTCTTTTTTATAACTGATGAAAGAGCATAAATGAAGTCGGCATCCGATTCATTTTAGCAAGTAACAAAAAAAATAATAATAATGAGGCAGGGAGAGGGAGGAGAAAAAAGTGCTTTTGTCAGGGTTTAAATTGCATAAACACCATCTGGTAAACTGATTTTGGAACTGAACAAATGAATTGCCCAGCAAAAGCACTTGTGCGTAAGATAGAAGTCCATTTCTCTCCCTGTCTGATTCCCGCTGCAGAATACAAGCCAGACAAAGAGAGATGGCTCGCTGGCAGAGAAAAGGCTAATTCACTAAAGGTCAATTGCATTACCAAAGGGAAAACAACCACTGCAGTGCTTTGATACACAACCCAGGGAGACCATCCTCTAGAATTTATTGCACTTAGCGTCATGCAAACACAGAAATGCTCCCAATAAGTCTTTTTTTATGTAGAGGTATATTGTTATGGGAGCTATGATTACACTCTATGATGGCTAACTGGAAATAGGCTGGTCGAACTGCAGAGAATATTCAGCCAGCCAAGCCTGAACCTGCCTGACATCACAGGGCTGCCTAACAAACAGATAAATAATACACACTTAATGAAAAAATAAACCTTATCCATTTGCTCATTATTGTCCCAGTCAGTCATATACTAATGTATTAAACAGATGCCTAATGTATTTAGCTGCAAATTATACCTAGAACACATTCCTCCTTCATTTGGTTAAATGGGATATACAATGTAAATATACAGAGCATTCAGTGTGCTGAGAAATCGTGAGAGGTGCCATTGGACTGTTATTGCCAATGAAAAGCAGATGACAAAGTAAACTGAATGGATATGTTCATGAACTTGAGGACATTGATGCAAACCTCACCTTGAGTCTCTCTTACTTCTAAGTTTTTAGGGATTGATCGTATGACATTAAAGGGGTAGTTACATTTACATTTACATTAGTCTTTTAGCAGATGCTTTTATCCAAAGTGACTTAAAAATGAGGACAATAGAAGCAATCAAAGTCAACAAAAGAGCAAGTACTGAGTACATGTAGCAAGGTTGTTTTATTTAATAATAAATAAAAAGAAAACAAGTAGATAGAATAGAAAATGAATAGAGAACGCTAGTGTTTGAGGGTCATTTTTTTAAATAAATATAAAACGTCGAAAGAACAGAAAAAGTATAGAGAACACTAGTGTTAGAGGGTTCTGTTTTAAATAAAAAGAAAAAAGTAGTAGAATAGAAATAGAATAGAGAGTGCAAGTGTTAGAGGGTCAAGTTTTTTATAATAAATAAATAAAAAAGAAAACAAGTAGATAAAATTGAAATAGAATAGAGAGTAGATGGAAGAGATGTATTTTTAGTCTTTCACATATTAACATCGATACTTATTTATTTATTTATTTATTTATATTTAAATAAAAATGTAATATGTATAAATAATTGTATAATTTTAATTATTTATAATCATTATTCCTCCTATAATGTGGATGGTAGAACCTATATATAAATATATATTTATAGTTATTTGCATATTATTTCAAAATGCTGGTTCTGTAAAATATAGGTTAATATTGTTTTGCTTTTTTATTTTTGGTTTAATTTAAACAGTATTTTCAAATTTATCTTGCATTTCAGTTTGGTTTAATGTAATTACTTTAATAGCTAACTATTTTCAGAAAAAAACACCTTTTCTGTGTCTTTAAAGGCTGTTTACATAAACAGCTTTATTGAAGCCTTTTTTACACAATAGATTCATCGCAATGTGTTACTCTGGTATTTTTTTTTTTTTTTCACATTTTGAATGAAGAGCTGCGTGCTGCTGAGATTTAGCAGTTGTGCCCTTCCCCTGGGCACCGGGCGCATGTTTCACTGTTGTCCTGTGCCACACAAAGCTGTCGCAATTAGCCACGAAGCTGTGTGCCTATGGTCATCTCTGCTGTTATCAACTGCTGATGTAAGCAAGGACACCGCCTCAGGTGACCCACACTGAAACAAAGGGCCATGCACAAGGGGGAAGGCCGTTGATCATCAGCAGACTTATTGACGGACTTCTGCCTGAACCAGTAATGGGCTTAGCAGGCTTCCAGAGGCCCTCTGATGATTGAGAGTTGGAGGACAGCTTGAAGATTGTAATGCTCATTTTGGATCAGTTCCCCCATATATATATATATTTTTTTTTCCCTGGATAGTAGTAAATAACGAGGACAGCTCCCTTACGTCCCGCCTGCTTCCTTCGTGTCTCCTCCCTTCTCAGCGAGAACATGCTCCAAACCATCTGCCTGATGGGAATCACAGCATGCAAGGAGTGATGGAAACCCTTCACTTCTCTTTTAATGTCAAATAATAACCTGAAGATATTATTGCTCATTTTGATTGTGTTTTATTTGTAGGCTCATGCTTCATCTCAGGACTCTCTCATTGAACTGTTCGCCTCGAGTACTCAGTGCCCACTTTGAGAGGAGCTTGACAGTTCATGTTTGATAATGTTTCAAACGTCTCCACCCAACGGCACAGTGGCTTGAGACTTATACAAAGGCTTGCTGTGCAGCAGTAAGTGTGGTGTTATTCAAGTCGTTCATTTTTCTGATGGTGGAAGCCCTTTTGAAGGACCAAATGTCAGCGGTATGCTGAGAAGTTTCTTTAGTGATTATGTTAAAGGCCTTGCTGTGCTTTTGTGCCAGATGAAAGCCTTTAATGATGGAGAAAGTTTTTTATTTTGAGGACTAAAGAGCTATCTGACACTAACCCAGTGTGTTGATATGGGTTTCCTGACCGCCTAAAGGTTCTTTACCTAAAAGCCTAACAGCAGGGATTGCAAGTAAAGCATGCTCTCTGCTCTCTCTAGTTCTTGCCTACATGAACTTAGCTTTTATAGCATGGCTGAAGCCTGAGAGCCTTTCACAAACCTCCTTAAAATACATTCAGCAAATCTGAGAATTCAAAAATGGTCTCCTTTTTTAATTCATGAATTGGAATTTGATTAGAAAGGCAAGGTGTTTTCATGAACACTAATGTTATCAACTTCACACGAGGCTTTTCTCTTATAAAGCTGACTGAAAAACAATACAGTAAATAAGTAAATAATTTATGATAATGATGGTTATAAAAAAAACATTCATTTTCAGTGGAGGTTCTGTAAGTAGAGTGCTGTAATTTTAATAATTTAGTATTTTCATATAGTTTTTATCTATTTTATTTTATAAATAAATTTAATGTTGCAATTTGTCTACTTGTAGCTAGTTTTAGCTATTTTATTTTCATTTTAAGATTTTATATTTTTGTTATAATATGATTTTATATTTAAAAATGCATACTAAAAAAATCTGTATACTAATTTTATCACTCATAATTTCTTTCAAATTAGGCTTTCTCTTTTCAGTTGACTGAAATAAGATAATAATTGAGCAAATAATAATAATTACTATTAATAACAGTATTTTTAAGTGGTTTTCATTATTAGTAACAGTATTGGTGGTTCTGTGTAAGTAGTGCAAGTTTAATAAATTTGTGTTTTTATTTTATTTTAATGCTGTTTTTCAAATTTAATTTCACATTTAGTTTAGTTTAGTTTTATTTTCATCAATTGTTTTGATTTTACAGTTACAGTTAGAAAATGCAAAATGATAATATCCTATAATATACTAATTTTATCACTCATCACTTTAAAATTAGGTTTTTATCTTTTGACAAGCATTTCCATTGATTCTGATTTGCAGTCTCCACAGTTTTTATTGAAGACAGACAGCAGATAAAATGCTTTGCAATGACAGGTCATTCCAGCCTCTGTAAGAATAATATTTAGTAAATGTTTAGCACATTTTATTAAAAATCATAGAATTTTCCAGTTCATGGGACATTCTGTAAATCTAGTCTGGGTTAGCAGCATAAACCAGGGGGGCGGAGCTTAGCATCGAGTTCTGGTTCACAACCCACACATATAGTATAGATCTCATACTGTAACCAAAGGTCCCAGGTTCAAACACTGGGAAGGGCAAACTATAAAGGCTACTATAAACTACTTCAGGGCGCTTACCCCTGTCAAAAGTGCACTGCAAGTCGCATTGGATAAAAATAGTTTTCTAAATGGCAAACAAGTAAAAACTAAAATGTTAATTCAGCGTTCATACAGTAACTAATTTCTGTGTTTTACTGCTCAGTGACACACTCATTTTAATTCAAGAAGCTCTCCATCCAAAAGCAACCAGCGCTCTTGATCTCCATCTTGTGATCCAGTGAATGCTCCTCACTCATCTACCTTTGCTCAGGAATTGCTTGGTATTCTACGCACCATCTGCACCACTTCTTTCCATCAATCTCTGATAAATATTGAGGAATACTCAACTGAACCTGAATCATCAAAGCCAACAAGTGGATTAGGGCTAGATCCTATCTAATCGAGCCGAGAAACGCCAAGTTGTGCTTTAAGGGCAAAGTTTGTGTTGCCCTAACAGTGATTGACATCTCTAATGTTTCTTCCCATAACGAGCACCTCTGCATCACGGCTCTCCTGGTGTGTTTGAAGTGCTCTCTGCCCTAAGGTAAAGCATCAGGATAAGGGCTCACATTCCTCATGTTATGCGTTCGCTTCCATATTTCAGTCGAGGTATTTCATCAGCTCAAAGCAGAAAGGCAGTCTTGAATTCCTCTGTTATATCAGAGGAATTACCTGGAGCGGTAATGCAGGTTTACGCTGAGTTATCAACATTTCAAAAAGGCAGAGGCCTTCTGGTGCGTTTTAATGACTAATTACGTACAATCATTGCTAAGGCATTCTGTTGGCATTCACATACAATTTTACATCCTATTCATTTGTCATATATAATAGTGATTTGGCTTAAAAGTCAGTCCATGTGATTTTAATGTACCACACTCTACTTTTGACTCAATAGCTGGGTTCGTAAGAAAGGCAAGCATATGAAAAGGTAATTTTATGTAGTTATTATTTATCGAGAGTCATGTGGTCCCACTATATTGATCGAGGGTGCAGCAGTGATTGTCAGCACCATTTGAAAATGATCTACATTTAACAAAGCAGCACATACCAGCGATTCAAGCATGGCCAGTTTAGACATTTTATGATTCTTGAGAGCTGAAATCGGATCCCACCACAGAATCATATTCCCCTTCCTCAATGCCAAAAAAGATCGGTAACACTTTCTATGAAGCCCATATTTATAATACATTATAAGGGTATTTTTAAGGCATTATAATGAATGCATAATGCATTATAAAAAAACTTATATGTTATAGTGGCTTATAAATATTCATAAGAACAATTTTAATGTATTATAATATTTACTTATTAGTGGTTATAGCTTTTAAGAGTATGATGATTTATAACACACAGTGAACACGTTGCATCCACTTAAGTTACAATGGATTAAATTTCTCATAGTTATAATGTAGTATAAGTCTCATATCTTGCCATCTTATTATGCTACATTACTTAAAGCCATCAATGACCACTTATAAGTATAGTAATAATAATAGTAATATTTTTTTTCTATCAAACAGCCATAAGATCAGATATCAGATCAGACGAATGTGTAATATGACACATTTGCTTTGAACTATTTTTATTTTAATATCAGTTTGATTATTTTGATGGTACCCTTTAGACAGCTGTTTATAAGTAACTCTGAAACTACGTCAACTAGCAGTCAGTGGAGTATTAGTAGCACAGTAGTGGTCAGAATTATTGGCACCCTTGGTAAATATGAACAAAGAAGGCTGTGAAAATTAATCTGCATTGTTAATCCTTTTGATCTTTTATTTAAAAAATTCACAAAAATCTAACCTTTCATTGGATTATAAGAATTTAAAATGGGGGGGAAATATCATTATGAAATAAATGTTTTTCTCAAATACACGTTGGAATTGTCTTAATGGTACCCCTAGAAATTCTTATGAGTAAAATATCTCTGAAGTATATTTCCATTCATATTCACAATTTTGAGCACTCCAGGGTGATTATGAACATGAAATTATCCAGCCATGACTTCCTGTTTCACAGAAATATAAATAGGAGGGAAAACAAATTCCAAATTCCCTTAATCATCCACCACAATGAGAAAAACCAAAGAATATATTTCTGATGTGCAGCAAAAGATAATTGAGCTTCACAAATTAGAAAGTGTCTTTAAGAAAAGAGCTACAGCAGTGAAAATTCCCATTTCTACCATCAGAGCAATAATTAAGAATTTGCAATCAACATAAAATGTTACGAAACAGTGTCAGTTTGAGTGGCTAAAGACTCTCCAAGGACCACAGCTGGAGAATTGCAAAAAATAGTTGAGTCTTCAAATGGGACTGGCTTCTGTTGTCAGATGAAACTAAAAAATTTGCTTTTTAGCAGCACACACTCAAGATGGGTTTGGTGAACACAGGGATAAAAAGTACCCCATGTGTACAATGAAATATACTGCTGTATTTTTTATGTTGTGGGCCTATATTTCTGCTGGAGGTCCTGGACATCTTGTTTCGACACATGGCATCATGGATTCTATCAAATACCAACAGATAAAAAAAATCAATAAGTGACTGACTCTGTCAGAAATCTTATAATGGGCCATGTTTGGATCTTCCAACCGTACAATAATCTAAACACAAACCTCAAAAACAACACAAAAATGGGTCACTGAGCACAAAACCAAGCTTCTGCTATGACCATTCCAGTCCTCTGACCTGAACCCTATAGAAAATGAGTGGGGTGAACTGACGAGAAGAAGCACCAACATGGAGCTGGGAATCTAAAGGGTCTGGAGTGATTCTGGATGAAGGAATGGTCTCTGATTTCTTGTCAGGTGTTCTCTAACCTCATCAGGCATTATAGGAGAACATTTATAGCTGTTAAACTGGCAAATGGAGGTTTCAAAAAGTATTGAATAAAAGGGTGCCGTTAATTGTGGCCAATGTGTATTAGAGAAAAACATTTATTTCATAATGATATTTCCCCCCATTTTAAATTCTTATTATCCAATGAAAGGTTAGATTTTTATGAATTTTTTAAATAAAAGATCAAAAGGATTAACAATGCAGATTAACTTTCACAGACTTCTTTGATCATATTTACCAAGGGGCCAATAATTCTGACCACTACTGTGCTACTAATACTCCACTGACTGCTAGTTGACATGTAGTTGCAGAGTTACTTATCAACAGCTGTCTAAAGGGTACCATCAAAACAATCAAACTGATACTGAAATAAAAATAGTTCAAAGCAAATGTGTCATATTGCACATTCGTCTGATCTGATATCTGATCTTATGGCTGTTTGATAGAAAAAAAATTATTACTATTATTATTACTATACTTATAAGTGGTCATTGATGGCTTTAAGTAAAGTAGCATAAGTAAGATGGCAAGATATGAGACTTATAATACATTATAACTATGAGAAATTTAATCCATTGTAATTTAAGTGGATGCAACGTGTTCACTGTGTGTTATAAATCATCATACTCTTAAAAGCTATAACCACTAATAAGTAAATATTATAATACATTAAAACTGTTCTTATGAATATTCATAAGACGATATAACATATTATAAGGTTTTTTATAATGCATTATGCATTCATTATAATGCCTTAAAAATACCCTTATAATGTATAATAAATATGGGCTTCATAGAAAGTGTTACCAAAAGATCTTGTAATAGAGCTTCATAATCAATTAAGCTAACAAGATAAGCTGTAAACTAAAAACACAAAAGAAAATGAAATTTGAATAATATGACCAATTTTAGCTTTTGTAATATAATGTGAGGGATAGTTCACCAAAAACTAAATTCTGTTGTCATTTTTCAGTTATTGATTAGAAATAGTATGTATTTTGAATATAATAAAACATTGTAATTAAAGGGGAAAATGTGGTAATTAAATAAGGGAAATAACATTATTCTGGAACATGAAAGATTATATTTTTAAGGGTGTCTCATTTTATTTATTTATTTGGTCTATACAATGTGCGCAATGGGGTCCAGTACAGTTTTGAACCCAGTGGCTTTCATTGTATATACAAAAACATTTTTCAAAATATCTTTGTGTGTGTGTGTGCGTGTGTGTTTTACATAAGAAAGGAAGTCATACAGGTTTGAAATGACATGACGTTGAATAAATGTTCATTTTTGGATGAACCATCCCTTTAATTACAACATTTTCAGGATTAAAAATATTTACCATTTCTAATCAGGCACAGGTACAGGTTTTGTTGAGGAAGGTTGATTGGAATCTGTGGGATTCTTTGTACCAATGTATTTTTGACATCCCTAGTCTTAACTGTGTGTGATGATGCCCTGTTTGTTTTGATGTGCAGAACATTTGATTTTGTCCTCTGGTCATTCTCTTGTGAGCTTGTTTCAAAGTGTTGGTCATTGTTGTAATTGTGTGTAAATGCTTGCTTATCAGTTCCATTTGTTTTCCCCCCATTTCTCCTTTTTATGCATGCTGTTCCTCCTGTTTCCCTCCTCCTTCCTCCACACCGCACCTCTTCTCCTCGTGTGCTTAGACGCTGCGCCCAGCACTGAAGCTGCAGCTCACGGTTGGTACCTCTCCCTCCTTCTTCTGCCAGCACAGCATGGCATTCTCTGCATGCCAGCTGAGTACAGTACGGCACGTAACGGCGACATGCACGGGATGCGGGAATGAGACTAATATGGATTTGCTGTATATGTGTCTGTCTGTCTGTCTGTCCGTCCGTATGTCACATCCTTTATCCTTATAGCCGTTCACCCGTGAAGACCCACAGCGCTCCTCTGGGAGTTTTAATCAGAGCGTTCGCCGTGTAATTCCAGGCCATGTCTTGCATCCACCCCTCCTGCATGAGCCCTTCTCGAGTCCTTGTTGGCATTTTTGACTTCTCACCTCTTCGAGTCCTCACACAGCTCCCAACAGACACTCGTAATCCACCCGCAATCATTTTTCATGAATTTAAATGACGTCCAAATGGCTGTTTTTGATTTCTGAGAAATGAACGGAGAGCCTTTTCTCTACATGACGCAGATGGCATTGTACTCCACCTTGGTGCGCCAGCTCCACGCGCAAATCACAGAACGGGGACCATTTGCATAGCTCACGGGCTTTATTGTGTTTTACAATATACCACGAAAGCGCTTTCTCAATTCATTAAGCCCTTTATCCTCGCTCTCAGTTTGCAGTGGCAGATGCTTGTGTAAATGTGTTAGATTTAGTATAAAGGCTTTTCGTGATACTGTGTAATTATGTCACCTGTGCCTCGCGAAACACCCTCTAATGATTTAATTAGCCATCGTGTTGTGGCTCGCACCGGATCGCACCTCAAAGTTGACACTTTTCTGCACTCCCGGCCACCTCGCGAAATGATCGAGTCGTTTGTTTACATAAATCTGCAACTTTCCATATCCAAAAGGTTACACCAAAAACAAGCGGTAGAAGATCTAAAGTTTAGGGCTATTCTTTTGCATGTGCATAATTTGGACGTGCCTACAGAACGTGGTCAGGCTTGACTGTGTAGCAGAGCTATAATTGAGCTTTTGTACAGTTCACTGCATTTCTAAATACCATGTCACAAGGCCAATGTTAACCTTGTACAGTTATATCAGCCTGGCAGTGATGTATAACTGAATCACTGTACGCTTTCCAATAATCCGAAGCAGTTTTTGATCCTACAAAAGGTTTTCGGTCATGGTGAGACAACGCAATGTGAACCCAGGGGGCTTTGTCTCATGAAACAAATTGGTTTTAAATGTAGTGCTTCTTATCTTTGTGTTCATGGAGCTTTTTAGGTCTGGCTTTTACATTGTTGCGCTACGGTGAAAAGGGTTAGTCGTCTCAATGCTTCCTGTCCTCTCTCTCATTATCGAAATGGACATGAAATGCCTTGTTTGTAAAATGCCAAGCATGCTCATCCATTATTTAATCCGACTGTAGAATCGGTGTCCTGACCTGTTGCGAATATGTGTTTCTGCTGATACCAAGATGCTTGTTTGTGTTGGAAACAGCATTCCGCACCCCGTGGTATAAATACACGAGAATTAAGTCGCATTGTTTCTGGAATAAAGACGTCTAGTCTAGTCTAGTGCAGAGAGTAGCTCATGAAGGCAGAGCAAAGCGTCTATGTTCCTCCTCAGAAGATCCTCTCATTTGCATCTTGTCACACCTTGTGTGTTTTATGTGGTTCACTTTTGTAGCTGATGCACATACTCTGTTTACCATCTTCTTTTCCTGGGTGTGCTACTCTCACTGTTCAGGAGATTTCTCTTCTCTCTGATAACAGTCTTTTTTACCCTCTCTGGTGTAGCCTAGCAACAAGCTGTTCAAGCAATAAGTGGGGTTTTCAGCAGAGGTTGAGGTAGGAGGCTGACATAGTGGGCAAGATTCCTTGCTAGAACAGAAAGCTACAGCAATGCCACAGAAAACAGTCTTATTTGTGTATTTTAACTGCATTCATTCAACCTTTTATTGTCTCTTACTCTGTCTGTACACAATTTTGCAAAATAATCAGCGGAACTTAACCTTGCCAGCTTTGCAAAATATGCACGGCCCCATTTTATATTAGGTGGCCTTAACTGCTATGTATTTACATCAAAAAAATAAGTGCAGTGTACTTATTGTGTTCATATTGTACTGCAAAACACTTTTGCTGTTATTGAGGTGGGATATGGGTAAGGTTAGGGACAGGTTTAGTGGTATGGGTAGGTTTAAGGGTGGGTTAAGGTGTAAGGGATGGGTCAGCAGTGTAATTATAAATGTAATTACAGAAATTAATTACGGATGTAATTTAAGTATATAGTAGTTAAGGCAACCTAATATAACATGGGACCATTATTTACTTTCAAAATAACTTTTGATTGTTTTATAGTGCTCAAATTAGCAATATAACCTAGGTTTGGGTAACATTTTTCAAGCCAGTTGCCTGAACTATAAAGTTATAAACTCTAAAGATCCAGCTATGAAATTATTGGTGAATATCATTGTATTCATATGCATGTGTTTGTTGGTGTAACTGACCAATTGTGTTTTTAATTTAAATATGTTATTAACTATTATTTTGTACTGTTTGTTTCATTTTCACGTGCAAAGGTAAAATGTAATAAGAATAATAATACGTATTAATAATATTAGATAGATAGATAGATAGATAGATAGATATTATTGTGATTGTTGTTTGCTGCTGTTGCTACTATTATTATAATCAGTTAATTTAATAATGTAATAATTTATTAACATGAAGTATGTTAAATATTTATTATAAACTATTATTTATTAATTTATTTGTTTGTTTGTTTGTTTGTTTATGCAAGCTAACCAGCCAAACCATACCCCCTCAATATTATTAACCAATAATATCACAGCTGGATTTTTTGCAATACTTTCAAATATGATTGATAACATCAACATTATTTCCCATTGAAATAAGTTTTCTTCGGAAATATGTCATGATATGGAAATTAAATGTGTTGTGACAGCCATTTTGTGTTGTCTTTAACGGGTCGTGTGGTGTGGTTGTGTGGCTGAATATGAATTAAACTACAGACGAGAAGAAACATGGTTGGCAGGGTCAGATAGATCAAATTCTTATCAGCATGTCAGCAACCCTGTCAAACTCTTACTGTATCATCACACACTGGCACCCTCGGTATTAATCACACCTCACTTCACCTGACCCATTGCGTGTACGGTCATGCTCTTTTCTGCCTGCCGCTCCTCGAGCTGATTTATTGCCATCATGTCACTGTTTTCAAAGCAATATATGTAGATCTCGTTCATTTTTTTTTTTCTCGGGATCTGCTGTGAATTCAGATAGTGAGAAGCCCATTCAGTAGGTCCTCCATTTGGCTCTGTCTTTCTCTTCTGTCTGTATATCGCTCCATCCAGGCGTACTCCTCATTCCTGTTCATTTCCAAAGAGGATGATTGAACACACTTCACTTATTCTTGTCATTTCATCATCCTTTGTTCAGTGTGGCACCACACAACATGTTTGAGGCTGGGCTCGGTAAACATGACGCCGGCATCTTTTGATGATGTGCTTTAAGTAACAATGCGGCAAAGAGCCTGTAAGAAACCAGGTGTAAAATAACCGCTTTGTTTTCCCGTGATTGTGACAAATGGAAAATCGCTCCGCTCTGGCCAACCGGTTTGGAGGACTATTTGCTCGCAATTATAAAAGTAAAACTTTTCAATCCTCGTCCTCAATATGACTGAGTCTGCCTTTTCATAAAGGAGCGGGTCTTTTCAGTAGGGATGTAATAATGGCTTTCATTTTTCTCTTTGCTGTGGCCACACCTCTGTCACACTTTTCATAATGGCAAAAATGAATTAAATCTACATTTATGTCCTATGAATGCTAAAGAGAATGTCTTTTGTGAAACAAAGCCTCTAAAATAAATAGCAGGCTTTAGAAAAGGATGAATGAAAATCTGTGAGTGTCACACATGGTGCCAAAATTAAGCAAGGGCTTATTTAAGCCTATCTCTCCCTCGCTCTCTCACCGGTAAATCTAAGCCGCTGTTTGACATGAACTTAGCCACCTCTGATGTGAAGCTGTTTTATATGCCAATGTTAACTGCCTCTCCCTCATCCTCTCAAAGCAGTCGCCATGACGATTCCCCTGCCCGTTGTGGCATAGTAAAGCTTGTGTTACTTAATGTCTTGTTTTCAAACACTCTGATCTGAATTCCTTTCATGCATAGGAAACGACAGCACATGAGAAAAGGTCTGATTCTGAGAGGATGTACATGGAAATGAGAAAATGCATCTACTGATTGCCTTTGCAAATAATTCTCCTTAGTTCTTGTCCTCTGAATTGATTGGAACGAGAGGTTTTCCGAGAGAGCTGATGTTGCTGTTGAACGTGCTGGAACATTCGCTTTTTATCACTCCGCTGAGATGCTGAGCAACATGTGGCGGTTCATCCTGCTTCAGAACTATTTTCATTGGCAGAGCAAAAATAGACTGGAAACTATATCTAAAATACAATGCACTCAGTATTTCCTAAAATGGAAAATTCTGTCATCATGTCTTCAACTTATAATGCTTGCTTTTCTTTGTGGAACAGTGGAAGTTAATGGGGTTCAGTGTTGTTTTGGACCCCATTAGTCTCATCCTCAAATGTCGCACAAAATTGGAAACACTTCAGGAGTTTTGAAGTCATCATCAGATGAAGGTCTGAAGGTCTGGCTCCGTGAGAATAGGACCCCATTGACTTTCACTGTTTGCACATAAACAGAACTGATGGAACTTTATGAATCAGTCATGCTGGTATTCAATTAAATTCTTAAATATTGTTGATAATTTTTGGCCTTATACAAAATATTGTATTCAGACCCTCAAAGACTGATCAGGCAAGAGCGTCCATTTTCATCCCCTTCGTCAAATGCAACATTCTGCATTTTTGTTCTGATTATACTCATTGATAGAGCTCTGTCAGGCGGTGCCCTCTCTTCAGGATGGTTATATGTAGCGGTCATCTGAGGCCTGGTCTCTTTGCTCCATCTCCAAAGACGAGCATTTGCTCTTTCATCGCTCATCTGTCCAGCGGGCATGAAAGGGCAGGTCCGTTAACAGCTCTGGAACCGTAGCGTTAGTCGATGCCCCCCTCGCTCTCTAATCCTCCAGTAGGAGAGGTGAACGGGATGGAAAGGACACACCTGCCAACACGCCTGTCAGCCTTAGCCCAGGAGGAGAAGATAATTGAGCAGATTCTGAACCGCAGGGAGCGCCGTAGCAGAATACAGTGGGATAATGACCACTTTGTTCCCAGCTGGACTGCAGCAGGTGAAGCAGAAGAGTTGGCGCCTTTAATGTCCCCGAATTGTCACATTTGGATGCCATCACGGCCAGGGCTTTCATCAATCAACAGGAACGAGTTCTTCTGCGGCTTCAAGGGTCGCCTCCTTTGCAGACTTTCTCCAAGTCTGCCTTTACTCCCTTTTTCTCTCATATCTCTCCTTTCGCAGCCACACTTGCTTAGTTTGAGCGAGTGATGTATGGCTGTCAGTGGTGCTTTGCTGCAGTGTGTAGTGTTTCTGATGAGCAGGGTTTGGAGTAAGGCTGGCATGTGAATGGCTGAGGCAGGGCTCTGAGGCGCCTTCAGGACTGCCTGCAGGGGCCTCGCAGGTGACGCGCATATGCTGCAGTAATTAGTCTGAGAGTTGCGCACCATTAACAGAAGCGGAAGGTTTGGGATGGCAAATGCACACCTTTCTCTGCTCGGCACTCTCCTCCGCTGACTAGTAAGTAGGAACATTGAGAGCCAGCTCGCATGGGCCAGTCTGGATGGAACAGAGCCGGCGCCAGGGCACCTCCATCGGGGGAGCATTTGAATTTCTAGGGGGGGGGCACAAATCACGATGTGGGGAGGGGTGTTTCGGGTGGGAACCGTGCAATCTGTGATCGCACGCAGTTGCTGATGCTCTCTAAAGCGTGCAATCGCTTTATGTGCGCTGTTTTATCGGTTTCACTTTCACTTTCGAAATCGATCACATTCAGCAAGGAGGGGAGAGGATGCAAAGGGGGGCACAGTAACTCGTTTGGGGGGGCACGGCCCGCGAATGCCCCCCCTTAGCGCCGGCCCTGGGATGGAAGAAATAACGTGGGTTTGAGATGGCTTCGATCTCCCAGCTGACACAGACAGTCTCAGTACTCCTGCCTAATTGGAAACAACATTCCTCTTTTATGCAGCATGGCTCAACAATAAGGATTTTTCTACGTGCACTGCCAACATTTTGGCTAGCCTCAACACATTAAAAAAAAAATAAAAATCTTTATTGTTTTTATTATTTTATTATACATTTACATTTTTCCATTAATAATTTGATGTGTAGTTGTATATTTATTTATTTTTAGATGTATTTATTTATTTTATATTTTTATATTTATTTATTTATAAATATTTAATGTAATTTATTATTAAACATAATGTACAATGATAAAAAAAACACATTTTCTAATAATTAAAAAACTAAATTATGTGAAAATATACTTAAAATAATTATATCAAATTATGCATTTAACATTTTTTACACTTATAAAAAATTATATTATATTATATTATATTTATTATATTATATTATATAGACTAGATGGAGGCAGTGAAAGAGGAGACAGGAAACGATAGGGAAACAGGTTCTCCCCTTGAGTGGCATCATGCAACATGTCTTAACCACTAGGCTACGGCTCTAACACATTTGCTCATTATTTTAAGGCTGCATCTTCCACTTTCTCTTCCAAGAGTTGACTGCAAAAATTGTTTGCCTAAAAGGTGCATTAGCAAAAAGTGCATTAGCACTATTATTAAGTGCTATTATTAAGTGAAACTATGTTGTCCATCCTGCCTCTTTTATCTAGCAATTAAGTGTCCTTGGGCATCAATTAAGTCTCACATGAAACATTACTCTTAGTAGTCCAGCTGGCTGAGGAAAAAATAAATGTTTGAACATCTATAATCTCCTCCCCGCTGTCTATATAACTATAGCCAGCCAGAAAGCTCACGCTGAGAGCAGGGGAACTTTTCTCTCTCCAGCCCGTGCATTGAAGCTGGAGCAGACTTCCCTTTCATGTGAGGACTGTATTAGAGGTTTTCATTTACACCACCAGGAAGTGGTTTACCTGCTGCGACGGAGATACAGCATTGCACCGTCAGCCCTCAAAGCGACAGAAATTCGCTAGAAGCCACACAAAATGAGGTTCCAGGGGGCTCTGCCAGATACGTCCCCCTTACACGACATGGTATGACATTTTATTCAACGCTCTGTCCCTACTGTTGCAAGGCTCATTGTGGAATTCAAAGACATTTATTCGGTGGCTCTGATAAAGTCAGCGAGAGGGCGGGAGGCAGATCTCTGCTTCGTGGATGACCCTGGCCTGTTGAGCGGAGTTTGCGTCTGCGCTCCACCCGAGGCGATCGGATGCTGTCTGGCTCTGTCGGTTTCCTGGCGACTGAGGGGGAAGAATTAACACTGATCCCTAAGCTCAAGGGAAATGAGGGAAGCGGCATCTCAGGAATACACCCATCTTGCCCGTGGCTTTGTACGGTTCCCTGGAAGGGACATCTTATCCTGGATTAGTTCTGACAAACTTCACTTCCCCTGCTTCTCACAGAATGGAACAACGCGAGTCCCTTGTGCCGAATGTGTTGTTCCCAGATTTGCATAATGCTGGATTGTTGTGAATGCGAGTTAGTCCACAAAAGCAGCCTGAGGATTTATTGATGTTTGAAGGGCAGACGAGGAGAAGCCAAAGCAAAAACATGGCCGTACTGAAAGTACAAATGATCAAGCATCTCTTAACCACAGGATCTGGTTCGTCGTCCACGAGTATGCCTCAGGCGCACCTGTCAAGCTCAAAATCCGTGGCATCTAAGCAGCTTGTAAAGGTTGCCCTCGTTCTATGTCCTGCCTCCGAACGTCCCCCGTAGCCCAGTTTTGTCCACCTCTGTGTACTGTAACTATAAATCTGCGGAGGCTGCCGTATGTGTCAGCGCTGACGGAGCTCGAGGCGGGAACTGACAAAGAGGAGTGGCCGCAGTGACGGGGATGATAAACAGACGGCACGGAAAAGGAAAGGGTGACCCGGAGACGTTCCTTTCCTACCTACGATGCTTTTGCCTCTCCGGTCTCTTGCCATCATAAAGTTCGTTTTGAAATAATTACATTGTTAATATGTTTAAGTGGAAACCTTTCGGAATGGCCCCGGAGATTTTAGCAGGGGAAATTGAGTGGAAATTGAATTGAATATAACCGGTGTTTGTCATCAACAATAGGCCACGCATGAGTGTAATCGCTAATCATAATGATTTGTCTAAAGGAACCCGAAACACCCTTTATCTCAAGCTTCTTCATACAGTTCACGCAAAAGGAAACAAAAAGGTTATGAGAGAGATTAAATCTTTCTGTTTATGACTTTGACTTCATTTTGTCTCTGCCAACATGATTGATTTTTTTTTTTTCAATCATTGCTGTGGAAAGTCCACTGGAGTATGACTTGAGACTTTTGTGTTTACTGAATAGAAAGCAGGATCTTCGATTTGCCGATATCCATTGCCCTTAAAGTACAAAATAGTTTCCTATGTTCAGAAACACTGAAACACCTCCAGGTAAAATATATTCAGATCCAATTTTGTAGCACAAGACCACTGCATACGCATTTACCTCTAAGTGGCTATAGCAGAATTGAGCATTATACATAAGCCTCTGAACGGGGTGACTGCAACACAGGGGGTCAATGAGATTTTTAATTACATTTCCATTACAGCACAAGACTACTGCTGCTGCTGGGCTGAAGGAACAGGTAAATATAGACAGGGCTTGCAATAACACATCTGTGATCCATCTGACCACAGGCCCAAGAGCAGAGTCATTTCATTCCAATCTGTTCACACTTTCACCATGGCAATCACTTTTGCTTAATTACAAGATTAGAGGATACTGCTGTCTTTGAAATCAACACATCCTTTGAAATGAGACACTTGCGTTGCCCAGAGGGTAGACTTTTCCCTCCTTGTCAAATCGATTGTGCTTGAGTGAGTGTGATGGGTTCTGTTTGCCCGTGGACAGGGTGACCCTGTCGTTTTTTTTTTTTTTTTAAAGTTGGTTTCATTTTCTCAATACGGAAAGAAAACACATTAACACAAGCCATCTTGTGAAGTCCGTCAACAACCGCCTTGCGCACCATTCGCTGTTGTCACATTATTTCTTTTTCTTTTTTGTGAGCCACCATTCAATCTAGAACATCCCTTACTTTACCTATCACTTAGTCTAACAGCAATACTTGAAAGTAAAAGTAAAATGCAGTGAAGTGCAGTATTTTATCTCCCCATGTAGAGAGAGGGAACATTTCCATCCATCATGGAAATGGCATACGGAGAGAGAAGAATTAAGAAAATTGCCATAGACGTTCCTTCCTTTTCAAAGTCAAAACAGATAAGCCTGATGCAGAGTAACTGCCTTTTTTTTTATAATGCTTCAATGTGATTTGAGGCGAGATTTCAGGTGTTCAGTTTCTGGCTGTCAGTACATCATAAGTGATTGAAAGCTTATTGAACATCGGCTCGCTTCTTGTTTCTCCCAAAGGAGACATCTTGATGTGGAAGTTTTGTGAGTGAGTAAATGCTGATTGAATTTAATGAGATTTCTGAATGGAGGGCTTTATTAAACTTTATTAAAACATGAAGGACAAGACACAGAGCCACAATTGGCCTTTTACTTGGCCATAAGTGATATCATCTACCAGCTACATTGCAAATCGCCTTGCAGATCTTTCATTGCAGATGTTTGATTATGAAGTGCTTCTTTTTGATGATATTTGGATTACTAGCAAAATCGTCAGGCTTTAATTTACCGGTGATGATACGGCTCAGTACGATAGTTGTAGAGAGAGGCTGAATGCATGGTATGATCAATGAAAAGGCTCCGTATAATTAACAGTAATATTGTGAAATATTATTGCAATTTAAAATTATTGTCAATTTTAATATATTTTGAAATTAAATTTATTCCTGTGTTGCCAAAGCTGAATTTTCAGCAGCCATTATTCCAGTCTTCAGTGTCACATGATCCTTCAGAATCATTTCTTATCAAAACGGTTTTTTTTCTGCAGCATTTGATCTTTTGTAACATTCTAAATCTTTTTAAATAAAATTTAATGCATCCTTGCTTAATAAAAGGTTTTTTTAAAAACTTACTGAACCCAAACTTTTTATTTAAACCAGATAATCTGAAAAAGAATGAAGAAAATGAAAGAAAACTAAATGAGGACAAAAAAAAATAAATAAATGTTGACGTATATGGATACCCAATGAGCCACAGCAAAGGTAATTTCAAATCTCCACTGGATCACAGTATCTGTTGCTGCTTGGGCTTCTTTTGAGAAAGTTATTAGAAGTGGGCAATGACCGCCTGAGTCCAAGACGATAAAACAACAGAAGCTTTTTCCTAAGGAAGTGAGGTAATTGACTATGAGTGCAAGATCAAGTGTAGCCACCGGCTCAACTCATGAAGAAAACGGCAGCATATCTCCTCCTGGCACCTGTGCTAAGAACAGTGAGGCGTAAACCGACAGCGCAATGCGTTCTCCGACTGCCTTTGAACATTCTGAATATGAGCTGTACACTTCTAACCTTTTGTCATGGCCAACAGGATCAAAACCCCAGTTCTGCTGTCTGTTCTTGTCAATGATTGTTGTTATTCCTGTCTGCTCTTAAAAGATGTGCTTGTACTGGTTTGAAAAGGAAGATATGATAGAAAGATAGCATGAAGACACAAAAGAGGCTTATTTTGGGTCATTCTTTAAAAAGTCTTCCACTCTTGAAAATGTCAACATTGATGGAGACAAAAAGGAGTGGAATCAATAACTGATGGGTCACTATCTGGGTGTCCACACAAGAGACAATCTTACTTGTGCCCTAGTGGCCACAGACTCATCCGTACCATTGTTTTTAACGGAGAATCTGAGACTCCCTCAGTGGTGTTGATGGGACAGATGACCCGCTGAAGTCAATCCAGCTATCACACTTTATTGTCTTGGGAGATTTCTTCAAACCAGCAAGCATGACTTCTTGAGGAAGAGATGTGTTGCGGCACCTCGGCCCTTAGGGTCCTCACCTCAAACGCCTCAGAGACACGTCCTGCCCTCTTTCCGTCCAGATTGCTTTTGCTCTGGTATTTTGCTCATAACTCAAGGTCCTGGCATCATGCAGAGCTCTGTTTGCTCTCATTCTCTTTTCTCCACCTTTTGTCTTCATTTAGACTTTGAACACCAGAATTAAATGTCAGCTTTGGGTTTTGGCTTTGCTTTGTGCTTGTGTGAAATAGGGCTGAGCAGTGATGGAAGGATGTTAGGCATGCCTGTTACATCAGTATTCTTTGATTTGTGTTTTCTGCCCAATGGCTTTACTTTGAAACTCTGAAACTGAAGCAATTCCACAGTTGTGATTTTTAAATTATTAGAGGATGAATTATTGGATGTAGAATAAAGTACTGTAATATTACTCATTTAAAAAAAAAGTAGCAAGCATTCAACATAGTAACTATATGATTATATAAATACATTTATAAATTATAATTTTTATTTGTATTATGTATTTCTATAAGGACTTTATAGTTATATAATAGTATATAGGAGAATGTATGTGGTTATGTCTTCAGCTCATTGCGAAAATAGCATGTTACTGTTTAAGCATCTCAGCTACTGAAAAATGTAGTCAAGTTAGTTGTGTCACTACTTTTAGTTTCTCCCCAACACTGGAGGCTGAGGTGTTAGATTAGATATTCTTTTCAATTTGCAAGCCAAAGCTGTAAACTACATTGAGGCAAGAAACAGGGAATCTAATGAAAAGTTACATAATGGTCTGCGTGTTTGAATGTGATAACTTCATCTTAAGGTAACTGGATTAGAGTGCGGCAGTGCAAAATGAGAGAATATTCAGGTTTTTTGTATATCAGGTGGCGAAGAATTATCATTTCTGCTGGGGAAACTGTTCAGCGGAGCAGCAAAGCTGATAGGATCTTTCATCATGTCTTCTCACTGTAGTTTGGCAGAAAGTGTCCACTCCAGCCAGGTGATTTGCCCTATTTCAAGCAAAAATAGTGCATCGTCTCAAGATTGATGAAGCTCTTTTCCTCTTTCTTTCTTTCTCTCTCCTGTCTCATATTCCTCAACACCACCTCCAGCAGCCTAAGGTGTGAACCCTGAGAGCTCACAGCAATCCTCCTTCACCACAGGAGAGATATTTCAGAAACTGGAGACCATGGACTCTTGGATGAGTGTCAGATCCGACTAGCGATTCATTGTAGTAGCTGGAGGTGCAGTACGATGCAACGGCACACTCCAAATTGAACTTCAATTCTTTAGTGCTGACCTTGGATGAGCTTCCCACAAATGCCAGTGCAGAAAAATTGGACCCCATCTCAGACTTGGTTCGTTCGGATCAGATCAAAGTCGGCTTTTATCAGTGCCCAATGGCGCTCGCTCTTGCCACTTTCTTGAGAACGTTCAGTTAATCATTCCTTCACTCACTCACTCATGCGCTCGCTCACTTATCCGACTGGGTAATTGCATATTCCGGTCTCTTATTCTGCAGTCATAAACGTTAAACAGGAATACTGTTTATGGTAATGATTCTTCCATAAGCACCACGCAATACGTGTAATTATATGACTCCGTCTAGTCAAATTGAGATGAGAGCAAATTTCTAGGGTTTCATTAAGATGGCAATTTCTTGGAATTACTGAATATTCCGGAGGCAAAATGGCTGCTGAGATTAGAGGAGGTTGCTTGAGAATTACTAATTTCTAAACCATCTGCTTCTCGAATTACACATTAGCCAAACTGTTGGTTCACAGTGGACTCTTATTGAATTACGGTGCAGTCATTGTGTTAAGGGCGGCCTGGCACACCAGCGCACCTCCAAACGCGGCGCGATCACGGGCCTCAGTCTTCTTTCTCGTCGCCCTGGCTGAGCTCCGAACACCCCTTCATTTATCTTCAGGCTGTAGAGGGTGGAAAGGAGAAAGCGGACATTAAAATCACTTGAAGCTGGATGGGAACAGACAGTCCTATCCCTGTCCTCACTCCATTTGGTAAGTTATCTCTATCAAATCCATTCAGTGAGAGAATGACCCAAGCAAGCAACAAACCAGCAACAGTATCTCGGATGCGGGAAGAGGTTTAAGAGGAAGAGCCATCTCTGCCATGCCTAGTCTGTTTATCCCTTCGTCCAGTACACATTAACATCTTAATAGGAATGTGTGTTAAAGCATGTCTTTAGCCCCCTCCCTTCCTTTTGACAAGCGTGAATTAGGTGTCAAGCAGATTCCCTCTGACTTTAATTGAATCTGCCTTCCCTCCGAAAAAAAGGGAAATCTGAAGTCAAAATAGCCTATTAGGTTTATCAAGTCATGTTTTGTTGGGTTTGGCAGTTAGCGCCGCAGCATCATCCCTACATCCCACCCCCACCCTTCTCACACAGGAGTTGTTTATGAGGTGAGATTGGGTGAGATGTTGGACAAGCACATCGCTCTGTGCTTTCTCGCTTTTCGTTATCCTCTAATAAGTTGTGGCCTGGCGTTTTTGTTTTTTGAACTCCCCCAGGAAATCCCCTCGGCTCTCGGGCTCAGGCCACAGATGAGAGCGGGAGATTGCCGTGGGTAAACAGGGAAGGCTGATCAACTCCTCGTGACTGGATTACCAAGCGTCAGATTGCTCAGTCGAGACATCCTTCCCCTCGCTTCCTTTCCCTTCTCATCATGGTTTTTTATCGAGTGAGATGTTTGGAGTGGGGATGAACCCGTGGACTGATAAAACAGTACATAGACTGTGAGATGTAGCAGGGAGATCGCATGCTCTCCTCCCTGTTGGGTGTTCCCTAGGCTTGATTTTTATTAAAACGAACAGATTTCAACTTTTTCTATTATTTTATGTGAAGGTCACATTAAAACCGTCTCAGACACTTTTTTTTTAAATAAAATCTTAACAGATTTTATTGTTTTGCCCTCATTTACACCCAGACTTTCAGTATTAAAATAAGAATATTATAATTTTAAAGTGTTCTAAAAATGTTATATAGAAACCCCAGTAAAAAGGATGCTTTGTTAGCAAAATATTTGGTAACACTTTACTCAAAGCCTAAAGGGTTATTAAAGGCTATAATGGATTACAATTATTCTTAATGTGTGTTGTAATACATTATATATTGTCGTAAATAATTATAACCGGATTTAAAATGCATAGTGTAACAATGAATTGATAAGTGTTATAATGTATTAACTGTGGTTACAATTATTCATGAGATTGTGCAATGCATTATAAGGTGCATTAGAAGGCATAATTAATGCATTAAAACTACTTTTATAATACATTATACATAAGGGCTTTAAGTAAAGTGTTACCAAATATTTTTGTCATTTGCAAAAAGCATAAAAATATTACTTGCTTGTTTTTAGGATGCATAAAATGCTAACTATATTTGACCATTTGTTTAAAAAATGTTAAAAATGTCTTCCACAAGAGAAAGCTATTAAACACAATACATCATTTGAAATGTGGTGGAAATGTTTATTATAATCAGAAAAAAAGCATGAAGAAAACCGTTTTTAAAAGTCCACAAGGCCAAATGTGCACATATTTAAAGAAACAGCCCTTGATGTGCACAGAAAAGTGTGGCACAAATCTTAGGTGTTGATAATTAACAGTTTTGATGACATGGAGATCTTTCATGTCTTTCGTTGGCCGGCAGAGCGATGTCTCCTGTCTATTTTCTCTCTGTACTGCTCTTCAAACTCTTTAATTTCCGAGCCGAGTGTGAGATATTGATGAAAAATTTTGCTCCTCCTTTGCTCTGTGAAGAACCAATCAAGTCCACAAACCAGCATTAACTTTGGGTTGTCATGGATCCCTACACTTGATCAATAAACTTCACATATCATTACGCTGCGCAGTCTCGGAGGCCTGCCTTGTTCTCTGGCTGAAATGGAATAAATCTTTGTTAAAAATTGCTTGTGATTCACACTTTTAGTCTTGAGGGCAAAGTGTTTTTCTTCAGCTCTCGCTCTAGACAGCTCACGGTTTGTGCCAAATTCGTTATAGTCAGGACTGTAGTTGACAGAAGAATATAAACAACAAGGCCTGTGTCTTCAGAGCTCCACTGTCACACTCGTAAATGTTTAACCAGTTTCACTCACGCTTTCTGTTTGCATCAGTTCTGTTTGTTGGAGCCTGTCTATAGTTTGGAGGTCTTATTCTGGAGAGGTGGATTTCAAAGATACTTGAATGCCTATTGCAGGCTGTATTTAAAATGTCTTACACATTACAAAACATTTTTATCTATATATGTAACTTCAGCTTTCATCCATCTTATATGTTTTACTGTATGATTGTGTGTTCCTCTTTTCCTAACTAAATTCTATTCTTTCTCCTTCTAATGTATTGTTTGGAAATTAAATGTATTGTCCAATATTTCCAGTTTCTCATTATAGTTAATCAGAGTTAGATTAATACTAATGTGTTTTGTCTATTATGGAATTGCAGAAAGAATATATGTGGTTATGTGTATCTTGCCTAAAAAAAATGGCAAGAATGTAATTTATGCCATCACAGGAATAAATTACATTTTAAAATATATTCAAATAGAAAACTGTTTTAATTGTAATATGTCATATTACTGTTTGTACTGTAGTTTTGATCAAATAAATGCAGCCTTGGTGAGCATAAGAAGTTTCTTTCAAAAACATGGAAACATCTTACCGACCCCAAACTTTTGATAGTGTACATATTTAAAGCGGCTTTATAGTGCACTATACAGTATAAACATGCTTCATATGCAGTGTTATATTTTCTGTTTGTTGATTCTGTTGCAAGTAACACATCATCTCTTGACTTTCTTCTGTCAGATTCACAAGCAGGACCAGAAGCACAGAGATTGGACCATGCGGTTATCGGAGGAGTGGTGGCTGTCGTGGTCTTCGCCATGTTGTGTCTTCTCATCGTTTTGGGACGATACTTTGCAAGACACAAAGGTAATTCAGCCCCCAGACTTTCTTGCGGCACATTTCCAAGGTCAGTAGACTTTCTAATTATTTGGAATAAGATTCTGCATAGGCGAAGAAGCCATCCTGCCGTCGAAGCTCTGCAGGTGCTTTGAATTGGCCCGTGGCTACGACCACATTAAGGCCGCTATCCCTCTGAGTGCACTGCGCTGTTGTGTTCTGTAATATAAAGTGGGCGCAGCATCTCCGCTTTTCATCAGGGCTACTGCCTTCATTATCACGCCACAGACTGAGAGGATGGGAATAATCCCACTCGGAAATGAAGTTTGAAGTGGATCGCTTATTCCCACCACCTTGTAACACTTTCCAAGGTTAATTCTAAATCGCAAAGTCAAACTGAACCCAAACCTGGAGAGGATTTTATGGAAATTTCCTGAATTATTAGCCACAAATAACAGGTTTATTCTTCTGAGCGCGTGTCAGACTCAGTTTTCGTCTCTTTTCTTGTTTGTTTTATCTAATAGCTCTCGATCTAGAGGGTCAGATTTCATCTGCCGCGCTGTAATCAAAGTGTCCCCATCATGGGGTATTAGTTTGGGGACGTATTACCTGTTGTTCTCGCACATGAAAGACAGTATAACGCAACCAAGTGCAGCATGGTGAAATTAATGCCTTATTTACGGGCAGGTAAAGTCCCTGGAATCGACCCTCACTCTAAATTAGAGAAACTGCTCCAGATGGTCTTTAATCTCTTTTAAAACCCCGCAATTGCATCAGTCAGAGGCCCTGGGTGCTGGAGATATTGCTTTTATCAACACGCTTTTCTTTGAAACCCACACAGGCACCTACTTCACACACGAAGCCAAGGGGGCAGACGACGCGGCGGACGCCGACACGGCTATCATCAACGCCGAAGGGGGCCACAACAACTCGGACGAGAAGAAGGAGTACTATATCTGAGTCCCGAGGCCTCTGTTGTTCTTACTGTTTTCTTTTTTGTTTTGTTTTTGGCGGGAGGGGGTGGGGCATGGGGAAACTGAGATACTAGTTTTGGTTTATTTGTTTGTTCGTTTAATTTTCTTTCCTGGGGATCGAATGACGTAGAATGCTACACGGGCAGCTGAGAAGATGTAGGTATTTGTGTTATACAGCAGGATCAGGGTCAGGGGTGGGCTTTCGGGGCGGGCGGGATACCAGACGTTGCCAGATATGAGTGTAGAAAGCGTCACCACACAGCACCTCCCCAACTGCTGGTATTTTTCGTTCATTTCTCAACCATTTGCAGAAAATTCTGTGCCTTGTTCTGAATTTCTTTTCTTAGTCATGCTTTAAATGCCATCCATCACATCAATCCCCGAAAACACGCATACACACCACCATCTCTGGTTATCGACGTGCTGTCGGCTTTCCTACGAAGGTACATGAGCGCACACCTCAGTACGTTTCCCTACACTGTGGGCATCTCCTTCAAGACATCATATATCCTCTGTACTAAGAGCAGGCCTAGTCACATAACAGCATTTTGATTTACTCAATCCCAAGTCATCAGCATCATGAAGGGAAGTACAAGCAGCTTCCTTCCTTCCTGTCCCCCAACAAGTTGACGAGACCGGCGGAGAATCGATCATGAACGTTGCACCTGTTGTCATTCTGACAGGCCACGTCTGCATCGCTGCAGAATGCTTTTATCCTCGGTTTACTTCATTTACTTGAGTTTTTTTTCCAATTATACTGTATGTGCCAGTACATCTGAAGCATCGCAGCCGCTCAGAATGAGCATAGGTGCAGACGAACGGTTCCTGCTACGCTGCACCTACAGAGGCTTATCGTCTCGTTCTGCTCAGCTAGACACAGCCGAAAGCCCTTGCGGGTATTTATTGTTTCGGTATAATGATGTCTTAGGTTTTCTCTGCATTTTCACCCAGAAACGTTCTCGCACACGCCATAATGACGAAAGAGTCGCCGTCACTGAAAAAGGTCTAAATGCTGTGGCTTACGTTTTGTTTTCTCACCTTATGCTGTAGTTTCCCATGCAGGGCTGGTGAAGGTGACCCTCTAGCACACGTAAATAACTACCTAAAATTGTGTCAAAGCGAACAGAGTTTTAGAGTCTGTTTTGTTAGGCCCAAGGGAGGAAGTGCCACAACCGTTGTGTTTGTAGATGTACAGAGAGGGAAGATTTGGAAATGATTTGATTGCTATAACTTTACTACCTTAAAATGCAATTTAACAGCCAAAAAAACATCTGCATTTGTGTATCTCGTTTGTAGGCAAGTCAGTGAGGATGTGACATTGATGTTAAGCAGTCCAACAAGTGTGTAATGGTATATGATTGCCTGTCAAGTTAATTGCCTGTTTGTTCTTCCTCAGAGGAAACGGTGGCAATCGCAGCTAGCTTATCCTAGTGATATTAGTATTTGAATATAAACTGCCCAAATATCCCTGACTCCATGGTGTGAAAAAGCACCACGGCGACATAATTTCCTCTTGAAGTGTAAACAATGTGTGTTTTATTGTTTATAATTGCTGTGAGTTGCTCCTCCGGGTTCCTGCTTGCATAATGCATCATAGTCCTGGGCTTCAAATGAGGTTCGTTTGAATGGAGAGTGAGTCTTTTATTACCAATACAGTTTGAAAAAAAAAAAAAGTCAGTCGAAAAAGCTTTTAATAACATTCCAAATATTTTAGGAAAACCGTCTACGATGTAATTAGCCGCATTTGTGGATTTTCCCCTATATTGTCAACACACGACGCTAACCAAAAAACTCTGCCGACACGCTCAAGTATCATGCTCTCTTCGCTCCTGTGAACGCATTAAACATTTCACCGAAGCCTAGCTACAAAAGTAGCGCCCATTAAGGGTACATAATGTAAGGTGGCTAAGATGTCTAAAGTACTTTTCCTAAAGAGAAGTATTTCTTCTCATTTCCTCATGACTCTCTCTGTAGTGTAAGTGAACTTAGATGCCATAGTTTAGGCCCTGCTGAAATCAATCTCAGTGTGTAAATAAAACGGCGAGGTTGAGGGGGGAAAACACACTCTTGTTTGCTTTATTTTCTTATTTAAAAAAAGAAGAAAAAAACATGAGCATCCACTGAGACGTTTTAGAGTATGTGCATTAATCATGAGAAACACTTTGGACGCGTTTGTTTTTACGTAGAATACAAATCCGAGGGAATGTCTTGCAGCTTGATGGTTACCGTTGCAGTTGAGATATACAGTTGTGTGGCTTGTGCTTAACTAGTGAGCATCATTTAACTTTGGTCTGGCAGCTTCTGAACAGGATTTCAGACATCCCTTCTTCTCTTTTGCATATGTGAGAGACATGACATCAGTATACTAATTTGTGGTATTTAGACTGGGCCGATGTACATTTTGTTCAACTTATGTTAGACCTGTTTTAATGTGATTGATGTGGTTTAATCCACTCTACTAGGCATCTGAGGACTTAAGACAGACGGTCGATGGGAAGACGCGGTTACGCCAGTGATCTATTTTGTCATCTGTCTCTTGTACAGCAGGTCGAATTGAAAGTGTCCAAATATAACTGCTTGTTTTGAGATGTGAACTGGGTTCGGTTTCAGTTCTGTCATTTCAGTTATCGTGTTTGTTGTTTTTGTTGCTTTACTAGTGTCCCTTGTTTGATAGTGCAACAGTGTTACTGATGGAACTTGATTTGATTTATTTGAACTTGACAGTTTTATTTAAGCCCTGTCTCAGGTTCACGTACAATACAAGGTATGTTTGCATCTCAGGTAGAATGCAAAGTTACAGCCCCCGATTAAGAAAGTGGAAATTAAATACAAACCGAATCAAGCTGGATCTCAAATCAAATGAATTTTACATTCGAACTACGTTTTGTGTATTTTTTGTTGATGTTGTTTATTTGGTGCACTGTAAAATGTGTACGTAATGTACACACTATGTTGAGTATTATCTTTTTTTTTTTTAAACCTGCTTCACACAGAGAGGACAGGAAAGGACAAACCAACTGCTCTCATGATAAAACATAATTATTTTACAAGTTGTAGAAGAAGGAAAAAAACTAAGTATGAAGATCCACCTGTAAATCTAGCCATCAGTGGGGCGTAAGCAGATCGTATGATATAAAATTACACAAATTCACTCCCAATTCGGTGAAACGTAAAATAGTTATGAATTTCCATGAGAGTGTGTTGGCGCAAACAAGTACCAATCTGAATTCAAAGTCGACATGTTTCTCGTTCTGGTTCCAGATAGTTTGGAAAGTTTTGAACGTTTATCATTCATTGTTTTTAGGTTGGTTATTTTTTGTCTTTCTGCTGTACTTGGGCAATGTTACTGTGTATTAATGAAGAAAAAATGATATCCACATTCCCATACACATTTTGTATTTGTTCATATTAGACATTTTTACAAAAAAATGGAGAGTTCTTGTCTTAATAAAAAAGAAAAGATATTAATGTTCAAAGTAATGCTTGGTTTTGGTGCTGTTATTTCCTGTGTTGCATGACTTGAAAATCGTATTCATCTTTTAAAGGGTAAAATCAAACTTCTGAAAGCAAGAGCGAAAAGACCTATTTTGCTGTCGTCAATGATCTACACCGCAGCGCAATCTGAATCTATTTGAAAACTGACAGAATCTCATCAGGAAAATGTGGTATGTTTATCTTACAGGATACTTGTGCCATTAATATTTGAGATTCACCATCTTCCATACAGGTTTTTCCTCACAAACCTTCAAAGAATGTGATGCATCAGATATTCCTAAAATATTTTGTAACAATTTAGCTATTGAACTATTCACATCTCAGTGTCCTTTATATGTTCACATATAAAAGAGTCTTTGTACTGTATGTCACAAAAAAGAGTGTTGAATTTGCCTCCAAAGATACATTAGTAAGCTCATTTTATTTTTAAATACGTCGAGACTGGACTAAAACACCCCAGGATCATTTACGGGCCTTTAAAGTTTACTTTTGCTTCAGAGCGAGTTCACGAAATCCAGTCGAGGCTCTCGCTTTCGCATCTCCTTATTGTCCTTGGCATTCTCAGCTCTGTCACACTTCTGCATTGTGCTTTTATTCAGCTGAACTTCGACCGAGGCATCCTACAGAAAGAACATCTCTCTAAGGTATAGCGCACTTCCCACCGCTTCTTTCTCAAGCTGTCTCATGCCCGCACTCTGACCTCGCCGCCCAGTGGCAATCTCAGCGACACTCTGCAGATGCTGACCTTGAGTTGTAGCTTTTTTTCTTTTTTCTTCCCTCTATATGATGCCTGGTTTTTGATTGCCTGAGCAGGAGCTCAGCACCAGGGTTGTCACACTGCCAAGGCTCAAAGTCACCCTCTGCTCAGATAGGATGGATCTCAAGATACAGGCAGAGAGGAGCACAGATGTCACGTGGAATCATCTCCGTTCCAGAGAGAGACAGAACCAGATCTGGGGGAGAAGAGAGCGCTTCGTGGCTCAAGGCGATGGCAGGATTTCATCATGTCCTGTAGCTTTGCTAGATTACAGCCAGAGCCTGTAAAGTTACACTATATCTGGATTAAAAAATCACATTTGAATACTTTCTGACATTTCCTTGAGCTGATGCGATGGAGTACTGTAGCTCTCAGCACAAATCGGTGCGATTTAAAGCGATATTGAACACTAAAGTGAAAATTCTGTCATCAGTTACTCACACTCATGTCATTCCAAAACCCTTCACTGTTCACTTCCAGTGGAACACAAAAATGGAATTTTGATCCCGGTTACTAAAAAAGCACATAAAACTAATATTTTTAATTTACAATGATGTCATATTTAGAAGGATTATGTAACTAAAATTATTCTGCTGCTTAGACTGCTGAACCTAGTTACCCCTCCTGCAATATTTAAAATAATAACATTGTGAGCAGTCATTTGAAAAAAAATTTCAGTTATTTTTTATTGTCATCTAGTGTTTTACATTATTTACATTATATATTTGATTATATATTTCAAGAACACATTTTATATATGTATTGCATCAGATTAAATTTACAAAAGTGATTTAACATGCATATAGAAGGCATAATAGATGCAAGTAAATTGTCTCGTTTCGAATAGCTTTTGTGATGATAAAATATCAAAATATGGGTGAAATAATTTTCCAACATCATTTATGTAAAAATGAAAGAACATACTTATTCTGACCTGCACTTATTAAAATATGTAAAAGAAAAAGTGATCATACTACATTTTTTTTTATATTTTCAATTAAAAACTGGCAAATAGGTCAAACCTAGTGGTTTGAAGAATAGTGGCAAAGATTGGTAAAAATTTAAAATTACTATTAATTAGTAATTTGGGAGCTGCACTGTCATCCTTAAATAGATTCTTTTAATGTAATTAATGATTCTTGTTCTAAATATGTCTGACAAAACGTTTTGGTATATAAACTACTGTTACTCTAAATGACATTTTAGTGGGTGTCTTCTGTAAATCATGGTAAAAAAAAATAAATAAATAAAAATGTATAATAGTCATTTTCTTTTAATATGAAGTGCAAAAACAACTCCCACACATTTTCTTTCTAAAAAAAAAATTGTGAAATCTATTGGAAGTTTCTCTTCGTTTTCTGCTGTGCAACAGCAAGAATATGAAAAGAGCTTGCAGATTCTTCACTAATTTATAAAGAAGCAACAGCATATAGCTCTGAAATGACGTGAGTAAATAATGTCAGAATTGTAATTATGTGTGAACTACCCCAGACTAAAGGACATGAGGTCCATTGCAATCTCATATAGGGGAGAGCTCACCTTTACAGACTCTAGATGGATCCATTGATAGTTGGAAAGGGGAAAGTCATTCACAGCAACAATAGTGTGTCTTAATAGCATTGGCCCTCCACTCACTGCAGTCTGGGTCCACAGGTGAGATGGGGACTGATTCCTGAAATTGCAAGAGATTTACAAGGAGAGAGATGGAGGAATAATCCATTAAAACCAATATGGGGTTTTGTCTCAATACAGGCATTTATAGGACTGGAGTGGACAGACTTATCCCTGTGTGTTATGACATCATTTCTGACCCATGGACAAATCTGATTCAGAGATTAATCACAGTGTGATTCATCTCTGATTAATCAGACTCCAGCCATCGTTAGCATGTACCTGATATCCAAATCCTATATCCAAAAAGCAGTTCAGACTCCCAACTGATTAGATGTGCTGAGTCTTAAATCACACAGTGACCCCAACACAGTGTCACGCTTAAAAATGTAATGAAATAACAAAATATCAACGCAATTGTCCTTTGTTTCAAAGAAAAGTTGCACAAGCACAACAAAATTATAAAACAATAGATACACTGTTCAAAATTAAGTATCTGGGCCCTTGCTGCTTGTCAAACATTAGTGGACCATGTTCGTGGTTAATATAATGAACTAAATCTGTGGTTTCTCTGATATGACAACTGTGTGAACCTGAGGTGAAATTACTTCATACATCCACTAAAAATCAATTTTCAGAAGTAATTGAAAAATGCTATCTAATGCACAGACATTCCGACAGTTTTAAGTGTGACTTAAGTGACCGAATACTTTTCTGTAGCATCTGGTAATTATATGTATGCAATAATAATGACCCTTTCCATGCCATTTAGAATAAATTACACCTTCATATATAAATGGCACTACAGCAAAACAGATGGCTATATATTAAGATGCAAACTAGCATATTAGACGCGGATAAGAGGTAACGACGAAAAACACTTTTGCTCTCAATTTTATTTGCATATTTAGTTTCATTCCTCTTCTTGTTGATTGAAATTGATTTTGATTCAATTGCTGATCAAGCCAGTCAGCAGCAAGAACTTGCACACTGTTAGCAAAGTGCAGCCGACTTGTGTGAAGTCTAAAGCAGAGTTTGTGTACGGTATCCATTATTTCTGTTTAATAAAAGACAAACAAATCTGGTTTCACCTAAAACGTCTCGCTAGATGTGTGTTACAATGAGTAATAAGGCCTCTAACAGCATGTTAGTCACTGTGAGCCTTATTTATGTCTTTTGAAGTCTTTTTGGCTTGACTTTCTTCTCATCTCTTGTTAACGGGATGCAGAGATTTCTGCCATGGCGACAGCCTCTCGGGGGGTCGGAGGAACAACAGCTCTTTTCTACGACTTCGTAATGATCTAGGATCTGTGAAACAAACCCATATTCTTCTTATTAGTTCTGTGTTGTGCTCTAACTGCACCAACCTGCTCGCAAACTGCACTTTCCCAGATGACAAACATTTGCTTTGATTTTAGCCGAAGCGAGAGGGTGTTAATGAGACCTTGATGAAGGTAACAGTGTTTGTTATATAATACACCTATAGTACACCTAAAGCAAGTGTAATACTGTTCAGTAAACATCCATTCAAGCTGAAATAAGATCAAGTTCAGTGCTTGCATTTACATTGCAGGTGTGAAAGCATCCTCGCTATCAATCTTTCAGTTGGCACAGAATATAGAATCGAAGATTCCCTAATAAAGTCCATTTCACTTTCTTTCGTGTGCGTATTTATCAGGGTTCAGTATTTTGTGCGAAACCCTGTAACTGCATGATTTTTCACCCTTCTACAAATTGTACATTTCTTAAAATCCATCTTTTGAACTCTTTCTTCAATATTATAGGAAGACAAATGGTAACACTTGGGAGCAATTCTCACTATTAACTAGTTGCTTATTAGCATGCCTGTTATTAACTTATTGGCTGTTTATTAGTACTTATAAAGCACATATTCTAAATGACCATATTCTACATCCCTAATACACAATACCTCAACTTAACAACTACCTTAGCAAATTAAGAGTTTATTGAGGCAAAAGTTGTAGTTAATGGTTTGTTAATAGCGAGAATTTTGACTAAATGTTTAACCCTGTAATTAGATAACGCTGTTGCCCAGTTCATTTTTTTCTGTTTAACTTTTTGCCTATTTAATTTTGATGTTTATTTAATGTTTATTGCTAGAAAATCACACAAATCAGGGCTGTAAACTGTTCTAGATACATCCTCCTTTGGTAACAGGGTTGCAATGAACTGAAAAAGTACCAGCTCATATAAATCAACATTTTCTGCAATCTATACATCTTTCGTTGACCATTTAGTGTGGGTTAAAAAAAAACAGCATTTTTTAAAGGAGATTCAAGGCCTATTCTTTATTCTAGTCATGGAAAATGCTTGTCATGCTTGTCACTGGATATTTACTTCTAGCATCAGCCTTACTAAAAACCAAAAAGATTCATTTTAGGTTTTGCAAAATCAGAAATCTGTAATTGGAAAAGGTCCCCCTGGAAAATGACTGCATATTCTATATATCTATTTTACAAAAAGGCACAATATTGACGTTTAAAATGCTGTGGTGATGCAGTTTATTTTGTCCTAGTAAACAGGTCACCGGTGAGGCCGGTACATTTACGTGAAAGTGTGAAATGGAGGAAATTTACCTCTGATCCAGTCATCCTGCAAGGATTTATGTTTATCCACCTCCACATTTTGCAGAATATAGCTTTTAGTGGCTGATAAGTTTGCAAATAATACAGCATGCGCTGAGTTTTCGTTTGCCCTGCCAGTTTCAATAGAGCAGCATTATTAGGAGATTCCACTACAGCATCTCAGTGATGATTGGAATTGGCGTTCTCCAATGCCACGGGGACGGTGGAAGCTATCGGCTGGATTCTGTTATAACAACTCAAATTGCGTTGAACCACAATGAGTTGACTGGAGCAGAATTGATTATTTGTCGAGATGCTTTGAAGAATTATGCTCTCACTTTGTTATACAGCGTTTTATTAAGTAATGCAATGTGAGTACATATTGTTGTCTTTTATTTGTTAGTATTACCCAGTATGATGGTGCCGTTGATGGCCTTCATGCTGGTTACTGGCAGAAGTAACTGCATATGACTGGCCATTGATAGCAGACCTAAGCCATTGAGAGCTCATAATTGGCTGAGCCTCAGCATTGGAGCATTTGCAATCTCACGAGTCCCTCTCTGTGTGTCTTTCTCCACACATATACACACACAGTCCATTTATGGAGCTTCTCATTGGAGCTCTGGGATCTCAGTAATTGTGATGTGTAATAGCAGATGCCCCTCTGTCAACCCTGAGTACACATCACTTTCACAACAACCACAACTGCCATGTTTTTTTTTTTTTGCCTTCTCTCCCAGGGTTTTATAAGGTCGGATTGCACTCATGTTCTTGCAACAACATTTTTGTATTTTGTTGTTTGTGTAAATGTCACCCAGTGAAAAGGTTCTGGTGAAGGGAAGTGGTACAGAATCAATTAATCCGTTCACCTGGTGGTGGAGCATTAATCTCTCCTTCGGCTCCAGAGAATCGGATGCAAATGGACTGCCACGATGATAGTGTTGGTGTTCTCTAAGACCGCATTGCTTTTTATTATGTTTTGTCAGGAAATCTACTTTAATTTACATCATTTGTGCTTTGTAAAAAAAGCCTCACCCGGGTTTGGATTGCATGCGCACGTTCACATCTTTAATTGCCTGTCTTGGCAGCGGTCACAACTCACGGTGGTCAAGTCACATTGCCACAAATAGCAGAAATGTTATTTTTATCATCAAATTATCTTACTATTTCAATTTATCTCTAAAGTGATGGTTTTTTTTTTTTCAAGAATAGTTTTAATTTGAAAAACCATTTGATTTGTTCTCATGGAGACACAACTTTCTCAATTATTCTAGAGTGAAAAGTTTGTCTCTCTGTGGGTGAGCAGGGATTGATTCGGCTCAATATGATGCACTGCATTTTATTTTATGAGCAGCATCGAACAGCAGCATCTTTAAAAAAAAAAAAAAAAAAAAAAAAAAAAAAAATATTCATTTTTTCAGATTTATACTTACTACTAATGGTTGTATGCAAAAAGTTGGGAGGGGGGATTGGGGTAAGATGTGTCACCTCCTTCAAAGGAAACTGTGCAGGATTGACCATGAGAGATTCACATGAGTAATGTAATGTTTTATACATGGCAGTGTGCCATTCAGCTTTGTTCAAATGCTGGAAATACAATTGCAAACTGTTGAAAATGGTTTCACTTGTGTGGATTATTAAACTTTATTACTAAACTACTAACTAAAGTACTATGGTACAACTTCATTAAAAAGTCTTACAGTTTATCTCACATATGTATATATTAATATTTTATTTGTTTATCTATTTATTTAATCTCTTGTCTAAAATATGACGTGTACCACACTTTTATTGCAGTGATCTTGTGCTCATCCATCCATGATGAACAATCAGGCTGTTGAACAGTAGAAGCTGTGTTTTTTTTTCTGCTCAATAGAGTGAAATATTGATGTTTTCTGTTTTATTTGTTTATTTGTTACTGTTTTGATAGACACGAGGGAGGGGGGGCATATTAATACAACATCAACTAACAAAATAGGCATCAAATACTTGGCAAATTTCCTGCATTTAATTTGAGCTCATTTTAAGAAGAACTGATGTTCATCTCTGTTTTGTCACTTTCGCAAAACATTCTGATGAAAATTAATTTAAAAACGACAATTCTATTTTAATTATTTTGGAACCGAGTTTCCTCTTCTTTCCCTTAGAATATTTCAGCTTTAGATATTACAAATTCAATTTGAATATGCAAGTTTCCACTGGTTGAAATTCAAGCCATGCTTCATGTAAGCAGTTCATTCAGAGATACACTCTTCTCCCTACAGCAAGACACTGTGTGCTTTCTAAAACATAATTATAAAGCAGAGGACATTCTCCACCATTTTGATGCCTCATCCAAGCAGTCTGTGATACATTCAGCCACTAATTTACTCAATGCAGAGTCTCCATAAACCTCATGGAGGATCTGGAGTAAACGGTATTCTCCTTATACAGTAGTTCACAGACCAGGTTGTCCTTTGCCCATCAGTGAAACTACTTTGAAACAGAATCTTCTCAAGATTTAACCTACTAAGATTTTAAAGTTAATAAATTTTCTTTCTTTCTTTTTAACAAAGTGGCTAGCTATACTATAAGCTACTAAAATAATTAGCTACATTGAAGATAGGGGAAATATTTTTAAATATGTAACTTGTTTTTAAGATTCAGTTTTAAGATCATATGTTAATGTTTTGCACATATATACTGTAAAAAATGAAAAAAATGAAATAAAGAATGAAAACCATTAAGTTACGCAAAGCTTAACTCAATATTGTAAGTCATATTAATTGAAATTTAAGGCAGCAACAGAAATTAAGGATTTTTTTAGTGTACAACAACTAACACCATAATTTATATAGTATAAGTGAAAACACTGTGATAAACAGCAGAATTTAACTAAAAATGTTACAAAAAATAACACCAAAATACCAAACATGCAACTTCATTGTAGGCGTAAATCAAATAAATGAATGATTTTTTTAACCGCTTGCTTCACATGAACAGTCCCAACAAATTAATTCTCCAAAATGAATTGAAGCACAGTTAAAGAGAGCATGCTCGATTCGTTTTTTTTAGCTTGTTTGGCTGCAAAGTCAAAAAAAAAGAAAAAAAGAATTATAGTTTTGTCACGCTACACTGCTATACTTAGAAGAAAGTTGCTAGTTACTGTCACGTTGCTGAAAACTGTAGTCACGTTAGTAGCTTTCTACTTTTAGTTGGTTACTAGCCAGCATTAGCCCTTATTACCAAGTCAAAGCGCATCAAAGGTCACCCAGCACCTCTTCTTATCTAATCAGAATGGCAAATCGGCATCTTTCAATCTTCTGGCCGCAGATGATAAGTAGAAGGCCGGAGGAATTAGCAGCCTAGGCAGTTAATGCCTCCATGAATCCTGCGCTGCTCACCCACAGGAGCCGAGAGAAGGATTTTTCTGTGCACTCAGAGGCCTGATAAAGGTAATGAGCTGAAATGCAGGAATGACGAGTCGGGGGGAAAAAATGCATGTGCGCCACTGGCTGAAATTTATCTCTGTGCCTCACAAAGCAGAGTGTCTCCACGCACACCCCATGGCCTAGCAGCAGACGCCTGTGAAGTATCAGGAGAATGCTGAGCACAGCCAGACCGTATGCAGATGCTCCGTGCAGCCATGAGAGACTGACTCATTGTCGAAGCTGCTGGGTGATGCTGCTACAGCTGCTTTATTTCATATGCTGCACTTTACTGCTCTAAAGCTGCTGCAGAAGTAGTTTGCCCATCCAACCTGCACGTACAGACTCAGATTAGTGAGCCAAGAAGATTTTTTAATGCAACATTGAAAGATACATTAATATAGGTTTAAAAAAAAAAAAAAAAAGTTTAAAAAGCTGTCAGGCAAAAATAATCAAATCACGTGGAACATGGTTATTTTAGTATCATTGTTATACTACTATAGATTTTGATAACATTTTGAATAAGACTTTATTTTCACATTTTCTCTTTTCATTTAATTTTAAGTTAAAGTTTTAGTAATTTTGTTGTGTGTTTCTCTAATTTTATTATTATTATTATTATTTTAATTCTATGTAGTTTTTATTGAATTGCTGTTGTCTTGGCAACTAGGTAAAATAAAATAATTTTTTTAAAAGTTTATTTTATTTAATGTTTATTTTATTTTAAAATAATGGCATGGTTTTTATGGTTTTAGTTTTTGTTAACCGTAATAACACTTGTATGAAAATTTTGTTTGAGTTCCAAAAAGAGATGTCTCATTAAATATATTCTTTTAAATATATTATTTGTATTATAAATATTAATAATAATAAAACATTTCATATTATATAACATTTTATTATATATTATTACTATAACTATAATTATAATGTTTTAATATATAAATATATTTATCTATGGATTTATATATTTATATAATAATAATAAATTCTATTAATATAAATAATGACAAATATTCTAATATAAAACATTTCTATTATTATTATTATTATTATTATCTAGGTTGTGAACTGAACATTTCACCACTTGCATACTGACACATCTCACATTGGTAAAACTCACAGGGGTGAAACTACAAAGCTAGAGTAAATGTGTTATTTTCTGTATCTGTGAGTGAGAATCCTCATTCCTGGACTGCATGACCTCAGTGCAGACTGTACAATATAAAGACGCAGTTTTGCCATAATTAGGGCTTAAATGACCTTCAGTACAGTAACCTCTCGGAACAGCATTGCTTGATCATGTAAACATTCATGTCCTCATAATGGCATCATTAAGTAGATGGCATTTACAGTTGTAAAGCATTCAGCAGTATTTGTGACGTCTAGCGTAGTCATACTTTGCTCTGCTGTCACCTTTATCGGTCATATTGTCAAAATGTCAGCATGCAGCGGAGTATAATTAGCGATCAAACAATATGCAGGAAAGAGATCTGTGCAGGAACAGTAGACACAAGCAAATACAGTTGTGCTCTTCTCTAATCTCTGAGGGACTGACTCATTCATTTAGTGCAGATGTATTTGAAGGTTTGTTATGCGGTTGTCATTCAGCGTGTCTTTTCTCCCTCCTCCCTGCTCGTGCACTACAGGAACTGAAATCACACAAGTGTTGGAGCAGCTCCTAGTGGAGGCCCTGAATACAAACACATTTTACCCTCAGTATCTGCACTACTTGAATTACACACGCTGCCTTAATGCCTACGCTATCTTAATTACCCACGCTGAATAAACTAAAGCACAGAGAATGGCTTGACACTATAAAATTCCAAATGAGTGGTTTTCTTCACACTAAATATTAGGGAGAGGGGTTAGGAAAGGTCACGTAAATGATGAAAAGTCAATAAAAGTAAATTTCTTTTTCCTTCTTTTCTCTCTCGCTCTCCTTCTCTCGCTCTCTTTCTCCAACTTCAAAAGACACAACACTAGCTTTGATCCCAAGATGAAAGAGCATTCATTTTCTTAAAAGACCAGACCAGATATGGCGTTGCATGATGTTGCAGTTTTGTTTTGCTATATGCATTACTGTAAATTGAATAGATAGATCTATAACTAGTTTACTTCAAACCATTTGTCCTGCTCAAAGATGTTTGGATCATTAGTTTTCAGACCGTTTGGCTACAGTAAACATGCAGTTATTACTGGTTTCGGTGGCGTCTGTCTGTTGACAGTCAGCCCAACTTGGACCTTGATAGATCTCGCAATTAAGCACGACCTCAGGAATGAAATTGATTTGAGTTGACTGGCTTCTCTTTTGTGCTTCAGCCCGCATGAGGCTGCTGACATTCTTTTTGTGCTTTGATTAATGTCGAGCCCGGCACAACATCACTGGACTAAGAAAAATAGTCCCATGGATAAAGAAGGGCATGATCCATCCATCCCAATTTAGCTCCTTCGCTTTAAAGCCCCACAAACAGACAGTGGTGCAATTAGCATGTGGTATTTCTCATTTCTTTATTGAATATGCCACCAGTGTCCCTTCACAGAGCAGACGAGGATGATGGGATTTACCAGCCTTTTCCTGACCTTTCACTGATCTGGTTGGGAGAACGAAAAGTACTGATGAGTTTAGAGGTAAAGAGGCTTTTTTTTTTTCTGGCTCTGCAGGGCTCAGGGGTGTGTCTGCATTGCGGAGAGAGGTGTTGGTTCTCGGTGTGACCGCTCCACTTCATCTATCACCTCCCAGTCCCTCTGGCTCCTGCAGCGTTCACATACTCACAGGGGACCGGAGCGTCCCCGCTAAGCGAGATGAGCTCTATTTTTCAATTATTCCAGCAGCCGTTGGCAAGCTCCACAAAGGCAAAAGGCGGCATGTTGTTGGACATCTGGTTAAGTGGCTGGCACCGAGATGAAAAAGAGGAAGTGTTGGATCGCATCCAGGTTCCGACTTAACTCTCCAAATTCTCTGCACCTTTTGTATTTAAAATGACTTGCATGGGTGATTTGCACCCTCCTTTGTTTTGACAATGACCCCCACCGCCTAGGCCGCGGTGGGCCGGTTAACTCCAGATCCCCACACGGTCTTCATTTCTGCCCAGACAGCTCTGCCATCTGAAGAGCATCTGAGAGCCGTTATTCATGTGGAATTCCAGCGTGGTGATAATATGACGATGTTATAACCTTGAACTCTGTAAACCACATCTTGACATTTTCTGGGCGTAAGAGAAGATGCAGAGGTCTGATGGTCAGTGCACTGAAATGCTAAATCTGCACTTAACATTTCCAGCTTAAATTAATAGAGTCCTTGCCTGGGCTCCTACAGACTGCTGAAATCTGAATGATCTTTTCAATCAATTCCTAGATTGCATCCTTTTTTTTGTAGGCCTTAGTTTTCCACAACTAATTTAATTTGCTCCGTGATCCTTGTTCATAGCTGTTCTTTCTCTGTTTTTGTTTTCAGACTTAGTATTACAATAATTAGTATTTTAAACAATATTTTCTGTTAGTTTGTCTGTTTTTCCTCTGCCAATATAATAGTTAAATAGTTATAGTTTTGGTTACAGTTTATTTTACAATGTCCTTGTTACAGTGCAATTAAACATTTAAGTACTGAGTAATATTAATTAACTACATGTACTTACTATATGGTTAGGGTTAAGATAAGAGTTTGGTTTAAGTTTAGTTGCATGTAATTATGCATAATTTATTGTTATTGGTATAATAAGTACATGTAACTTGTAACAAGGACACCATAAAATCCCTGTTACCATACTTTTAATTAATATTATGAATTTACTTTTATTTTTGGTTACACTTTATTTTAAGGTGTCTTTGTTACAGTGTGATTATACATGTAAGTACTGAGTAATATTAATTAACTGCTAATGTACTTACTATATGCTTAGGATTAGGGATTTTAGTAGCTTTTTTATGTTTTTAGTTCAGTTTAAGCTTATTTTTTATAATTTAGTTAACTTAAACTTATTTCAGTTAGTTGCAAAGGCAACATCACAAATTTTCGATCAGTTTAAGTTTTTTGCCTAATATTTATAATTTATATTAGCTTTATTTTAATGGAAAAAAAAATCATAGTTTTAATTTTAGCTAACGTCAACCAACCATCGCCAGTCTCAGACAACACATACACTGTAGTGGTATTTCAGTCCTGAATGAATCTGTGTTTTGAACAAATCGGTTAATTAATTGATTCAATGACTAACTCATAAAAATGGTCGCTAGTTTCCTTCCTGAATGAATCAGTGTTTTGAACGAATCAGCTGATTACCGACTCATAAGGAAAGTCACTGGCTGCCACCTACAGTACTGCCGTGTCCGTCTAGCTTTCTAAAAAAAAAAAAAAAACCCTCCATTAATCCACACACTGACAGTCTGTCTGGAAAGCACAAACAGAGACAATGGGAGTTATATAAACAGCGAAAAGTCCCAGAGCTGTTGGACTGTTGCATCAGCTCTCATTTGTTTCAGATCTAGATCATTTGAGGACTGGAACTGTTGATGATGCTTTTGCAAACGTGTAATTATGAAGCAGTTGTGCTCAAACGGTCAAGAGATATATCTGAGTATGGATAATTAAACCAGAGCTCTTCAGATGCTCAGACTTTGAGAGCATGAATAACAGCATTTACTTGCTTCCCTGTGCATTTAATGCTCCGAAATGACCAAGCAGGGGATGTTTTAATAAACTACAAGAGAGATTTACTCTTGAAATTTACTTAGGGTAATTAGAAGACCCATTTTGTAAAACTGTCTAGTGAGAGTTGACAGTTTTCCGGGAAGGATTCCAAAAATTAACTTTTTTTTTTTCTTTTTTTTTTTTGAGAGAGAGAGAGAGGTGGGAGACATATTTTTGCGTTTCCTTCAATTTAAGCTTCGTAAAGGTTCCGTCCAAGACCTTGTCAGATTAAAGCCTTGACAAGTGACAGAGACACAGGCCTGCCAGCCGAGGAGGTGGATCGTGAGAAAGAGAGAAAGAAAGAGAGAAGGTGGGGCTTCAGCAGAAAAGATGCACTAAACACATCTGTTGTTTGAAACCACTTCCCACTGGTACCCTTAATGTCTGTATCATCAAGAAAATAGGTTTCTTAATTGCCTTCATTAGTCAAGCTGGTGCGACAGTAAAAAATCAATAACGGTAAAGAATTACTCCAATTCCACCTGTTAAAGAGACCTGGATATTCATATGGCAGATAAGCGAAGGCATCAATTGTGTGTACACGCAGGGTGTCATCGTAATTGTAGGTTAGTGTGCAGGATTTTTATACACCCGCATGCACAGATCCAATATTTTAATTGAGTTTTGGTCAACGGTGATTCACTCTCTCCACAAGGTTACTTTATCTAAGGATTTAACCGGTCTGCCTCCTACACCCACAGATAAGCTTTGTCACTATCTGTGCTTCTTTCTCCTCCTTAAATGCCAACATTCACCAACTACTATTTATGTGTCACTGCTTCCCCACAAGCCCCTTTCCCCTTTGAATGCCCAAGGAGTAGAGAGCAATTGCATGCACCAAAAAACCTGTATTTATTGGAAACCTTCAGAAGTGGCACAAGGGGAATTATTTTTACCAGGCATTAACACGGGCTGTGACAAGAGCACTTTGACAAAATGGGGAGCTGTCAGTACCCACGTCACCAATCACCACAAACAGCAAGGTCCTCCAGACGTGCGGGACAGCCAGACAGTCACTGGACCTCAGCTGGGAAAAGGACAGGAAGGCAGAGGTGGCAATTTGTAATCTTCCTCTGAGAATACTACCTCTGTCTCTTTGTCTGAAGACCCTTTTAGTTTGCCTTCAATTCCAATTTTATGATCCCAATGTCCTTGATATAAATTAATGTCAGACTATTTCCTTTCTGTGCTTTTGCTTTTCATGAGAAAAATCATATGCAAATCTAATGAAAATGATCATGGATAGAATAGATGTTGCAACGTATTAGTGTGAAAAAAATTATTTATACTGCTGCCTCATGAGAAACCTTGTTTAGCAAATTGTAAGGCAATGTCACTTTTGTCTTTCATATAGAGGTAAACCCAGAATGCAACATGATGAGCTCAGTTAAAAAAAAAAAAAAAAAAGAATCCAAGATGGTAGACAAGGTAATAGAAATGTTTATTATAAATTGCCTTTCAATTAAAAATTTTATTGAAAAATGGAACCCTTTCACCCAGTATATGTACACTCAGTTTAGTCATATTAATCTTGCTATTAGCTCAGCAAACTAAATACAAAAGTATTGATTATAAATTGATTAAAAATGTTATTAGCTTTGCAAATGCTAACAACAAAGTGAATACCAGAGTACTGATTAACAAATAAAATGTTGTAAAAATTTTAGCTATTTCACCCAGTGTTTGTACATATTAATGATAATAACAAAAAAAAAACAACAAAAAAAAGATTTTAAAGTGCTAAAATGCTATCTGAATAAAAGTGAGTTCACCCAAAAATAATTTTCAAAAAATTCATTTTTTGCTCACCCTCATGTTGTTCCCAATCTGTATGAGTTTCTTTCTTCTGTTGAGCACAAAAGAGGATATTTTGAAAAATGTTGGTAACTCAGCATTTGGCGGTAACCATTGACTTCCATAGTATGGAATAAAATACTATGGAAGTCAATGGCTACCATCAACCATTTGATTACCATCATTCTTCAAAGTATCTTTTTGTGTGTGTGTGTGTGTGTGTGTGTTCAACAGGCTTGGAACAAGTAGAAGGTGAGTAAATGATTACAGAATTTTATTTTATTTTATTTATTTTTTTATTTTTTGCTTTTATTTAACCAGGAGAGAACCTCACTGAGATTAAAAATCTCTTTTCCAGGAGTGTCCTGGCCAAGATAGGCGGCCCAGTTATACAAATACACATATTACAAACAACAGTACATCACAACAATAAAATATTACGGCATTAGAAGCATTTGCAGATCATTAAATCATTTTCTATTGCACGCAAAAGTGTTTTAAAATTACTAAGAGACACCAACTGATTTAGCCGCAGTTTCATTTGAAGAGAGTTCCAGTCTGACAGTGCAGCATATTCAAATGCAGTTTTACCTAAATTAGTTCGAGCTGAAGGTACATTAAGATTATAAAAAGGCTGGGAAAGCAATGAATAGATAACAACTACTTTTTGTTGAATCAAATAACAGAGATAGGATGGCAAAAAACCCAGAATAGCTTTGTAAATCAATAAGTACCAATGCATTTTCCTTCGAACAGCAAGTGAAGACCAGGCAACTCTATTATATAGTATACAATGATGTGTAGAAAATTTACAATCCGTAATAAATCTTAAAGCACCATGATACACAGTTTCCAAGGAGGCAAGAAGATAAGAAGAGGCATGCAGATACACTACATCCCCGTAGTCAAGAATAGGTAAAAAAGTTCCAGACACAAGATTCTTCCTTGCATTAAATGAAAAACAAGACTTATTTCTGAAATAAAATCCTAGCCGTTTCTTCAACTTTAGTCTCAAATAATTAATATGTGAATTAAAACGTAATGCGATCCATTTCCCTTGCAGAGTTTGGAGAACAACAGAACTCTCCAAAGAATTTCTAGAATTTGATAACCACATAAATTTTGTTTTCTCAACATTTAAGACCAACTTTAAAGTAAAAAACCTTGCCTGAATAATATCAAAGGCTGATTGTAAGTCACCCAGAGCTTGTTGTTGTGTAGGAGCAGAACAATAGATGACAGTGTCGTGTGCATAAAAGTGGAACCTTGCATTTTCAATGTTAACATCTAAACAATTTATATATATATATATATAATAAATAATAATGGCGCCAATACAGATCCTTGGGGGACTCCCGTACCCACTTCCATTAAGTGTGATACCTTCCAAATCAGACTTAATGGAATTTACATTTCTGAGTGACCTAACCTATTAAAAATTGACAATATTTGAGTTTTATATTTTTAGGCTTAGCAAAATGCTAACTGCAAATTAAAGGCAAAGGTATTGATTATAAATTACTTATATATTTAACCTATTTTACAGTATGTGTGTTGTGAATTTTATGCTCAGCAACGCGATAACGCGCTGAAAACTATTCCAAACTGGTCACTTATGAGTTTCCATGATGGTTAAGGTGCACAGGCAGTGATACACAAATCATTACTATTTTTTTATGATGTCCCTGGAGCTGACATTATGTCGCTCATATATGTATCCATTAAACATCTACAGGTGCATCTCAATAAATTAGAATGTCGTGGAAAATTTCATTTATTTCAGTAATTCAACTCAAATTGTGAAACTCGTGTATTAAATAAATTCAGTGCACACAGACTGAAGTAGTTTAAGTCTTTGGTTCTTTTAATTGTGATGATTTTGGCTCACATTTAACAAAAACCCACCAATTCACCAAATTATTCACCAATTCAACATCTCAACAAATTAGAATATGGTGACATGCCAATCAGCTAATCAACTCAAAACACCTGCAAAGGTTTTTCTGAGCCTTCAAAATTGTCTCTCAGTTTGGTTCACTAGGCTACGCAATCATGGGGAAGACTACTGATCTGACAGTTGTCCAGAAGACAATCATTGACACCCTTCACAAGGAGGGTAAGCCACAAACATTCATTGCCAAAGAAGCTGGCTGTTCACAGAGTGCTGTATCCAAGCTTGTTAACAGAAAGTTGAGTGGAAGGAAAAAGTGTGGAAGAAAAAGATGCACAACCAACCGAGAGAACCGCAGCCTTGAGGGGATTGTCAAGCAAAATCGATTCAAAAATTTGGGTGAACTTCACAAGGAATGGACTGAGGCTGGGGTCAAGGCATCAAGAGCCACCACACACAGACGTGTCAAGGAATTTGGCTACAGTTGTCGTATTCCTCTTGTTAAGCCACTCCTGAACCACAGACAACGTCAGAGGTGTCTTACCTGGGCTAAGGAGAAGAAGAACTGGACTGTTGCCCAGTGGACCAAAGTCCTCTTTTCAGATGAGAGCAAGTTTTGTATTTCATTTGGAAACCAAGGTCCTAGAGTCTGGAGGAAGGGTGGAGAAGCTCATAGCCCAAGTTGCTTGAAGTCCAGTGTTAAGTTTATATCCCACTTTGTATTGGTCTCTTACTCTTTAGCATACATTACAGTTCAAAAGTTTGAAGTCGGTAAGATTTTTTTGTGTGTTTTTGAAGGAACTCTTTTGTGCTAAACAAGGCTGCATTTATTTGATATAGCAAACAAATAAAAAAGCATTAATATTGCAATTTAAAATCCCAAAAGAGGCACAAAATCACTTTCACAGACAAATTAAATGTTCCCTCCTGGTGGAATGACCTGCCCAACTCAATCCAAGCAGCTGAGTCCTTAGCCATCTTCAAGAATCGGCTAAAAACACATCTCTTCCATCTTTATTTGACGCTCTAACTCTAGCACTCTCTATTCTAATTCTATTCTCAAAAAAAAAAAAAAAAAACTAACACTAGCTTTACTAATCTTTTTGTATTCTATCTATTTTTCTTTTTATTTATTATACAATTAACAAAAGCAAAAAAGGCTTCTAACACTAGCTTGCTCTATTCTTTTTCTATTCTATCTGTTTTCTTTTTATTTATTGTATAATTTAAAAAAAACAAACAAACAAACCTTGCTACGTGTACTGCGTTTAGCGAACTGAGATGTTATAGCACTTGCATATCATTGCTCTTTTGTTGAATTTAATTGCTTCCATTGTCTTCATTTGTAAGTCGCTTTGGATAAAAGCGTCTGCAAAATGACTAAATGTAAATGTAAATGTAAGTTTCCACAGTCTGTGATGATTTGTGGTGCAATGTCATCTGCTGGTGTTGGTCCATTGTGTTTTTTGAAAACCAAAGTCACTGCACCCGTTTACCAAGAAATTTTGGAGCACTTCATGCTTCCTTCTGCTGACCAGCTTTTTAAAGATGCTGATTTCATTTTCCAGCAGGATTTGGCACCTGCCCACACTGCCAAAAGCACCAAAAGTTGGTTAAATGACCATGGTGTTGGTGTGCTTGACTGGCCAGCAAACTCACCAGACCTGAACCCCACAGAAAATCTATGGGGTATTGTCAAGAGGAAAATGAGAAACAAGAGACCAAAAAATGCAGATGAGCTGAAGGCCACTGTCAAAGAAACCTGGGCTTCCATACCACCTCAGCAGTGCCACAAACTGATCACCTCCATGCCACGCCGAATTGAGGCAGTAATTAAAGCAAAAGGAGCCCCTACCAAGTATTGAGTACATATACAGTAAATGAACATACTTTCCAGAAGGCCAACAATTCACTAAAAATTTTTTTTTTTTATTGGTCTTATAAAGTATTCTAATTTGTTGAGATAGTGAATTGGTGGGTTTTTGTTAAATGTGAGCCAAAATCATCACAATTAAAAGAACCAAAGACTTAAACTACTTCAGTCTGTGTGCATTGAATTTATTTAATACACCAGTTTCACAATTTAATTTGAATTTCTGAAATAAATGAACTTTTCCACGACATTTAATTTATTGAGATGCACCTGTACTATGAATACAAAGAACTCTGAATGATGTTGCATCTTGTGGCACAATGTTATGTCACACTGGCCTCAGTGGGGAGAGGGGTGATGTTTAAGGATAGACCAGTGCAATGGTTGCTTGTGCAAGGCAAAGTATTTTCCCCTTATTAATTCTCCTTCATAATATGTCCTGACAGAGCCTCCCAAAGCTGATCCATAATGCAGTCCTGCAGAGAGCTTTGCCCAGGCTTGCCTTTTGAAGAAGTTATTGCTTTGATGTATGAGGGAACACATGAAACAGTGAGGGGAGCGAGGAGTAATTGCGTTGTGTCTACGGAGGGACAGTATTTAGCCCACACAATGACTTCAATGTCTTAGCTTCTCAGCCAAATGGACACTGCATCATACTCAGACTGCAACTGAGGTATCTGGACAGAGCGATTCCCTTTCACAGGCCAAAGTTTAATCTCTAGATTGAGACGCGTAATAAAACTGTTGATTGTTTTGTTTCCTCTGCAAATGACGGCGGTAGTATGGCGATCGTTTCTGATGAGACAGGTGAACAGGGGGCTTTCCTTCTGATGGGGTAGTTCAGCACAAGGTCAGGATGCTTTGTGGTCCTCATTTTTGGGTCAAAGCCTTTTCGTTTGATGGCCTGTCCACCACGGAAGTGTTAAATGCGACTTGAATGTCAATAGTGCCTGCCGGTGAGGACAGAAAAAAAAACTACTCCGCTAAACTGCACTTGAGCAACATGAATGGAATATTGACACTGTAAGAAAAAATCCTTCGAAAAACTGAAAAAGTACTGGTCATTTTCTACCAGGACATTATCCATTAAGTTTACAGACATTGCCTTTAATACTAAAACACAATGCATAATTCAAAATATGGATAAAAAATCTTTCATTTCCGTATGGGGGGAAAAAATTCCTTTATATTAATGCAGCAGTACATTGTGCCCTATTTTTACAGACTTTTCTTAGAGTGCTTTTTCCTTTACACACACCATCACTATCATGATATTTCACTAAATAGAATGAAAATAATGATGAAAAGGTGTTTAGCAATGTATTACTGTGAAAATGTCATGCAGAGGTAGTGTTTTAAGGTTTCACAGGTGTCCTGCTGAAGTGAATACTGTTCCAAAACGTAGGCAACTTAATTATACTGCCTTCTGAGAAGCCTTCTTTAGCCAATTGTAAGGCAACATCACATGTGTCTTTCACAGAAAAGTAAACCCAGAATGCAATGCGGTGATCTCAGTGAAAAATTAATCCAAGAGGGTAGACAAGGTAATAAAAAAGTTGATTATAAACTGCCTTTTCAATTAAAAATTTAAATGCAAAATGAATGGACAATCAGTATTTGGGCATATTAATCATGCAAAATGTTAAATGCAAAAATATTGATTATAAATTGATTAAAAATGTTGTTAGCGTAGCAAATTGCTAACAACAAACTGCATACAGAAGTATTGATTATGAATTGGTGAAATATGAGCTATTTCACCTAGTATTTGTGTACTGTGTATTTTAGGCATATTAATAATAAAAATAATAGTGGGGAATAGTGAAACACTCCAAGAAACTGATTAATGAGCAATGTGAAAATGCCCGCTTGTCATGTTTGCAGCCACTCTGCAAACAGGCCTGAATGAGTCAGACTGATGGAAATGGAAGGGCTAATTACAAACAACTCACCCGCTCAGACATTATCACTTTCAGTCATGTCTGAATCAAAATGACCTTGAAATGATAATCTGTGGGTGAGACTATTTATAGCAAAAACTCCATTTGGTTGCTTACATTACTAATGATCCAAAAAGGTGACTATTAATAATAACAATAATAACAATAATATTAATACTGTTTTTGAAGCAATGTCCAAAAGTGTTTGTCTGAGACAGATTTTGCCTATACTGTGTAGCAAAACAAATATGCATATGTAAAAGGATTTTAGGAAAGCTTCTCATAGAGACATTCCTCTGATGTTCCTCTTCATCTTAAGAGACGAGAAGCAAGGTCTGTGCCCAATTTCTACCCAGCATCATAACAGTATGCTCTCTCTGTGTGTATGTTTGTGTGTTTGTGTGTGTGTTTATGCTCACATTTCACTGACTTCACAATCTGCCCAGGCAGGATAGTGAGCGTTAAAAGATCTCCAAACTCCTGTATCAAAAGCAGTAGGAGTCTGTAAAACCAATTACACTTTTCCTTTTCTAATGGTGGAACAGTATGCGGCTTTGTGGGCGATCACTTATCAAAAGTTTGAACTGACATTAAGTGAGATAAATTTGACATTTTATATTTGCTTCAAAGTTAAACAAAGCACTTTAAACAGGCTGTATTAATTTTAATTGGCTGTGATCATGCTGACTATGGTCCAATTATGTTTAATATTTGTGCATGTACTCTTTAGCTTAGCAGCTAATTATCAAAACACTTGCTGCATTCATATTGTGTTGCTAGACTGTGTGCCAGCAGCTGCTGAGTTTTTCAATAGGATGGTGCTATGGCAGAAAATAGAGTTAAATAGGGTCCATATACTACAAATATGCATTCAATTTAATATATGTATACAAAATAGAGGGAAAGAATTATTAAGGAGAAGATTCAGAGGGAATTATCCCCAGATAGCTTACTTCATCTGCTGTTTTCAACCCAATGTAAAAAGACCTCAAATAATGACAGATTTTTAAGGGTGATGACAGCTTAATCATTTTTTTTTTTTTTTTTTTACCAGAGCCAGAAGTGAAAGACACTGTATATATGAATACAAAACAGCTTATTAGATATACAGGCCTAAATAAGGGTTCATGTTGAGAAAATGTTGACGCCATATGAGTCACTGCAACTTTGTCTGTCAAACTGAAACTCTGAAATCATAAGCAGCACAAATTTTCCAGCTCGGGGCAATATGATAAAACACAATTAGCTCAGGCAGAACAACAACTTTCTGATAAGAAGCTTCCAGCGCAATTTTTTTTTTTTTTCTGTTGTTGTTGTAAATCTTCATTGACTGAGCATCTAGGGTGCGTAGAGATTAAACTCACTACGCCACAGTGAGTATTAGCAGCCGGAGCTTAAGCAACCGGTTGGCAGTGAAGTGTTTATCACTCGCCAGATTTAATTAAATAAAGAGAGCACGGCTCTCACGACCTGCGTGGCATAATTGGATGAGCGCTTTCCATGCTCTGAGGTTACCAACTTGTGACTATCTCACAAAGAAGATGACACGATGCAGAGCTAGTTTAGGCCATTTCCCTCTCCGAGCATCAGTAGTCCCTTCTTACCTCTTGTTTCATCATCCAGCTCTGCTGCAGTGGACCTGGGCAGCCCTCAGTGGCTCCATCTGTGACATGCCTGTCAGTCTAACCTCGAATCAATGCGAGTCACCAGCCAACCAGAGTCAGCCACTGATAATTTAAAGCCGCGATGTGCTGTCACCAAGACAACCATGCAAAAAAATAAAAATAAAAAAAAAAGCCTAAATATGATATGGGATGGCAAACTCTGGCGCTGTCTGTCACTGTCGAGGTGTATAGAATGGTGAAAATTGGCATCTTTGAAACACGATTGAATGAATGCACAACGAGGAACCATTGGAGAAAGACGTGCCCTGTTAAAATTCAACAATATTAGACACTCTCTGCTCGGCGGAGCAAAGAAAAACAGCCTTATATGGTTATGGAAATTTTGTGAAATTGGAGGGAAACAAGCCTGCCTCGCCATAAGCTGAGGATTGATTCGGCTTTGTGTTCTTCATCTCGAGCAGGCCTGAGTCTCATGCAAAGTTGAAGCCAAATAGCGGTAAGAAATGAAGGTAATAACCACTGCGCTTCAAAAAGTGCTTTCCATTTTAGTGAGTTTTTGAGGAGCTTATGGTGAAATTCGTAATCAGCCTCAAATCTAGCTTGAAGAGAAAAAGAAATCTAATTTGATAAGGAGGTAATGAAGCCTCATGGTAATTTTCCAAGATAACCTATTTGTGGCACTGGTTGAGCAGTGATGAAAATTCTATTTAACATAGTTGGCTGATTTTTCTATTTTGATCAGTGCGAATCAAGACGGTGTGCTTTATAACCCTTGCCAATTTACTTTGAACTCCCCAAGATGCCAGGGATCATTACTTTAAGGATCCTCAAACACCCTCCTGTTACTAGGTAATTCAAAGCAAGAGGTTTGAAGTCTCGGCTGATAACTTGGGCATTGTAGCCAAGGTGCTGAAGCATTATTGTTGAGCATGCATATGAAATAGGCACTTCAGAGTGGACAGTGGAGCAAATACTTCACCTACGTGGCCAGGGCTGTTATTTTCAAAAAAAAAAAAAGATGTTGAATCACAAGAAACGGAGTATCTTTTCACTCTGTCAAAGCAATATGGAAATACAGCAGCATTTCTGCTTTTGCTTGATGTCTGTGAATAGAAATAACAGTAAGCATCCACGTTAATTTGATAACGCACACATTAAGGGCTCCAGTTCAATGAGCATTTAGTGATTGTGGAAGTGTTGCCATAGAGGTACTCTACCACCTTCGCCACCAATAAACCTGCACAATCTCTGTTGTTAAATGAACAGAGCTGGTTATTAGAAGTGACATGATTAATTAAACAGACATAAATTAAAACATTACGAATCCATCAGATGAAAGCGATGGCATGTAATTAACTGCAGAAGTTAAACTGCATACTGGTTGCAGTGTATTCGGTTGGCAGGGAAACATGTATAATATTGTATTGGAAAGACACATACTGTGCTCTGGAACTGTCCAACACTGTGTTCTCTAAAGACTGAATTACCATCTCAGATATGAGCAGCAAAAAGAACCTTGACTGTTGTATTATCTCACTACATAAACCCTTAATCCTCATCATTGGAGAATTAGTTTAGTTGTAAAATAAAGAGCATCTTTTCCACTAAGCAGGGATTTGTTATTCGACAGTTTCAGAATGGCTCTTAGTTAAGAACCTTGCATTCGGTTTCAACAGATTCCTTCTCATTTACCTGCCCCAGCTGTTTATATTTCGCCCCAGAACAAATGTATTCACTACTGAGTCCATTTAAATACTATAAGGCTACCAAATATCCTTCAGTTTTCTCAGACATGCCAGACTGGGGAAGCTGTTTTGCCGAGCTACATGTACTCTTTTGAAAAAGTAGCTAATGAAAATATTTAATGCGCATTATCTTTTAAATATATATCTGTCAGATTACATACGCACATATACACTGCCGTTCAAAAGGTCAGAAAGTTATTGAAAGAAATTAATACTGTTACTCATCCAGGACAAAATAAATTAATCAAAAGTGACTTTTAGATTTTAAATAAATGTTGTTCCTTTGAACTTTCTATTTGTGAAATAATACTGAAAAAAGTTTAATTCAAGTTTTAAACCTTGATATTAATAAAAATCAGCATTTTACAATGATTTCTGAAGGATCATGTGATAATGAAGACTGGCAGCCTTGACATCACAGGAATAAATGACATTTTAAAATATATTAAAATAGAAAAGTGTTATTTTAAAATGTAATATTTCACACACACACTTAGTTTTTACTATACTACAATATAGCACAATATAATATAAAATAAGAAAAAAATGCATTGTTTTTTTTGGTAAAAGTAGCTTGTTACTGTAAAAGCTACACTATTTTTAAAGCATCTGAGTTACTGTCACGCTACTGACAACTAGTTTAGTTGCATGGCTACTTTTAGATGAACACTGAAGACACCCTTAACTAGTTTCCACCCCATGAAACATATCGGTCCTCCAAGAATTAAGCCTAAATATTACTTTCTAGGTGTTTCCAAATATTACTTTTTATTAAAATGTAAAAGCGCATCCCGTTTCAACAGAGCATATTAGACATGGTGGTTAAAGGAGGCAGCGTTTCCCCCCTAAGGATTTTCTTTTTAATCCATTTCTCTTTTGTAAATGGCCTGATGAAGTGGAGTCCCTCCACCTGCCAGTGTGTCATGACTGACTGGTCATGTGTCACAGTTAGAGCCAGCTCAAACACACTCACCCAGCAGCATATCTCTAATAGCAACCAGCTGTCTGCTCTGTGCAAAGAGAAATATTGACAGAAGTGTCTGCTGGAAAAGTATGCTCGTCTTATTATCTGCCCGTTGGCAGGAGCCGAAGAGTCTTGTGGCTCGAGGAAAGCTTCATTGCCCATATTTGTTGAGCTAACAAATCTGGAAGCTCAGTTAGTGCAGGATTCAGTGGAGCCACTATTGTCTGTCATATTTCTGTGGCTAGCCCTGATAGCATACAGCTAGGCTGGCTGGCTAGGGAGCAGAGAAGAGATTGGATCACAACAGAAAGCCAAGTCCCTTCACAAACCTGGATCCCCCTGGCATAAAATGCCCGATGAATAGTCCAGTTTGTGTTTATTTGTTTGCATTTAATCATTCGAATGAAAGCTCCACGGCTAACGTGACTGAAATACCAAGAGCGGCTTTCAAAGTGGCCACACTTTAACGGAGCTGAATGCCTCCGTACCTTTTGATTTGGGTTCGAGGCTGTTAGCGCTCGCCAAGTTTAGTCCGGCCGGCTTGTTTGGTTGCTAAATGAATGCGCGAACATGCGCCATCTTCGCTGCGGCAGGAGCGTGATGTGGAGTGTGCCATTCTGACATGGAGCAGGAGTCTACCTGTTATTTTCACTATATTAATATTCAGCACAGCTTGTTGCTCTAGTGCAGGCAGTCAGTCAGAATGACAATATAATTGGGGAAATATGGGGATTTTGGAAAGCGGCTAGAACAAAGTAATTCCGAACTGACAACTTTGAGGAAGATCAAGGTGTGTTTCCTTGTTTTGGCAAGGTTCAAAAAACAATCGCGCATTTAGAGTTTCCATTTTATATCAGTTTAGTGAGAATTACAGTGCTTGCCTGACTAAACATCTTAGACAAGGGGGTGTTTTGTCACAGCTGTTTGAGAAACTGATCTGAACCTCTTGACAAGACAAACAAATATCAAAACAGGGTTTTGCGCGAGACGACAAATAACAGCACGCTCATTCTCGGCGTCTCAAAGCGAGACTGTGATTGTGCATAACAATGTGCGCAAAAGAAATCGTAATAAAGAGGTGAGTTAACGCCGGAGAAGATGACAGAGAGAGACCTCTCGTTTAATGTCAACTGAAGGAGAGGCAGACGTATGGATGATTGAATTCTGCCATTACTGCATCTGGTTATGCTTGATTTCAAATAATGACAGCAGGTGCTTGGATATCAGCAGAATATATCTGCTGTTTGCAGTCTGTCAGTAGACGGAGGTGGAAGACGGTGACAAGAGCCAAAGCTGGACGACAGGCTGCTGTCCACGGTCAAGCCATTTACACATGACAGTCAGGGCAATGACATGTGGGAGAATACGTTCAAACGGCCATTAGAACGAGAGAGAGAAAAAAAAATGCCCACTTTCTTTTCATACATGGAAACTTTGTAGGAAACTCTTGAATGACATGCATGCATATAATGTAAAATATAATGATATTCTACAAAAACCTTTGCTAACTGAGATATTATAAAGTGAACATGCTTCCAAAATGTTAATGTTATTCTAATTTGCTATTAATATTATATGTGTTTTCAAATATTAAAACATATTAATAAAATATGATACGGAAAATATTTACTTCTGATTAACTTGATAAATGATGAAAACTTTAATGCAATTAGCTTCTTAAAGCAGTACAAGACTATAAAAAGTGTGGCTGTTTAAAGTTCTGTACTTCACTTTCATAAACTTGTCGATTACACAACCAAGAGCTTTATCCTAAATACTGACATATTTCCCATATGTCAAATACAGCCGATTTTATAAATAATTTCATATAAAGACAGATCTAATGGGGCTTACTGGTAATACAAGCTGATAGTCAATGATATTGGATTGCTTTCTCTCTCTGTGATTTGAGACGCTCAGGGGACTGTTTTTCCGTGAAGCGTTTAAGACAGCTGACAGTGTCCTGTTTATAACACGCTAATCACATTCCCTCACAACTTCATAACTTCGTTATCAACAAATACCAAAGCAACCCAAACAACCACTCACAGAAGTTAGACACTAGAAGTACTAAAAGTACACTAAATACTGAACGTATACAAAGTTTCCTGTGTATACTTATACTAATGATTACAAAAAATCATTCAAGATACCACAGTTGTATACTAATATATTTGTCCGGTCATTGAATTTGATTGCCATTCTAAGTGTGTTTATTTATTCCAACAACTAGTGCACTATTTAGCTCTCAGAGATGCCTGCTGGTGGTTCTGCTTTGGCTTCAACTGAAACTATTTTTGTTTAGCAAAAATACATAAAGTAACAGGCAATATTGTGTCTAAAAAGGTTACTTAATATTTAAAGAATAGTCACCCAAAAATGTCAAATTTGCTGAAAATGTACTCACCCTCAAGACAGATGAGTTAGTTAGATGAGTAGATGAGTTTGTTTCTTCATCAGAACAGATTTGGAGAAATTTAGCATTACATCACTTGCCTCAGGAGTGAATGGGTGCCGTCAGAATAAGAGTCCAAAACATCACAATAATTCATGAGGAATCCACACAACTCCAGTCAATTAATTAACATCTTGTGAAGTGAAAAGCTGTGTTTGTAAGAAGCAAATCCATCAAGGCATATGAGTCCATAATCAACAATGAAAAAGTCTATCCCCTCAATTCCCTGTTGTCTTCTTACAGCAAAACCCACTGATATATTTTTTAAAACTGATTTGGACTTGTAAACTGTGCTTGATTTGTACACATTTCTTTACTGATTCAGACAAGATTACTTTTTTTCACTGGAGAAAATATTATGGATAGAGGACTCATCTTAGGCAGAAGCAACTGCTTGAAGTTAATATGTGTTAACGACAGATTTGTTTATAACAAACACACAGTTTTCACTTCACAAGATGTTAATTAATGCACTGGAGTCGTGTGAATTACTTGTGGATTATAAATTATCATGTTTTTATTAGCTGGATCCATTGGTGAGCAAGTGATGTAATGTTAAATTTCTCCAAATCTGTTCTGATGAAAACACAAACTCATCTACATCATGGATGGCCTGAGGGTGAGTACATTTTTTAGCATTTTTGGGTGAACCATTTCTTTAAATTCTTGTTTTAAAGCAGTATCAACAGTGAGCTTGCTGGTATTGCCTTAAATATGATGTACAAACCTTTTAATTTAGTCCATTTTTGAGCTATTCACATGTTCTTCAACCTTGAAGATATTTTAAGAATTTGGTCTCAATCCAGGTCCACTTAGGTTATCGTTTTTGTGCACTTCACTGACAGCACTCAGGTATATAACCACTGACACCCTGGTCAGTTTAGATAAACCAAAATGAAGTCCATTGAGGAATATTATCAAACTTCACCAGCTGCGCTCTCTAAAAGAGATACCCACACATATCACTCAGTTTAATTGCCGGTGTAAGAAAGACTGTTTCCATGCCACCTTCTGTAAATTCCAATGTGCCAGTGCCAGTGTAATCTGATGACCCCCAAAGCAGATATTGCGTAATGTATAGTAATCTGTAGAGTAGACAGGATGTGATTCTTGAGGTGTGTGATTGACAGCTCTTGAGCTCCGTCATTCATTCAGAGCTGCTCTGACTCTGCACTGGTAAAGGCACTCAGTGCAACTCTACGACTGCTAATGATTTACAGAGGACAGCATGTATTCATCCAGCTATGAAAGAGACATCAGGATATATGACATGACAGAGACTTGAGTATTCTCACTTAATGAACACACTCCTTCTTCTTTTTCGTCGCGGTTTATCTTTTCATGAATAGTTCCATGTGAAGTCATAAAAATAATAACAGGGTATATATTTCCCCCCCATTGCGTCATCCCAAAATATCTGTAAAAATTTCCATTTGAAAGATATTTTTCTCAGGGATTGGTGCCACTGAGTGTTTTTCAAGTGACAAATAGATGAGACATAGATGAAACGTAGACTATCTCATCCCATCACACATCTCTGTCAGGGTTGAGAGTGGAAAATTACAGTATGAAGAAAACCTGACTTAAACTACGACAAAGTAAAGCTGAGCTATAATGACAAAAATAATTGTTGGTTATTTTCCTTGATGCTATATTTTTATTTCAATTATTCATTTCAGTTAAATACATTTTAATATATAAGCAAAAACGGTTACTGAATGAATTTATTTCTGTTTTATACATCAAAAAACATCACTTTGGTCCTCTAAGCATCATTAAAACCGAACCTGTTCATGGAATTAGTTCTTTTAGTTTTTGAGTGTTGAGTGATGTTTCTTCAGCATTCATTTTTATGAACAGAAGTAAAAAAAAAAAAAAAAAATATATATATATATATATATATATATATATATATATATATATATATATATAAATAAAGTACACATATAATGCTGTAATCAACCATTTTTACAATTAATTAATCACAGCACTGATAATTTGATTAATTGTGCATCTCTTTACCATGTTTTTGTCATGCTTTGATTTAAAGACGTCTACGTCAATGCATTTCATAGCACGATCACTTCTCAACTGATCAAGTCTGGCACTTCATTTTCATTTCTTCTTCCATCTGAAGATATCTGATACTCACTCCAGACCTTACTCGTTTCCTCTTAAAATGAAATATCACTCCCACATAGAGCCACCCTGGCATGTTCAACCATTAAAAAAAAAAAAATGTTTCTGAGAAGTAGAGAATATTTTGTTGAATTGTTGGAGGCTGAGAACCAAAAAAAAAAAATGCAGCACTGCACTCGTCTCTCTGAAATTATCAGGGGTGCTGAGGACTTCTGCTCTTTGCTGTGCTCTTCCTCCTTTTTATATTGTTAAACACAAGTCTTGTTGTGGGAAGTGTTTAGCACTGGCACAGAATTAAAGGTAACTGGATGTCCTGGAGCAAGACTTGCATCCACAGAGAAGCTGAATCATTTTCCATACAGAGCATGTGAGCTTTCAGATGTACAGGATCTAATTAGAATCACCTCCTCTGCCTTGTCAAGACTGGTTTGTGTTTGGGTGTTCAAAAGAGGTCTTTTCACAGTTTGCCAGGTCTGAGAAGCCAGCAGTTCAGGAGCCAATGGACTATACACATGCATATTCAAAGATTTTCTCTCTACTGCAGCCAAGGAGGTCTATAATACCTGGAGACAGCTATCCGATCATCTCAAAAAGGCAGTTGTTCGGCTGGCGCAGGACTCCCGGAAGTATGTGGTTTCAAATCTGCCATCTTTGCTCACGGATGTTTGGTCCTACCGTCAGGTTGTTTTGAGCCAATCTGCTGAGCCAAATGATGACAAAGTAGGGTTATTATAGTTTTGAATTTTGATTTCTATTTTGTGTTTGTCTTTTCAGTTGAGAGTTCTAGTTAAATTCTAATTTTAGTTTTAGTATGAATGGCAGAGTCAAACATGTCCATGTTTAATGCAGATAGGTCATAAACATTTTAAGTTTTATAGTATAAAAGATTAGTAGATTAGATTAGTAAGATTTATTTATTTATTGTTATTATTTTGAAAGGAATTAAAACTAAAGATTTCTGTTTCAAAGGAATGCTCTTGTTTTCAACTTTATATTCATCAAAGAATCCTAAAAAAAGGTATCACAAAAAAAAAAAAAAAAAAATAAAATATATATATATATATATATATATATATATATATATATATATATATATATATATATACACACACACATATACATATACATAAATATACATATATATACACACATATATATACATATACATATATATATGAAGAAAATATATGTATGTAAGAGAAGAATGTATGTATGTAAAAGGAGAATGTATGTGTGTGAAAGGAGAATATTTGTGTGTGAAAGGAGAATGTATGTGTGTGAAAGGAGAATATTTGTGTGTGAAAGGAGAACGTATTATGTGTGTGAAAGTGCCAGAATGAATTATGGCTTGTACGGCCCCTCATACACACACACACATATATATATATATATATATATATATATATATATATATATATATATATATATATATATATATATATATATATACACATTAGTGCTGTCAATCGATTAAAAAATTTAATCGCGTTAATCACAGTCATGGATTGTGATTAATCATGATTAATCGCAAATTTAAAATACTAGGATTTAAAAAGGTGCTGAAATGAAATGCATGACCATCTAGTTTAAGGAAACAGAACCTTTCACACTTCTGCCAGGTATGAGACATAATCCTTATTATTCTTTTATCATTATGCATTTGTTTTTATTCAGCCATTATCAGCCTTTATACTGACAATACAACGTTTACCAAGCCACATCGCTTCAATCCCAGTTTACATTTACCCAACTATTATCAAAAGTATTTCTAAATAAATACAACAAAACATTTTCTTGCGACCTTACGTTAAGTATTATGACAAAATGCATTATGAAGAAGAATTGGACCTGTTCTGCAGCTGCATTAGAGCTAATATTAGCATCATGCTACATAAGACAATTTATTAGATTAATAGTACACTTTTACTCAGAACTCACTTCAAACCACGATCGAGTGTTTGTAATAACTTCATTTTACGATCACATGTGGAATTTGGTCATTTACTGTTGTTAAAATATGCTATTTATAGCCTTTTATATCGCTGCACAAATTAGCATTTCAGATGTACACATTCATCTCAAGAAAATCACATACAAACCATATCCTATCGTAATCGTGTGTTTATTATCTTATATAATCTATAGTGGCTGTTGTCATGTTTATTTCTGCTGTGTAAAAGTCTTAACATGTGCTCTGCTGAAACTCACGTTGCTTGTGATGTTACAGCCGCCTCTCCGTTCTTAAGTTGCCAGGGATACATTCCAACTATAATACACATTAGTAAAAGGATCGGTTTTAATTTTATTTGTCTATATACACTTTGGGCGGCCGCAGTACATTATAAAAGTAGCGCAAAAAAAAAAAACGCAACCCGCGGCTCTGTAATTTTTCCCGCGACTGTATTTTCAAAATAGCCCACTTGTGTCGTTACCCTGGCAACACTGCTTCGCTGTGACCTCATCACACACTGATAGATAACCTTCCGCGCTGCGATGACGGGAAGAAGTTGGGGTCAAACCTTATCACATGATTAATTTGCGTTAAAAAAAATATTAACGCGTTAAAGATTTTAGATTAATCGCATGCGTTAACGTTGACACCCCTAATATACATATACACACACACACACACACACACACACACACATATATATATATATATATATATATATATATATATATATATATATATATATATATATATATATATATATATATATAACTGTTTTAAATATTGATAATAATAAGAAATGTTTCTTGAGCACTAGCACATTATTATTATTATTATTATTATTATTATTATTATTATTATTATTGTTATTATCATCTGAAGGATCATGTGATATTGAAGAATAATGGATGCTGAAAATTCAGTTTTGCTATCACAGGAATAAATTACATTTTAAAACATATTAGAATAGAAAACAGTTATTTTAAATTGATTATTTCACAATATTACTGTTTTTACTGTCATTTTGATCAAATAAATACAGCCTTGATGAGTGAAAAAAAAAAAACTGAATGGTAGTGTATCCCGTATCAGAAACTAAAACTTGAATTTATTAAGTTTCGGCATGATGAAAATGTTTTTTTTTTTTTTTTTTCAGTATTTCCCAGATATGTAAGTTCTTATTTTATTATTGATAATAATACGACATCAAAGGAGGGGGAAATACAGTTTCATGCTTTTAAGAACCCTCTAAAAATGAACCAGATACAATTTCTACTATAATATAGGTAATGAAATATTTTTTATTGAAAAAAGCATGCATACCTTTCAATGGCTGCCAGTGGAGAAAAATGCTTATTCCAGCCAAACGGTGTCGTTGTGGTATCTACTAATGGTGCCATGATAACCAGCCAAACCTTGACCTCTTGGCTGCAGCTCACAATGTGAGTAATTTGTCATGGATCTGCAGCAAAGCATCTATGAAGTGTCACATGCAAAAAATAAAAGAATTATTAATTTGCTCACCGATTTATTGCTTAGGCAAATGTATGAGCTACGTATCAACGGGGATTAGATTTCAAGACATGTCTGACTCTTTCTCATTCCTTGAACGGGGACTCATGGCCCCCTGATTATTGCATGTGCTTTATTCAGCCTTGAGCTCGCAGTCATGGTAGGACCTGTACATCACTCTTTTCTGATTTTGTAATAGAGGAACCGAAACACTAAAGAATACGTTTGATACACCATGGACAGGGCACATATGAGTAGCAAAAGCAAAGAGAGACAGGGTGCATTTTAATGAGAACTGAGCAGTGTCTCAGCTAGAAATTCAGAGAGAGACAGGGCCTGTTTGGCTTACTCTCCTCAGCAGTGCATTGCTCTGACAAGCTCCCAGTTTTACTGAAGTGTGCACTTGTAATAACAAAGCCCCATTTCTATCCAGTCACTTGGTGGCATGAGATCTGCCAGACTTGATGTCTTGCTGCCTTCACCTTTTTTCCTTTCTTCTTCCCTTTTTCTTGTAGCTCTGTGTGCGCAATACGACGTCTGCCGGCATCTCTGGCTATGCTTCATGTTTCTCCTATGTCTGTGCTGTCAAGTCGACGCTGACAAACAGGATTTGACAAACATGCAATATGTGATTACTAAAATCTGTGAAAACCACTTCATGTGCCAATGAGCAGCACTCAGACTCAAAGCGGTGGAGAAAAAAGACGTAATTTGCTGCACGAGGTGATTAGAAACCCATATAAAGTAACAAAAATGACAGCAATCGAGTGACAGATTGAATACCGTAAGTCATTATTTCACAGAACATTACAGCACAGAGAGATGCTAAAATGTCTGTAATTTCTGATATTTATTCATTGGCGGGAGATGACTTCCTAAAGAGACCAGGAAATTGGAATTCTTCATGTCCTCACTTACATTAAATATGGATTGAGGAAGCGTATGATAGGGCCGGTATTTAAGTGGCTGGGGTTAAAGTAGGCAGTGATTGACCACCTCCTGTTCCTGCCTGACAAAACTCCATTTACATGCCACATCTAAAGACACACTGATGACTCAATGGAGACACTAATGCTCCACTTTAGCGCCAGCAAATGAGACTAATATAAACTAGGAGATAAATGTTGTGAGCGGCATCTCATAGACGTTCCGTCATGGTATTTTGTGCACGTGGATTAAGTCGTTCAGACTCTCTTAACCATTTGTTAGACCACACTGGGTTGATAACACTCATGGGCAAAACCAAATATTGGAGATCGAACTAAGATGGAATTGTGTACTAACTGCAGGGAGTAAAAGCAATGGAAAGGATGGCTGAGGAAGACAGACAGCGAGAGATCAAATGAGACATCTGAAGATCCGAGGCCAACAATCTCTGATTTCTACCCCCGAGCGACTGATGATTTGCCAAGTCAAAGCAAACCTTCTCATCTGTGAGCTTAGTTAGCTTCCAAACCAAAGCCTCATTTGGACGTCCTCAAGCCTCCGAAAAGCCTATGTAGGCTGCCATTTATGGGAAAAAACAGAGATGGTGGAAGGATGCTGGTTGATACACAGTTTGAGACTTGCAGTTTTGCTCGTAGTTCGGCCAACTCAAAGGAACAAAAACAAGAGAAATCCCATAGTGTTTTCTAGAAGATTCTGCTGGTATGAATGTGGAGACAAAGTGTGTTCATGTTCTTATAGAACTTGTAATTTTCTGAGAGCTCCTGATGGCTTCAGCAGTAAAATGTAGTTAGGTGAGTAGTTATTGTTTAATACTTCCTATAATTCCTATAATACTGCAAAAATAACCTGAAAATAAACGTAATAAAGACACACAATATAGTTTAATGTAGCTAGCACAGTTGAATAATTATCTAATGTCATGCTAAATAAACTATAATCCATTTGCATAACAACAACATAATTACCTGTCGTATTGTGGTTCTGTCGATTTATTACTGAAATTATACAATCATGTTGGCATTAATACCCTCTTGAATAAAACAGCATATGCTGGTTAGGTATGTTTTGAAGCATGGCAGCTAGTTTGAGCTGGTTTAACCTGGTCCTTAGTTGGTCATGAACTGGTTTAAGCTGGTCCTAAGCAACTAGCTCCTTTTTAGGACCAACTCATCATAACCAGCTGGGGACAAGCTTAAACCAGCTCATGACCAACTAACCAGCTCAAACCAGCTGCCCTGCTTCAAAACATACCTAATCAGCATATGCTGTGTTTTTTCAACAGGATAGTGTTACCACAGAAATGCATAATTCTGAGTCAGAGGACAAAAACAGTTCCAGGTAGAACATCCAGGTTGTTGTCTAGTAATAACAGTAATTACGAAATGTGAATGCAGCATTTTTTGTGCTGATTGTTTGCTTTAATTAATAGGGAAACATCATTACAGTGATAGTTCACCCAAAAATTATAATTCGGTCATCATTTACTCACCCTCAAGTTCTTCCAAATATGTTTGAATTTTCTCCTTCTGCTGAACACAAAAGAAGATATTTTGAAGAATGTGCATAACCAAACATTTGCTGGTATCCACTGACCTCCATAGTATTTTTCCCCATACTATGGGAGTCAATAAGAACCTGCAACTGGTTACCAACATATTTCAAAATATCTTATTTTATGTTAAACAGAATAACCATATACAGGTTTGGAACGACTTGATGGTGAGTAAATGATGACAAAATTTTCTTTTTTGGGTGAACTATCACTGTAACGTAAAAATAATTTAAAGTGCACAAAGTTTTACATTGTACATTTTCTTAAATATGTTTAAAATAACGTATATTCCCATGATCTGTCATAACAATGGACTGGAAAAAGTGGTTTTAATCTACATAAGGCAGGTTGCTCAGCTCATGTGTTTGGAAATGTAATAACCACAAACGTCTGATAACTTTATATCAAACTGACAACTTGCCAACTTGTTACAGAGTGCACCAGTTAACCTGACCGGGTAACATCATGTCATGGTGCTCCAGAGCTGCTGAGGGCAGCAGAGAGGGTAATACTGTTGTATTGGTTGCTTAAGAAGATTAATAAGTAAGAATAAATATTAAATCTCCGAATATGCACCTCTAAATATTGAACAAGAACACATATTTAAGCTAACAAAAAAGTACTGAAGATAACATTGCACTTCAGCAGTCATTGTTTATTGATATAGCGAGGCAGATCATTGAAGCCATTGCATTCCTTGCACTGCTCTTTCGCATTTTGCATCATGCAGAGAAATCCTGGCCGAGCTTTCGGTCAGTCTGGCAGTAATTTGCACAGTGAATGTGTATGATTGCACAATTGAGCACTATGGTGTCATTCTCTGATATGGTGTCATTCCTATTGTATGTCATAAACTTCAGGCTGCTCCAAAAGATACAAAACAAATTCTTTGTGTTTTAAAGCAGATTCTGTCTCGTGTTGGAGTGAGAGAAGGAGGTTTTCAAACAGACGCGATCATTATCCTCATCACCACATTTCATTGTGTCAATCACAGTAAATGTGAGCTTGCAGACAAAGCTAGAATATTTTAGTCATGGTGCAATGCTGGGAAACCATTTTAAAAGAAGGACACCTTTTGTGTGTGTTATTAAGTGTTATTTGATTTCACACACAGTGGGCTTCAGAAGTCAGTGTACATGAAAATGTGTGACTTAGAATCTAATTTCAAACTGAAAAGAGCTTTTAGGATTTAAAAAGAAAAATATTACAGTATAAAATAAATCAGAAATATTTAAGATTCTGCTCCATGGTTATATGAATACTATCATTTGTAATTAAAAAAAAAATGCATTCAATTATAATTAATGCAAAATAGTGATCTCAGATGGACCCCTTTGTATGTTACATACCTGGTCATGCGATTGAGAAAACACACAATGTGACATTTATATCATAAGCGAACATTGTCTTCTTAGTGTCGGATCCATAAGGGATGTCCTTCACTACTATAAAAACAAATATTATCTGAAAATCTCTGGCATGCATAGGTCAGAGAGTCAGTCAAAGAAGCTCTAGCTGACATTTAGTTGCACTGATAAATACCATGACATTTTACAAGATGGCCTTGCCTTAAAAGAGGACCTCCAATAAGGGAGTGTATCAGTCAGTCCATCACACTATGCTCAGCATGTAACTGATTTAAGTGTGTTTACACTGTATCCTGTTATTTACAAGCTCAGCAGAGTGTTCCCTCCAATTACGGACAAATCAGCCAACATGCATCGCCTTGAAAGTGACGTTTTACCCCTAACTCGCTTCCCTTGATCAGAGAACAGCCCAGCTTTTATTCACTTTGGATTCACAAACAATATGCAAACTGCAGTCGCACATAAAAGCAGCGCGGCATCTTTGTTCTGTCACTTCTTAATGTCTTCCATAAAGGCTTCGCTTATTCATTAAGAAGGTTATCTCGCCTGCAGCAGCATTCCCTCAGATTGAGACTGCCACCCCTGCTGCGAGGAAACGCACAACTGACGGTCTGGATAGATCATTTTAGAGTGGATATTACAGAATGATGTGTGCCTCACAGGTTTCGGTGTTGATTGGAGGAAATACCCAGAATTCCCAGGCTGATCACGCACACCTCTAAGCTAATTTACTTCAGTTTTATCCTGCACTAAAACAAAATGCTGTCAGAAAATGCTCAGAATGAACACTGAATATGAAAGTAGGCATTGATGGCAATTATTATTGGTTCAGTTCACCTGTTTGAATGGGTAAATTGGCACAAATCAGTCATTTGTGTCACTCTGTTTGTTTTAAGAGACATTTGCCTCCAAAATGAGTCATTTTCTACTGCACTTAAAAAATATTCAGGCCTCACTTTAAAATTTTTCTATGTAAATTGCATATCACATTTCTGTCCTTTTGGATTACAGTTTTAACCTAAACAAACTAATAGACTTAATGTTATACATGAAACAGGTAAGATTTCTGCACTCAAAAAAATCATGACAGTTTATTTTATAACTATTTGCAATTATTTGTATTTATTTACACTATCTTTTTCAAAATGCATTTATTCAAACTGCTTAGAATCAACATATAACTATTAATTGTGAAAACAATTACATTTATTCAGTTTAAAAGCAATATTCAGTTAGTTAAAATGTATGCTATAAATTTGATTTATTGATGACAAAATATATAAACCTGGTTATTGTATATTTAAAACATTTTCAGCTTATTACAGAAATGTTACCTGTTTTATTTACGTGAGACTGATAAACATTGTAGTGAACAGCACATTCCAGGGCCCAGTTTTATCGCAGGTCAAACCTCTTTCCAGAGACCTCGGCATTGTTGTATATTATCAGTATGTAATTTTGTTTTTATATTTGATATTATATAGCTGATGTCAATTAATAACAAATAATTACACTTGATTAGTTTCAGAGAAGCAACCGTTTATCTTTCCATAAGATAACTTAACTCTGCCATGGGAACACCCAATATAATCACTTGCAGTGATCACTTTTCTCCTTTATTATTCATGGTATTCATTTAGTAGTTGTTGATTGCTCTTGTTTATCTTTTGTTAATAAAATTTATTTTATTACACTTGTGCCTTCTTGGTACTGATAATACAGTAAGAGACGCTACAAGTTAACAATACATCACCAGCCCTTTAGATAAATCATTTCACCAACTCCTTCCAGTTTACATTAATTTTATTTCAATTCTAATTCTAAATTAATTCTAAATTATCAAACAGCCCCTGCTGGCAGTGTTCTCATGCCAGGGTAAAAGTCCTTGACTGGTTCCCCGAACTAAGAACGGGGGAAATTGATCATCTGATATGCTCTAAACTGCACCTTAAGTGACGTGTTATCCAAAAATCACAATGTCAACAATGACGTGAGTACCAATCACTACATAATTTGCGTCCCTGTTCTTGGAAGGAGACTTCTGTTTTATCAACACAAGTCAATACACTGGAAGATAACAATACAGGTAACTTTGGCATAAAATTGAGTTCACTAAGTTCACAAAGTTCTTCCACTGAGTCAGAAAACAACTGCTTAGCAAGTGGTTCCTTCAAGCCTGATTGATAGTTTTCCTGCTCAACTCTTTGGTAGCATTTATGAATAGGACTGATCGCAAGGTGCATAGAAGTGTGATTTTATTGCGACATAAATTTTGCAAAAAAAAATTTAGCACAAGTTGCAATTGTTGATTATAAGTAATTGCTAATAGAAATGTATCATAGGGTTTTTGCCTATAGCACTAAACTGGCCTGGTTAACTAAACCAGGCCATAGACAAAATGTCCCTTGCCCATGACCAGGACAAAGATAGGAATTTAAAGTTTCAGGAACTCAAAAATGAGTTGGCTGATCTGCAATGAGACAACTTAAAGTTAAGAGCTAAAATATGTAGATAGTCTTCAGAGATTAAAAACCTCCAGTCCATCACTGACAGTCAGGAAGCGGAGTTGAAAACCTGAAAACTGACGTGGTCCAAACATAGCTGACTAATACCCATAATGACATGTCAGTACTGATGGAAAGGTTAAGTACAGGAAGTACTAATCTGAATAAGACTAAAGCTGAGTTAAGGTCAGCTTTACTGGAAATTTCTCAGGTGAAAAGCACCAAGAAATAGAACACAGACTTTCCAACTCAAAAGTTACCTAAATCCAGTTTAGAGAACAGTTGGGTAGTGTACAGGATGTGGCTACAGCTAAAATATCAGTGTTGGTAAACAAAGATGGTGTTGCAAAACAGAGATGTGAAGGCGTAGGAGCAAGGATAAGTAAATTGGAAAAAGGCAGGCACTTCCCCCACAAGCAACCTGGACCACAGAGGATGCACACCTACTCCACTGGTTAGGTGTAAGGAGTATGGTGTATTCTTAGAGAATAAACATGTGACATAGATTTTTTTACAACATAGAGCTGTATTTAAAGGATGTTAGTGCAGCTTTGACATACTTTCCTAAGGCTAGTCTGAGAAAGACCACCACACAGACTGTCCATGGTTTCATAGACAGAGAGAGCCTGGTTATCCCTAACAATTATGACGGATTGTGTAATCCCTTCTATCAGCGTATACATTGTATCAGAACCCATCTGCCTCTCGTCTCTCAGCTGTCCTAATTAAGGCCATCATGAATCTCCCAGAGAGTACTATGAGTGCTTTTGGAAAGTATATTTTGCTGGCAAAGATGACCCTAGGGCAGAGGAGGATGTCATGTTTAAGAGTCTCTTTGTGAGTAACCTATACCCACTGTTAGGAAACCACTCATACTCATGGTAGATGAAGACCGTATAGGGGCTTTCACAATAGAGGTTCCTAGAACTATTGGCGGAAGTTCCTGCTTTTTGATGTGTTCGCACTGCATGAACTAGGAATGTATGTACGTTGTTCTAGAAACTCCGTTTGGAGTTAATTAGCTCCTACTTCAGAAACTAAATTAGCTCCCACTTCAGAGTAGGGTCTAAAAGAGATCTATAAGAACTACCAGTGACGTAAGTGATTGGCCAAATGCATACGAAACACTGGCTACCTGGCATTTTTAAAAAGCCATGTAAAAATATTTACTCCACGAACATGGAAAACAGCGATAACGGCATTTAGCTACCTGTTGTCTGCAGCGTTGTATTCTTTTTTTAGTCTTGATGATATGTAAAGGCGCTTTTGCACCACATAGTTCTAGGAACTTAGTTCTAGGAAGTAGCCAGCATGGTGCTTCCTAGAGAACCAATTTCTCCCTAGGGCCGTTTTCCTGTTTGCATTTGCACCAGCAGCAGAAACTCTAAAGCGGCCGACCATGACATCTTTATTCACGGCATTTACAAACATTAGCAACTGGTGAATAGAGGATGCCGTGTTCGGAGCTGTTTTTGTTGTTTTGTCAGGTTTCGTGATAACACAGATGGAATGTAAATGCACAATTTACGTGAATAAAAGAGCATGAAAATCTGACAAAATCTCCTATGACAACTTGTCGTGTTATCATCGAGGCTGAGAAAAGAACACAACGCTGCAGACAACAGGTAAATTCCATTATCAGTGTTTTCCATGGTCATGGAGTAAATATTTTTACATTGCTTTTTAAAAATGCCGGGTAGCCGGTGTTTCGTACGCGTTTGGCCAGTCAGCGTACAATTACGTCACTGGCAGTTCCTATAGAACTGTTTTAGACCCTACTCTGAAGTAGGAGCTAAATTAGTTCCCCCAAACGGACTTCCTAGAACTAAATACGTTTCTAGTTCCTGCGGTGCAAACATGCCAAAAAGCGGGAATTTCCGCCAATAGTTCTAGGAACTATGAAAAGGTTTCTCTGTTGCGAATGCGCCTTAACACTGCAAATTGTCATAGGAGATTTAGTTAGATTTTCATGCTCTTTTAATTGCATAAACTGTGCGTTTACATTCCATCTCCATTATTACGAAGCCCATGACACACAACAAAAACAGCTCCGATCACGGCATCCTCCATTCACCAGTTGCTGGCGTTTGCAAATGCCGCGCATAAAGACATCATTGTTGGCCTCTTCAGAGTTCCTGCTGCTGGTGCAAGCAGAAAAAAATGGCCTGAGGGAGAAATTGGTTCTCTAGGAACCACCATGCTGGCTACTTCCTGGAACTGAGCTCCTAGAACTACATGATGCAAAAGCGCCTTATGTCTACAGGAGAACCGAGGCAGCTTGTAGTGCAAAATCAGGATAGTGAGAGGGTAGGCACAAACAAGACAGAGAGTAAGATGGATCTGTCCTTGAAACTGGGAATAACAGTAAGACACCCCTTCAAATGGAAGGGTCAGAACTAGCCAGAACAGGTTTGTCCATTGCAGCAATCTCCAGCAGAACACCCACAGCCCTAGGTACTGGGGTTACAGTGGACGTAACAATCACTGGCATGACCCCAGAAAAGAGAGCAAGAAGTGGAAGGACAGAGGGCAAAGACAGAAGGGTAGCGATAGCTCTGAGAATGGCTGTAAACAGGGTAGTCATAACAGAAGTAGGAAATCTAGAGGAACTGAAAAACAGTAGAGAACTTAGCAGAGATCCCACACATACTTCCTAAAGCCCTCAAAGATCTCACGTCAGAGGAAAACACCTCCAATGACAGAGACTTGTTTTTCTCAGCATAACCAGGTCAGGGTCTCTCCACAAGATCTGAGTGTGGACAAGAGCCAGGGGAAAAGGGGGTATCCATTAACTGAATCCCTTAACTCCTTGTTCTGAGTCTCTGGCCCATGAGGAAAAGACATCAACAGATACAACCTGGTTCTAAGTACCCAGCCTGTGAGGAAAGGGACATTAATAGATTGACAAGTTCTGAGTCCCCGGCCTGTGTATCCTGCTTTTGAGGCAGAAACAGATACGACCACTTTCTGAGATTCCAGCCTGTGAGGAAAGAGACATTAACTCTCCAGCAAGACAACAACACATCCTAAGTTTCCATCCTAGAGAGACAAAAATGGATTGACCAAGTTCTGAGTCTCTGGCTCAGAAAGGCAGAAGATATACAGATAATTGTAACAAGGTTAAGCTCCGGCAAGCAAACCTTCACTTCAAGGTACTTTCTTCTGCATGTTCCAGATTAAGGACCTTCTGTACCTACTTCAGACCTCATCTGCATGTTCCAGATTTTAGGAATCTCACAGCGCTTCAAGTTCAAGGCTGCTGGAGTGGATTTCTGCTTCTTTCTTTACTGCATTGCTACCTAGCACAAGCAGTGGAAGAAGTCATCACATAACTCTTTCCAGAGACCTTGGCACTGTTGTATATTATTAGTGAATGATGTTCTAATTTACATGAGATGTTATAAATAATATTTTGTCTACTTGTTTAATGCATAATTAGGTTCTGCACCTTATTAGTGTGGAGACGTGCTGAAATCACGTTTGGTCTCGTACTGTATCGCGTACCTTGTTAGTGTCTGCGCTTGCTTGGCCATTTATTGTGATTAACAGGAAAGTATGTCCAGCTGAATTCAATTAGTGATTTGTTAGACGGGTATAAAAAAGGTTATTATACCGCGGCAGCCCTCGTGTGAAGCCCTGGTCGTGTTAAGACCAAAGAGTGTAAAGACCATCGACTCTACCGTGCGAATCCACCGGACAGGGACACCGGCAAGGGATAAGTATGGCTTTTTATTTATCCTCTTTCCTATTACTTGTTTCATTTCTGTTTTAGTTTTTATAACCATTTCTTACTTGTATGTTTGGCTCAGTGTTATTTTTTAGGATTACTGTTAAACTAATGTAGTTTGATTTGTATATGTTATCTATTTTAATTTTAATCTATTTTAGTTACAGTTGTAGTAATGTTTGTCATTTTATTAGTTTTTTATTATGTCTGTATATGTTATTTATTAATTTTTAGTTTTATTTAATTTGAGTTATTTTAGTAGGCCTACTTCAACAAACTAAATGGAAATGAAATAATATTGAATTTATGGATGTGTGTGTGTGTGTGTGTGTGTACATACGTAGTTGTTTTTGGTGTTTGGCTTAGTGTTATGTTAGAATCTATTATACTCTTATACCTTTTGTTCTCTTAATATTTTGAATTGTTTGTAGCTTTATTTTGTTTTCATTTAAATGTTAAGTTTAGAAATCTTGTTGTATGCATTTGTCATTTTTATTTAATTATTTTTTTTAATGTGTGTGTATATATATAGTATTTATAAAGTTTTAGCTTTTAGCATTGGATCAGTTTTAGTTGTTTTAATACTACAATTGATTGTTTCTGTTGTCCTCATTTGTAAGTCGCTTTGGATAAAAGCGTCTGCTAAATGACTAAATGTAAATATATGACCCTGGACCACAAAACCAGTCATAAGGGTAAATTTTTCGAAATTGAGATTTATACATCATCTGAAAGCTGAATAAATAAGCTTTCCATTGATGTATGGTTTGCTATGATAGGACAATATTTGACCGAGATACAACTATTTGAAAATCTGGAATCTGAGGGTGCAAAAAAATCTAAATATTGAGAAAATCGCCTTTAAATTTGTCCAAATGAACTTCTTGGCAATGCATATTACTAATCAAAAATTAAGTTTTGATATATTTACAGTAGGAAATTTACAAAATATCTTCATGGAACATGATCTTTACTTAATGTCCTAATGATTTTTGGCATAAAAGAAAAATCAATAATGTTGACCCATACAATGTATTTTTGGCTATTGCTACAAATATAGTGATTTAAGACTGGTTTTGTGGTCCAGGGTCACATATATGTAAATGTATTAGTTTGAGAGAAGCAAAAGTTTATCTTTCCATAAGATAACATAACTATGCCATGGCAACACCCAACGTAATCACTTGCTTTTATGCATCTTTTGCACGTTATTCCTTTATCATTCATGATATTCATTTAGTAATTGTTGATTACTCCTGTTTATCTTCAGAAAGAGGCTCTACAAGTTAATGATATCTCACCATCCTTTCGATAAATCACTTGACCAACTCCCTCCAGTTTGCACTAATTCTAAATTATTGAACAGCCGCTGATGGGAGTGTTCTCATGCCAAGGTAAATGTCCTTGACTGGTGCCCCGAACTAAGAACGGGGGGAAGTGAACATCTGATATACTCATACTGCACCTAAGTGAGGTGTGATCCAAAAATCACAACACCATCGTTGATGTAAGTACCAATCACTGCAATATCCATTACATTATGTTTATTAGTTTTTGATAAAACTGTCTAATCCAAATGGATGGACATATGCAATTAAAATACAGTCACACTTTATTTTAAGGTCCAGTTCTTGCTATTAATAAACCATTAACTATGACTTTTGCCTCAATAAACTCCTAATTTGCTGCTTATTAATAGTTAGTAAAGTAGTTGTTAAGTTTATGTATCGGGTAGGACTAGGGATGTAGAATATGGTCATGCAGAATATGTGCTTTATAAGTACTAATAAACAGCCAATATGTTAATAATATGCATCCTAATAAGCAACTAGTTAATAGTGAGAATTCGTCCCTATACTGAAATGTTACCAAATACATAAATCTTAAATTTTGAGTGTATGCACAATATTCTATTCCAGTTTTATTCAATGAACATGTCTTATTATCTTCATTAGTTTTTTTTTTTATATTGATGCGAATTCATTGCAATGGTACTAAACTATTAATTGCAACAGACAGAATGAAACAATAACTGTGGTTTAATTAAATATGTAGTTTATTTACTTATTCTACTGATTTAATACAACACTGCTTGATTTGTAAAAAGTATGTGTAAATGTTGTTTTTTCCTTCTAACTCTTTTATGTGAAAACAGTCAATTATCAGTGTAGCAGCACGGTTCTTTCTGGGTAGCACAGCACGGGCCACAGAATTGATTTTTATAGGGAGGGCAAGAATTAACTGAACTATTAACTGAATTATGGTTTAAACATTTTAGCAAAATGCAAATCTGCACTTTTAATTATGAATCAACAAGCAACATGCACCCTCAGGGATATCATGATAGTGAATGTTGCCCTCTTTATCAGTAGTTCAGCCCTGTACTAGCAATAAACAAGCGTGGCAGTTCATTTCTAGTATTATTAGCTGCTCACCGACTGAATCAGAATAAAAGTATACTACTGTGCACGCAAACAAACAAACAAGCCCCCAAAAGAGGCCATTCCGTTTCAGTTTGATGCTCATAATAAATTCAAAATGACATCTCCAATTTCTCCACATTATAAGAGCGGTGCTAAAAAAGGAAGAGGAATTGTTCTTCATCTAAGTGGAACTGATAGACAACCTCAGGTGTTTGCTTTGGGCCTTTCATTTTTGATGAAGCAGGCAGAGCTAAAAGAGCTTTTTACACAATCCACTAGGGAAGGAGCCAGTCTTTTACATACAGTAATAACACAAACATGATCATAATCCTCAGGGATGAATGCCATCAGCACTTGTCACATTGTGACTACAGTAATCATTACTTTAAAAGGCACCATTGTCTTTAGATTGCCTTTGAAGTGTTAAATTAATACTAGATTGCTTTTAGCTTAGTATTTATAGAAATGTTTGTCGCAACAAAAATGCTTGTTTTTTTTTTTTGTTTTTTTTTTGATCATTTAAGATACTGAACAAACGCTGTTATTTTCTCTGTATTCATGGCATTACAGAATCACACAGTGTAACTCAGATTTGTTTTATCAACAATAACAAGGACAAGATGAGACATGCACATGATGAATATAATGTAATTAAACATACTGTTGATGAACACGACAAGAAAAAAAGATTAAAAAAGTAAGATACTAATACTGCAATAACAATGTTTTCCAAAACAAAACAAAAAAAAAATTGTTATTTTTGTTTTCTTTGTGCACACAAAGTAGTCTCGTAGCTTCATAACATTACGGTTAAGCCACTGATGTCACATGGACTATTTTAACGATGTCCTTACTACCTTTCTGGGCCTTGAATGTGTCACTGCTGTCTGCACTGCTGTCTATGCAGGGTCAGAAAGCTCTCAGATTTCATCAAAAATATCTTAATTTATGTTCCAAAGATGAACGAAGGTCTTACGGGTTTGGAACGACATGAGGGTGAGTAATTAATGACAGAATTTTAATTTTGGGTGAACTATCCCTTTAATATATAAAATGCTCGAATATTTGTTTTAATTTCTCACCTATTAAAATTAGGCCTATATATTTGTAAACTAAAATTAATGAATAGGGCATGAATTTTTCTCTAAAAATAACTGCAAAGCAAAGCAAAAAAACAAAAACAAAAACAAATCAGCATCAACCACCTTAAAGGGGGATTTCATACCTTTGAAATGAAAAGATTTCCTAAAGGTGTTACATGGTCTTATTAATTTGTGTGGAAATACTTTCTGTGGAAGGGACATTTGTAAACAGCCTGGAGATATCATTAGAAGCCCAACAGAATGAGCATTGGTCTGCGCTGTAATTGAAAGATAGTGGCCGCAGCTGCAGTACAGCCATTTCTGTTCAGCACGCAATGATACCAATTCAAATAAAGGGTGGAGATTATTCTAGGTAGACAGAAATGTAATGATTAATTTCCTCTTTAGGTTTCTCGCGATCATAATAATGGGTAAGAAAATGTGGCATTGTTGTGCACAAAGCAGTAGTGCTCCTGGTGGTACCCACAGTGTGAACTTTGAAATGATGTGTTCCTGTACCTCAGTTAGCTGCCAGGATACAAATGAGTCACCCAGCATCCCACGCCTGCATGCACATCCACCGTATAATAAAGCCATTTCACCCAGCATGAAATAAAAGACCATTTTCAAGTTCAGTGATTGGGTTCATAAACTCTCTCACTGCCTAAAACACACACACACACGGGTGCGCGCAACAGTTCACATATGCACGAGAGCACGGCTGCAAACTTACATACTGTGACACCAAGCTATGTCAATTTCTGACATAGTGAGTAGCTCAAATCATAAGCCATGCAAAATAAACAAGACTTACTAAATAAATTAAGCAAACAAGCAAAACAGATATAATTCTACATTACGTTATTACAAAAGCGCTTCACTTAATATCAAAGGAATAGTTCACCCAAAAATAAACATTTACTGAAAATTAATCCTCAGATCATCCTAGATATAGAGTTTGTTTCTTCATCAGAACAGATTTGGAGAAATTTAGCATCACTTGCTCAGCAATGGATCCTCTGAAGTGAATGGGTGCCGTCAGAATGAGTTCAAAAAGCTGATAAAAACATCACAGTAAATCACAAGTAATCCACACAACTCCAGTCCATCAGTTATTGTCTTGTGAAGCTGTGTGTTTGTAATAAACAAGATACATAATTAAGATGATTTTAACTTCAAACCATTGTTTTCGGCTAAAATACTAGTCCATATTGCTCCATAATACTTTTCTCCAGTGAAGCATCTCGTCTGAATCAGGAGAGAAATATGCACAGATCAAGTACTGTTTACAAGTCCAAAACTGTTCTAAACAAATTTTATTGTTTGTATTTTGGCCAGAAGCGATGGTTTAAAGTTAAAATGCCTTAATGATGGATTTATTTCTTATAAACGTTCAGCTTGTTGCATCACAAGATATTAATTGATGCACTGGAGTTGTGTTGTGGATTATTGTGACGTTTTTATCAGCTCTCATTCTGACGGCACCCATTCACTGCAGAGGATCCATTGGTGACCAAGTGATGCAATGCTGAATTTCTCCAAATCTGTTCCTATGAAGAAACAAATTCACCTACATCTCAAATGTCCTGAGTTTGAGTAAACTTTCAGCGAATTTCAATTTTGGGTGAACAATTCCTTTAAAGAAAGTCAATAAAAGAATGTGAAGTAAAAGCAATAATGCCATTTGACTTTCACAGCATTTAACCCAAAGAAACCCTGCTAGTCCACCCACTTCAACACACAATAAGCGGCCAACTTCAACTATTATCCTGATTATACGCTTATTTTTATTCTATAAAGAATTGAATGCAATGTCATGTGCTTTTCAGGTTTGTCATTTGCATCAAATGATCTGTGCTGTAGTTTAACACTGCACAAGTAACACACAAGTGATTCAATGGCCGTTACATCTTAGTTTGAATGTTGATCCTTTGTCATAACCTTTGTGGCAATGCATTAGTCCTAAAAATCATAAACTGTTGCCATAGACACTAATTAGCTTGCCAGGATGTTTTTAACAGGAGCATGAATTAAATTTGCCTAACAATGCATTGCCTAGAGGTTTCTCTCCTCATTTAAATAATGAAGAACAAATATGGTTAATTTGAGTTTGTTTGTTTGTTTTACGGTAATAGTTGTATGATTATTCCCTCCCACGCTTTATTAACAAAAAAAATAAAAATAAATCTGTCTTTTTGTGATGTAAACAAGAATTCTGGAAAAGCTGTCCTTTTCACTGATTTGGTTTGTCAATAAAACTACTAGAATCTACATTTCTTCTGCACCTTTCCATTCTTTAATCACAAACACCTGAAAAATGTGATTCAACAGCACCCTCTAGTGTGTGCCATGATGGTTACATGATTGTTGCTATGCTGCAAAGGACAATAAAATGTTAGTGTATTCAAAGCTATGTTTGCTATTAACAGTCTTGTTACTCGAACAATGTAGCTCTGTGTCTGTCAATCTGAAGAATAAGTGCTGAATTACATAACCTGACTTGACCTCAGATTTCCATGCTCAACATTACCACACCAATGAAATATAATGAAATATACAGCGACTTTTTATTTGGAAAGAATGTGCACTTCATATCAAAAGCAAACCACAGAATCTCTTTTAAAACAAGATGACTGCAGATTAGCAAAAACCTTCACCAGGTCTCTGAACCATTTATCAGTTCATAGATAAACAAAGCTATGGAGAAAGTCAGAGTCTTGTGTACTTTAACAGTTGCTAATGGAAAGGTGAACTGAGGTGAAGTGAAGGGATAGTCTGTCAATCTTCATACATTCTTTGAATGTTTATGACAGTCAAATTATAGACGCTTACTTGACAGAAGCCTATTAATTTAAGTTATTCATATTAAGTTACACAAAAGCAAGAGTACCAACAGGGTGGCCATAGCGAATGTTACTATTTGGCAAAAATACATGCATTTTGTCATTGCTTCTTTTTGGCAATTTTATGCATAACTGATTATTTTAGTCTCTTGTAAAAAAAGAACTTATTTTAAGAGCAAAAATCATACCTTGAAACTCATTCATGATGCTTATTCTGCCTACCTACTCTTTCTTGACATGAACACCATTTTTATTATTATTAGTGTGGGCGTTTACTCCGTTTGAGTTCAGCTTCCCTTCTGCCATGAGTTTTTTAATTTGGTCGTGCGGCCCCTTCCCCATCAAGGCTGAAGGGTAGCGGTAGGAGCCTCCGATGCGGTCCCACAGGGTGAAGTACTGCCCATAGTTGTAGTCGAAGAAGAGGTGGTGGTCCGTGTGGTGAGCTGAACCGTTGATGATCTCTTCCATCAGGCTGGGCACGCGGTAGTCCCCGTCGTGGATAGAGATGGTCCATATGTTGACGAACACATACAGGACTAAGTACAGAACCTTGTGTAGGGGGAAGAGGAAGGGGTAGATGTGGTATGGTAGGCCCTGAAGAAATCCGTCCACAGGGTGGAAAGCGTGGCTGGCGAACGGAGTGGGGATCTTCCATACGTGATGTGGTTTGTGAAAATACTGTATATGAGGGAAAAGATTTGTAAGTTAAGTTAAATGGAGTTGGGAGTACTACACTTTTATTGGTAGTTGAAAGCATATTCAATATTAGATGAAATATGTTGTATTTTGAACCGTGTAGGTATGTCATTCTTACTATAGACCCATCATACGGATGTTAATTCAGTTCACATTTTTTATAAATATGGAATCATAGTAGTTAATTTTAGAATTTTCATTGAATTTCACAAAGTGAATTAGGTCAACAGTGGTGAATTTAAAATCATTTCACTACTTGGGATTAATCTTATATTGTTATTTTTGCACCAGATACTGAGCAACTTTTAAAACATTGTTATTGTTAATTAAAACTAAGACTACTAAAAAAAAAAAATATATATATATATATATATATATATATATATATATATATATATATATATATATATATATATATAAATAATAATTATAATAATATTATATATATATATATATATATATATATATATATGTGTGTGTGTGTGTGTGTGTGTGTGTGTATATATATATTTTTTTTGTAACTGAAATAAAGATAAAATAAAATATAAATATTATATGAAAAAAAAAAACCTTGTAAAAAATGTAACTAACTTAAATGTTTAAGTTGAAGTACTAAAACAACAAATTAAACCCGAAATAAAAGACATAAAAAATTACCAAAGCACATAAAATCACCAAAACAAACTAAAATGAAAATTAAAACTGAAAATATTAAAATAAAAGCTAATTCAAATATTAATACCATCATGGTATATAAATAATACTAATATAACAAAAAAAAATTCATTATATATATATATATATATATATATATCACACCTTATAATCTTTTGTAATATTACTCTTTATTCCCATCCTATTTGTTTTCTTGCCAATTGTTAAAACAATTGGTAACACTTCAGTATAGGGACCAGTTCTCACTATGAACTAGTTGCTTATTAGCATGCCTATTATTAATATATTTGCTGTTTATTAGTACTTATAAAGCACATATTCTGCGTGAGCACATTCTACATCCCTAGTCCTACCCAATACATAAACTTAACAACTACTTTACTAACTATTAATAAGCAGCAAATTAGGAGTTTATTGAGGCAAAAGTCATAGTTAATGGTTTGTTAATGGCGAGAATTGGATCTTTAAAAAAAGTGTGACCAATTAAATTAAATTTAATTAACTACCTCAAGCATATTCAACACTACATAACAGGAATTATCCCTCTCTTTATTCATATTTACTCTTATGTCAGTGCAAGGCAGTTCATATATATATATCTTAAATACCTTATATATCAACTTGTGGTGAAGGAATCTGTGAACCCAGTAAATGCACATGTCAGTGAAAAAGAGGAAAGAGACCATGCTGAAAATCAGTCCTGACCATCCTGAAAAACAAGCAGAAATAGTGTGAGATGGTTATGCCCACAGCAACACCATTATCTAAAGCACATCTGACAGGCTGCATCACTGGCGCTTTCTAAAATTAGGGCTGTCAGTTTGTTGCATCCAGATTAAATCATTTTTAATGTTTCAGGTCTAGCTTTCCTTAAAGTTTAAAAACCAGTGTTTTCCACATATCCAGCACTTTATATATGAATAACTACAACCCATTTGATAAAGCAAAGGAACTTACCGAGGGGCGATTCATGGACACTGTCGTACAGTTTGCTGTATCCTCTGACCTCAGCGAAAAACAATGCTACTGTAGGTACGCTGATCCAGGGCAAAGACCACAGAGCATACTTTATTTCACGTTGCACTTGGTTCTGTGGACAAAAATAACACAGACATATATTATCTATGTATATAAATATACTCCTTTTAAAGTCTGTAGGGTGCTAGATGGATGAACAAACCTCCAAAAATTGAGGGTGTTGCTTTAATTTGTGGTCAAAAATGAAGAAGTAGCTCAAAGCACCCAGGCCTAGATATAAGATTGCAGCACCCAGATTGGTGACCACCATCAAGCCGATGATCTGCCGCAGAGGCTCGTCCTCAGGCCATGATGAGGGATACACATACGGAGAGAAGAAGTAATCATCTGCAACGTTGAGCACAAGGTCCATCTTTGACCCTAAGAGTTGGACAGAAGCGTTATTAACTGTCTAAAATATGAATGAACAAGAAGGTCTTTAAATAAATCAGTTGATCATCATTTCCATATTGTAACTAGCACTATTGTAAATGATAACTTTGTACTTTTCCAAGACAAAAAAGACCATACAGAATGAATACAGAGTATTATTGTTGATAATAAACGTTCATGTCTGAGACCAAATGCTGTCATCAACAATCAGCTCACCTGTAAAGGTGCTTTTGAAGACACACCAGAAGAGGAAACGCGTGAGGTTAAAAGCCTCACAGAGGCCGTCCACTGTAGAAACACTAACGGACGCAGCCAATAGCGGCTCACTTCTTCACAGCGCGAGCCTGTTTCTTGACATCTCATTGGACGGATGCGAGATCTGGTCATGGCGTTAGTGATAGGAAGTCCAACTCCTTCCTGCGACTCGGTTCTTTTGAACAGTTCGTGTAGAAGAACCGGTTGAAAACAGATTCAATGAGCACACATCTTGTTCTTTCTCGATTGGAGTGCGTATTGTATTTAAAAATGCCCCAGTTCAGTTTGTTATAGAAATGATTCGGCTTATAAAACATTAAGTCATTTAGAAAATAAATATATTTCCAAGAGGCTAAACGGTTCTAAATTGATTTCCATCTATTTGCTGAAATGTTTTGTGCGTTTTAGTAAAACCAAGTCAGTATAGAACTGGTATACAGTCGTAAACATATTTCCGTTACGTTTTGTTCAAATCCTGAACGATTCGTGAACCGATTCAACAGATTCAACGAAAAGGTCCGTTCACAAACCGTACACCGGGCGTTACAGATAGTCTATTAAAGAAACATTGTGATTACTCAATTTTATTAATCCAAGCACATTGGGTTGACTGTATTCAGAAAAACAGCTGACACGATATAAGCGTTTTATTGTAGAAAAGATCCAATGAGGAGGAGCTGTCGTCATCAGAGAGCGACAACAAACGGCTGCAAGGGTTTGTTTTATTGCTTTTACTAAGATCATTTAAGAGCTTTCATAATAAGAGTACTTTTATGAAATCCATGCACAACACAACTTACGGAAGATGCAGTGTTTCAAAGTGGTTTGATCTTCTGATTGTGTACCGAAGTCTGATGATGGAAGAGTTCTCGATCTACAGATGATGCCTGGAGAGAAGACAGACTGCCATATGAGGATGTCACAATCCCACTGGTAAAACTTCACATCTACAGTTTTCATATGTGCATTTCGAATTACGTACGTTAAAATTCATGTCCGTCATTATCTTAAGTAACCTTCGCAATGAGGGCGAGTACTGTTAACGTTACTTCTGTCAGACTCAGCAGTGGAATAATCACATCACTTCAGTTTTTAATTTTCATAAGGTAAAGTGAGATCAGCCACATATTTTACAAGTGGAAATATTTGAGCATGAATATGTTATATTTGTATTATATGATGTCATGATTGCCATAACTTGCCGATAAGCCCATTGTATGATACAACTTACTGACAGAGTGAACTTCCAGAAGCAGAACAAGACAACGGTGGATCGACTGAATCAGTCAAAGAGCAAGAGATGAAGTGGTCAGATCTCGCCCTGCAGAGTTTGCATGAAAACACGCCAAACATTGGCACTTAGATGGGAAAATGCTCTGTCCTCTCCTTCCAGCTGATCCCAGCCATGCATCTGTCCGCTATGTGGGTCACTGATACAAGATATATGATGCAAAAGACTCATTTCTTAAAGAACAACATCAAATGAATATGTGCCACTGTGATGTGCAGTGTTTATTCAAACAGAGTTCTGTGCTAGTTGTTGAAATTCTTGTTGGCGTACAGTTAGCGTTCTTACAATTCACACAATGATCAAGATTTTAAACTGGTATCTAAAATGCACAGTACTTCTTGTGTAGATCATACCTATACTAACATTCAAGAGTATGGGTTCAGTAAGTTTTTTTTATTTTTTATTTTTTAAAGAAATTAATACTTTTATTCAGAAAGGATGATCAAAAGTGAGAGTAAAGACATTTAACAGTTACATAATATTTCTATTCTAAATAAATTGTTCTTTGAACCTTCTTTAAAAATATATATATATTAAGCATTTCAAGTAGTTTTCAACTGTGATGTTTCTTGAGCACCAAATCATCATATTATAACAATTTCGGAAGGATTAAATGACACTTAAGACTGTAGAATACAGAAAAAAAAAAAAAAAAAAAAAAAATTCAAAATTGTATCAAATAAATGCAACCGTAGTAAACTAAGAATGAGACTGCTTTCAAAAGAATCTTACCAACCCAAAACTTTTGAACGGTATTGTACATTAGACAGATTGCAGGGGCCATCTTTATACTGTAGTTGCACTAGTAACAAGAATTAGACTTAAAAAAAAACCCCTCTACCTATAGTTTGTGATATTTTCATTGTACTATGCTAAAATGAAATTAATTAGTTACTAGAAATACAACATAAGCAAGTGTAAAATAGCTAACTGAATTAAATGCACAAGCAGTAAAGAATGGAATCAATGAATCATTCCTTTCAGGCTAAGCTGAATTTTATTTGGGTTCAAAGGTGACACTGAGATGCTCCATTTGTTATCACAAATATATTTGAAACATGGCTAACTGTGAGCATATTCTGTTTTAGTCATAGTCAACATGTATGATAATACTTTCTTGCTATTACAGAAAGATGTTCAGCTAGGTGGCTCTTTAGGCAGCTGTGTAGAGGTTTGGGGGAATGTGAACAAATAGCTATGATTTATAGTATAACGGCTTGAGATTAACATATCAAATGCTATCTTAATGCAGGTCTTTATTACAACAATCCATTTTGCGGCCAAATTAAATCAAATAACAGCAGTTGTATTATATTACAGATTTAAGCTGAATAAGTATTCGTTTTAAAGAGAAATACTGGTAATGTTTAGCCTACTCATTTGTTTGCTATACTAGAAAAAGTCTTCCCCAAAAATGTGCATTAAAAGAGTAAATGTCGTTTGAGGCTAAAAGAAATCAGACTGCAGGTTCATACAAGCTTGATTAAATTAGGCTCTGAGGCTTTAATGCTAAAGTTTTGGGTCAAATCCTCATGAGGAGAGTGCAAGTATGGAGATGCTGCATTAAAATTTCAGTTTGGTCCCATAAAATAGGTTACATATGAGTGCCTTTATTTGTCCACGCTAGCCACCCAACCATTTTTTCACAGTCTAAAACAAACAAAAACAAGAAAACAGCATATTAAATGTCAATCATAAAAATGCTGGAAAATGAACTTCATAAGACTTGGCAAAACACAAAAACAGATGTTATTAGGGAATCAACCACAAACATACAAATTATGCCATTGTGAGCTTGGGCTCATTTGAATACTCAAATTTTAAAGGCATCGTAATGCAATAATAATTACTGTCTGACAGAACGGTAACATGCAATGACTTTGCAAAACAACAAAAACGGGTCCCTTAATCATAAACTGTCTTTTTAAATAACTAAAATATTGATTTATCTCCACCTGACATTAATTTTGAGGGCAATGTACATTGTACTCATTGTACATGCACAAATTCTTCAGCATTATGAAATGAATGGACTTTTCAAGTAAGTGGTTCCCCTTACATAAAGTTTATGGATCTATGTGAAATTTAGTAATGCAGCTTGTTACAAAGATGTAAGTAAGGTGCTGGTCTAAAATCAGTCAGAAACATATTTTAATAACTACATGTATCAAAAACTCACTGTCAATAACACATTTCTCTGAAAGTGGGACGAGAAATGTGTCACACTGGCACTCTCACCTTCAGTCATTCTCCAATATCTTAATGAATACTTCTGCAATCACAATCCGCATTCATTGTTTGGTCCCTCCAACAACAAACAGCAAACTATCCAAGCAGAGTTCAGTCAAATCTTGTCAAGTTTTCGAATGAAGAAAGAAATCCAGTTGCTTGTGATGAAACCCTATCATACATAATAGTAATGGCACAGTTTGGACAAAATGGAAAAAAATGCACATTTTGGGCCCCCAACCTGAAGGCAGAATATTAAGAATATCATCTACCACCTAGTTGTGTAAAATGAAGGTAGGATGACTTAAACAGGGCTTCCCTTCCACTGTTACTGTAACATCCAGAAAGTACACAATACATATATATATAGTATATCAAGGTACACAGAACTGTTCTGTAAAATGTAGATTACATGCATTTCTAAAATGCAAACCTTTACTCTTCATTTATACCCAGTCCCAGACCTTTTCAAAGTAACAAAACAGAACAAAAAGAATCCCTTATAACCAGTAGTACTTCTCAGATATGCATAACTCATCTGGTTATGATTCATGTACCATTTGTCAATATCACAGAATATCTACAGTATATAACAAGTTATATCTCCATGTCACAATGTTTAAACAACTGATGAAATTATGGTACATTCAGTTCAGTAAAAAGTCTTTTACATTTCTTTGTACATTTAAAAAAAATGGAAACTGAATGTAAACAGTCAGAAGGCAGTCCACTGTCCCGCAGAGGCTGCTAAACTTCAACTGAATTATTGACACCTACAATAATCTTATTTGTCATTAAATGCCTGTTTACTCAGCATTAATCTCTGTCTCAGGCCTCTGCACTGAAAGCTCGGCTTGTATGAAGGCGCCCTGTCCCAAGGCAGTGGAGTATGCGCGATTACTATGTGGAGCTGAGAAACCAGGGCTGTGATAGGAGCTGGAACCACCCCGATTTGATACTGAAGTTTGGGACTGAGGTACCGGATGGTAGTCATCCAGGTTGTCATAGTGTGACTGTAAAGTAATGGCACTTTGTCTTTGTCCCTGTGACTGATGAGAGTAGGATCCACTATGGTCTGAATTGTCTGTTAGATGTGCGGGAAGACTGGATTGGTTGTAATGCTGCCGCTCTCTAACGCTATGGGATCTCTCTGGCTTGGGTGGAGGAGCTGGCTTCACTGGAACTGCTTGTTCATCTTCACTGGCGCTGCTCGTGGCTTTAACCCTGCATATGTGGCGATCCAAATCTGACCTTTCGTAACGAGGTTGGGTGCTCCTGCTCTCCAAGTGTTCCTGCCAATGTTTACTGCTCAGTTGCTTTTCCCCTGGTTCAAATTTCGGGTCAAGATGGCCACCCTTCGGTAAGTGTTGCAGGCTTCGTGATGGAGGTTGCGATTGATGTGAATGGATGGACGAGTAGGTCCTGGAGCTGCCTTGTTTGGTGGTCTTATCCCCCATCCCATTTCCTTGGCAGTGCTTCTCGGTTTCCATATACATCAGGACATCTGGATCAGAGATCAAGTGCCTGGGAGCATGCTGAGATCCAGGAACGATATTATATCTGGCCTCCTTGCTCTCGGCAGCCATCAATACAGTTTTGCCAGGATCTGATTTGCTGCGCAAGTGTAACATGTCTATATCCACTGGCATGTAGGGTCCTATGTTGTCATACTGAGACATAACAGAACCCTTCACCTTTTGCCTCGCTCGGCTTTCCCTGCGGATAGAGTGTATGCGAAGCCTCTCTGCTTCGTCTGGATCCCACGCAAAGTAAACACTCCCTTTTGAACCACTGTAAGGTGGCATGTCTCTGCTTACAAAGCTATGCTCCTTTAAAGGAATGAAATGCCTTGAAAGGTAGTGGTAGCCTCCGGATTTGGCTCCAGTCCGAAGGAGAGGGGCACTATCCCGACCGCTGAAGGAATGGATGTGCCGTAAGCGGATGGTACCATAATGGTCCACATCGTAGAAAGGAGCATCCAGAACGTGAGAGCCAGAGTAGGGGCTGTAGCGGTACTGAACTCTTCCATTCTCAAAATAAGGCTGCAGTTGTGTGACATGGTAGTCGGCTTGAGAGGCCGGTTGGTGAGACTTGCAGTGGTAGACTGGGCGCTGGTAGTAAAATAACTCATCATCTGGTGGAACCTCGGTTCTGGTGACCGGCACTGAGCGGATAGCGGTGGGGGGCACATGTAGGGAGTGGACCCTGCGGATTGTTGGGTACACGGTAGGTCCATCTACTGGGCTGTAGCCATGGGAGTGGTGTAGTGAGCTTGGAGAAATGTACTCACTTCTCAGTGGCCCACGAGATTTGATGGACTGGTGGTAGGACCTAGGTCCAATCGTATTGTATCGGCCATCACCGTGGGCTCTATAGGAAATTTGTGGCTCTGATTTCGACACATAAGAAACGTGTGGTGGAACACTCTCTGGTCTGTAATGGTATGCCATTGTAGCCTGACCTGAAGGGGATACCCGCTGATGGTAATACGCCTCTGTGGTGGGCTCCAGTAGCGTTGCATCGCCCTTTGAGGTGTAAATGTAACCTGACTGATGAGTGGAAGCCCTACGTTGAGTTGCATGAGACTGCGGGGGAGTCTCCTCCACTGAGCCTCTCATGGATGTCTCTAAGATGGCATGAAAGTTGGCGGGGTTTGCAGCCTCAGTGTTGCAGAGAGCAGCCATTGCTAGTTTACTTTCAATAGAACGAACTGGGGGTGTTGGCGGAGTCACTCCCTGAGTATGGTGTTGAGGAGCACTATCTGCTTTTGGATGGACAGGCTTTATGGCTTCCCATGGTTTTTCCACAGGATCAAGAGGGGCTGCGGGGGTTGGTGCAACTCTAGCATTGGGCTGCGATTTGGGCTGAAACTGAGGCTGTGCTTGGGACTGAGGATGAGGCTGAACTTGAGGTTGAGAGCGAATCGCTGCATGAGGTTGAGTCTGTATTTGTGGCTGGGGCTGGAGAATTGCGACTGGTTGATCTGGCGTCTTTATGGGTTTTGGTGGCATAACCATTTCAGTCATATGGATCTAGGGATTAAGCCCAAACAAACACTGTTAGGTTTCTTGCATATTTTCCTTTTAGTATTTACATGTGCTGTAATTTGAGTTAATGACATCAATACCAAATTAATGATTGAATAATTCTTGACACTAATTTTGTTTCAATATGACAAAACTGAAATATCACAATATGCAAAAAAACATGCACTCTTGTGGTTATTTAAATTCAATTAAAACAACAGCAGGCAGATTTTGATCTTCCACACTAGCAGGCAAACAGAACTAATGCTTAACATGCTTTTCTAATTTTAAATTTACAATGGTGAAGGTCTGGCTCATGAACATTTATTACATTATTTAACGTTCAGCCTTGACACTGAAGTACTAGTGCTACTGACATCCCTGCATGTGCCACTGCTTACCTCAGAGCTGGGTTGCTGAATGACAGTATCCTTGCTGCTGATAGCTGGTGTGGTGATTGTGGTAGTGGTTTTGTCTGTGCTCACAGGTGTCTGGCCCACAGCTGGCTGCTGCCTTTCTGGGCTTTTTTGTGTTTGGGAAACTTGAGAAGGTTGACTAGAAGGCATAGCACTCTGGCTTGGGGCCTCTGGTGAGATAACATCCTGGCTATTGCAAGAAATGCTGGATGGCTTCCCGCTATCAGCTGTGTTGAGGTGCAGACTGACGGAGCGAGTTAACTTTTCAGTTGGGGTGGAGGGTAGTGAAGACGTAGGAGCGGATCTCTTTGATGCTTCGACTGCAGCTTCCTCCAGGGATGGCTGTGATGGTAAGGAAGGAGGAGGAGGCCAGTCCATGGTCTCCAGTAACTCTTGTGGTTTAACGGGGGACACTGGTGTAGGGGGTCCAGAGGATTGCCTTTGAGAGAGAATAGTGGCCTGCTGGGCAGATTCAGCTAGAGCTAGTGCAAGCATGCGGGCAGCGTTCTTTGGTGGGGGAGGGGGAGGTATGAGGGACACAGAGCTGACAGGGACATTGCCCTTTGGTGAGTCCAGAGCTACGGCTCCTACGGATGGACAAAACAGAGGGAACTCAAACAAGGAGAAGGCAGGCTAATATTCATGAGAAGGTAAGAAAGGGAAATGTTAAATTTCTACAGATTGTGGACAGATTTCTCTACAATGAGGGTGTTCGTGCAAAGCGCTACTGGTAAAAGCCTGGTGAACTAAACCTGGAAAATCAAATTATTTTCTTATGAAAATTATGAAACCCAGCATACCTTGGAGGTTCATATCACAGTGGCATCAGTGTTAATGACAGTGTTTACAATAAAATCAAAAAAATTTTCATCTAGTATTCTAAGTTCTTAATGTACTCTCTGTATTCATGTTTTAAATATTCTTGAAAAACCATCATTTTGAAAATTAATTTTAATACAGGAATTAAAAACATTTTAATCCTATAAGAGGTGTATTAAACCAATTTAGGATAAAAATGTCAATGACTCAAGAAACATGGATTTAAACTATCATATCCCTGTGTTTTAGTTCAGCTTACCTGGCTGCTCTTGAGAGCAGGTGACATGTGGTGGCTGTGAACATTCAATGCTTGATATGTCTTTACTCTCAAAGGTAGCAGCTTTAGAAAGAAGCTCTTGTTGAATGGCTTCACTCAGGGGCAGATCGGTGGTTCTTGACAGAGAGCTCAATTTTGCAGGAGAGTCGAGTGGAGATGGAGGGGAAGAGGGCTGAAACACAGTGCTCTCTGGTGCTTTCCTTATCATGGAGGCAGCCGATTCGGAGACGCTTAGAGGAGTCACAACAGCTGACTTCTCACCGCTCTCAAGGGATTGAACTGGAGTTTTCTCTGAGAAAGAAGCAGGAGGCAGTTTATTTTTTGTATCCTTTAAGGCTGGACTGTGGTCTGGAGACACAGAATGACTCGTAACTTTAGCTCTGACTGGCGAGACTGGCTCTGAGCCACTGGCACTGCCCAGGCTCCTCTTCAGACTGCTTTTATCTGTGTCAAGTGAGAAAATGGAAGTCTCTGCCAGAGGAAGGCTACACTGGAAAGACATGGGGTCAAAGTCTAAAGAGGCCATGCCAATGTCAGGGGGGCTCAGGTCCACATCATCAGCGGAACGTGGCGGGGAGATGAGTGCAGGCACACAGATTGGTCCATCATCCCCATCACTGTCCCCTTGGCCCAGGTTGTCATATGAGTTACAGTGGTGTCTGCTGTCCAGCAGGTCACCATTGAAGGAAGCAGAGAGAGCATCACTGCTGGAGCGAGGTCTGCGTGGCCTGTACACCTTAGACTCTCCTGTGTTTAAGGAAAAGAAAAGTCAGGATTTCACAATGGTTGGTTTTCAACTTTAGGAGCTTTAGGCTTAGGCTTTAGGAGTCTGTTACCTTCAACGTTATGTAAAGATGTGAGAGACTCCTCGCTTTTGGCAGACCGAAGAGTACCGGTGTCTCCTCTTCCTCCTTAAAGTGGGTACAGAGAAGTTATAACAAACTGCTTATACATAACCAAACAGAGTTCTAGAATATTTGACTCTGACTGGTCCAATTTGTGGTCAAACGTTGTTGTCTCTCGTAAATGCTCTGCAGTCTCTGTGCTCTCACATAATAAAATCATTTAAACTCAAATCAATATTTCATGTCCATTTATTTATTTAGTAAATAGCTGTGTAATTAGCAGGGTAACATACAATAAGCTGGTCATTACTGCAAAATAAACCTCTTTGACATCATATCAGGCCTGATTAACCACTGGGCTTATTTTGTGGTAGTGACTATCTGACATTTAAAGATGACAAAAATGGCACAACACTAACCAGCCAATGCCATGGCCTTGAGTTCGTTTGGTTCACTGGGATTGCGGTGTAGTTTTCGTTTAGACATCGAGGAAGACTTGCCCAAGTTGAAAAAAGACCGCCAACTCCCAACTGGAGACTTTTTCGACTTTATGGGCTGTCTTTTCCTAGGGTAAATGTACAAAATGTATCTCTTTGAGAATAACAGGCACATAATTGGTCTCTTTATGACAGCATAAAAAAATTAAAGCTTGCCTCTCAGTGGGGAATTCAATGACCGTGTGGAATTTTCCCTGTAAGGCTGCAGGACCCTCTCCCACCTCTATGTACTTGCTGTCTGCAGTGATGGGTGAGTTGATCTGGGCCTGGGTACGTGCCTGTGCCTCTTCTAGTGTTAGCAGCTTTGTGGATGGAGAGGGTACCAGCAAAGATTTAGGCCGAGACAAAGAGTTGTGTCCTACAAAGACAAAGAAATGTGTGATGAATATATAGCACTACAAAAATGTAAATATCTGTTGAAATCTGTCCATTTTGCATACCTGTTCCCTCTCGTATGAGCGAGCTCAGTTTGGGGCTGAAGAGAACATCCACATGGTTGAGGATGAACTCCACCACAACCGACTGTATTCGCACCTCCATGAAGGCTGCTGTGCCGCTGAAGCAAGCTGATTCTATTTGCTTTGACCTTTTTAGTTAGAAATAAAAATCAAAGATTAGTTATGAATACTAGGTTTTTATATTCATAGTTATAAAATTGCAGAGCTGGGTAGTAACTGATTACATGTAATCTGGATTACGTAATCAGATTCCAAAAATTGAGTACTTGTAATTAGATTAAATTGCATTTTAAAATACACAGAATCAGGCTACAGTTACTTTTTTATTGATTGCATGATTACATATTTTTCACTCAATAGCAATACATTATTCATAATTTACTGATTCTCCCTAATTCTTCTTTTTCATCTTTTAAATTTTCTTTTCTAAAATAGCCTACCACTTATATAGAGTCTTCCAGTTTTGCGGACGTTTTGCAGTCAGGTGGATATTATTACACAGAAATTTGAGAGGCCACAAAGCTTTTGACCACTGGATTAACAAAAATCATTTCAGTTTTAAGAAGTGTTTTCCTAGCATTTCAACATTACATCAACTACTGATAAACACATTAATTTTTATTTGAATTATCACTCAGAGGGTTATTTAAACATGTATTACTTTGTCTTTGGAAGGCTTGTCTTTCAAATACATTAAAATGCACAAATTCACATTATTTCTTATTTACATGTAATGCAGGAATTCCCAAACTCTTTCACCTAATATATTTACTTAAAGTACCCCTGAGATTTTAAAATAAATATTTTAATAATTAGGTATCACATTTGCATGTTCACAGTTCTCTGATGTTGGTTAATGGTCACATAACATGCAGATAATAAAACAACAAATAAAATATGCATTTATTTTTAGTAGCCTAAGTGTTTTATTTTTATTGATGTTATTTTAACATTATTTGTTTTAATTTTTATGATTTCATTAATTATTTGCTTTTCTTTAAACTCACAAAACTCCTGCAGTTCCTTGACGAACCTCAGTTTGGGAAACCTTTATAACGTATTGTAATGTTTAATGCACTTAATTTTGTCAATAACAACGAATGGAATATATATATTTTTTCTTTGCATTTTTTATATCGATATGGTACAAATTTATCCAATTTAAATCAATGTGTTATCGAGTTAGGTAAAAAGTAATCTAAAAGTAATCAAAAAGTAGTCTGATTATATTACCTATAATGTGTAATGTAATGGATAACGTTACTAACTACAGTTTTTGTCATGTAATTTGGAATCAGTAGCTGATAACAATTTGTAAGTAATCTTCCCAACTTTGTAAAATTGTGTCCATTAGTATCTGTTTTCTCTTACTTTACAGTAGTATCATGTAGAGATCTTACCTCAGTAAATTGGGGGCCCAAACGATGGCCAAATTCTTCGTATGCATGTTTGTTACATAGCTGAAGGTTGCTAAGTGTGAAAGATGCCTCATAAGAAACTCAAGGGTCCTAAAAGAGAAGCATGAATACTGAACGTCAAAGCTACAGATGCATTAAAATCAGACACTGAGTAAAATAAGCATAATGGATTAGATTCAGGAGCACACTCATTTAAGTGAACAATGTTGTAATAACAGCCTCTATCTTCCTCAGTCATAAACGTACTTGAACTCCATTAGTATGCTTAATACAGCAGATTAATAAAAAGGCTGTAATGTTGAAAAATGTGGCTATGTTGAAAAGAGAACTGCAAGTTCTCTAGCAACCAGCAGAGTGCACTGTGGTCATTTACAAACCTATAATGCGGAGGCGGCAGCTGCTGAATAACATCATGTATTTTGATCAGCCTCTCCTCATCCGTGGCTGCTGACACAGCCTCCTAAAAAGGAGAAGAGCGGGTGTAAATCAGGGTCACTACATCTAGAGCAGCTTTAACCAACAAAAATACTCTCAAACCCATGTTCACATTGTACTGCTAAGTGGACAAAAGCACATGGTCAATCGCATTTCCTAAGCGTTATAGTATCACTGCTTCCATAGCAACCTGAAAACACTGATGCACTCTTTACTCTGGCTGTTTTCATTTGCAGCGACTTATCTCCAGATTCAGTAAATGTCAGTGCTTTGTTTGGCATGCAGATGAACTCCTTGTGAAGCAGGGCTATATGAGACAAGCTATTCATTTTGTATACTCATTAAAAGCAATCAATAGAACGAATAGCCTCAAGCCTTCAATGACTCCTGTGCTGTTTTGCCAGTCTCAGATAAGAGACCCATGCATATTATCACACCAAGAACTAAAAAGGTTTTGATATCATAAGTATGGGCTGGTTGTTCTAGTATAATAGGTGCTCTCAGCTGGAGCTATTTGTATGACAAAGAGTGTGTGAGTTTGAGAAAAGGCTCTTTAAAGGCCTGTCGTTCTGGGATAAACGCTTACCGAGAATTTCTCATACAACTGGTAGGTGAGAAGTGGGTTGGGAAGCTCTCGAAAGTAAAGCTTGCACAGGGAGCCCACGCAGTGTATGTCTTGAATGTAAACATCTTTTGTAAGATCTGGGATCTGTTCAGAGTCAAATTCATGCCTAAAGTGAGAGAAAGAAAGAAAGTGTTTTAGGCTTGATGTATTCAGATACACAATTGTAGGCAATTTGGTGCTTAAAACCTAAATTTCAGTGAATTTTGATTAAATAACATTAGCTTTGAATATCAACATTTGAAGGAAAGGACAACAAATATTGGTTTCCAATGGTCAATGCTGATAAAGAAGCTAATTCTTTTATTTAGCAAGGATGCATTAAACTGATCATAAGTGATAGTCAAGACATTTATAATGTTAATAAATGCTGTTCTTTTGAACTTCCTATTCATCAAAGAATCCTGAAAAAATGTCAAAGCTTCCAAAAAAATATTAAGCAGAACATCTGTTTTCAACAATAAAATAAGAAATGTTTCTTGAGCGCCAAATCAGCATATTAGAATGATTCTGTCACCGAATCAATTGCTGCTGAAAATTCAGATCTTCTATCATAGCAGTAAATTATATTTTAAAATATAAAAATGAAAAAAATATATATATATTTTAACTTGTAATAATAATTCACAATATTACTGTTTTACTGTGTTTTTGATCAAATGAATGTAGCCTTGGAGAGTATTAGAAAATTATTTCAAAAACTTCAAAAAAAAAAAAAAAAAAATCATACCGATCCCAGACTGGAACAATGTAATATTTAAAATTCACAAAAGTAAAGTAAAAAATTAAATAAAAATACATATTATAGTTTTATAGTTATAAGTTTATCCACTGACATAACTGTACATGCACAAACACAAGGAGGGGGGGGAAACTTAATCGGCCAAGCAAACAAGTCAACTTGTCCTGGACTCTGTAATAAACCCCCATCTAATCTCTCTGGTGTAGTCATTTCCTCCTGTATTCAAGAATACAAACATTCCCATTATGAAATGTAATTAGCAGCAGCTTAATATTCAGCCACTGCATTCAGAGTTTCTCAAGCGGTATGATACCTCCCTATCTCTGCTACTTGCAATTAGGGGAGTGTGTTTATGTCCTACCGCAGCTTCTGAATGTTGGAGGCAATCCCAGAGAGACGGTACATTCCATCAACCACTCCGTGCTTCTCAATGAACTCAGTGCAGCTCTTGAGTACCTGGGGGACTAGAGGTTTAGACAAAATGTTATTGGAGCATCCTTTTTGGCACGTAAAGTGTGAGACTTGTCAAAATGCCAATGGAATAGAATGCCAGATTCTTCATGCAGTAAATTTCTGATTTTGTAAGCTATAAATAACTTCAACAACTGCCGGAGACAGGCCGGATTGTCAGATAACAAGCCCGTACTCTCCTGTATAAGCAGGGTTTATAGCTTTACATTTGCTCCAGTGGCATTACATTTGCTCCAGTGATCTCCAACATGACCATGCAAGGTTTCACCCAGAGGAATCATAGTCACAGACAACCCTGACTGGCCTCTAGTCTTGACAAACTTTATCCGGCAGATGAGTGAGTCCAAGTCTCTCAGAGGCAGCTGTTCATCTACATTCCTGACATAGCTGTCTGAAGCACAAAATCCTCAAAAATGCAAGAAAGTTTTGCCTCTAAGCCATCTCAAAAATCATTCAATCAGCGCTTCACAATAAGGATGGCCTGTGGCCACTGTGAGTGTGTTTCAGGCAAGTTAAAGGAGCTGCCACTTGCCCTATAAGGTCAGTAATACATTCTTTATGTCTTCAAGCTAAAGCTGTCTACCTGACAAACAGATAAATTGACAAAACTGAGAATGATTTGTGATATTCTTGGAAGCATCAGTCCGAATGGTTTGAAAATGACACACAAATCCCAATTGTTTTTTCCCTGCAGAAGTGTTTATGAATTTATAACTATCACTGAGGCAAATTATAGCTGTTTTATTTCCAATTGTTTATGCAAAACCTAGTAATTTGCTGTAAAGATGACAACAATAAAACAAATACAGTACCATTCAAAAGTTTAGGGTCAATAAGATTAAGTTTAAAAAAAAATAAAAAATAAAAAAAAAGTCTCTTAGGCCCACCAAGGTTGCAATTATTGTATTAAAAAATACTGTTAAAATAGTAACATTGTAAATCATTACTATAATTTTAAAGGTTTCCTATTTTAATATATCTTATAAAAAAAAAAAACATTTTCCTGTGATGGCAAAGCTGAATTTTCAGCAGCCATTACTCCAGTGTTAAGCATCACATTTCTTATTATCGATGTTGAAAAAAAGTTGTGCTGCTTAATATTTTTTTCAGGTTTCTTTGGTTAATATAAAGTTAAAAAGTTATAATATTCAATATTATTCAATAACTATTTACATTTTACATGTCTTTACTGTCACTTATGATCCAATTTAATACATCCTGTCTGACTAAAAGGATTATTTTCTTAAAACCTTAATGACCCTCTACTTTTGAATGGTAGGATTTTTTGCCAAAAAAACAAACAAAAAAAGGCAGTGGAGCCAGTGGAAACATCAACAGAGCAACAATAAAACTATTGCCTCGATTTGGTCAGCAATTTTTTTTTTTTTTTTTTTTTTTTTGAGCCTTTTCAATACTTTGAAAAATGCAGCAAATGACTTCAGAGGCCAACATCCTTATGGCACCAACTGAGAAAGAGAAAAATTGGATTAATGTGTTATGTTCCCCAGAGAAATACTGTCCAAGAGCACAATAAGTGCATTGCAGGGAGGTCTGCAGAGCTTTATGTTAATATGACTGATCCATACTAATCACTCTCTACTTGAACAAAGTGTTTAGCCATGTCGTCTCACGTTCCTCTGAGATCAGAGTGTCTAAGACGGAGAGTACACATTCTGCCATTACCTGTTTTACAAACACATTAGAGTTGAGTGGGCTCATGGGTGGGAGAGGACAGTAAAGGGAGCGAAAGTTTCAGATCTAGGTAGTAAATCTAAACTCTATCATCTATCTAACCAACTACAATGGGTGCCCTTTTGTAGGAACACATTTTTAAAGAATACCAGGAATTTCTGCTTTGAGGATACTTCCTCCTGAGGGAATGAATCCATTCCGAAACATTTAATAAAAGCAACGTTTTTTTTTTTCTCCTTCTAAATGTAATGGTCGAGCAGTCGTATCAAGTTGCGTGGATCCCTTTTGAAAAGGACAAGGCTTAGATTTTAAGGGCAGGCAATGGTTCAGGGAGGATTTGAAGTCAAACAAATGGAGCAAATGCTGAAGGCTGCCAGGGAACTTTGAATCAATGGGGAAGAAATCTCCAGACACGGCCCCCTAACCATTCCTCCTGACCTTTAGACCGCTTTAAGCCAATCAGATGCCATGACAACCTATGCAGCCAGATCCAAGGATGATTCAAGAGGAGGGGGGTTAACTATGCTTTCCAGCCCACCCACACTGTCATATTAGTGTCAAGCACTGTCTGAAGGATGAGCGTGAGTGTGAGTAGGACCAGAAGGGGGCAAAGCTCACCGTCATGGCCGGAGTTGAGGAGATGTTCTCCTAGGTCACAGCCAAACACCCTCTCCCTGAGGATACCTCTTTGCTTCAGCTTCTGCTTGGTCGGCCTGGACTTCATGAATGTGCGCAGAAAAGTGATCAGTTTCCCGTGTTTCTTGGACACTGGAAGACAAAAAACATGCAAATTTAAATAATAGCAACAATAGTTGACCCCAAGAAAATCCGGTTTAACAACAGGCCAGTGCCAACCACATCATGTCAGTGAGCCAAGATCTTGTGAAATGAAAAAAGCAAAAGCACTTGGTTGTGTAAGAATAATGGGTTTATGCATTAACCCTGTTCCTTTGCTGAAGGAATTTCCCAAATCCTCCATTGGAAGTGTTGCTTGAATAACCTAGATCACAAAAGGTTTCGTCAACCTAGCAGAATTATTAATTCACCCAAATTCCTCTGAGGGAAGTACATCCTCCATCTTTGGGTGTTTGTTCTATATTTGGTAGAACAAAATCAAACCACTTTATTCTCTGTGGATCAATGCAACTGTTACAGAGGCACAAGTACAGTAGCATATAAATCAACTATGAATGACTTTACAAGTCTAATCTAATATCAGAATTGAAAAAAAAAAGCCTGACATACAACATCTGTGAAAGTCTTCTCATGAAAGTAATAAATGTTTCCTTTCATTTCATTTTTAAAGGAGGCCAAGCAGGAAGGACATCTCAAGCTGTTTGGCCTCTGGAGCAGCTTGCGTTGTTATTACACCCCGACACTAATCACCATGGCCAAAAAAAATAATAAATAAATAAAAAAATAAAAACAAAACAATTCAGCAGCCTGACCTAGAATTTGCATGAGAGACTCTTGGACGATTCAGAGGAAAAGTATCAAGAGAGAAATTCCAAGGATTTGACAGGAACACACAAACGCACCAAAATAATTCCACTGGATTAGCTATAAAACCCTGAGTCCTGTAATTGCTTATTTAGCTTGAATTGTTCTGATGTTCCTCAAAATATTAGCAAGCTTAAATATTACAAACCAAATAACTGTTTGCATAATGAAGCTGTATGAATCAGCAAACAATCTGTTGCCGGAAACAATTTCAGAGCTATTACAAATGCAGCTGGGATTCCTGAAAACCACAAACTGGTCCATCTGTGTTTATGTTTGTGGGCACATGTGGTGGATTTAGCAGGAGACGGAGTAAAAATGATTAGCAAAATAATTGCAAATATTACACTGTTGTTTATTTTAAGTTTAACTCCCTGGTGATTTTAAGGATGTGTGATTCTTTGCACGCCGAAACCACAGTGGACGTGGCAAGGGGACATCTGCCAGCTGTGATCTCATCTGTTTCTTTGTGTGCCTTTACCTTTTAAAAAAGGCACATTACTCACAATTTTTCATCATAAAAGGTATCAACATTTTTCCAACAAGCCGTTGCAGCTGGTCTGAATGCAATTAATCCTTTCATATCCAGTTGAGGTTAACATAAAAAGAGCCGTTGTAGGAATTTCCTGTTCTACTTTCCAAGAGCCAATAAAGTAACTGCCACACATTTCACAGATCCTCTTATTTGAACTCCACAACAAACCAAACACAGGGCATGTGCTGAAGTTCACAGAAGCTGAAGAACGAGTGTTTCCTCCAGGCTGCACTTTACCTCCGCTAAGGAGACACCGATGACGTTACTGCGCAACGTGACTGACACATACGTTTTCTTTTTTTCCCTCCAAATCAACACTCAGAACGTGAGTTGCGATGACTTGCTAAAATGTATTTTTAAGAAAACACAAATATGAAATATGCTACACACATATAGCATATAAAAAAACCTACTGAGAAAGGGGATTAGAAAACTAAATTCTTAATGAGTTTAAGAAAGTCAACAAAATGCATTTGTCGCTAACTAACACCAGTGCGCAAATATTTAAAATGCTATTGTTTTTAGCACTGCAAATGAATAAACCACACACAAATCTGGCTATAGAAAGCACTTTAGTCGCATCTACAATTCTGAGATAGTTCAGCAACTTTATTAGCACTAAATCTGCAACTTCATAACTTACCTCAATTTGAAATATCCATGAAAAAAAGGACCGAAAAACAGTACTTGAGGATCCTTAAGTTTGCCAGGCTGCAGCCACTGTAAAGAGCTCGAGACACGACGGTGAAGGATCATCACAGACCGCACTCTCTCTCTTTCTCTCCCTGCCAGCCGGTAAAAGCTAATAGTCAGCATGCATTCTTTCCTCTTTGCTTTTTCCCTCCTCTCTTTCCTCTAGGAGTTTGTCCAGCCCCTAATATTAACTTTCAACAGTGCTGGATTCTAACTGCAGAGATTGGGGCGTGAGCAGCCACACAACCCAGAGAGCGACAGTTTCAGCCTGCAGGCTGTTGCATTTATCAGATATCTACTATCGAGTGATGAATGTGCTTTGAAAGACAATGGAAATACAACACAGCTGTCTCCTGTGATGTTCTATTTAGGCTACAGCTTAAATACGACTTAGCAACAAAGCAAGAAGCCAGACGAACATAAATATAACTCATTTGACTACACCACCAGGGCAACAACAATGCACTCTTTCTAAAGAAACCCATTCATAGCCAAGCCCATGATCCATTCAGCTTTTACAACCCAGACTGACATGGTACAGCCATAAGGAACTGACAAAGACAAGCTTGTCTGCACTCTAAAGCTACAGGTTTGTGGCCAAACTGTCAAACAACACACAGATACGTGTTTTGCAAAGTAACACTGGCCCAGTGATGTTAAATAGACAGATCTCTGCGATATAAGTTGCATTAAAAGTCAAAACACTATAATACATAAAAAGTTGCAACTTTATAAATTACTTTACTGTCACTTTTGAACATTTTAATGTATCATTGAATGTATCAATGTATCAAAAAAAAAAAAAAAATCATACTGACCCCAATTTTTTTTAAAGGTAGTGTGTACACATACATACTACTACTACGACTACTACTACTACTAATAATAATAATAATACAAAAACCCTAAAACCATTACGAGATTTAATAGGAATACACGAATGCAACAAACAACAATAAACCAGTCTCCCAACCCAACAGCTAACAGTCGCTGTTCTCAGAACAAACCAGTAAGGAAGTTCACAATCCCCTGTAGGACAAATGGACACATATTGCTATGTAAACCTAATACAGTTTGTCTCTCATTCTCTCAGTTCCTTCCAGCTGTCTTGGCTTGTTCACAGAGGCAGCTGCCCTTTACTCCACTGAGAGGAAGACAATGTCGCCCCACAAGGAAGTTAGGAAGTGAGAAGGAGCTAAGGGAGCTACATCTGGAGAAGCACCTGCTACAGCTGAGAATAAGGGAATGAAATAAATGCAATTTAGTCTGTGAATGTGAAAGCATCTGTACAGAACAAGAAATGATTACACTTCAGGCATTTTCATAACATACAATATGCCCTATTCATGGTTGGAAACCTTGGCAAATAAAATATTACAGCAACCTTTATCACTGTTTCACCACCTGCATGATAGGACATTATGTGGTTAACCATTTACATGGGGCATTTGCTTAATGAGGTGAATGATTCATAAGGTATTTTGTGTCGTCTGATAGGTGCTTGCTGCTTGGCTAAAGCTCTGCAGGGGAGCAAAGTGGTATGTTGTATTTGAGCTTGTACAAAGGCAGTACACAAGAATGTGTTTGAGTCACCGTGGAGAGACTGTAGTTCATATTGTCAGTGGACAAAGATGGGATTATTTTATAGCCTTTCCTAACCAGGGTCATGTAAATCAGCCCAGGAGTGTGCTGCAAAATAACATCACAATAGGGCTTTCTGGAAAACACAACGAGGTGCACTTGAAAGAGCAGTGGAGCAGTGCTATAAACTTGACATCACAAGCTTCATTTGAAATACAGACACGTTAAGTGTAGACATAGTCAAATAAGTAGAGATGCAATGATATTAAAATAATTATCAGTATCAACCAGAATTTTCATGTTATGGATGACAAGCAATAAATAACAGAGGTTAAAATTCTATTTTATTTTGTCAACATAAAGTAAAAATAAAACACTAAAAACTAAAATCAATCAATTTAAATGATTCATGATTTTAGACATTATAGTGCAAAGTATGAAAATGGATTTTTATTATTACATTTTGTTTAATAACATTAGTTTTAGAATAATTTTAAGTGCTTGTTTATTGATGGCAAAGATCATCTAAATGTAACAATAGGAATAATAAGTATGCACTAAGAAATATACAATATTGGCCAATATTTCCATATTATGGCTGATAACTGATAAATAGCATTAAAATTCTATACTATTTACATAAATAAAAAAAAATCTTCTTAAAAATTAATTAAATTTGCATTTTTAAAGATTTTGTGAAAGTTTAATGATGGCAAAGGTAATCTAAATGTAAAAACAGGGAAAATGAGCATGTACAATTAAATATCCAAAACTGGCCAATACTGATAATCTCTAAAATTGTGCGACAGCCGTTATAGTTACATCATGCATCTCTACAAAAAGAGACAATCCGGCAGTAATACAGTAAAATAAAATGCAAAAAACATTGCTAAACAGTAACATGCATTAATTTGCAGGTCAAAAAAGACAAAGTGCTATCAGGGTAAATCTATAAGACAAGGGTCAAAGTTGCATACTAGAGACACCAGAAGAGTGTTAAGTGAAAAACAAGACTATATTTGTTGTGCTTGCATCAAATCTTCATATAGTTAACACGCGATGTTAGGAAAGACCAGTGAAACTACAATCTAAAGCTATGGAGTGCCAGTAGTGTTCAGAGCACCCGTGAGCAGCTGTGCGGAGATGCACAGGAGAGTTCAGGGTTAGTCCATGTTAGACGTAGTACGTGGAAAAACAGTTTGGTCTACCTGAGCTCAGCCTGTATGGGTTTAATGGGTCGGGTGTCCATGCACTGTCCTGCTTTACACTCTCCATCTCCAAATCTGCATGCCGGGAGGAGAGAAGGGGAGAGGGAGGGAGGGACCCAGTTAGAGAACATGAGAACACCAGCTGCACATGCAGCTCTATTAGCTTAGCAGTCTTTCAGGAGAGTTTTCCTCCTCACTCCACATTTCCTGTCTATTAGGAAAGTTTCACAACAGTTCTGAAGCTGCTATAAAGGATAATAAACAAGTTGGTGCAGTAAAAGGCACGTGAAGACAAAAACTAGACTAACATAGATAAGAGTGCTCTAAGCTGCAATGCAACGCTGTTTTATGATACTGATAAGGACGACTTATGCACGCAGGGAGAAACTGTGATAAAAGAATGATAGCAAGAAAATGTGTGTGTGCGTGAGAAAAAGAGAGAAGGAGATGGAGGAGTGTGTGACTATATGTATGTTTGTGTTTAAAGGGATAGTTATAGCTGCAGTCCGTAAGTTTTGCCTCTTTGTCGCCATCTCTGTTTGAAAACCTGGAATTGCAGTTCCTTGCGGAAATATTTTTATTGCGTGGGTTGTACTCTGGCACGGCTCCAGCGCGGATGAATCTAATATTTTGAGGATTATGTGTGGTTGTCAGTCACCGCACCGGTGTGAATCCTGTACTTAGTAATTACAGATTCTAGCCTACGTCTTGGAATATACTACCCAAATAAGAATTTTCACCGTATATTGTCATCTGAACAAGTAACAAGTCTGCCACGTTTGTTCTGACCAACTGAGCCAAAAATAAAGTTACGGACTGCAGCTTTAACACAAAAATGAAATGGTCAGCATGCACTTGGCCTTATGTCATTCCAAACCGGTAAGCTAACCAGTCTCTTTCTAGCAAAACAAAACAAAACAAAAAACAAAACACACAAAACAAAAATAAGACGCTAACAAAAAATAAAAACAAACAAACAAAAACAAATCAAGAAAATTAAAAATAAAAGAAAATATCCAGTATCTTTCTAGCTCCAACAATAAAGGAAAAAATAAATAAAACAAAATAAAAAAAATAAAAAAATCAAGAAAATAATAAAAATAAAAAAAGCAGTGTCTTTCTAGCTGCAACAATAAAATAAAGGAAAAAATAAAATAAAATAAAATAAAACAACAAACCAAAGCAAAACAAACAAACAAACAAACAAACAAACAAACAAACAAGCAAACAAAAAAACAATAAGACACTTATATATAAAAAAATAAATCAAGAAAATAAAAATAAACAAAAGAAAATAACCAGTGTCTTTTCAGCTTTCCATCCAAAATAATACAATAAAATTAAAAAAATAAATAAAACATGTCCATGCTACATGGAGAAAAAAGTCATATGAGTTTGGAACAACATAAAGGTGAGCACATTGACAGATTGTTTATTTCTGGGTGAACTAGCCCTTTCAGGCAAAAAGGGAGGCGTTGGGGAGAGTATACCAGCACGCACAGGGTGGGAACAGGCTCCAGGAGGCCGGCCGCAGACCAGAGCAGGGGGACGCTGAGGGAGCAGTGGAGGAAGCATGGTCAAATAACACGTCACGCATGCAATAAGTGCAAAGCAATGCAACATACATTCCAAATACAGTGTCACCACAGAGTCAGTATATGTACAAGCAATGAAAAATAGAGCTAAACCCCAGCAAAAAGCTTTTGCATAGGCAAAGCTAATGTACCTCATTCATTTCTTGCATTGCCCTTAATAATGAAACAGTAAAAAGCATTGCTGTAATTACGCCCAGGAGCCCCGGGGCTCTTTTTTCAGGCTGATTATGCTGTGCCGCATCTCTGCAATGATATTACTCCCACAAGATGATGTGTACCACAGAGCCCTACCACCCACCCACTGCAAGCCAGCATTCTGATTGGTCCGATGAGTCATGATGATGATGATGATGATGACGATGATTCACCCCTCTGCGGATGCCAATAAGCATTGATTTGATACACAAGACAGCTAAAACCAAACAGAAATGGCTGCAGGTGATTGATAAGTCTCCGGACGGCTTGGCAGGTCAGTTAGTCCAAGTTATGATGTGAACTGACCTCTCATAAAGCAGTCCGCATGGTCCACAGCCACTCCAAATATGACCAAATGTATCGCTCTTGTTAGGATTGTGAAAGCTAGCAACAGTCCATTTGAGATTCTATTAATCAAGTTGTTTCTTTTGACGTTTCAATGCTCGGCCAGTGAGATATTCTGTAAATACTACAGTGTTTTATGTACATTAAAGGCACATACACGCTCTCCAACAAATCATTAGGAGTGAAAGCAAACAACTGTGCAACACAGATTCAACTATGAATGTAATAAATGAAAAGGGTCAAAGGGTTCCTTCGTGAGGAGGGAGGAAAAAAAAAAAAAGAATGTAGACTGGGTGTGTACCACAAATTTCCCATGCAGTGTGTTGACGACGTGCTTCGAAATCTGAAAACCTTGCATGTCTCACACCCAATTTGTTGAAATCTGAAGTGACACTTTCTTAAAAAGCAGCTGTGCCCTTCCCAAGGACGACAGGCTCTAAAAACATCAAATAGCAGCTTGTAGTCTTCTCTTCATGGAAGTTTGAAGATCTGTGATTCATGCAACAGGACCCAGAGGCTCCAGTCAGCACCTGTTCCAGTTCACTCAAATACACACACCACACAGATTTGATCCATAGCTGATTCAACACGTCACTTCTTCACTGCTCCAATCCACTCTCTCTCGCTCTCCAATATGATTAATATCTCACTGCAACACATGAGTAACAAGCTAGCCTTAAAAAACCTGCATCTTTTCAAAGGCCCAGCAGCCTCAGGAGGAATCTGAATGCGTATGAACAGCAAGTGTGACCTTGCGTTTGGTTTCCTGATGATGTTTGCTGGGTTTGCTGCAGTAGAAGTAAGCTGTTATGGGATGGTTAATACAGACGTGAGCAGAGGAACTGATGAGCTGTCCCAGCAGGATTTGAGGTATGTGTATGTGTGTGTTTTGTGGTACCTGGTTTTGGCACTGAGTTGGTAACAGACTGTGGGACCTTGTCGTTTATCAGCTCCACACACTCGCTGGGAAAGAAGCCAACCTGTGAAGAGAAGAGAAGGTTTGAAAAGCTGCTTCTCTCTCTGGAGACAGACATGTCAACGATCATCATATCACTCTGCGTTTTGCACTTAGTCACATTCAAAAAATAGCATGTTACTGTGTCATAACACAAAATATAACACTGTTAATATATTGTAATAATTCTTGAAGAGACTAAAAGAGTGAATTTTGAAAATTTTTATGGACAGTCATGTGATAATATCTGCGAGATTATATTAATTCTGTTTCTTTTATCACAACTAGAGGTTTCTAAAAATGCAGCCCTATCTCATTTAATTAATGATCATATTTTGAGCCCCTGGAGTGATTAAAAAGTGTACAGGCATCTATATGATTCCATGCTGCATCAGCACATCTACAATGATTTGTAACTCATCTAGAAGAGTTGAGAAAATAATAATATACACTACCGTTCAAAATTTTGGGGTCTTTTTGAGGCATTTTTAAAAAGTCTCTTAATCTCATCAGGAGTACATTTATTTGATCAATAAAGCAAAATACAGTAAAATAGCAATAATGTCAAATATTATTTCAATTTAAAATAACTTTTCTATTTTAATGTATTTAAAAAAAAATAATTTATTTTTGTGACAGCAAATCTAAATTTTCAGCATCTATTACTCCAGTTTTCCGAGATCAATCAAATATGCTGATATGATGCTCAAAAACATTTTGTATTATTAGTGTTGAAAACAGTTGTGCTGCTTAATAATTTTGTGGAAATCATAATACATTATTTCAGGATTCTTTGATGAATAGAAAGATTAAAAAGAACAACACATTTGAAACTATCATTTTTGATTAATTTCATGTGTCCTTGCTTAAAAAAAAGAATCAATTAAAAAAGCATATATATATATATATATATATATATATATATATATATATATATATATATATATATATATATATATATATATATATATATATATATATAATAATTATTATTATTATTATTATTATTATTATTATTATATATCTTAATATATCTTATTGACCCCAAACTTTTGTACTTTTTTATACTTGAATTGTACTGTATGTAAACTGAAGTTGGGGTAAGTGCTATATTGCCACTGAAAATATTACATTAACTGATCTATTTGCATGATTGTAAATGCCTGCAGTTTTCTTGATTTGATGCCAGGACAAAGTTTAAGTAATTTTTATAATAATATTTTGGGAGTTTAAAAACAAATACTTCGTTATGACATTCTTGTTTCATATCAAAGAAACTAAAACTAAATGGACACACAAAGCCAAATGTTAATGCTTGCCATGTTTTATTTTTGATTTCATCATTCTATCACCTACTAACCAACAGCAGATTTATGAATCAAGTCCATGACAAAAGACAAGGTTTTCTGTATCATATGAGCTTATCTTGCAGAAAACATTAACCATGTCTATTAGTATAACCTTGACTTTGTGACCACTCACAGACCTTTTAGCAAAAGCTCAGTCTCTTCTACACTAAAGCTTGATTACAACTCTGACAACCCTGCTGACATCAGTGTGTGCTGATTCTCGTCATGACAGCTGGCATTGCTGTGCACTCTTTTTCCATACAGCAGATCCTGGCTACCTGACACAGCTGTAGGCTGCCAGAGCTCAGTGTCAGGCTGCCCCCTGATGGATCCAGCACACATCTGCCACCATGAACCTAGCTGTGACTCACTGGAGATGCAGAAATGGCATAACATGCCAAAGCACTGAATACCAACAGGGCCAAACAAAGACGGCATTGCTGGGCATATGCTCGTGGGGCAATAAGAGAGCATAGTTTGGCAAGCTGGCAAAATGTGAAGTGACTCACGAGTGGGTCTGTGTACTCAAACACACAGGGGTGAACGAAGAGCCAAACTCATCTATTAAACTGGACTGGATTCTTTTACACAGACTATATTTTACACTGACAACTGAGTCAATTTGTTAGTCATATTTTGGTAATATGAGAAATGACACATCTTGTTTTTGACACTTTACTAGGTGGTGGCAAAGCATTTGGAAATGCATTTACCAACTGGATTAAGAATAGCAATGCTAGTAACTTAATTAAATGATGCCTATTTTGAAAAGTGATGTAATTAGGTATAACACTTCATTATTATTTTAAACATGAATCAATTTAAAATTTGTCTGTTTGTCAATTTGAAAAGTGTTTTATTAATGCATTTTTAGATGCAAATCATTTTAAATATAAATTAAACAACTTCATTTACAGTATATCTGTTTATTGTCCATTCAAAGTGTTTTTTAAACATTTAAAAAAATTCATGTCTATTGTCACTTTGAAAACAACTATTTCAAATAGCGATTATTTTATATTAATTATTAGTGTAATTGTAAACATGAATTAACACTCTATTTTAAGGTCCAGTTCTTGCCATTAACAAACCGTTAACTGACTTTTGCCTCAATAAACTCCTAATTTGCTGCTTATTAATAGTTAGTAAGGTAGTTGTTAGGTTTAGGTATTGGGTAGAATTAGGGACGCAGAATATGGTCATGCAGAATATGTGCTTTATAAGTACTAATAAACAGCCAATATGTTAATAATAGGCATGTTAATAAGCAACTACTTTATAGTGAGAATTGGTCCCTATACTAAAGAGTTACCCTATTTATTTGTCAGTATAAAAAGTGGAAGGTTTATCTATTTACATTCTTATTTTTAAATTATTAAATTGGTAATTTCATTTAATTTTTAAGTAGCACTTCTAGTTACTCCATAGCAGCCAAGTGATGGGGCTGGCAAACCCATAGTTTGCAGGTTCAATCCTTATTGAAGACTGGAGAGTTACTGTGATCACAGTGAAAGCACTTAATCGTCAGTTGCTCCAGGGGGACTCTACCTGCAATTTCTAAACTGCCATGTACACTTGAAATAGAGGGCTAAATCGCACGGAACAAACCTGGAAACCATGTTTTCCTCTCCACCAGGTGGTGTCCTCTTTGGGTGGCATGTCTATTACAGAAACAATATCCCCCACCTGAGAGAGAGAGAGAGAGAGAGAGAGAGAAATTAATCAAGACTCTTCACAAAATAATCATTATTAGTACGACAATCACACATCTTCAGTACTGCATTAATCTGTCTTCATTTTTATCCCAGTCACCTCAAATGACAGCTCATCAGCTGCCTGGGCAATGTAGCGCTTGATCACATGGGCCGCTGCGATAGCTGGAACATTTATGGATGACTCCTCATGCACCAGCAAGTGATTCCCTTTGTTGTCAACCTGGAGAGAGAGATAAATATGACATCCCAGCTAATGGCAACATTGAATATGTTCAGTGAACATCCCTCATCCTCACTGATTATTCAAGTGAATAATCAGCTCTCTGCGCTCAAATGGTATCAAATCAGTACCTCCATCCATGTGAGGGCAGGCCCACAGTTGATCTTATTATCAGCAATCGCTGAGAGACGGGAGAGGTAAGCCATCAGCATCTGGGAAACTGCCTGTTGGGAGAAAGAGAGTGAGAGAGGGAGGGTTAAGCTAGTGTGACAACTTCCAAGGGGGTAATTCTATAAATACAGAGTAGTTTTACAGGGAGGTTAAAAGCTCACATAAACCTAAGAACGAATGGTTTGAGTTTGCATGCTTTTTCATTAGAAAATGGTAGGGTAGATGTAAGGAATGCAGCTCTCTGTGTAGAAACTGTGTAGTGTTTCGACTTAAAACATGCAGAGTACACAACTCAGCTGCATTTGCATTTCTACACACTACAAAACAATGCTAGTCTCTTCAGTGAAATATGCCGTAAAAGGCTTGGTATATATTTATTTGCGGCACAGTAGTTATTGTTTTTTGGAGTGTATGTTTGGTGACTGTGGCTACTTTAAAAGGGCTGCAGTTGCATGCTGAAATATAAAATGATTTGGATTATACTTCCACATGGCTTGCATAAAACTAATATAGCAGGAGGTGGTGTGGTGGAGCTGTCATATTTATACAGCTCAAAAGATCAGTCTAATAAAAGAGCACAACAGCACATCTGTTTCTAAAACTTAAAATTCTATTTAAACCACATTACATACAGATCAATCTAAAAATACAGTAGTTATAATAAAAAATTTTCCTAGTGGAAAATAGAGACAGGACGCTGTCAGCTCATCAGCAAAGAGCTTAACGTTAAAACCTGCAAGTTTAAAAAAAGTCATTTCACTGTGGTACGGCACCAAGCCTACAGAAGCTCTGAAAAAAAGTTTGTTTTTTGTGTGTGTCTGTGTGTGCTTTACACAGGATTTTTAGGCAGAGAAAATTAAAGAGAGCATTTCTTAAATTTCAGCCTCCAAAACTAATTGAAGGTAAAATTGTTCTATAAAACGTAAACATGTGGGTTTACTACTGTAAATACAGACAAGGAAGGTCAAAACAAAAGAACTCTTTACTTAATCAAGGTTTATATGTCTCTATTTCAGAAAATCTCAAATGAGTTGAAAACAACATTCAATATGTTAATGCACTTTGCTACGGAATAGTAAAAATATTAGTTTATTCAAATAATTCCTCTCAGACACAGCATATTTGCATATGACAAATATTGGGTAATTTGGCCGAATATAAACAATAACCATCTACACAACGTGGCTTTTTTATTTTTTGGAAAGAAATTAATACTTTTATTCAGAAGGAATGCATTAAATTGACCAAAAGTGACAGAAAAGACATTTAAAATGTTACACACAAGATTTCTATTTCAAATAATTGTCATTTTTTGAACTAAGCTTTATAGTCACCACCTTCTAATTAAGGGGCCTGATGCCATAGCGTATATATTAGTGTAATATAATATAATATGAAAGGCAAGTGTTTTGGTGACTGGTGGACAGCCAGTCAACGTGAGAAAAGAAGAGGTAGAGATTAAAATGTGCCAATGAAGCCCATAAGAGTTTATTCATGATCCACAGAGCACTGATGGGATCTGTTCCAGCTGAACCTATCCCAAGATCCACCCTCCTGTCAATTCCTTTCCCAGACGTACGCTGGCAGACTCACCAAAATGTAAAACTATGGCCAAAAGGGGCTGCAAAGGAAGCATAATTAGGTTAAAGAAGACCGAACATACAGCTATGAGAACTCTCATGCTCGATACAGCTCTAAAATCCAAGGCAACTCTGCTTGTGTTGACTACAATAGAAAACAACATGAAGAATGTAGGTAAACAGAAATTTAACAGCGTTCTTTAATGACACGGTCGCTTGCTTCAGTTATTTGCTATGTTTTGTTCGTGTGCTAATGAGGCTCATTTGTGTGAGACATCACACATTTAATGCATAGGCAAGCCTCATAATTAGTGTGTCCTCTGAGGTGTTTGTTCCTATAAATCAGAGCCAGTTAACCTTTTAAGATCATCTCAGAGCTTGTAATACTAAGTTCCCCTTTCAAGATTCAGATGCATCTTTACCAAGATATCTCTATGAATAAAACTGCACAATCCAATAGGTGGAATATGACCTTGGAGCCGGTTTCTTCTATTGGGAAGCTCAAAGCGTCTGATTACACACAAAAGCATCGTGGGAGCTTCCACTTAGCAGCTCGGAGAGACTTCCATTACTCCAAAACATAATGGGCGGCATTATCAGCCACTCAAACTTCAAAGCAGATCAATTTAGCTGTGAAAATATGCCACGGTTCAAGTATACTACTCTGTGAAACAAATGCTAGGTATGCCCAACGCAGCAGGGAGAAGAGGATTTTTTGAACACTACAGGGATATCCATCTGACAGTCTCTCAAGGGACGCCATTAGGTGCTGTTAACCAGCCTCACTGAGCACTCACTCATCACAGATGTCTAAAGCTGCTCTGAGAGGGGCATCTTGCAGGATAAGCACTGTGGGTATGAAAGGTCAGACCATTCTATGTTTACAGGCAATAGCCTAAAATGTCTCATTGGCCACAGGGGAGTGCTAAAAGAGAAGCGTTTGGGGGTCTTACCTCTGCTCTCTCCCTCAGGCTGTCGAAACGGGGCAGCTCGGGGAGCTGGGAAAAGCGGCGGTCATAGATGCAAAGATGGAGATGCTTATCCAGGACTCGGAAATCTTCATAGCTCCGCCTTACAATCCAGCTTCGTCCCTGCAGGGCGGTAAAAGAGGGCCGTAACTTAAAAAGGTAAACAAGCAAGTGTTAGAGTGTGTTGACGTTTGGTCTGCAGGGTAAATATGAGGGCTTAGTTCTTGGATAAACCTCATCTGGCCAGTGAAGCAACATGATGACCACACACACAACAGCCACTTCAGAGCAGCCACGTTACAGCTGTGTGTGTTTAATCCTGGACAAAGCAGCATTCAAAGCACTGAGGACAGGGACAGTGACCACACACACTTCTTTTTTGTTTTTTTTGTTTTTTTGTTTTTTTACAGTTACAGCTAGATTTGCATTTCCTGAAGGAAATGCTAATACTTTTAAATAGTGAATAGAATCCAATGTTTGGGGAAAATAATATATGGAACCATGGAATCCAGATGTTTGATAAGGGCGAATCCCAGTGAGAGATTTCAAAACTGTATTCTAAAACTTCCAAAAAATTATGAAAAAAACATTGCTTCAGGAGAAAGATATGTGTAGTGTTCAGAAAACAACACTGGCTGAGCTTAAGCAGGCGAGCTCTGGATTTTATCAGCTAATATGAAACAAATTATAAAGAAATGTTGCATAAAAAGGAAGCAACATCACAACAGTTTGGGGTCAGTAAGATTATTTATTGTTTGTTTTTTTTAAAGAAATTAATACTTTTATTTAGCAATGATGCATTAAGTTAATAAAAGTGACATTAAAGTGATTTTAATGTTACAAAAGATTTTTATTACAAATAAATGCTGTTGAAAATGCTTTTGAACTTTCTATTCATCAAAGAATCCCTTAAAAATGCATCACGGTTTCCATAAAAAATATTAAGCAGCCAAACATTGATGATAAGAAGGAATGTTTCGTGAGCAACAAATAAGCCTATTAGAATTATTTCTGAAGGATCATGTGACACCGAAGACTGGAGTAATGATGCTGAAAATTCAGATTTGCCAGAGGAATAAATTACATTTTTAAAATATATATAAATAGAAAAAGTCATTTTAAAATTGTAATATTTTACAATAGTACAGTTTTTACTGTATTTTTGATCAAATAAATCCAGCCTTGTTAAGCATAAGAAACTTCGAACACATTTAAAAATCATACCAACTTAAAACTTTATATGATATACACTACCATTCAAAAAAACATCAACTCAATCTGTACAAAGAGTGTCTCTGAAAAGGGCTCAATCTACATAATTGCACTACATTACTGTCTAACAGCAAGGTACGTCAGCAGCTGTATAAAGCACCTGAGAATTCCTAAAGATGTCAGTGAATATGAAAAAAAATATGCTGATGGGATCCTATGGAGAAGAGTGTGGGAATAAACTGAGTGTGTTAACTTTCTCATCCCTGCCTCTCATGGTGGATTCCCTTTGCCCCAACACTTTTGTGGCTGCCCTGTGTAAAGCATCAATCATCCTGACAGTCCTGTGCAGCTTGACTAGGGCACATTGTGCACTTCTGCAGACCCACTGACTAGTCAGATCTCTTAATTAAATAACATACTGCCGCATATGTATGTTACAAAAAGGTTTTATATTGTATATACAGCAGAGACTGACATGATACTCATTGCTTGCATTGCAACTTAATATTAAATACAGTTTTATAGCTAGTGAAAACTCACCTACCATTGGTGAGAAGATTAAGCACAAAAATTAATTTTGGACCCTTGTATGTGTCATAAGACCATAATGAACTATATTCTCGCTAAATTTACATTGTACAGACCTATTATCCACTCTAATGAACCTCAAATCAATTTATGACACCACCCCTTTTAAAAACCTATTCATTTTTTTCCTCTCTCTTCTGGAATATCTGCATTTTTCCCTTCATTTCTTCAGTCTCCAAGCCACAGAGCCTATATCCACAGTAAATGGAAAACCTCAATGTCTTTGATTTGACCTAAAAACATCTCTTTGAATCAGTTCCAGGGAAAAAAAACAACCTCAAAAAATGCTGGTGTACTAGCGCACACATAGGGAAAACAAACAGTTGTTTGGCCTTCCTGTTTCCAATGCATTTCATAGGGGACTGCATAGTGCATTTGTTAGGAAAAACTGCAATGAGAGTGGAACTAAAGTGCTTTTCGTGTGCATCTGATCCATGTCCATTCAGACGGCTCCTGGCCAAATCTGCACCCTCAGTCGTTAATGTTTTTTTTTTCTCCTTTATAAACACAGAAGCAGTGCTGTGGACTTGGACATCTTCTCACACACCAGGATGGAATGAGGTTTCCAAACACAGAGCAAGACTTCAGATATTTTTCCACTGACTTTTCAACTAGAGCTGCCAGTGCTAAAATCAAGTGCACAAGCAGCCAGCTGCTTGAATTCTGTACCAAATTTAAAGGGACAGTTCACTTAATGAAAACAGTCAACTTTCATTTTTGAGTGAATTATTGCTTTAAGAAGCTGCTTTTGTAAAACAAAGACATCTAAAAGTTTGTAGCAACCAACTAAAGCCAAAACGTTGGAGGTCTACATCACAAATTCATAAGCAACAGCTCATAGTTGGGCTTAATTTACAGCTTTACTGGGGCGTCTCAAGTAGATGATTTCATCTCTGTCTTTACTGTGAGAACCACACTCTTGCATTTGCAGATTTGTACTAGATTCTGCTAGACTTGTTTTAAGAAGTTTTTACAATTTTAAACTTGGTAATCCAATCCGCGAAACACTGAAAAAACTGCAAGATGCATTTCGAACACACAAAGTTTCCATTACCCTTCAAATTGCACAAACTGAAATTGTGAATTGAAAATACACCCAATGAAACATGTCAATTTTGCAAAAACTCCCATATATCGCAAAAAAAAGTTTTTACGCACGAGATGGTTTTTCAGGCAATTCGAAAAAGGAATATTTCGCAAAACTGCAATGGAAACAGTTTTTTCGCATTTATAGGTCACCTGGTGTACGTAAAAGTCACATGATCATTCTTTAATGTACTATAACCTTCAAGAAACACCACTCTAGTCAATGCTTGTGTTTATACTAGCCCCGCTGCGTCACGTTTCAGAAGCGTCTCTAAAGACACAAGCCTACATCTCCTTCAATTAAAAATAATGGCTAGTGTGGTGGCTGCGATATACGTAAATCTACCAACATCCGTCGTCTTATTGTGAGAGGGAAAAAAAAAATTACGTTTTAGTCACATAACATATGTGAATGGAAATGCTGTCATTTCACAATAGTTTTTTTTTATCAACATTTATAATATACCGCAAAGGTTTTGTGCAAATCTGTAATGGAAATGCACCTATTGTGTCTGTGCACAGACAAAAATTATTATACAAGATATTCTGTCTTACCTGACAGTAGATCTGAACCAAATACACAGGCTCTTTTGACTCCAGGCCATTCCGTGTCACTTCAGTCTGTTCATCTGCGAGGGTTAACTGAAGAGAAAGAGATGATGAAAGAAGGTATGAACAGAAAGAACAGTGCACTTTCTCGTTTTAGTGACAGCTTCAGGCTGCTGATGCTGAAAAACACATAAGACATCTATCACATCCTGTTGCTATTATGAGAAGCTTTGGTGCTATAGAGTGTTAGAAGAGGTGTTAAATGATTTGTCACAAGCTGAGCATATTGCCCGCATATTATAAATAATAAATACAGAAGCACTAAACAGTGAATCCCATGACAGACGAAGCACAGACTGAGCCATGCATGAATAGCAGTCACTGTTATTCTGATTATATTTCTTCAGTCCATTCTAGCTTTTAGTGGATAATTCACAGCGGCATGAATAAAGTATATCAGTCTTATGTATAAACCTTTCTAAGGCTTCATAGTAACCGAGACATTGCATGGAATATTTATAAATATTTAATATTACAGTATTATACAGAATTATATATACACAAATAATAACTTTTATTAATACAATCATCATCAACAACAATAATGTACTATGACTAACTTATATCATTCATATAAAACATCCTCTTACCAAGCTCAGCATATACTAACTCAGATATTAACTATTACATCATCTCAGGCTGTTCACACACTGGCTCTCTCTCTCTCTGTGTGTGTGTGTGTGTGTGTGTGTGTGTGTGTGTGTGTGTGTGTGTGTGAAAGAGAGAGAGAATGCCTCCACTGTTAGAGACAAATTTCTGCTGTGATTCATTTGAGTTTGTTCATACTGTGAGATGGGTGATGACCTCAGTGAGAGACACACAAACATTGAAAAAAAAAAATCTTTGTCTTGCCAAAAACAAAGGGTGACTACATCTCTGTCAAGTGCAGCTAGTCACACTCCCACATAAAACAAACATTATCATGCAAAAAGCCTCTTTACATGTCTAACATCATAAACTGCATTTAAAGAGGAATGGAACAGCAAAAGCATCTGCCTTTTTTTTTTTTCAATTAGAGCTTTGAAAGCAGCTACTTGGACTTGAGTCGGTGAAAAAAGCATTGAGCTATAAATCTTGATAGAGCGTATAAAAGGTTGCATCCAGGTGGATCCACTGATAAATAATTTAATTATTTACACAAAATTTCCCTCAAGATCAATAAAGAGTTTCTCCATCTCCATCCATCGAGTTAAATAGCTTGAGTGATTGAGGTTTACACAGGCAGCAATAATATGACAGTGGAAGTACAAAAATAAAATCACAACTCACTCTAAGCACTTTGTGCTTGTTAACAACTGATATTAACATCCATTTCAGGTGATCTAATCACAAGTTGTCAGGAAAGGCAACATTACTCTGTTTGCACTTAGCTGTTTGCGCTTACACTTGAGATTTTAAACCCTTGGTTTGTGGGAATGATTTCATGTTAGGTTCTGTGATGTTGCCCAGGATGCATTAGCATGTACACTACAAATGTGGTCACATGCGTTTCTGATTATCTTAAACCTGTATACTTGCGCCATCCACTCACCTAGTTTTCATTGGTTAAATGCAACACTATACAGTCATTTGTGCCAGAAAAGTTTGTCAATCAACAGACAGTCTCCATTTTGTACCTGAACGATCCAATCCATGTAAATAGTACTAGATGTTCCTTTAAATAAAAAAAAAAAATAAAAAAAAGAATCTAACTTACAAAACTGTTGCAGTGTTAATTACACTTGAGTTCAGATAGCAGGTTGTATTCCTGTCACAATGTGTGAAAGCTCAGTGCCACTGCACTCTTAAGAGCGAGAGGATTATGCCCTTAAATAAGGCAGGGTTACAGAGAGCTGTGAAGTATTAAATATCCGTCTCAGTGAGTGTGCAAGTGAAACTTTAGACATCTTAACAATACCACATGAAGGCCCGGCTGAGCCACGGTCTAAGACTTCTGTTCATTCCACATCCTTACACGTGAAAAGTGAAATCTAACGCTGCCACTCTGACGCGAGCAAAGAAACCGACCTCTCACCAGTGAGGTCTATTTGAGAAGAGTGGGAAGAGATTAGAGAGAAGCACAACCAGGTGTATGTGAAGGCTTCACTAAGGTCTGGTGAGCCAGTGCAGTTCTTCGGAAAACCCTGGGTAACATGAGAAGTAACGACCCAGTTAAAACCAACTCTTCAACAGCTTGCCAGTGCTGAGAGAAAAAGGTATCCCTGCCACCAGTGCCAGGAAAATCAACTCAGATGGGCTTCCAGACTTAAAAGGTTAAGGAAACATACTTCAGCAGTGACCACAAAGGGTTTTAAATATAAAGTCCCATGGGACGCACACACAAAATCATTCGCAGAAGTGGTCAGCGATCCTTGGCTGGACAGAACGTTCAACTCTATTGTTTGGTGGAGCCCTTATGGAAAGCATCTAGGCTTTATGGGGATTCTTCAGCTAATTATTTACAAGCACTGACAGGCATGAAAGATATTAAAGTACTCTGGGTGCTCAGTAGGCACGGAGCTCCTCGCAAGAGCTGTTACAGAAATCCATTTAGCAGTGTAAATCTCCATAGGGCATGGTTATGCAGCACTGATCTGAAGTACAAAGCATGAAGTCAATGGCCCTAGTGAGACTTGGAGACATTAGGTGTCTCCTAACAGCATGTCTGCAGCTTTAAGTGTAAACAAAGAGAGATTAAAGTAAAGCAATGACCAAGAGCAAAAGAAAAGGGTGAGAAAATAAAACAAGCAGTCAGCAAGAGGGGCAGAGACGACTTACAGAGGTACAATATCCCGTCTGAACTGATTAACGCAGCATCTTTTGTTCACCCAGAGATTCCGGCCGCACACTGGAAGCTCAATTCAGAAGCCGTATTACTAAACGTTCAAGGGTTCCCGCCTTCGGTGTCCATCAGTCAAGCATGTGTGAGAGAAACACCCGTTGTTTTGTCCGGCACAAATCCATTTGGCAGAACACAGCTGTCAGTTGAGTTTCCCACCCCCTCCGGTGTGCCGTCCCGGCTGAGTTGTTGTGAAGCACGAGGACTGAGGTTCCTCCTTTGGTGCGCTCCTGCAAACTCTCACACAGAGTGGAGCGCTGTTTGGACGGCTTGTTGCAAAATTGCAGTTTTCCAGGACTTCATTGTAGTTTGGTTTACCAAATTTTTGATGAGATGTTTCGGTCCTTCTCACTCCATGTTATTTGCAATTCCTCAACATCCGAGTACACTCACTGCATGCATAGTTTGCTGGCCAAGAGTGGTTTGGAAAACACATAGAAGAAGAAAAAAACGGATGATGAAAAAAGCAGTTCTCCCTTTGCATCTGTTGTGGTGTCCTTTCACTACACGTTCTCGTTTCTCCAGACTCTGTCGGTCTCCCCCCATTCCCAACCCCCAGCGCCTCCCCCATTCACTAGCTTTCAATGGTACAGTCCCTGGGACAAAGCGCAGGGCCAGTGAGCCAAAAGAAACAGTGGGGAGAGCTGTGAAGAGGGGGTTGCCCTTGTAGGAACACAGAGCGGTTTCTCCAGCGTGTGCCCTTCACTCTCCATCCAGATCCTCTGGGACCAGCGCAGTCCAGAGCAATAGGAACAGAAGTGACAGAGAAAAATGTTAGTGCTGCAGTGAGAAGGTCTGGAGAATCTTTCATGAACGACAAAGGCTGCTCGAGGCAGCAGGGTTGCATTGTCTAATAATAACACTATTGTAGTGGCACAAAAGACAAAGAGGGGAAACACAGAGCCCCCATATGTCTCGTACTTTGACAGGGGGTGTTTTCTGTTAAGAGCCATTTTTAATGACCTAATTATCATGTTCATTGATGAAGACAATAAGGACAGGTCAGGATGGTCAACTAGTTCAACAACTGACTATTCAGTTAGTGAGGTTGTTCAGTTTAACATAGCTTTTTTAAAGGGATAGTTCATCCAAAAAAGAAAATTCTGTCATTTACTCATACTCATGTCGTTCTAAACCTGTTTGATTTCTTATGTGGGACGCAAAAGAAAATATGTCGAATGTTTCAAACATTTTTGTGGGGTCCAAAACATTGGAACTATCTGACTTTCATCGCATTAAAAAAAAAAGAAAGAAATGCTGATAACTTTCATTATCGGGCGAACTATCCCTTTAATATTTTAATGGTGGTTAAAGAGAATGAATTTAAAGAAGGAGATTTCAGTATGCTAGAATTTGTATATCTAATTACATCCCATTTTAATTCCTGCCACTACAGCCATCAAAACATAGCTTTTGCATAAAATTTACCACATCAACAATACATGAAACAATTACTGTCAGTCTGCTGTGAGCAATGTTCCTGTTATTATGCATAATTTAAATGCTTGTTTGTGAGAATGATGGTCATTTAGTGTAATGAAAAGTTACAGCCATTTAGCCTATCTGCTGAATATCTGTCAGCTGACTGATTGTAGGGCTGCACTTCACATCCACATCCCTAACAAACATGTCTGCTTTGTTTCTGTTGGACATGATCCTAAACCAACGTAATTATACAGTGTTTCCTTACCAACAACTAGTCAACTAGTCCTTCAGACAAAAGACTAAATGTGTCTAAATGTTCATTTAAAATCAAGCTAGAGTTGGCCAATTGTTTTGCGATTACCATGTCTACATGCTGCACGGAGCAAACCTACAATGAACTAAAGCATTTACAACACTTTAAAAAGCACTTTAGTCTGACTGAAATCAAACTGTTTATGCAAATGTGTTTACTAATTAGTCGATTTTGAAGGTTTAAATTGACTTCTAGTTCAAGGTCTAATAGTGACTCCAGAGACAAATGGGGCATTGCTGCTCGCCCATCTCTCTGCCCCATGGGATCTCATGGGTACTGAAGATAAGACATGGCCTAAGGCAATGACTGTGACAGAAGTACAAAAAAAGTCCACACAAATAAATAGGTACAACATTTTTAGCTGTAAACCAGTGCAGGGGACAGAAAAGCACTGGGTCACTCCAAATGACATCACTTATGCCATCACAGCACATCTGAGGGCGATTAAAAAGATTTTCCTGGAGGAGTGTTGTGAAACGCAGCAGCCAACCACACGGAACGCAAGAGAGATCCAAAAGTCCTGCTATTCGACCTGCAGAAATGAGAAATCCTTCCCTGGAGTCCCACTCGCTCAGAAATGCATGGCTGCCTCAGTGTGTACGTGTGAGTTTAGGGAGGGAGGCTGGCTGGTATCAGTTGTGTTTGGATGATTTCATGGAGGTGGAAGAGGTCACGCAGACCAAAACAAATATGAGAGCTTAGGGACTTCGACTGAAATGTGAGGACGAGTTTAAAAATGCCTTGGCTTAAATCTATGACACATGACGTGCCATTTGCTAGAATAACAAAGTGTGTTCCAACAAGATTAGAAACACATATGATGTAAGTCAACAAACGAATCTTTCTCCTGAGAAAAATCGGCAAAGTTACACAACGATGACCTTTAAAGGACCAGAATTGTGATCCCACTGAATAAAGAAATGCCAAGTCGTTTGATTATTCAGTTACTCACTAATGTGTCTGGATTAGCTGCAAAAGAGCATTCTTAAGGGTGGACACATTCCAGTGAAAGATTTAACACCCTCAAGCATCCAGTTACATAACAAATCCAGACTGAGTATGGAAATTACACATTCCTAAAACCGAGAGGAATGCACTACGGATGGGACAGGATTAGTCAATTAATGAGGCTGAACTAGGGGTAGGCAATATATCAGTAAACATGGTTAACTAGTAGAATCGTGTCAACCGGTAGAGATTTTTGACTATTGTCTCTATTGCGGTTACATGCTCACGTGACATTTCTGTGCTATGTGGTCAAAAAAATGTATTGTTTGCACACGTTTTTAAACATTGCAGTTTAAAAATGTCTCGGGTTACCTATGTAACCATGGTTCCCCGAGAGGGAACGAGACGCTGCGTCCTAGTGGAAACTTTGGGGGAATGCTGCCAGCATGACCGGTGTCTGAAGCATGTGTAAAACAACTCCAATCCTATTGGTCCACGTGGCCTGTGACGTCATAGGCGGGTACCCGAAAGTATAACAGGGCACCTGCTGAATACGTCACCAACTCAGTTGTCTGAGGAGACGTAAACAGGCAGGACGAGGCATGGCAAGGGGACGCAGCATCTCGTTCCCTCTCGGGGAACCATGGTTACATGGGTAACCCGAGACGTTCCCCTTCTAGGGAACTCAACGCTGCGTCCTAGTGGACACTTTGGGGAACGATATCCAATCACGGCATGCCAAAGCGCATGTCTGTCTACCTGGTGAGAGAGCACCAAGGAGGTGACAGACATGTACCAAACCTTTCCTCAGAAGGGACAAGCCACTGACACCTCAGGCTGCTCACATAACTTGGTAGAAACGAGGGAGCACGATCCCAGATAAGGTGGGGGGCCCTAACCAAGCTAGGAACACAACCATCCTCAGATAGCTATGCTATGTGAGCAATAGTAGCCGGCATACATAAGACCACTGAAGAGGCTGGAAACCTAGAGGAACTGAAAGATTGCTACCAACAATCCCAGCTAGAACACAGCTATCCACAGATAGCTATATCCAAAGGGTCTTATGAAATGAACCTTCCTAAGAGCTGCCCAGACCAAAGGAATGGCTATCTACATAAAACCCCGCAGGGCAGAAGCACTGTCTAGGCAAGGGCTCAGGAAGACCGCTACTTAAAATCCTTAAGAAGGGAAGCAGTCACTGAGGTAGCACAATACTATCCTCAGATAACTATATACCTAGGAAGGGGCTACCCAACGGGACCAAAAACTAATAGGCTACCGTTACTAGACAGAGAGGTGAACCTTCCTGCAAAGCTGCCCAGATCAAGGGGAATGGCTATCTACTTAAAATCCCACAGGGCAGAAGCACTTTCTAGGCAAGGGCTCAGGAAGACTGCTACTTAAAATCCCTAAGAAGGGAAGCAGTCACTGAGCTAGCACATAGATATCCTCAGATAGCTATGTACCTAGGAAGGCCACCAAAGGGGACCGAGTGAGACTACCCAAACCACAAAGAGTGGGCTTTCTACTTAAAACCCTAGCAGGGGAGACAGCACTGTCTAGGTAAGGGCACAAGGAGACCGCTACTTACTAACCCTAAGAAGGGGAGCAATCACCGAGCTGTCACACAACTAATCCCACACGGTTAGCCTAATAACCAGGTAAACTTTCCAGTGAAGCTGCCCAGACCACAGAGAGTGGGCTATCTACTTACGACCCTAGCAGGGGAGATAGCACAGTCTAGGCAAGGGCTCAGGGAGACCGCTACTTAAAACCCTAGGAAGGGGAGCAGTCTCTGAGTTAGCACATAGCTATCCTCAGATAGCTATGTACTTAGGAATGCTACCAGAAGGGGACTGACTGAGACTACCCAGACCACAAAGAGTGGGCTGTCTACTTAAAACCCTAGCAGGGGAGACAGCACTGTCTAGGTAAGGGCTCAAGGAGACCGCTACTTAAAAACCCTAAAAAGGGGAGCAATCAGCGAGCCATCAAACAGCTAGTCCTGCAAAGCTAGCCTAAATAACCAGGTAAACCCTCCTATAAGGCTGCCCAGACCACAGAGTGGGCTATCTACTTACAACCCTAGCAAGGGAGATAGCACTGTCTAGGCGAGAGCTCAAGGAGACCGCTACTTAAAGGCCCTAAGAAGGGGAGCAGTCTCTGAGCTAGCACACAGATATCCTCAGATAGCTATATGTGTAGGAAGGGCTACCAGAAGGGGGACCGACTGAAAATACCCAGACCACAGAGAGTGGGCTGTCTACTTACGACCCAAAGAGGGGAGACAGCACTGTCTAGGTAAGGGTTCAAAGAGACCGCTACTTAAAAACCCTAGGTAGGGGAGCAATCACCGAGCTAACACATGGCTATCCTCACATAGTTAGGCTGTAGGAAAGGGGACCATTGCAATTACCAAGACCACCAGAAGTGGGCTGTCTAATTATAGACCCCAAAAGGGAATATCTACTATCTAGGCAGGGCTCAAGGAGCTAGTACATAGTTATCCTCAGATAGTTATGTTTCTGGGAAAGGGCAAGGTAAAACACAGCTAGCCTCAGAGAGCTGTATTCAAGTAAGCCTGTACTGCCATAACAATGGCTGAAATATAACCATCCTCAGATGGCTATAGTAAGGAGGTCCCCAATCAGTGTCAGTCCCACAGTAGGCTAGCGAGCACTGTATATTGACCAGAGACTCACAAGAGGGAGATCCAGACCATAGTAAATGATTTGCTAAAGAGCGAACATAAAATACCATTAGTCCAAGATCAAAGTCTAATGTAAGCATGGCCATAACACTAGGTGGCTGGACACAGCTATCCTCGAATAGCATTTCCCTCAGATAAGGCTGAAATTGCAAAGACTTCAGAGGTTACCCGAGAGAACTTGTGTCAAGGGGAACCAACCTAGTCATAGACGCCAGGCTAGAACATAGCTGCCCTCAGACTGCTATATTCCAGAGCAAAGCAAGCTTGAGCTGGAGCATAAGCGGGATTCAGAGGGACCGCCCACTTAAAAATGCCCAGAAGCCTGGGGAGGCAGCCACTCCTAAACCCATCCGGCTTAACACAGGTAGGAACATTCCCCATAACCACTCTAGGTCACTGAAACACCCTGGGAGAGAAGCTCGCAAGCTCTCTCCACAGAGCTTTCAATATGTCCACGCCCAACGAGGCTCTCTACACACAATAACATGCATATTAGGGAGGCACAGCTGAGCAGAATAAAGCTCCGCCCATGATCTCGCACGCTCTGAGCTAAAAACCAATTCAGTGCTCACATTTCATCGTTATGGCAACACGAGTATTATCCGCGGCAAAAGTATTATCCACGGCATCAGGCAACCTGATGTAAAGGGTTTGCGGACACCGTAGATCAAAGCAATCGCCGCGAGCTTGAGATAAAACCATGCCGCGGCAATGGCCCAGAGACACAAACGCTTTGCCCTGCATCCCTTGGGAATAGGAACAAGTGCGAGCGGAGCGTTATCATTGTGACTCATCATAATGAGCGCGTAGACGCCGAGACAAAGACGAAAAAGTCAGAATATGCCCTCAAGTGTTAGAATCCAAACACGGAGGCACACATTCCTTAATGCGCTGCTCGACTCACCAGGATGATGCTTCACACATGAACAAATAGACGGCTCCGAAGACAACAAAAGTTGGTGACGTATTTAGCAGGTGCCCTTTTATACTTTCGGGTACCCGCCTATGACATCACAGGCCACGTGGACCAATAGGATTGGAGTTGTTTTACACATGCTTCAGACACCGGTCATGCTGACTGCATTCCCCAAAGTGTCCACTAGGAAGCAGCATTGAGTTCCCTTGAAGGGGAACAAGTGATTTTAAGTTGCTGAAATGCAATCAGCAGCAAAAGAGAACTCATTTCGCTATATGCACACACCGTCTGAGACTGTTATTTTTGCCTCTTTATAGGCCTTGAACGGTTAAATACACACACTTGTATGTGTCGAAATGCCCATCTTTGCAAGTATCCTCATAAATAGTATTTAGGTCTTAAGTGAAAGCAAAAAGCGGAGAAAGAAAACACATGTAACAGTATATTGGATCCAGGCAGCTCTTAAAGTAATATTCCTGCTGTCTGTCATTCATGTTAATCAAACAACAAAACAGAGAAAATCTCACACTGCTTTTGACTAAATCACTTTTGTAACTTTAATAAGAAATATAAATTTCATTTACACAGTGAAGAATATGCCATTTCAATACATTTGATTACTTTATACAATGTATGTAGCATTTCTTATTTTTTTGTTCTGTAGTTTTGTTTTGTCCTTTTGCTTGTAATTAGTTTCTTATTCTTATAATTGCTGACTGTTTACTTGTCTTCAGTGAGTTTGAGTTAGTTTTTTTTTTTCATATATTTTATTTTTTAGACTAGTATTAGTTTTTGTGATATTGACACTGGTGATAAAAATTATGAAATTTCTATAGTATCAAAGATTTTGATATCATAAAGACTTTATTTAAAGTAAAAATAACGGTATCATGATATATATCGTTACCGTGAAATAAAATTACTCATATCGTGATATGAGATTTTGGTCATATCACCCACTCCTAGGTTGAACAATTTGATATATTCTATAGTACTTGTTTTTAACATTAACATCTACAACAGCATATAAGTGTTGAAATTTGGGTAGTTAAGAACTGTTTTTATAAACAACATTACCATTATTATTAATCTAATATTACAATCAAGACTTTTGTTAGGCCTACTTCATAGTAAAAGACTCTATCTGCAAGAGCCACAAAAGCAGGTTCTGCAACTCTGAATTTCAGCAAAGCTCAAAAGAATCTTGTACAATACAGTATTTTCAGGATTACAAAGATAACACATTTAAATTTATCCTCTTTAAAGTGTTATCAGACAACATCAAAGCACCACTTTTGCAACAAATTTACCACCAAATTTCAAGACAATTCGTTTTAGACCTCAAAATTGCCTGCTACTATTATGCATAACATTATTTTATGTAATTTTGCCAATGTATTTGTTGAATCTGAATAAATGGGCAACATGAACTATGGAGCAGAACACCACATCGTCCATTGGACACATTAAAATAAGACTCTCTTTCTGAACAGCTATACACATTATAAAATTATAATCCAATAGTGACCTAGTTCATCCAGATTTGCCTGAACAGAGGCTGGGCATCATGCCAGCTTTGCCAGAGAAAATCCTTTACATGATTCCACAAATCATGCTTTGAGAGGGCACTCAAGGAAAAGGGAGGTGACTGAGGTGAAGAATGGTCAGGGAACCATACCATATTCTGTAGCCAGATGAGTAAATTTCACATTATAGAGAGATGATACAAATGAAACATAACAATGCTGGAAAAAATCTCTTTGCTGCGGACAGGGGGGACTGTGGAGGTAAGAGCAGGTCTATGCGTACAAAGTGGTCTTCCCACACGCTCTCCAACCCAGGAGGGTGGAATGAGTGGTATTCTTAACAGGCTACAGAGTGGTTGTGTTTCTGAGTGCATGTGCCCACAGGGCAATAGTGGAGAGCTCCATTGTTTCATTGCAGAGGAGGGACCCAGATACAGCAGAGGATGACACAACTGCGTAAGGTAGCTTTGACAGGATTTAAAGTGGACAGGAAACTGAAGTGGACAAGATTCAAGCACATGGAAGAGGGTAGCAAACTAGAACTATAAATCTGCTTATAAAATTACTATCAAACATGAATTCTCACAGAAAATCTAGTCAAACCTCATCTAGTCAGTTGTTGGATGACCTGTCATGGTAAAGCTGAATTTTCAGCAGTCATTACTCCAGTCTTCAGTGTCACATTACTCTTCAGAAATCATTCTAATATGCTGATGTGTCTTTAAGAATCATATCTTCTTTTTTTTATGGTTTAATATTTTTATTGGAAACGGTGATACATTTAAAAAAATCTGACAGTAAACTTTTGAATTGTAGTATTCAGGTTTTGATAGTTTTAGCATTGGAGCTTTAATTAATGTGCTGCACTTTGCTGTTAAACATTTTCAGCAATAAAGCCTTCAGCGTCTTTAATTTCATCCCATTTACGGTATTGGATGGGGTTCAATGAACCCTTGTGTTTTGCACATTCCTAAATTGAACAACAACCCACTATCTAACTTTTGAAACATAAAAGTGTTACTTACAAGGGAAGTAACACTTGTTACTTGTTAAAAGCAATTTTTCAAAACAACACCTGGAACGTAAAAAAAACTTAATGCCTACTAAAACCCCTCAGTCTTTCTGGAACAGTCCTGCACCATTAATGATTTAGGCTAGTTTGTCAGCTCAGCCGCCAGACATAAAAAGGTGCTTGCACACCGAAAACGCATTGTACTTCACAGATCGATAACAAAGCCAACTCAGCAGCTAGTAAACATCTCAAAGAGATCTTACAGCATGGTCTCTGTAAACGAGGTCCACAGCGGTACAAGAGCAGAAGCTGTCAGAACAGCACATCGCGGGATACAGGTAGAGTCGTGAGGCTTCGCCAAACATGTATTGCGTTTGTATGCAGTCTGCATGGCCAGCGTTTCCGTAGAGAGGAAGTGATTGCATGAAGCTATTTACAAGCTGCTCCAGCAATGCTGAAATGCAGGTAGAGAGACTGCAGGGAGTGAATGGGGTATTCTGATGCTCTACAGAGATGTTCTTCAGTAAATGGCCCTCTTCTGAGATTGCTGTCAATTGTGAGAGCCGTTTGACTCCTGAATCACCACTGTTTATTCGTAGAGGGCATGAGGCGGGGCTAGAGGAATATTGGCAGGGCAGTCAAGTTCCCCTCCTCCAAGGTCTATTTCACAGACCATTTCTTCCGGATATCTCTACCCCACAATACCAGCTGAGACATTTTGTCATTAACAAGCATACGTGGGTCAACTGACTGACATGATTTATGTGGCCACACGTGACACACTGATGGATATATATGCACACTGTGGTCTGAGATGCTCTGATAGAGAGGGAGGCAGACCACATGGGACGTTATGCCTCGGCTGTTTATGACTCTTCAGGGTTTATGCATTCAAAATGCTGACTTGGTGACTGTTCTGCAAAAAAACGAATAAAATGCACAGCTTGCATTAAAAGTAGTGTGTTTTTAATGCAAGATTTCATAACCAAGAGCTTGCCAAATATTAAATGTCACAAGCTGCTTTCAGCTTCACAGGGTCTTTATGCAGTGTTTACTGCTCTCTACACACTAAGCAAAGAATATCTGTTCACTTCACTTCAAACTGTTTAACTCATTCACTTGACTTTAAATAAATATTGTTCATTTGAGCTTTCTATTCATCAAAGAACGCTGAAAAAAATGTATCACTGTTTCGACAAGTATTAAGCTGCACAACTGTTATCAACATTTCTACTAAGAAATGTTACTTGATCACCAAATTAACATATTTAGGATGATTTCTGAAAGATCATGTGACATTGAAGACTGGAGTTATGGCTACTGAAACTGACATGTTAAAACATTAATATAAAGTGGTTATTTCCAACATGTTAATCAAACATGTTACTGTAACTTACAATACAGAGATGGTGTGCCAAGACTAGTTGGTAAACTTCCATTTGCACTTGAACGTATATGCTCCCTAAGATTTGGTTTCTCACTTAAAATGGCTGAATAACCTTTGAATTTAATTTCACAGGCAGGGCACTACTGAAAGATTTTTATGCACTCCCAATGTGGCAACCAATCAATTTACCATTAAACAGGATAGGCTAAGATGTGGCAACATGCATAAATGCCTGTTGAAAGAAGTGAAACACAAGAGAGTATTCTGTGAGAGAGCGCCTGCAAATATCAGACACCGAAGGAATTGGAAAGAGAGCCATGCATTAAACAACGAAAAACTGAACTGATGGAGTGTTCATGTGTGGAAATGAACTCCTGGAACAGATTAGTTTTATGCTGAAATACAAAATATAGATACTCAGTCATCTAGGAGGCAGAATTAAACAAAATATTTCCTCTGCCTCATAAATCTGGATAGCAATGTTAACAAAGCAGATGCTATTTCCTATAACTTGCCCATTAGCACCAGATGGTACTGATCAACACATCAATATTGCCCTAAAAATAAACAGCTGACCGGTCCAAAGCAGGAATGGAATCCAAGCTTTCATGATCTGTGGTGGGAATGAAAAACAAGCAGAGAGAGTGTGAGAAAGAGAAATGAACAAAGGGGCGAGGAAGGGAAGGAGAAAGTGGCTTTGTTTTAGTATTCTGTTCATTCAAGAGCCACAACAACCACCCACTCTTTATTGAACTAGCTGATTTGATAAAGAGTGTCATGCTCTGGACTTGCTGTTATGAGACGTGACTCCACTTCAGATTTATGTCGAGGGCATGAGCAAACATTCATGTCAATGTGATGGCTGAACAGTGACAGCAGCCATACTGGCCTGTTTGACCTGTGGGTTAGAGGCTGCATCTCTGCTCCAGGCTGCCTAATAGCTCAGGAATAAATGTGTCATGTGCAGCAGCTGAGGGGTAAGAGCATCTGACTTTTTCCACAGGCAATATAAATGACTAAGAGATGTGAAGATAGATTGCTAGAGAGACACAGAGGGTAAATAATAATAGTCAGGCTGTGGAAGGTAATTCAAATAGCCTGAGACAGAGCTGAGAATAGTATAGGACTAAGAAGTACACAAGATTGATGTATCATATCTCAGTAATAAAATTTAAGAGGATGAGAGGGGAAAAAAAGTGTATGTGTCTGCTGAAAAATCCAGCTTCTAGCTAGTCAAAACTGGTCTTTACCAGGTCCTAGCAGGTTTTGGTGGTTGATCAGACTACCAGCCAAAGTGGATTTCTTAGACCATCTTGGTCAACTTAGCTAGTTAGTTTAGTTGGATTTCTTGACTAGCCAGTATGACCAGGTTTCTTTCAGCACGGGATCATTTGAGCCCTAAGTATGGATGCATGATATTAAAATTTGGGCCGATAATGTATTTTACGGAATAATAATTTGCATATTATGGTCGATAACTGGTTTTAGCCAATATTAATATTTTTGAATTAATGAACAAATGAATACAATTAAAACAAACAAATACTAAAAACTTAAAATCAATCCTTTTAAATGCTGCTAGAGAATTAAAGCATTGAAACATTATAATGTACAGTATAAAAATGATATTAATTTGGAAATTTGGAAATTTACCAGTGTTATTAAATGTTATTATTATTATTTTTTTTTAGTGTCAGACTAGGGGTGGGTGATATGACCAGAATCTTATTTCATGGTATGAGAAATTTATTTCACGATAACTATATATATCTTGATATAGCTTTTTTTTTTTAAAAAAAATGAAAAAAGCGAATTTACAAAAAAAATTTAACAAATAAATATGAAATTATCTATTCATTTATTCAGCTACAGTAGACTAGGTTTTTTAACATGTAGTAAGAAATATAACAGAAATTGAATAAAGTGAACAAATAAAACACTGCGTAGTCTTCACTGTATCAATCAAACATAAACTGATTCTTATTAAAGATCCAAAAGTGATTCAGACAAGTGCAGTGAGTGATTAATATTAATAATGACAGACAGCAGCAGGTAAATTACACTCCTGTCCCTTTAAGACCAACTGCATGGATCCAATATACCAATACACATCTGGTTTTCACCCAATTGTTTACATTTATTTACACATAACTTACCGTGTTTTCGTGAATACTCCACACGATGGGCATTATAGCATACGCGATATAGCAAAATCTCTAACGACAGACACTTTATTCTGTGGTAACGATATATATAACGTCATACCGCCCAGCCCTATGTTAGACTACAGCAAAAATCAGCCGATGAAAAACACAGGACAAATACATCATGCACTCCAGCTAAAAGCCTTCCCACATCCATGCTGCATATGAATGACTTTTTGGTTAGAGCCAGAGACTATTTAATATTCTAAAAATGCAGCAGGTGTAACTGATTTGAGACAACCAAGCATACATTACAAAGAGAGGCATGATGGACCACAGCGAATGCTGGGCATTGAGCACATTCTCTGGCACAGGACCGACCCAATGAAAGCTCTGGGTCTAGGGGTCATATATCCAGAGAGTATACCGAGTGGCTATATGAGCCTGGAGCAGAAAATGGGGGAAGGGACAGTGGCACACTAAAAACACGGCCACTGCCTTTACTCATTCACCAGCAGGGAGGGGTGCCTATGGAAACTATTTCCTCTGGTACCAGACTCAGAACACTGGTACAACATACACGTGTCGTCCCGAGCGGTATCCTTGCGCATTTTCAGTGGCTGGTGAACTTAAGACATATCTGTAATTGAATCCAAGTAGTGCTTTTGTCTTCAACTGGCTGTGGTGAGCAGACGATGTCAGTTACCACACACTGCAGTACGGGGCTGAGCAACAGTAATGAAAGGAACCAGAAGACAAGCCTTCCATTGTGTATGAGCATAAACCAACAGACAATTGGCCACAGTATCCAACAACACAATTTAGATGTCAAATGCAAAGTCACCTCTGGAGTTTTAAACCACAACTGTTTAATGTCAAGCAACATAAGCAGAGCAAGGCACAAAAATAAAGCATTTAGGAAAATCTAAACCATGTTTTGCTAAAAGCAATGTCGTATGACCATGTACAGTAGTTCAAGAGTAATAAAATCAATGAGTGTTGCTACAGACAAAAGGGTCAATGCCATGTGAGCAATGTAGTAATTATTGCTAAACGTTTAGCAGTGGGGGACATAAAGCCCTCCCTTAGTGGCACACATTAATATAGGCAACAGCTTCAACAAGGATACAAATTTATTAAGAAACTGCACTGAGAATAGAATTCCATTCACTATTTCTATAGTGAATTAAGGCATCACAATATTATAATGTACAATATGAAGAATGAATATTCATTTTGAGATCTGCTAAAGATTACATTTTAAAGTGTCTTTAAAGATAAACTTAAATACTATGTAATCGGTAGACCACTGAGATGAGGGCAAACGTAAATGCAAAAATTGTGGAAATAAGCATGTACAATTAGATATTGAATATTAACTGTTATCAATAAAAAATAAATAAATAAATAGTACAGATACACTACTGCTTGCAAGTTTGGGGTTAGTTAAGGAAAAAAAAGTGACAGTAAAGTAAAATTTTTGTTCTTTTTGAACTACAGAAATATTAAGCAGTGTTCTTAACATTAATAAAAAATAAGAATGTTTCATCTAATGTTTCTTGAGCAGCAAATAAGCATATTAGAATAATTTATGAGGGATCAAGTGACACTGAAGATTGAAGTACTGGCTTCTGAAAATGATTTGCCATCACAGGAATAAATTAGGTCCCACTTTATATTGTGTCCCTAATACCTGTGTACTTACATAGTAACTAGATGTGTACGTAGTATGTAACCACAGTGTAAGTACACATTAGTACATAGTATCTACAGCTCTAATGTTTGTGTAACTACACAAATGCAACAACCCACTGAATGGTATGTGTAAGTACAAACGTGTAACAGGACATTGGTAACAACACTTTTTGGTAAAGAAAGTGTTACACTTTATATTAAGTAGACTAGGGATGCACTGAATGTTCGGCAACCAAAATTGTTCGGCCGAAAATAGCAAAAAAAAAAAAAAAAAAATACCTCTTTCGGTGTTCGGCCGAATAAGCGAAAAGACCGAATAAATTGTACTGAACAATGACGTGACGCAATAAAATAGAGGCTCGCACTAATGCAGCAAACACGTCTACAGTGTGGAAGCATTTAAAACTGTCAGAGAAAGACGCAAAAATCATTATAAGCACGAAGCACTAAGACAGCGAGAGACTGCTTAGCGCTGCATCTCATGTCTCCGATGAGAAGAGGAAGGGGTGGTTGATGCTGGTTACTGTGATGACTGAATTTGCAAAATGGCCTCAAACGATTAGTAAATAAACTGCAGAATGCTATGTTTTCAAATACACTCACGGATTGCATGTATTCAAACAGCGCTGCACGAGCTCACGGCGCCAGGGTTCAAAGTCCAAGGCGCGAGGAAAATCTGCGCTAATACACTGTTACTCATCATTTGCTCAGTAACATTTTTATATTTTTTTTTAAAGACATGTGACAATGTGATGTGTGCGACAAACATCTTCCCAAATTCATAATGAGAATCATTTAAATATCTGCATGCTGTTGTCAACAACAAAAAAAAAAAGCACTAAGATCTTCCTGCGGGTTTCTGCCAAAATAAAATCTAAGAAAAAGCATTCATAAATGTTAGTATTGTAATTTTACTGTTGTTCTGTAAAATAAAATAAAAAAAAATAAGACAATAATAATGATAATAATAATTTCCCTACAACAGCTCTATACATTTATTATAACATTCACACAGTGTTCAAATGAGGATCTGTAATATATTCTAATATTTTAAAAGAAGTCTCTTCTGCTCAGCAAGGTTGCATTTATTTGTACAGTAAAAAATACATGCCTGATTCAAGAAGGGGGTCTCAAAAATAGCCAAAAAAATATTATTTTAGTAACTTATTAATTTTAAGTTAAATTGTGCTTTATTGGTATAATGTCTGATAGAATGTTAAAAAATGTTCAGTGTTAAGTAAATATTTTTAAATTGTTGTTTTGTAATTGATTTTTTTATTTGAAAAGCAGGACAAAACAGTAAAAAGCACATTTTGGCTATTTAATTTATGCAATGGTGAAAAAAAATGGCAAAATAGGCCTACATGGGGGGAAAAAATGCGAAAAACAGTGTTCGGTATTCGCCCTTCGGCCCAGTGTTTCATTTTGTTCGGCTTCAGTCAAGAATTTTCACTTCAGTGCATCCCTAAAGTAGACAATTCCTATAGATTTACCATGTAAATACTTTGATGTTACACAGCAGCGGCCAGTAAGTTAGGCTTTACATATAAATTGTGGTTGGTGTCCAGAATGTTACACTTTATATTAAGTGGACAGTTCCTGAGGAGTTACCATGTAAATACACTGGTATTACAGTGGTGCACCAACTCCAACTCGAGATCCAACTCCTCCCACTTTACATATCCCTAAACCTACCCGTTTCCACCCCCTGGATCCCATTTCACCCCTAAACTAAACCTACCCATCTCCACCCCCTGGATCAAATTGTTCCAGTTACTCATACATACTGTTGTTACAAAATGCAGTTATATAATTCCTGTTACACGAGTACTTAGTGAAGTGAAAAAAAGTGTTGTTACCAATGTCCTGTTACACATTTGTACTTACACATACCATTTTGAGGGTTGTTACATGTGCATAGTTATAGAAATATTACAGCTGTAGATACTATGTACCAATGTGTACTTACACTGTGGTTACACATCTAGTTACTATGCAAGTACACAGGTATTAGGGACAATATAAAGTGGGACCTTAAGTGAATTTGTCAAAATGTAAAAATATGGTAAATGATGAGCATGCACAAATGTCTGGTATACATATATTTAAATATATAAAAAAGAGTTCAGACGCAAAAGCCTCTAAGTGCCATCTGAAATTTTCATCTAAATTAAGCATTTTTATCAGGCTCCTATGTTTAGGTTCAGTAATTTTACTCTAATGACAATGTATAGGTCCTTTTCTATGCAATTAAAGTGAAATAACTGAATATAAACATAGAAGCCTGACAATATATATATATATATATATATATATATATATATATATAAAAAACACACACAAAATCCACGTTAACCATTATGGTACCGATAAGTTCATGGCAACACAATCAACAAAAGACAAACAGCGATTCTCTGGAGCCGTTTCTGAATGTAGAGAAACCCAGTCATTCTGCTTCTCTTTTGGGAGTATCAGTCAGTGATCTGCCTGTAATTACAAACCATTCATAAATCACCAGCAGAAGGATGACATGCAGGGTTTTGGTAGGAACACAGCAAACACGGCTGATGTATCCGTGCCAGCTGTTGTCGTACAACCACAGGCTCATTCATTCAGGGCTGCAGGACTTCTCCGGATTTAGTTGTGTTTTGTGCATAAACCATGATTATGTAGCAGAGCAAAGAGAATTATTGATGTTCTTCATCGCCGCCATGGTATCCTGCTACACGGGCTGCAAACTGGTAAAAGAAAGAAGCTGCCGCCCTCTACTGGACGCCAGTGCAGTCTACAACCTTCTGTATTGATATGATGGTTTATACAATGTTATAACAACAATAATCCATAAACAGGAATACAGAAATGTCGACGCTGCAGCATCTGAATGCGAAATAGCTGTCTCATATTTCTGCTTTCCCAGGGCAATTCCTCCAAAAGCAGTATTACTATTCAGTGTGAAGGCCCCATGAAGAAACCACTGCTTCACTCCCTCCCAACTGTCTGGCCCTTGACACCATGCCAATCTATTTTCTCATTCTGTGAGCGCTCCATTATACCCTTAATCCCGAACACAGAGGCACAGAGATCTCCGACACTGTCGCACCACCCCACCTCCTGTCCCTACACAACAAGGCGCTATTCAGCATTCCCACCAATCCTTTTAGGCTTTCACTGAGCCTTGATACAGTTTATAATGAGAAATGTAAAATATGTGAAAGGAGCTGAAGAAGCCGAAACCATTTACCTAGTCTGAAATACAGATAAGTAAAGTTTTCTTTCCCACTTCAAAAGACGAATGCCGAAAATAGGATCGGGTACACTGGGCATTATGTACAAATGTGTCATTGCATCAGGTCTAGCACCGTCATGTTCTTAGATGTAGTCAAGTTAAAAATAGTTATTCTGGTTCTGTCTGTGCCCTGTCTAGCTGTTTTTGAAAAGGAGAACGTGTCCTGTAAATGCCCTCTAATCCTTTTCAGAGTGTTGAGCTCTGTTACTGTCACAGACCCAAAGTCACCATGTACAACACTGATCTAAGCTGTCACACTCCTCTAACCTATGGTCCCCACGCTTATTCTCAGGGGACACAAGTCATATGCTTTACGAGTCATGTGTTTCACAATAAGTCATGTGTTTCACAATAAGTCATGTGTTTCACAATAAGTCATATGCTTTTGCAGTTTTGTGTTTTTATTTTATAAAAATCTCAGTTTTATGACCGATCAATGCAGACTTTTCAGAGCAACCTGGTGTATACTGCATATTTTATTATATATATATATATATATATATATATATATATATATATATATATATATATATATATATATACACATACATATACATATACATATACATACACACATACATACACACATATTATTTTTTTTTTTTTTATGTATAATTTCCTACATTTAGAGAATCATGTCACCTAAAGTACAAACTCTAAAACTGGTGTTTCTAAGTGAGAGACACAATGCTGGACAAAAGTGAAGAGATTGAAACTGATACCACAGATTCACACTCTCTCGCCACCACGCTGAGTCTTTTTGTCACGCTTTTGGCGCAGTTTCAATTGAGATCCAATTATGATATAGTGATGCATCATGATTGAATCGTGACATATGTATTGCGATGTGTATTGTATTGTGAAGTAGTTGGCGATACCCAGCTCCAGCAGAGGAAATAGTCATCTGCAAGAGTGCTACTGCTGCTGTAGTGATATTAAATCACGTTGATCCTCACTTTTCAATCCCCTGGAGCCTTGCATTTGAGACGCGCTACTGTCCCTCTCCCAGCTGTGGCTCTTTGGTGTTATCTGCACACCCCTGACATTTTATTGCACAAACACGCATGCACATCAGAATTTAATCTCCCATGTGCCTCATTTTCAACACTGTCCTTTTCAAGTCCGGTCACTGAGATTCACTCTGTATTTGAATAAAGTTATTGATTATTAAAGCCTTAAGATCTTACCTGTATTGTCCCAAAGTCAACATTTTCATAGTGGAAGTGGGCACATTCGGCTAACTTTGGAAAATGGCCCTTGGTGAATGAGAGCCTGAAAAGATCACAGAGTATTGAGTTCAATATTCAGCTATTATAAACATGAGGGCTAGTCAGTGAGTGATGGATATACAACATTCCGCAGAAGCCTTTGTAACTTTGGTTGTGTGAATGTTTGACACTTACTTTTTGACGTTCTTCACCTTCATGCTGGCGGTGCTGCTGCAAGAGCGCATGAGAGGCTCAGAGCTCAGCTCTGGTATTTCAGCACTCCGTGCCTGAAAGAAAGATGAACATGCTTCTTTTCAATGATTGGGACATGACAGTCTATGTCCCTAGACATATTCCAGCAGCCCATCCTCAGCAAACAGCCCATCCTTGGAAACATCTTGAAAAAAATGTCTTTTTCAAAAAAATAATTGTATGTATACAAATTGTATAATATCCAAAGTACACATTTCTAGTAATTGTGCCGTTAATTCTCACATTTAGTTTTTTCAGAAAGTTTTGGAATATTTGTCCTCTCCCCAAATTTGTCACTACCGAAACACAGTAATAATACTTTAATTAGAAGGGTTATATTAACCTATTAAGATTTTGCTTACATCTACATTGTAATATATTTAGCTATTTTATTAAAAAAAATTCAGAGGTAAATCAATAACAATTACATTTTTAACAATATTTCAAATGTAATTTATGAGATTTGTTGTATTTTGAATCCAAATTTTCTTTGTAAAAGGCAAAAATTTGATCATACTGATTTCAAAGTTAAGGATTCATTAGTTTGAATATACACTGAACCAAAAACTATCATAACATTTTAGCTGATAATTCAGTATACTTATGTTTGACAAAACATCCCAGTGACTGCACATTTTCGGGAGTGACGGCAATGCTTTGATAGCGACAACATCACATTACAGAATTTTAACTCACATACTAAAACTGTACTTAAACATACTAAAATACAAAACATTTCCATAACTGTACCATTTTTTTTTTTGAACTTTTTAAAAGAATCAAAACGATACTTTTAAAAAGAACAATGAAAAAATAAATACAAAAATTATTTTCATAAGTTGAAATTTAGGGGTTAGGGTTTGGGACAGCTACCTCCCAATTGAAAGTACCCAATAAATGATGATTTTATATATATTAAGCTACTGATATTTTTAAATATTATTGTGGGTTTCAATAGATAATAGAAGGATCTTAGTGAACATCTAAGATTTGAATACGTAAATGCTTTTTAAATGTATTTTTTGGTTGTGGGACAGCAGTTTGGACCAGTTCTCTAGAACTGCCCATATATACTCTGAGAAAAGAAAAAAGACAGATAGATCATAGTTTCCATAGTTTTAGAAATTAGAAATAGTCACAGCTGTGAGATGAAGTTGCAATTATGAGAAATAAATTTGCAATTGTGAGATACAAACTCATTGTGAGCAGGGGCGTGCGATATGTATAATCTACAATAATAATGTAATTGTTGTTTCAAAAAACGCCTTAAAAGCCCATGCAGCAAAATTTGCTCTAATTATCATCATACTCTGTGAAATACTGAAATAAAATAATTTGTCAATAATATTATACACTCCCAGTTGTGAAACTAAATCACAATAAATTAAATAAGAAAAAAAAATGGAAAAAAATATGTATTCATAGATAATACATAATGTTCTGTTTGAAATATTTTGTGAATAATTAATGATTTTGTGTAAAATTTTGCCACTGAAAAAATACTGTTCAACCACTATTTTTTTTTATTCAGACTCTGTGAATAGCCTTTTACAACACCATAAATAACACTTACAAATTACATTAAAATGATAAAGCACTCGAATATAGTTTTTAACAGGACATGAACAGTCTCCTCCCATCTCTACACAAATCTTTCTATGCAAATAAGATCTAAAGAGACAAATCTCTCATACACAAAGCCATTTTTAAAGTTAAGAGCACAATATAAGGAGAACATCGTTTAACATCAGAGACTACCTGTAGGCACCATAAAACAGATCTGCTGAGTAAGGAAAGGAGAGAGAAAGCTACAACTGGGTCAAAGACAGGTTAAACGAATATGCCAAAAAGCTGAGAGCCCCTGAACTGTGGTTTCACAAAGGCTAAGCTTGTGCCCTGCCTCTAAATCATTTGACAGCTGGTATATGCTTTATAAAACTCTGTTGCCAGTCTCTTCAATGCCTAGCCAAACGATAGACGCACAGTCATCTGGCAAGACCAAGCAAAACATGTCAGTGATTCGAAACGTCCATGAAATATGAAAAATGCTCTGAAAGTGTGGCTCTTTGCTGCCAGACATGGGCTTATTAAAAATCTCTTGACCATGCAGCCTTCAAATGAGCATGTGGCCAAACAGACCAGTTTCTGCTGGTGTAAAACATAGTGTGAAAACTCAACTGGGTCTGATCCAAATCTGGTTCGGTTTCATTATTTGGAACAGACAGTCTGTTGATCATCACATTCTCACTTCACTATAAGTGACAGTGAATCTAGGTCACGACAGTGAAGAGACGACAGCCGCTGGAGCCGATGACCTTGCCTGTACAATTAACGAGGTCCATTAATACCCTGGTACACAATAGTATAAAACCGAGCCAAAGAGCATTAAATTAATTTGTCATACGAGTGAGCCGATACATGGTGATTCCCTTGATATGTCCTCGCTAATTTGTTTGTGCTCAAAACAACATCAGCCAACAGTCAGGTTGCCATGGAGACATTTATTTATTTATTTATTTATTTATTTTTTATCAGCACCACTGAATGCAAGTATGTCAGTGCTGGTGAAATAATCATGAATTGAAACTAATTCAGTATTGAACAAAGTCTGTGGAAAGACTTACAGATGCTGTAGATCTTCAGAGCAGCTTAATACGGTCACGGCTCTCTGGAACACTCCATTCTGATATGTCAATCAGAGGACTTTTGCAATCAAATGTGTCAACGCTCATTATTGCAAAATAATGTAAAATCAGATTGTGTGTCAGCTGCTTCATGTCGGGGTGTATTTTGCAGTAATGAATAACTGAGTACATTATATCTTTCATATTTGATCGCAAAACGCCATGGGTGAATATTCAATCAAGTACCATTATGCGGTACAATAATATGACTACCCAGGAAAAAAAGTATATGAGAATGAAATTCGGACTTTATGCTATAATCATAGGGGCCATTCACACAGAACGCGTCTTTGCGTCTAAAAACGTGAGACACAGTGCTCAGGAATGGTTTTAAAAAAAACGCAGCATTAGAGCGCCTCCTCCGCCATGTTGCCGTCAAATAAAGCAGTTGTCATGCCAACTTGCTACTGTAAACAGAAGCTCGCAACGCTTGCCCCGCCTCCGAGTTCTTCTGATTGGTCCACTGCTTTGGAACTGACATTGATGAGCGGCGCTGCGTGTAAAAGTTGAAATTCTTTTAACTTGACACGTCATCTTAAAAAAACGGTGCTCATGCGCGAGGCGCTGCAAAAGACGTGATACGCGAGCGTAACAGTCATGCACGTCCATCAAGCGTGTGTTTACATAGAAAAACAATGGAAAAGTAGCGCATTGGAATGGAAAAACGCGTTCTGTGTGAATGGCCCCTTACTGGTACACAATGTTCAAAAGATTAGGGGTCAGCAATTTTTATTTATTTATTTTTTTTTTAAAGAGATTAATATTTTATTTAGCATTTAATTGTATTAATGCATCAAATTGATTGTTTCATAAGTGATTACTGTTCTTCAAAGTGAAAAGTATCACAGAATCCACAAGAATATTAACCAACATAACTGGTTGCAACATTAATAATGTGAAATGATTCTTGAGCATCAAACCAGCATATTATGTGACACTTAAGTCTGGAGTAATGACTGCTGACAAAATCAGCTTTGCCATCACAGGAATAAATTACATTTTAAAATAAATTCAAATAGAAAGTTATTTAAATTGTAGTAGCACTGTCAAATCAATTAATCATGATTAATTGCATCCAAAATAAAAGTTTGTTTACATAATATATGTGTATTTGTACTATATATTTATATGTGTATATATAAATACACATACATGTGTAAATATATATAAATACAAAAAAAGTGTTTTATATTTTTCTTTATTATGAATTATGAAACTTTTCATAAAAAAGTTTTAGTTCATTGGCTGAGACTCATTTTAACTACACCTCTATATTTATAATCAGGAAATATTTACGCGTCATTCTCTCTCATAGCTACAGGGTGAGTAGATAGGCCCCATCATTTTGAGGTAAATGTGTTCAAAAGTATAAAAAAATCTGTGTGTAACTTTAAAGATTGTCACTACCGAACACCATTTTTCTATAATTAAACACTTTTTTAGGAGTTATTCCATAACATTTAATTTTTATATGTACAACTGTTCAGAAATGTGCTAGGTAAAACTGTCACTACCAAAACAGTCACGACCGAAACATTTGTTGAAATTTCGGTAGTGACATCATTGTTTTTTTTGTTTTTTGGGTGTTATCCCATAAAATTGTCACTACTGTAATGACCCAAACATGTCATTGTTTCGGTAATGACAAAAGGGAACACATAATCAGGGGTGCACATAAGTGGTACGCAGGTCTGCATGCGCGACCAAAATAAAAAATGCGCTGTGTAACTAAGTTCTGACAGCGCATATGCATACCGACATGGTTGACAGCTGTTAATGCACAATTACCATTTTAGATCGACAAACTGTATATATAAGATTCCTATTCAAACTGAAAGCGTAAATCTAGGCTATCCGCTGCCATTTTCAAAGCACAATGCAAAACTGTGACATTTGACAGCTGGTATGCTTTATAAAACTCTGTTGCCAGTCTCTTCAATGCCTAGCCAAACGAGAGACGCACAGTCATCTGGCAAGACCAAACAAAACATGCCAGTGATTCGAAACGTCCATGAAATATGAAAAATGCTCTGAAAGTGTGGCTCTTTGCTGCCAGACATGAGCTTATTAAAAATCTCTTGACCATGCAGCCTTCAAATGAGCATGCGGCCAAACAGACCAGTTTCTGCTGGTGTAAAACATAGTGCGAAAACTAAACTGGGTTTGATCCAAATCTGGTTCGGTTTCATTATTTGCAACAGACAGTCTGTTGATCATCACATTCTCACTTCACTATATGTGATAGTGAATCTAGGTCACGACAGTGAAGAGACGACAGCCGCTGAAGCTCGATGACCTTGCATGTACAATTAATGAGTTCAATTAATACCCTGGTACACAATAGTATAAAACCGAGCCAAAGAGCATTAAATTAATTTGTCATACGAGTAAGTAGATACGTGGTGATTCCCTTGATATGTCCTCGCTAATCTGTTTGTGCTCAAAACAACATCAGCCAACAGTCAGATTGCCATAGAGATGTTTTTTTTTTCTTTTTTTAATTTTATCAGCACCACTGAATGCACGATTTTTCTATAATTAAACACTTTTTTAGGAGTTAATCCATAACATTTAGTTTTTATGTGTACAACTGTTCAGAAATGTGCTAGGTAAAATTGTCACTACCGACATAGTCACGACTGAAACATTTGGTGAAATTTCGGTAGTGACATCATAGTTTTTTTTTTTTTTTTTTTTTTTTTGGGTGTTATTCCATAAAATTGTCACTACTGTAATGACCGAAACATGTCATCATTGTTTCGGTAATGACAAAAGGGAACACGTAATCAGGGGTGCACATAAGTGGTACGCAGGTCTGCATGCGCGACCAAAATAAAAAATGCGCTGTGTAACTAAGTTCTGACAGCGCATTTGCGTACCAACATGGTTGACAGCTGTTAATGCACAATTACCATTTTAGATCAACAAACTGTGATATATGAGATTCCTATTCAAACTGAAAGCATAAATCTAGGCTATCTGCTGCCATTTTCAAAGCACAATGCAAAACTGTGACATTTCATTCACTGACGTTCTTCAATTGGCAGCACTAAACCTGGAACCGCATATACTTACTTGCCGGCAACCCGCCAAAATAAAAGCATGCTGATTTTAAATTTGAAAATTATGAAAATTCATATATAAAAAAAAAATTAGTAGTGAATATTAGCATTTTATTTTTAAGTTTACCATAAAATAATTGTATTTGTATTTAATACTCCCTTTCAGTTTTAAAATATAATAGTATTATCACACTTTATTATTTAGTTTATTATTTTATTTTTTAAAAACGAACTAAATAAAGTTCAATAATATTATCACTCTCATTAATTTATTTTTTATAGTTATATTTAATGGGTCACACTATATGCAGTGTGAGGACCAAACCAAATCTCCAGGTTCTCTTATGAGAACCAGGCTGAAAAACTTATGTGCACTACTGCACATAATCCTTTATTTGGGGGAAATAAACAAAATTTTAGTACAGTTATGCAATTTTTTAGCATTTTTGTATGTTTTACTATGTGGGTTAAAATTCTGTAATGTGATGTGGTCACTACCAAAGCATTGTTGTCACTAACAAAAATGTGCCGTCACGACCAAAACATGGGATGTTTTGTCAAAAATAAAGTATACTGAAATATCAGCTAAGATGTTATGATAGTGTTTGATTCAATGTATATTCAAACTAATGAATCCTTAAGATTGAAATCAGTATGATCAACTTTTTGCCTTTTACAAAGAAATATTGGATACAAAATACAACAAATCTCATAAATCATACTTGAAATATTGTTAAAATTGTAATTGTTATTGATTTAGCTCTGAAAACATTTTAAAGTATATTTACAAGGAAGATGTAAGCAAAATCAACCATTCAAAATCAACAATATAACCATTCTTATTAAATTATAAATTACTGTATTTCAGTAGTGACAAATCTGGGGAGAGGACAAATATTCCAAAACCTTCTGAAAATACAATATGAGAATTAACTGCACAATTACTAGAAATGTGTAACTTTGATATTATACAATTTGCATATATACAAAATTTGTGGAAAAATAAATTTTTCTCAAGATGCTTCCAACTCTGACTTTGCACCAGTTCTGTAGAATGGCCCATACAGTATATTATGTAAACATATTTGGATGTGATTAATCAATTTGACAGCCCTAAATTGTAGTAGTATTTCACAATATTAGTGTATTTTTGAATAAATAAATCCAGCCTTGGCAAGCATAAGAGACTTCAAAAACATTTTAAAAAATCCAACCCCAAGCTTTCAAATGGTAGTGTATATTTGGTTTCTTTTTTCTGCATAACATATTTGATTTATTGCTTTAACTGGAGACACCCGAGCTTCCAGTCCTCCATTATAGGTTTTCTGTTTACCATAACTATAAACCTTAAATCCCTCAAGGTCACTGTTACTAGTCAGTGAATGAATCTGCTCTTCGTAGGATAATGACCAGATCAACATTATCCCTCTGACAAGAGCATGTTCCCACAGACAGGTAATAATGGTTGACAGTCTACAGCAGCAATGTGGGTCTTATGTAAAAGAATCAAGCACCCACAAAAAAATAAAGGAGAGAATTATCCTTCAGAAACGACAGCTGTGATATTGTCCCTATCGAACAGCAAGCAGTCAATCTTTAATTTTCACAGCATGAGGGTGTGCTATTTGCTCTCTTTACTACTGGCTTTGTAAACGTAGGGTGTGGGAGGGAGTCGCTGAATTTGTGCGAGACTGCAAGCACTTAGCTCCTCACCATTGCGCTGATGGTTTCCTCCCAGTCAGGTCGCTCTCGGGGGTGGATGCTCCTGGCAAGCTCTGGCACGATATCGTCTTCTTCCGGGTGCCGTCCAGGCCTCAGGCCCCTGAGGGGAGAGGGGAGGGAGAGAAAAGAGGCAGGGTCAGTCTGATTGCCTATGAAATAAATGGATATAGTCTGCTTTGCGGCTGCCTTTGAGAATTACGAAAGGGGGCTGAATGGAATATCAGACAGGCAGTGTGACAGCAAAAATGACATGTCCTCAATGTAAGGTGGTGAATTAGAACATCCCATCCTTCACAAAGGTGTTAATGGCAGCATCATTTCAATTAGGCAAGATGTCGAAACTAATCACAGTGACACAAAAGGGAAAAATTATTATCCGGCATGCACAGCAGGGAATCAAAATGAGATCCCTACAACAGCATGTAAGGATATCTGCCAATTTAAGGGGGGAATCTGCAGTTTTCTTTGGAAAAGCCTGCCATCTAGAAAAGTTGATCATAATCATATGGTCTTTAATGGGTGATATAAAAGAAAGTGAAGATATTATGTCCTTCCAACCCTGCTGAATGAGAGGGTGGGAGAGACAAAGTGGCAGTCTGGCTCATCTCACATGGGCAAAATGACAAACCACCACTGATCAGAGATGAAAAGCGCAGCGCGGTCAGTGGTACCATTACACTTTCCAAGTGGGGGATGTTCAGACAGAACAGAAAATGGTTTCCATAAAAAGGCATGGAACGAATTACATAAAAGTTATACTATACGGATTAAACCAATCTGGATGACCTGGAAAATGGCTTTGAATGTTTATTTATCTGCTTTGAGTATGACCCTGAAGCTTACAACACACACATCCAGCAAACATCACTAACTGTGAGAGCGTGTCTGTATTTTACTTTAACTATATGTTGCCATTTTGCAATAAACGAACTTGACACCACCACACAAATCTGAGCTAAATTAATGACATGGTTTGCTTCCTTGTAAGACCTTTAATTATGCTGCTGATTTATGGAACACAGTGAAAATGGTTCTCACCATACTGAATGTGCTCTTAAGATGATTTGATGAGCAGTAGCAATATACAGACATGAGTGCTATTTAAAATTAGTCTTGTTCGTCTGAAATTGATTCAGCATCTTGACGATGGCAAGAAATGAACAATGAAGAACAGTCCTAGCACAAGGACTGCGATTTAAACTAAAAAAAACCTAAGTGCTTTTGTCTTGTTTTAAAATAAAATAATATCTAAACATCCTTAAAGGGATAGTTCACCCAAAACTGAAAATTCTGTCAATTACTCACCCTCATGTTGCTTCAAACTGGTAAGACTGGTTCATCTTCGGAAGACAAATTAAGATATTCTTGATGAAATCCGAGAGCTTTCTGACCCTGCATAGACAGCAATGCAACTGAGAGCTCTCCGACTTTAAAAATATCTTAATTTGTGTTCCAAAGATGAACGAAGGTCTTACCAGTTTGGAACGACATGAGGGTGAATAATCAATGACAGAATTTTAATTTTTGCGTGAACTATCCCTTTAAGCAATTTTGAGCAGTGTATTCTTCAAGTTCATTCAGGTCTCTGTAGTACACGTACATCTCCTCCCCCCTCTTGCTGTCAGTTTCAGGCTCACATGAACACAGATCCAACATTTCAAAGCGAAAAAGAAGAGGCTGGGTTATCCATACGTTGCTGACCTCAAACTGTCATCTGCTCCATGCAGTTCTGACACAGCAGAGTTTGCATCCATAATTACCAGGATGGAGGATGTCCAGAAAGCAACAGTGTGCTGCATTATGACACTGTGCCAGGACTCTTCACTGATCCAGGTGCAACCAACTGCAGTGCTTAATCAATAACACGATTAATCACATTTACTTGAACTACAACGTGCAGCAGCCACGGGCCTGTGTGTATTTTGGTTAGTGAATAATTCATGGAACAAGAGCGCTCAATGAGGCATGGTGTGATGTAGCGGGAGATTCCATCACATACATGTGAAGATAAGCAAGGTTTTCTGGGGTGAGGTTAGCGCGATACGCTATAATGCTAATGACAGGCACACACGGAATCTGCACCCGTAGAGCTCTGCAGTAAGCTGTGAAGATTTCCACAGAATTGGACCTCCTGCCATTGAGAAATTAGTACAAATCCACCACCCCCTGTGTGCTTAATAAATTGTTTAATATTTTAGCTAATCTGATTATGCTTTTAGCTGCAGATATGAGCATTGTACTGTCAAGTACTGACAATTTGACATTACACCATGACTGGAAGCTCCAGACAAAAAAATAACTAAATAAAACAAATGACTATGAAGCCACTGACTCCTAAAATGAACAATTAGAAGCCAAATGACTAATTACAGATATGCTCGATAAAGGCGGTTGTTCAAAACCGATGAAGTTCAATTAGTAAAAGCTACCTATTGGATATCACATGCTGAATAACCAATAATAAATTTTATTTAATATTTGATTGTTTTTTTTGTTTTTTTAAGAATTCCATATTTTTCAACAGCTTTACTATGAACAAAATGAGTCTGTGAACTCAGTAATGGTTCTGAATCATTCACTGACTGAGTCTGATTCAAACAACTCAATGAATCTTTTTCCTCACTAAAAGAACCAGTTCCTAAGAAAAAAAAAATAATAATACATTTGGACAAATATCTCCTGACTTAATGTGTGTAGCATTTTTATGTTGTCAAATTTGTGACTAATTTAGTCACAGTTTGGAGACCTTCCATGAATATGTTTTTCAATCTAGATTTTAATTTATATATCAATTTAATTACAAAACTCAATTCCCCTCAAAATCAGCATTAAAAAGACAGGGGGTACAGACAAGAACCAATCTAACTCTTAATCACATTACTTTCCTGTGTATCTCCACTCATTAATTAAAGGTGTGAAAAACATCTATTTAAACACTGAATATGGTACCATTCTGGCCAAATAGATTTTGATGGCATAATACAATCTGAGCATGGATGGTTGTGTTTCAGCCACTGCAGGACAACAGAGATAATTGGGATGTTTCTTGGGTCGAGATGGAATGGTCGTGTTATGTCACAATACCCTGGCCTCATCACATCTCAATGGAAGTCATTAAATCCTGGAGGCCAGTGCAGGTCATGCTGGGCCTTCATAAATCACAAAAGCACCTCTATTCTGAGTCAGCATTTCATTAAAGGGGTCATATGATGATGCTAAAAAAGAACATTCTTATGTGTATTTGGTGTAATACAATGTGTTTACGTGGTTTAAAGTAAAAAAAAAAAAAAAAAAAAAAAAACGCATTATTTTCCACATTTTACATTATTTCATCTCCTCTAAGCCCCGCCTTTCTGAAACGGGTCGATTTTTACAAAGCTCATAGGTGTAAAACATCGAGGTGTGCTCTGATTGGCCAGCGATCCAGTGCGTTGTGATTGGCCGAATACCTCAAGCATGTGATGGAAATGTTACGCCCTTAACCATAACGTAATGCCGCGTCTTGGCGACGACACAAAAAAATTAAAAGCCATTTCAAATGAGGCATTTGTTGCATCCAGTGGGGACATAATTCACTCGTTTTCTCGATGCATCGATTACAAACCCTGATCTTGAAACATGGATTTTTGAATCATGAATCGTCGATTTCGGACAGTAATCGATTTAAAATGTTAAGAATCGAATGAATCGCGATTTCTATAGCGATTCAATGCTTTCAAAAATATATACACACTAAATTACTACAAGCACAAATTAATGGAGACCTTGAACAGTGTTCGTGCCTCACATCTCTCCTTCACGCGCTCCACTATACCGCTTGTCACAGGATTGCACTCGTGCTCCGTTCGTCTCACGGACACATTTTTTGAGCAGCTGATGTGTGATCTCTCCTTAGTACTCGTGGCCAGTACTGCTAAAGTGAAGTAGTTTAGTTTTCTGTAGTTTTTCAATGGCTCTCGGTCATAACGTCGACATTACCTGAGCAGTCAAAGGCTGCGCATTTATTGCATGGACGGAGCAAAAATGTAAGTGTCTAAAGCATACGCACAGTTCCATTGAATGATTAATGTGTTTTCACAATGTCGGTGAACCGAATGTATGAAGAAAACTGTTAAAATAACCACAGCATTAACATCAACCTTGAAATAAGAGCTCAAGGTTTATCTGTTAATCAGATGCACAAGTAGCATTCGTTGCTATAGGAAACAGACATCGGGCGCTTTTTCTTTCAGAATCATCATTCACCGATGGAGAGGAAAAGTTAAATACCATAGCATTTTATTTTATGAAAATGAGATAAAGAAATTTTTGCACTGAAATATAAGTGATATTGGCTTGTAGAACTTAAGACGTGCCAGGAAATGCCTAATATGGACAAAGGCAGCTGCAGCTAAGCTGAATAAAATGAACTGGTGAAACATTAAGACAATAAACACAATAAATAAATAAAATTCATGAATGATGCAGTGCTAATTGACATATCATTTATTACAGTACAGAAACGATAAAAGTTTTCTACCTTATTCTGTGCAGGAAATTGAAATAATTGTTTGTAGTATATAAAACAATCATGAAATTGCCATTAGGAAAAATTATAGATTACAAATGATTTATTATTGTCCAGCAGTGTATTTGATTTATTTATAGCAAATTCAAAGTAAGAAATAAGAAAAGAATTTCTTGTAAAAAAAAAAAATAATAATAAATAATACATACATAAAATTATTGTATTTGACATTTCTGTCACTTCTGAAATGATGGCTACACACCTGGTGTGACACAATGTTAGCCTATAAATAATACTTTTAAAGCTCTTTTTTTTTAATCTTGGCGTACATAAATTTCTGCCATGTCACACCATGTCACACCATAGCATCATTAAACTAGCATCTAACAATGGACAAAAGTGTTTTTTTTTTTTTCCTCTAACCTATGGTTCTCTAACCATAAAGGCTGTTGTGTAATTTGCCCTCTGACTAAGCATTTAAAGAATTTAGGGGAAGCATTTACATAATCCTGTGAATGCACTGAAAGAATGCAGAGTCGAATCGTTAATCGAATTTAATTGTGAATTGAATCGAATCGAATCGTTTTGAATTTGCAAAAATCGTTCTTGAATCGAATACCTATGAATCGTGAATCGAATTGATTCGCTGTCTACCCAAAGATTCACAGCCCTAATAATTACTGATTATAATGACTTATATTGTCTTTTTACACGTCGCATCGCACCGTGTAAACATAACACCATGTCTGCATTTGTGATCGGAGAAATACAAACAAGCACACCTCCACAATGCTCAAAACTCGCGTTTGAATATTAACGTTAAGTAGCAGATTAATAATAAAACGTAACTTACAGGCTGTGAGTCAGAAGCGCCAGACTGTCCTTGTAAAGTTGGAACTGTCCCACTTTAGAGTAAAAGCCTTTCTGTAACAGTCCTTGTCCAGCAAATTCGGTGTGAGTAATTCTCACTCCCCTGTTCTAGCGAGACTGTTAGAGCGCCCGTCTCCCGGTTCGAAGCCCGCTCGGAGCGGGGCGAGTTGGAGCGGTTACATGCACAACCGGCCTTGTTCTCTCCCATGTTCAGAAAACAATCCTCCGTGAAACTCGAGTATTTGTGTTGTACTGCTCTGGGACAGTGTTACAAATAAAACTCAACCACAGATTTCTTGTTATGTCCTCTTTTGGAAGCCCAAACAAAGTACTTTTTCTTTCGCATCCAAACACACAGCGTCTCCACAATGGCGATGGCAGAAGCAGCAACACTAGAGCGAGAAAGTTACGCCAACTTTCTTTGCGTATACATTTGGGCGGTGTTGTGCAAATCTCCCCACATCGTGATGTAGAGATGTGGGGGTGTGTTCGAACAAGCCGTTTTAGGGGGGTGTGGCTGACTCTTGAATTTAATAAAGAATATCTCTTTGGATTTAAGACTTTAGTCTTTGCAACTTTACAGATCTTCTTTATGCACCAAGAGCTTGTAACACTCCAAAGAGAAAGGAAAAGTTGAAATCGCATCATATGACCCCTTTAACACAGATTATATGTGGGAAAAAATGGTGCATCAGAGCTGCTCCTATTCTGAAGATCCTGTCTAAGCGAGCTCCAGAGACTTCAAAATGTTGAAGCAGGTCTCACACTGTCTGCTGCATAGATTCCCCTAAGGCAACTTCCCCTAAAACAAATTACTGTAAAACATTTTCATTAGGTAGCTTGTTCTACCCTTGAGAGAAGCCATCAGGAGGATCACACTAAAAAAACTGAAGTTATTTCAAATCACACACACATTTGGGCATTTTCGAGTGGGAATGATCAAAACAACAGCCAGCCTTGGAGAGCTGGTCTAAACGAGTGCTCACAGAAGACACCGAACCTAAAACACGCTGTTCCCTGCAGGGCACTTTCTATCAGCGAATTCCAGTGGCAGAGTGTCAGTGAAGTAATGCCAGTCAAAGCAGCCCACACAGTGTAACACTTTCCTATTGAACTCACCAAAGATGAAATGTTTTTTAACACGAGAGGCTGCCGGCACTGAAATCAACAGCACAGACCATATGCTTCTGCGACTCTGAAGAGGGATTTTGGAGAAATGAAATGATGGTCTGTTGGAGGACTGGCGCATCACAATTAACGAAGCATTCGCGTTTGCTTTCACATCTGCTTTTCAATCAATCTGTGGGTTCACCACGCACAGAGATTGCATTTAAAGGAATAGTTCCCCCTGAAATATTTTTTGACTATTTACACCATTTATGCCCATATGACTTTTTTCCATTTGTCATTCAATGCAGAAATAATTTTCATATGCTCACACAAAGCTATCGTATAACCAAATTATCCCATTGTTTTTGGTGACTTTGGTCTATGGAAACCATTGTGAAGATCATTTACAATTCTACCTTTGTTTTCTAACAGCATAAAGGCTTGTGATGACATGAGACTTGACTGAATGTTAATTTTTGAGTGAACTACATAACGCTTTACACGCAGTCCTCAATTTCAAGCAGGGGCAAGTCCTGCAAGAATGCTTCGTCACTGTGAGGACGAACAAATTGTCAACTGACAGGAAAATGCTGATAGAAATGCACTCTGTCAGCATGCAATATTTCAGGAAGCAGAGAGCTCTCTACTGTTTGCTCAGTCTTACCCAATCACTGACACAAGAAGATTCTAGTCTAACACGGATGTATAAAAACAAATCTGTGTGGTTTGTCTAATAGAGCATTCAATAAATCAATCACTTTTTCTGCACCACTATATGAATCTACAATACTACAGCAAACGGAATTATATTTTATCAGAGTTGTGAATCTGAAGTCTGAATTGAATGTGATGGAAAAACACACACAGAGAACAACGGAATCATACAGAGGGACAGTAAATTGACAATCTGAAAGGCAATTTGTAATTGCAGTGCTTTAACTGGCTGCAAGCAAAGCGAACATGCAGAACTACCACTGCAGTTTAATTGGTGAACAAATGACTTATTAACGGGTTAAATTAATGACCCACGGGCTTAAACGAGTTCAAATTACTCACTGATTAATTTGCACTTACAAAACACAAATCTCAAAAGCATTATGATGAAGAAAAAACCTCAGATTTTATTGATCACATAACCATTGGTCACACTTTACAGTAAGTTTGTAAATTTTAACAAGAGTATATTTTCCACATAGCATTTGCACTAGGAAAAAAGATATACTTCAGAAGTCCCATTTAACCTACAATCACTTCAGCAGTCGGGTGTTGAACTGGGAGAATACGAGTCACCTAATGATTAAGGATCTAGACTGCTAACACAAAGGTAGTGGTTTAAAAATCCAAGTAGACTGAGATCACAAACCCGTTTTATCACTTTAGTGCCCTTGAGTGAGGCACTAAACCCCCAAGTTGCTCTGAGCAAACTGGCCCTGCAATCAGCACACAGTAAGCCGCTTTGGATAATAACCGTCTCTTAAATGGCAAGTAAATGGCCACGCAACCAATTGATCTACTTTAGAGGTCTCGCACTAAAACCTAGACGCTGTCGATTAGAACGATAACGAAGTTTAGTCTTCAAAATGAACTATAACGTATTCTGTTCTGCACTTTAAAAAGCAAACTACTTGCCTAGCTGGAGGCTATTCAGTGTCGGAGTCTGACTCTAGAGGCCGCTTATTTCAGATACGCATGCAGTGCAGTGGCAGGACAGAATAGTGAAGGATTGCAGAGCTCCGGGTCATCGCACTGGAAGAAAAGCCTCTGCACAGCTAAAGCATTTCCCCTAGTGACTATGAATCATAAGCATGGGTGTGTATGAAAAAGACGACCACATCTGGAAAGCTTTCCACAACAGCTGAGAGCGCATGCTGCCTCCCCTTGTCCTTTTCCTCGCCTTCCTTCACTGATGTTGTGCTAATATCTAATATATGCTAAGCTGTGGCTGCCATGGCAACCCTCAGCATACCAGATTTGGACTGTGTTCAAGAAGCCGAGGGCTGAAATGACTGGACAATAATCCTCAAAACTCAGGACAATCGCAGCAGAGTCTGAAACGGTTGGTGGGAAGGTTATAGTTGAGGGATTTGGGGCAGAAATCAGTGAGGACGCCAAAGCATGCAGGCTCTCGTGAGCGCAGCCGATCATGTGACTTGCGCTCAGAGCTCAGCCGTGAGAGTGGGTGGGTGGGAGTGTACTGGCACTGTAACGCTTTTTATTGGTTGCCACGGCTTTACTACTCAGCATTGTGGATTTTCATACAGGCTGTGCATTCAGCACCACGTCATCCGCCTGCAAAATTTGGGGTTTGATGACGGCAGGGATATATTTATACGAGAAATGACGTTATTCCTAAGTGATTAATGACCCAATAAGTTGGGTAGCAGCTTGGTGATGTTGGATATATGAATGCATCTCTCTAAGAACCTTTAGCCTACATTGTCTCGGCTGCATCTGCCTGTTCCTCCTAGCGCTTGCACTTCTGACATTTCTTCTCAAGCCCCTGGAGAGCAATAGGATGTACGTGCCCAAGCCTTCACTGCGCACACATGCTGCACACAGAAATAACCTCTACACTTATGAATGAAACAGCAGGGAAGCAGAGGGCATGCTGAGATAGGGACACACACACACTCACACAGGAGCAAGAACGCGACACACGTAGAAACAAACAGGTACCTTAAACGAGTAAAATAACCTGGGTGATTTAGGGGTCTGATGAGGAAGGACGGTGTGTCTTACCTGTCAGAGATGTCATGACTTCCTGTGGCTCCGAGCAGTCCGAGAGCTGCACTTCCCACCACTGCAGCAGCCCCACTGCCAGCCTCCATGACACTGAATCACTGCAGGAGCAGCCTGCCAGAGAGAGAGAGAGAGAGAGAGAGAGAGAGAGAGGGAGGCAGGGAGGGAGAGAATGAGAGTGAGGGAGAGAGAATGAAAAAAAAAAGATGTAGAGTCAGTACAGAGTTGGAAATGAGAGACAAAACAAGACGGACAGGGCGAATGTGAGAGTAAAACAAGAGAAAATGACAGAGATTGTGTGTCTCTAGAGGTTTGTGGAAACCTGGGCAAAACTCTGATCTTCATACACTGTTGGGTACTTTTAGGATGATGTTTAGACTTTAGGAAAATGTTATTCATCTGCTTTCAAACGGTGACATTGTATTCATTCACATTGATCTGATAATACAATTTTTTAAAATGCAAGCAGATTAACCAGATTGTTATTTGGTATTTGGTGAGATTATCACATCATTTGATACCCGTATCTGTATGCCGATTAACAGTGACAGTTCCCTCTTGTGCTAGATCAAAAATTAATGTTTAGCCTTGCCAAATTACAAAGATATTTTCAAATATCTTAAAATGTTTTATAAAAATTATTTAGAAACCTAATTTTCCATTATTATATGCCAATAACAAAAAACAGGTGAACAAAATATTGTGTCCAGTGAAAACTCTTTTTAATATCTAACAGCCAATGATCATTATTAAATGAAATAAATATTTTATATATATATATATATATATATATATATATATATATATATATATATATATATATATATATATATATATATTATATATATATATATATATACACACACATATATACACACACATACACATATATACATGTACATGACAAAATTCAAACAATTTAATATTCAAGTCAGTATTTGCGTTTCCTAGTAGCCTCAATGCCCAGAAGTGATCACTCCCTTGGTTATTAGAGCATTAATATAGATGCCAACTGAAAGAATAACTGTCTCTTTTAGAAATCATTATAATAATATTCATACAGTTAGAATTACTCCAAATAAAGCATCATTCAAAAAGAGGTACTTTTTCTTCAGATTTTTAGTTTTCAGCACAGAGCATCCAGAACTTGTCAGTTTGGATTTATTTTTCATTATTTATTTTCCCCCCCACAGATTTTTTTTTAGTAGACCACCCTTGTCTCTATATATCAGCATTAGCTATTGAAGAACCTATCAGTCATTCAATAAAATCAATAAAAACACCCAGTGTAAGACTGTCTAATGTGCCCTCCCCTTGTGCAAAAACAGGTACTTAGTGGAGGTTATTAAATCTTGGTAACAGTACCATTAAAGCCACCACCCAATCACAGACAAAGCTAATGACTGCCAAGCAGAAAAACTCCCACCCCAAAGCTCTGTGTGGATTTAATTGCAGAGACAGGAGATAATGACAAGCTGAACAAGAGAACATCCCTCATCCATTTAAAACAACAAACCCCTAAACCCACACAGGCATCCTCCTTTAGTAGCCATCAACTACCACCATGCAGCTTTCTTTGTGTCCTTTGAAGCAGACAGGGAGAACTTTATGAAAGACTGGCAGGCAGAAAAATTGTAGGAAGCGCCGTACACCCACGCACGCTCAAAAAGCAGCTTCATGTCAATGAGAGGGAAGGGCTGTTGTGAGAGTCTGGCACTGGCAGAGAGGAACTGATGGAAAGATTGCTTTGTAAACGATTCTGTCAGCGATGTCCATAAGTTGAGCAACTGGTTAATGTGACAGTTTAAACCAACTGCATCATACAAGGCGAGTGAAAAATGTTAGCCAAACCATTAAGGACTTCACATATGACCAGACCAATCACACAATAGTTGTTTCGCAACCTAGTGATCTCCATGCTGCCTACATAGGCAGCAGAATCTCATAAATGACAGAATTGGAACAGCGCTCCTGTGAGCTGCTGGCTGACAGTTGTTTCCAGCATGTTGCTAAGCTAATAAAGTGATACCTTAATACAAAAACACCATGGCATTTGCATTAAATTATATTGCATTCAATGTATACTTTTTATCAGCATTTTTAGTGTTAACTAAAACTGAAACTAAAAAAAACAACAAAAACAACAACAACAAAAAAACAAACTTAAAATTAGTTTTCTTTAAATTAATACCAATCAGAAATTAAATAAAATGTAAATATTAAATGAAAAAAGTAAATGAAATTTAGAAATATTGCATAGGCAACTAACTGACATAAGTTTAAGTTGAGGTACTAAAATTAATAAAACTGAAATAAATATCTACATACATAATTACGGCTGTAACAAACGATTATTTGGATGATCAATTAATTTTTTTTTTTTCAAATAATCTATTGATTTTTTTTTTTTTACACTGAATTCATTTATTATTTTCTGATCAGTCCATTTAGCCTTACAATAACCTTAGTTAACCTACCAATAAATAACCATAACTTCTGCTATTAAACTTTCAACATTTTATTTAAACGTTTTTTTTTCCTCATAAAATACAAAAAAAAAAAAAAAAAAAAAAATCCCAACATGAAAAAATAAATTGCCAAGAATTAAAAGGCATCTATCAGTAATAGAAATCAGTCACTCTTTGAGAATGACAACAGAATTTGCTTACAGGTGTGAGTTTTGAAATGTTTTCTTCATTAAGCAGACTGAAGTTGAATACATATCTGTATGAATGAACTGAATATTGTTTGAATACATATCTGCATTAATGAACAGCTGAAGTCACAGCTGCATTCAGGTAACAACAGAGACCGTATCAAAGATGGCGATGTCCATAACACCAGGACGTTTTACCAGAACTGACAGTGCGTTAAATATATTAGTCCAATTGAGGTGCAAGTTTATCCATTATATACTTTAAAGAACCAACAATGACTTCAAATACTTTGTAACCGTAAGTATAGACAGTTCGGTTGTGTCTTGTACCCACAGTAGCTCTGAGGAATCTTTGGATCTATGTGAATCATTTCTCCATCTCTTTTAACAATTTAAACTTCTTATGATTATAAGGTTCAGTGTGGCTCTCACATTATATGATGTGTCAACTAGTTGTCCAGTGCAGTTCTGTCATGGTTTGTCGAGAATGCAAGTCCTGAAAATGTGCGCTTGTGCAGGTGTTAGTTGAGTTATAGAATACAGTTGTCACACTCCTAAAAAAACAAAATGCGGTATGAACACAGCTGTATTAACCATACGAGGCATTAGCATCTGTTCCAGTAAGGCTTGTTTTGTATTGAACATGTCAGAGGATTAAGGATTAATGTAAACAGTGTGAAGCATTGATGCATTAAATGACACTAAATGACAAAAGCACATAAAATTACTTAGATAACAACATTAAATCAATCCAATTTAAAATATTAATAAACTACATAATAGCATATAATTAATATTAAAATAAGAGTTTATAATTGCACTGGCATTGCTAGCACCAAGCTCTACTGTGTGACTTACAGGAATACTTAAGAAGTATTCAACAAAATACATATCTGGATTTTTCTCTAGACTCTGCCTTTTTTTGGCATTTTTTCCTCCTACTGAACTCATTGCAATGCATTTTTTGAATTGGCAAATCTGTGAAGGAAACATGCAATGCTGCCTTAGAGTGTGGCCAAAATGAGGTATTTTCTATGTGCCTACTGTCTGTATTGATCCTATGTAGGCAGCTCACAGGGTTTATGAACAGAGCTGATGTCTGTTGTACAGCAGCAGTGTGTTGGGCAGGTTCCATTCCTAGCGTTTGTGAGCTCAGTGAAAGACCTTCTCTCTGCCTCCCACCATTCAGCCATGGGGAGAAACTCCTGACATTTACATTGCATCATGAAAATTCAGTGTTTTATGAGATACATATTACTGAGAATAAACCTTGTCATTGACAAATGAACGGCTCTGTAAGTTATAAGTTAACACAAAACTGTTATAAGTTATAAGTTAACACAAAACTGTTTACTCAAAACCATTCATTCATATTTTGTTAACATTTTGTTCTTGAAATAGGCCAAGGCCATGAGATGCTATAGTTTTTGTTGTTTTGATTTCATACTGAAAACTGTACTGAAACTGAAAACTGTACTGAAAACTGTACTCACAAATCAATTAATCTGCACTACTTCATTTTCAGGCTAGCTGCCAGAGAAGATTTAAATCTTACAGGCTATGGAACAGCAAAAGGAAAACAAATTTTTACGTTTTTAAACCCACTATTCCAGACCCCCATAATGGAGCATCAGCTTTGTGAAGATCTGGATGAAACATGATCTCACTGACAGGCAGACAATCTATCTGGTGTAAGACGTGGTGGCCTGCACTAATGTGAAAAAGATGGGGATTTGTTTACATGGCATTATATCAGAGGGCAAGGCCCTGCCTCTGCAGAGCATTACCTCAACAAATGTAACACGAGGACGGTCAGAGAATCTATTAAAATATCCGAGGGGATGCACAGCCGTTTAAAACTAGGAATAATATTCCTCCTCCATTTCTCACAGCTGTCATGCAACATCTCAATAATACAAGATTCATATCTTTGTATTCTCTGCTGCTGGCAATAGTATGCATTATTTCTGAGCAAAAATAACATATAAGCATTAAAAAACATGAAATACATGGGGAGACTGTGGGGATCTGATCATTAAACAGCCCGAGATAGTTAAAATGTGGCAAACAAATAAATCAACGATGCACACTCCAAGGTGAACATCTGAGAAATCTGTGAACTGTTTGATAAATTACAGTAAGCACAGAGTGAGCTCTGGGTGCACTGCAAAAATTATTTTACTTAATCAGTATTATATTGTTTCCCACAAAAACTGAATAAATACATAGATTTAAAAAAAACCCTATCTAATCTTTAAAACAGTTAATTTAAGAAGCAAAATTGTGCAAAATAAGACTTTTTTCAGAGAATAGATCTTGCTTTTCAGCATAAACCGTACTACTAAAACGGTAATAAAATATATTGGGGAAAAAATAAACTTAATTCCACACATTCTTTAAAAGCAAGTCTTACATTTTAGAAAAACTGTCTCTTTTAAGCATGTTTAGATGTTTTCTCTAGAAAACAGGACAAAAATAATCATTAAGAGAACTGCTTTTTTTTTGCTGTGTAGCACTGCAACATCTCTATATCTCAAGATATGAGCACTTGCTTTGACTTTACAGACAAAGGAGACGCTGATGAGCAAACTTGTACTTAGCAAATAGGTAATTACCGGAGGTTGCGTTGAAGAGAAGAGCAGCTCTACAAAGCCAATGAAAAGACCAGAGATAAGAGTAAACAGCATCCAGCCGGTGAGTCCATAAACACTGCCAGAGCTCTGATGAAGCCCTGCCTCACTGAATTATATGCCAGGAATACTGCAGCTTTGAACGGATTTACACAGGATTTTCATAGTCAGATGTTACATCTGAGAATGAGACAATAAGAGAAAAAATAAATAAATAAAAATCCATATTATCTGGGCGTCTAAGTTATTTTGAGCATCGCTGACTCTGTGAAAAATGAATGCGCTATAGGTCAGATAAGAATATAATTAAGATGAATACATCAGTTCAGACTTCCCATCTCCAACCACTGCTCCATGACCACTGAGAAAAACAACCACTCAGCCAGCACCAAAAAGGCATATTTTCAAGCCTAAAACTTGAGGAAATGTGAGCAATTTATCATGTGGCATATACAGAGTGATGCATTTTGGAAACAGTGCTATAACATCACTTTCCGTGAGAAGTGACTCAGCATGTCCTTCCCCTTTCATTTGGAGTTCGGGGAACTTCTAAAAGCCCTGCCAGATTCAATACAGCGACCTGCCAAACCGCCTTCACAAAAAGGAAATATGTGTGGTCACCCGAGTAAAAAAGTGAGAGTTAGGTAAACAGCATCATCAAGGTAAGACCTGTCAGCGTGTTACAATCTACAAGGGTATTTATCATGATACTGTCGCTTTAGCCTGGAAATTGTAGACCTAATACCTGTGTGAGAATAATTAGCATGCTTTGAAGCGCTTTGCTGCCCGTCCCGTGGGCATCACTATTAGATGGCTGTTCATGCTTAATTAGACTGAGAAAACAAAGGGACAGTTTGTACTGTTAACCAACTTGAACTTCCTATATTTGGAAATTATCCCTCTCCCCACCCCCTAAATATAGAGCAACACAAGTCCAAATGACTAATGAAAAACCCCAGCCACATTATTTCCCATGGACATTCTCCTTAAAGCAGGACGAGGCTGTGTGTGTTACTTTTAGACAGTGTTGTGTTATTTAACTATTTCAAAACATACGTTATGGCTGAATGGGTATGTCGCCCCGCATCAGACATCAGTAATCAATCGGGCCGAATCTTGGGAGAAAAGGTCAGTGCTGATGAATGGCCCGGGCTCTGCTTACACTGCTGGCTTACATGGGAAGTGGGCAGCCGTCTGAATGAATGGGAACAGGCAGAGACTGCTGGGCAGGGAGACTCTCGAGCCCGAGAGAAAAAAAAAAAAAAAGAAAAAAAAATCCTGTGGCACAGTGGGCCCACAGAAAAGAATCTCCACTCCAAACAATGCGGGCCGGAAACCTACGGCTTCAGCAGATCGGCTGTACAAATCCAGCAGAGTGGGGTCGTGGAGAGAGCAGCCCACTGTCCCACAACGCGGATCCTGCGTGGGCTACAGGTCACCATCAGGCCTAAGACTACAAAGCTGGGAAAATATATTCTGCAACGGTTTCACGCATGTGAAACTAACACTGTACAGTGGAGTTATCTGTATCAGTGATACACAAATGGAAACTATTTAATATTTCTATATATAATTATACGGTTATTACAACTTAAATGAGCTGTTTTATTATTTGAATATCATATATTATATCATATTATATCATATTACATTATATTTAGTGCTGTCAATCGATTAAAAAAATTAACTACTTAATCACACATTTTTTTCTGAAATTAATCGTGATTAAATCGAGATTAATCCCACCTAACATTAAAGTTTTCAAATATACTTTTATATTGCAAAAATTTCACATTCAGTCTTCAAATTAATGTAGAAACAACATAAATACAGCATATTTTTAATATTTGTTTAATGACATCTTTTTTTATGACTGAGGGCAAGTATCACTGATACCAATTTTACTGATATTTACCGATATGATTTTTCTCCTAATATTTAACCATTGACTATAGCCATTCAACATTACAGCATAACTGAGAGCTAGCAATTTTAACATTTATTAGACTTTAAAAAATAACTTCTAATTTAAGTGAACAATCTTCACATAAACCCATTATAATCAATGTCATATTTAGCTACCAGTGCCCTTCAGCCAGTAGGAAATATACAGAAATTTAATAAAGTTATCAAACACTAAATTCTAAATTAAATATAGATGAATCTTTAAAGCTACAGAAGTTACTGATTTCTTCTTTTGTTCTTTGATGAACAGACATCACAGCAGCTGGGTTATTAGGTTATTTGGCTGCTATTACTTTAAGAGCTGCCGCTGCTGAATGTGATGCGGATCTGACACACATGTCTGTAGTTTTTTTCACGCTTTAATATGAAATCATACAGGCTACAGTGTGCGGCGGCACCGTATTTGTGCATGCAATTGAAGAGCATGCGCAATGGGCACAGTATAACGGCCGACAGGACAGGAAGATTAATTTTTACTGACATACAGCCTGACAACATCTCATCTGACTGCAGTTCACTGATGTTCTACTGAAGCTCCCTTGTCACCTGTACCGTTTCCGCGCTGGTTTGACTGAGTGAAGTGGAGTGCGCATCTGAAAAGTCTCCTGTTTGATGTGATCATAAAGACTTTCTGCATCTAAATAAACACAATTCTTGTCAAGAAAAAAAGAGAAGCTGCAGTTGTGAGTGGGAAAGCCAACCCTAGCTCCACACTTGCGTTAACTGTGTTAAATATTTTTAATGCCGTTAAACTGGAAAAATTAATCGCCTGCGTTAACACGCTAATTTTGATAGCACTAATTATATTATATTATAGACCCCAAATGATAGTGCGCCAGTAACCAAAGATTTTAATGCCAAAATAGGATGAATAGGAAGCAAATATTTTTACAGATTTGACAGGCATCAAACAAAAAACCAGCACAAGTTTTATTTTCTTGAAAAATGTTGTTGTTGATTCAAATTGATCACTGCAGTGGTCTATTTAATGGCAAAGCTACATGCTCGCAAAAAATAATATGAGATCCGAAACAACAGGGGAGAAGCATTAAAAAACAGACAGAGAAAAAATGAGAATGCGAAATGACTCAGACTGAGCTGGGCACTGAGGCTAATTTTGTTTATGGCCTCTGCAGTGCTTCTGTGGAACGGTTTAGTGATTTCACTAATGTAGTTCATCACTACTTTCTGGAGCCAGGTTGAGAGCTAAATAAACTCTACAGAAGTTAAATGAGAAAATTCTGCCAGTCTGATGCAGTTTCACACTTCAGACTCCAAGGCTTGAAGGCCGAAACTCAGGAACCTTGTGGAGTGCTACAGAGAGAGATAAATGACACCAGTTAGACTGTTTATCAAGTAGATAGAGAGCAAGCATATTACAATGGCCTTCGGAGGACTCTAACTCAATGTAATAACTGATAATGAAGACTCCTTGTAGTTACTGTCCGTCTACTCGCCACTTAACAAATGTGGCCAGTTAGCATTGAGTGTCCAGTTTATCAAGCTTAGATGAATCCTAATTGCACCTGAGTGGCTGTACATGTTAAAGATTGTTTTGTTTCTGGAGTTGCGCTGCATAGCCCCACTCACCATGAAATATCATTGGTCCAAAATCCTGCTTCACCTAACATCTTTTGATTGGCTGTGATTGTCAGCAGTATCACATTTAGTGTGAACAAAGTGGTCAATCAAAAGACCCGCTGGCCAACGGTGAACACAAACTGCGTGAGGTCTCCGCATAGATTAAATTCTTTGTGAACTCTCGATCTCATCGTCATGCCTCTTACTTTGATTAATGAGGCAGAAATAACACGGCATGATAATCCTGTCAGTGCCATCCCGGCGCTAAACAGGAACAGCACCTCACCTAAGCTCTTCCAGCAGAGATTCACAGGCCTGATAAGCAACCCTCTCTCGTACTAAATGCAAAGAATTTTCTCCATCCCATCCCCTAAAAAGAGAGACAGAGAGAAATCTAGGCCGTCAACCACCAGCATATGACATTAATATTCATGAAACAGAGACTGTGTGTTTCATCAGGGCCTCACTTTTATTTCACCAGCATCTTTGCTCAGAAAGACAGAATGATACACTGCCTCATTACATAGAGAAGTGAACCAAAAGCCTGTTGCTTAAAGTATGTCTCCTTGCAAGGCCAAAACACAAAATCCTGCTCAGGCTCTGAGTCATCTGCGGCAAGGTTGCTTTTGGGAAGTGAAAACCTCCATCAACTCTTTGTCATTTAGATATAGTGCTGGATTGAACGCACTAGTTGGTTTCAAATGCACAATCAGATCCATGCCCTGTGTTGCTGACATTAATTATCCCTCAGAGTGCAAGAAGAATAGGTTATGGCTGCATGCATGGATGCATCATTATGCTTAATTGCTTCATCAAATTGTGGCTAACCTCGTTTTCGTTTCGACAGATACTCAAGCTATGGCTATATTTAAAATAAACTTAATAATGAGCAAGCAAATACATACTTTTTCCTCCAGGAAGGGAAAAATGTGAAGTAATAATTTCCCGAATGACCTTTATTATGCATGCTGGTTCCAAATAAAGCTTTAAATGAAATTTCACAAACTACAAAGCAATATACTGTTACATGAAATGTAGGTAACTCATTTGTTTGTTTCTGCTCGGTTATGCAAAGTGCAAGTTGGCGCCATAATTGACAAAAATTTGCATACTACAAGAAAGTGAACTGAAATGTTAAAGCAAAGGTATTCTCATATTCTTTAACATTATTAAGGATCTCACGAAGCACAGCATTTTCTCTTTTGCAATGATGTCCAGGGATGACAGTGTTTAATGAGCCTCTCTGATCTAGAGTGCACAAAGATCCACAATGGTGTGAAGTCAGTAAGTTCAGCTTTTGAGATTACATTTAGGACAACAACGTCACTCAACATGATCTTTTCTGTACAATTAAAAATACAGGCCAAGACTCCTTTTCAGGTATACGAGCAGCTTATAAAATGTAGCTCTCACATCTCTGGTCTCTGGATTTAATTGAAAACAACACCAGTCAGTAACTCAGGGTGCACATGTAGGAGCCGATTCTTCAGACTACTTGAATCGCCTAATTAGGACCCAGTAAAAATAGAAAAGCCGACTTTTGAAGAACGCTGCATGTATAGAGGGGATAAAATTAGTGGCCCAACATCAGAGGAGTGAAATATGGCACCACTTGACTTATCAGCCCCTAACATGGAGACACAGGCTTGTCTCTAACCAATGATAAACAGGATGAAGCTACTGAAACAGAATGTCAAATAAGAAGCAGCTCTTTACAGTGTGGGTTACATGCTGAAAGAATAATCTACTGCAATATCACGCTTTACTGCCACAAAAATAAATAAATAAATAAATGAAAAATAAAATTTGCCTTGTTTTTTTTGTTTTTTTTTAAATTAGAATAAAATATTTAGAAAATATCTTCCTCAATATAACTCAACAAATTAATTAGGTGAAAAAAAATAAATAAAAAAAAAATTTAAAAAAAATCTTAAGCCAATAAATTTACCCAATACTTATAGTTATATTTTCTGAAAGCAAGTCTTAAAATATATTACTTTCTGATTTTGGCTGATTCTATACTAAATTAAAATAGCTTAAAAATGTAACATTAAAATTAATCATCTTAAATGTTATGTGGGCATCACAACAATATAATGTACAAGTATGAAAAATTAATATTAAGATTCACTATAATTACATTTAATTATTTTAAAAGATTAGCATTTAGATGACAGCAAAATAATCTAAATGCAAAAACGGGAATGAGCATGTACAACATCAGCACGACCTCTATAATCGGTTTTGGCGATTAATCAGCACCGATAGTTGATTTGCGGAACTATCGGTTATCGGCAAAAATCCATGCCGATAGTTTTCCGTGTTCCGTCTGTTGCTGGAGTAGTTGAGAATGGTCTGCTGTCATTATACAGTAGGAGAGCGGCCTCTAGAGGCGGAAATCACTGACAGCACGTGTTTGGCATGTGACAGCGTGCTGTACAGAGCGGGAAACTTCAAATGCGCATTTAAATGCAGCCGACAGAAAATCCTGCCGCGGAACAGAGCGCCATTTACATAGTTTTCCATTAAATAACATTACAGCCTATTTGTCTCAAATCATTGTTAATGTACATAATGACTTCACCCTAGGCTATAAATTATGTATTGTGTATTTTTCAGCAAAACATTTGTCCTTCTGTGGCTCTAATACAATCTGTATGCTTCATATAGAGAGTTGTAATACAGATCGCGCTTCTCTTTCCGTTTGCTCTGTTTTTTTAAACACCGAACTTCAAACTCATTTATGCCTCATTTATGCTTGAATTGAACGTGACGCGTCTGGTGTGTGTGATAACCGTGACTTCTCCAAGACGCAGTGCTGAGCTTTTGCACAGTGCGTCACTTGCATAGTTTTTTTTTATATTTTGATTAGATAATCATGCAGTGTTCTAAAATAGCAGCAAATAAAATGTAAGAGTACACATACAATATCAATAACCTGTGCATGTAATTTTAATATGGCCTTGTGTAGGTATTTCAAGATGGCCATCTTTAAGCATGACTGTTGAAATGAAATGGTAATACTTAACAATAAGAGTCCATTTGTAACATTAATGAAAGCTGTAGAAGTATTGTTCCTTGTTAGAGTATGCTCATTTCATTTCAACATTTACTCTTATTAATAAGCTTCATCCTTAAATTTTAAAGTTTCTTCTTTTAACATTAGTAAACTATTAAATAACTTTAATAACCAATATAGTAATTAATAATAATACAAATTTTTTTATTAATTTACAAAGTATGGTTCAGTACTGTTAATGCTTTTTTAAAAATAGTAAAACTCTATTTAGTTTTCGTTCAGTATCCATTTTAAAAACTTTCAGTTAATTAATCGGTATCGGCCAGCGTGGTCCAACCTAGCTATCGGTAAAATCCACTATCGGTCGACCTCTAATCTATTACTATAAACTTAAAAAAAAAAAAAAAAAAAAATTATATATATATATATAGAAATTGGACAAAAGTATTTAATAAAAATATGACAGATATAAATTTGTACTGATATGTTAGCAATAGACTATATATTGTGCATCCCTAAATAAATGTATCTTGTTTTATAGCCATTTAGATATTTTTACTAGAAAACAATGTTCACTTTTTATTCAAAAGACAAAAGTCTAGTGAAAGCATGGGTGCACAATGGAAAATAGTGCTAAAATAAAAATGGGCTGGAGAGCTGCATGGTTCCTGCACTTGTCCAGAAGCTTCCACATTCTGATTTCAGCTGCACAATGCCAGGATTTTCTCTCAGTGTTTGCACCATCTCTCTCATCAGACAGACCTGTTTGATCTCTCTTTCTAAAAAGCCCTGACCCTAATTCAGTGAGTAGCATGCATTCACGGAGTAATTCATAATGGAGCAGTAGAGGAAATAGGCCACTGCTCCGAGGACTGCAGAACATCTCAATGACGAGCCACAGAGAGACAGTCTGGGTTTCAAATGGCCAAACGTCTGAGCCTAAACCATGTACAAACAAAAATGTTAAACAAATACACACAATAAAGCACGAGGTGGGGGGAAACAGATTTAGAGGATCATGGTTGAATAAAACAGATGTTTTAATATTTTTTAAGCTTATACATATACAGGTGCATCTCAGTAAATTAGAATGTCGTGGAAAAGTTCATTTATTTCAGTAATTCAACTCAAATTGTGAAAATCGTGTATTAAATAAATTCAATGCACACAGATTGAAGTAGTTTAAGTATTTGGTTCTTTTAATTGTGATGATTTTGGCTCACATTTAACAAAAACCCACCAATTCACTATCTCAACAAATTAGAATACTTCATAAGACCAATAAAAAAAACATTTTTAGTGAATTGTTGGCCTTCTGGAAAGTATGTTCATTTACTGTATGTATGCTCAATACTTGGTAGGGGCTCCTTTTGCTTTAATTACTGCCTCAATTCGGCGTGGCATGGAGGTGCTCAGTTTGTGGCACTGCTGAGGTGGTATGGAAGCCCAGGTTTCTTTGACAGTGGCCTTCAGCTCATCTGCATTTTTTGGTCTCTTGTTTCTCATTTTCCTCTTGACAATACCCCATAGATTCTCTATGGGGTTCAGGTCTGGCGAGTTTGCTGGCCAGTCAAGCACACCAACACCATGGTCATTTAACCAACTTTTGGTGCTTTTGGCAGTGTGGGCAGGTGCCAAATCCTGCTGGAAAATGAAATCAGAAGCAGAAGGAAGCATGAAGTGCTCCAAAATTTCTTGGTAAACGGGTGCAGTGACTTTGGTTTTCTAAAAACACAATGGACCAACACCAGCAGATGACATTGCACCCCAAATCATCACAAATTGTGGAAACTTAACACTGGACTTCAAGCAACTTGGGCTATGAGCTTCTCCACCTTTCCTCCAGACTCTAGGACCTTGGTTTCCAAATGAAATACAAAACTTGCTCTCATCTGAAAAGAGGACTTTGGACCACTGGGTAACAGTCCAGTTCTTCTTCTCCTTAGCCCAGGTAAGACGCCTCTGACGTTGTCTGTGGTTTAGGAGTGGCTTAACAAGAGGAATACGACTTGACATGTCTGTGTGTGGTGGCTCTTGATGCCTTGACCCCAGCCTCAGTCCATTCCTTGTGAAGTTCACCCAAATTCTTGAATCGATTTTGCTTGACAATCCTCATAAGGCTGCAGTTCTCTCGGTTGGTTGTGCATCTTTTTCTTCCACACTTTTTCCTTCCACTCAACTTTGTTAACATGCTTGGATACAGCACTCTGTGAACAGCCAGCTTCTTTGGCAATGAATGTTTGTGGCTTACCCTCCTTGTGAAGGGTGTCAATGATTGTCTTCTGGACAACGGTCAGATCAGCAGTCTTCCCCATGATTGTGCAGCTTAGTGAACCAAACTGAGAGACCATTTTGAAGGCTCAGGAAACCTTTGCAGGTGTTTTGAGTTGATTAGCTGATTGGCATGTCACCATATTCTAATTTGTTGAGATAGTGTATTGGTGGGTTTTTGTTAAATGTGAGCCAAAATCATCACAATTAAAAGAACCAAAGACTTAAACTACTTCAGTCTGTGTGCATTTAATTTATTTAATACACAAGTTTCACAATTTGAGTTGAATTACTGAAATAAATGAATGAATTACTTTTCCACGACATTCTAATTTATTGAGATGCACCTGTACATTGGTTGCATTAACAGATATTAGTTTATCAAAATGATTAATGTTTTGACTCCACAGGAATTGAAAACTTGAGCAGTAAAATGGAGTGTAATGCATTTTTAATGCCTGACATTACAGGAATAACAAAATATGATAAAACTTCCTTGATAAGTTCTCTCAGACCAAACAAATCTATGTTCAGTAACTCATTTGGCTCATCCATAACCTTAAGCAAGATCCCCATGTCCTGACTATGAGACTCACATTAGATAAAGGAACCTTGAGGATCCTGCATCCAACCATTCCAGCTGCCTCGCAATTTGAGACTAAATCAATACCCCTGCACCCATGAGGAGAAATCTGATCTTTCCTTTTGGAGTCTCGAGGGCAGGAACATTACACCTGCCCATAATATCTAAATTCATCCTACCAACCAGCCAATACGCATTAAGCACAGCAACGAGTTTGTAAATAACATTCAGCCATTCCAAGAGGAAAGAGAACCCAGCTGAAGACACAACAAACATGAACTCCACTTGACGCTTGTCAAAGAGTGAACTTACAGCTTACAACATCTTGGCATGAGTATGATTAAGTATGATTACAGTGAAGTTGGTAGTTCTAAGGGAGGTCTATTTTACATGTCAGTATGAAGAGTAGTTAAAGCATCTTCAGCAAATTAAAAGTCTTCTCATAGATCAATGTTTCAGCATTAACGATAAAGCATCTTCGCAATGATAACGCAATTGCTTAATCTGATATTCATTAATGAATTATCATATTAACGTTATTAATGCGATTCATTCCTAACTACTGCCTAAATAAGTGTAATTATTTATGCAGTACAATCTATATAATATTTCACTACTTCAAGTTTAAAATGACAAAACTGCATTTATTAGCACATTTTGTTCTACAATGCAAGCAAGCCAGTAAATCTTTTCCTAAAAGAAGACTCACTGTTTAACAAAAGCACAATGTGACTGTTTGACTGATAGGTTGCTTGACACATGGCTGAGGAACATCTGTGCCTCAGTAAGACAGCACAAGATATCGCACTGATATCAGAGGATAAATCTAAGATAAAAGGGGAATGCAGGTTGGTGACAGCACAGGGCATTTTCTTACAACAGAACTGGCTATTATGCACACTAGAACCTGAGCACAGTTGACCCTGGAGACCTTGCAAACATCACATTCCTTGTTCAAAGCACTGTTTTGAAAGTTGACAGCAGGACGTCCTACTGAGGGAAGTTTGAACCACGGATAATTCACTAACTCACACTGGGCTCCTCAAATTGGAAGAGTGAAATATATGAAAGAAATTTTTTTCAAAAGTCCTAACCAGGAGTGATGCGACAATCTCTAATACATAAATCTGAATTTTTGTCCCGACCATAAAAAGCAACAGGACATGTCAAACACGTATCTATTTCTGCCGTGTTGCTATAGTTAGCCCACCCACCATGAATCTCATTGGTGCAAAATCCTGCTCCACATAACTATACATTAAACATAAAATATCTTGTGATTAGGTGAGACTGACACATCATACTGCAGTTTTACACAGTGATGTTGTAATGGAATATGGTAGGTATGCATGATATTAGATTTTTGCCGATATCAGATATGCCGATATTTTTTTTCAAATCATTTTGGCCGACAGCCAATGTCGATACCAATATATATATATATTTCCCTTGTTTTCAAACAACACCAAGTCTCTCCTGTGTTGAAACGACAAATTATTTTTAATTTTGGTTAGTTTTGAGCAAAAACTTATTTGTTAGACCTAATAAACATTATTCAAGTTGCCAATATCCGATATGCAGATATTTTTCAAATCATTTTGTCTGATAGCCGATACCAGTATATATATTTCTCTTTGTTTTGAAACAACAAGTCTCTCCTGTGTGGAAATGACAAACAAATTATTTTTAATTTTGGTTAGTTTTCAGCAAAAACTTATTTGTTAGACCTAATAAACATTATTCAAGTTTTTCCAAATTGAGGGAAAAACATATTGGAATATGGAAAAACAGTGGCGTTTTCCTTTAATACAGTATGTTACCATAGACAACGTCCAACCCTGCTCATACTGTGTTCATTTTACTTGTGCAGCTCTTAGAAAGGTTCATAAATTGCCTTAAATTTATTTTTAAAAATTATGCAGATGCCCTGTAAATAGTGAAATAGTGAAATAAAATTCCTTCTTTCATATTTGTTGATATTTGTGTATTGAAAATATTTTTGATTGACATTTAGACTCCTATCTGATTTTCTACATTTAAAAAAAAAAAAAAAAAAGGTCTTTTTTTTTTACTTGGGCTAGTTAAATTAATTTTCGGGCTACCAAAATCTGAAGGGTACCTGCTCGAAGGGCTACCAGGGATTTTGATATTTTGCGAGCCCTGATGTGTGATTTTTATTCATGTAAGCTATAGCTTCTGACCTTTAAATTAAAACAGACTCGTGATTTTATGACATCGATACCATTTTATTTATTCAGAAACACAAATATTATGATATTTGTGTAATTTCGTTTTCGCCCCCTAAGTAATTAAAACACCTTACCAGATGGGCATTAGGACCCATGGGGGGCTGTTGTTGCTGCTGCTGCTACATGCGCTAGTAACTGTTGACTCTATCGCACACTGGATCCATTTTCAGATTAAGCTAAATGCGGCGATCCAAAGCAGTGAATCTAATCATCATTAATGCAAAAGTTCGCTTCAAGAATGGCCACACTGCTGACGTGATTTTATAACTATCACACTCTGAGCACATGTGAGCTTTTCGTCTTATCGGCAAGGCATATCGGCTAGGAGTGTGCGATATTGACAAAAAATAATATCTCAATATTTTCTGGGATTTTATTGATAACGATAATTAGACGATATTTTGCTGAGTGTGTTATTGTGCTGGTACCTTAAGGACTGCTGTGGACAGCTGACTCCTAAAGTTTTTGATATTCTTCATATTCTGTGTGGTGGTCAGTTCACACTGATAGAAATTAATCTTTTCCTATAAGTTTAAACTGATTTTTACACTTTGAGCATTTTTACCTTTATAAAGCCATTTTTTCTAAAAGTGTCCGTTATCTTTTGAGGCAAATTCTTACATTTAATCAGTGAATTAGAATAATAAGTCATTTGGGCTGTTGCCAAGCAAATGAAATAAATACAGAAACTGCATCTGAAGTGGCATTTAGATGTAGCCTATTTACACACTGTTTAAAGCTGCAGTCCGTAACTTTTACCTCTTTGTCACCCTCTATGTTTGAAAACCTGGAATTGCAGTTTCTTGCGGAATTATCTTCAGTGCGCAGGGTTGTGATCCGGTGTTCCGGCACGGCGCGGACGAATCTAATGTTTTGAGGTGAATGTGTAGTTGTCAGTCACTGCACCGGTGTGGATATTTACTGCCTATGTCTTGGAATATATGACCCAAATTAGAATTTTCACCGTAATTTGCCATCTTAACAAGTAAGTAACAAGTCTACCACGTTTGTTCTGCCCAACTGAGGAAAAAAGCATTACAATAAATCGCGCTACCAACAGTGATTAAATCTAAAGATCAGTTAGCTCATATCACATCTAACTGTGAAAAGTATTATTATTATACTTTGTTCTCAAATTATTAATGTTAACAACATCAGCATTGCGTGACTATGAGTATAGTATTAGCGTGTAGATTTCAATTTCTGTACAGTCTAATATCTAATTGTCATACCATTCAAATTTCATATTAAGAAAATCTTTTAATCCAAAAAGCAAATTAATCTTCCTTCAAACTGGTTCTATTTAAAATACAAAAACTTGTGTAATCCCACGTTGGCTATCTGTAATCAGAACCACATTTAAAACTGTAATATAATTTAATTTCACTCACATGTGTTTCATAAACACATAATCCTTTCTGGATTACAAACCACCATCAAAATGATAAGTTTAATTATTCGAGTTGCTGTAAGAAAAGGCTATAAATGATCCACCACCTGCAGGATCCTCACGTGCCAGAGCCTAGTAGCCAGGAAAACTTCTTCATGTTTACAGATGTGACGTAATGACGCAGTGCCATGCTCGAATTTCCCGCGGAAACCTACCCGTGCCACTCAAATTAGAAAACATTATTATAAGCTAACCGTTGTGAATCGGGCTAAAGTAAGGCGATAGTTTTGAACACTGGCTGGTTATGTACTTTCTCAAATATTGATTTCGGATCATTTTTAACCAAAAAAGTTACGGACTGCAGCTTTAACGCAAGACATGAATGCATCTAAATTGCAATTACAAATGCATAAATAATGTTTTGATATATTAAACAAAACTTTGAATACTGTTATTTGAAATTATTTAAATAATAAAAGATACATTGAATGTGAAATTAAAACCGGTGGCAGTAAATGATTGTTAATAAGTGAGTCATTGCGATTGAACTGAATCATTTAAACGGATGATTCATTCAAGAACGAAACACCGTCATGTTGCTCAGAGATGCGAAACAGTGCTGTGGCTGTTTGGAGTTATTTTTGTTGTCAAAATAGCGGAAGTGGAAATATGGTGTTTAAAACGTAAGTCTCTTAATTAACTTCATGTTTATTGAACTGTTGTAAAATCATATTTGTAATCATGGTAATATTTGGAGAAAAACAGCACTCTTCATGTGAAAGTGATTATTATTATACTTTGTTCTCAAATTATTAATGTTAACAACATCAGCATTGCGTGACTATGAGTATAGTATTAGCGTGTAGATATTCTAGTATTCCCTAGAATATCATTATATGCTGAAACATTAAGATTTGTACTCATGGAAATTACTAAAGTAGTCAAACCTGTTCATTAGAAGGGGGTGACCCAATACTTTTGGCAATATAGTGTATATCGCACACCCCTAATATCGGCATATTTTTTTCAAATCAGCTGATGCCGATGTTTACATTTTAAGACTTTATCAGCCGATTCCGATAACATTCCGCATCCCAGAATATTGCTACATTTTTTTCTGTTTTTTTTTCAAGTTATGACTATGACTCGATATATGTACTGGCAGTCTTTGAAAACAGAAACAATTTTATTTGAAAACAACTCGATCAGCCTGTGCTGTCATTATGCTTATGAAAAACTAAACAATTCCAACTCGCTGATTATGACTTCCCTTCCCCCATCATTTGAGTATGTTGATTCCTGAATAAAATTAAATTTGCTGCACTAAGATTTGTTATTAATATTCCATGTCTAGATTTACACAAGGTCCTGCTTTGCTTGCTGTTACAAGCAAACACTTCCAAAAGCAGATTTTCATCTAGCATCAATAAATAAAGCCACAAGCCAAAATCGCTGTTGTGAAAAGGCTCCATGGGATCCAGAAACAAGCAATACAGATCCTGTGTAATCACTCTGAAATACCAGTGCTTTCCATTATACTCTTTTGACCAGCAACATTTCTTCCCCTGTTTGAGTCTTTATGTCTCTGCTTGACCTTTAGTTGGCAGAGATTTCTTAAGAAAGGCAAAAAAAAAAAAAAACCTGCCTCAGACATACAGTTCGAACATTCGACAGATAAACCGAGAATAATCTGATATATTAAATTTACAGCAAACAGTATCTCTATGAAAGCTGTTGATTATAACTGTCTGATGAGTCAGTTCTTGACAGAAATGAACAGGAAGTCTTCTCTTTACACTGTCGGTTTAAATTCCAGGTTATTATTATTATCCAGAGCTATGCAGATCAAACTGACATGCCCACAGAGTCCAGGTGCGAGTCATGTCCAAGGACAGGTCATTGCTCATTAATTCAGCACTGCATCTGAGAGCTGACAAATCCCAGCATCTATATCTCCAAAAATAACTTTGCTTTGCAGATGGTTTGTCACAATCACTATAGATAAAAAGCCCATCATAAAAAAAGACGACCAAGATATGCTTGCAACGTTAAGTCAGTAAAGAAGAGCTAAAGTGTGTTTTCAGGTTGACCATGCAGCAAGATAGAGATCAGAGCATCACTCGGCAGAAGTCTCACAACACCTACAAGAGACTTTTCCGTGACCTCCTCAGTGAGCAAGAAAAACACCACGAGATGGCCTTGAGATAGGCCTACTGTTGAACAAACAAGCAGCTTTCTATCTCCAATGTACATCAAAATATGGGAAATACATTTCACGGCCTTCGCAGTTTCACAAAAGAAAAACACAACTTGGCGTGGGTGAGCATTCAAGTGAGGTTTGAGAAAGGCGTGGGACAAAAAAAAAAAAAAAAAAAGAGAGGACACTGCAAACCCTATCAATAAAGCCCTTGAGAAATGTCTGGAGGTCCTGCATCTATCAGGAACAGAATGAAATCAGTCTGATGCTCCTCACTCACCCCGGGCAGCTGGCTGGCAACAGCCACGATCACTCAGTGCCAGTGTCAAGTGCCAGCAGCTGATCAAAGAACACAGGGCAGCCTGTGGCATTAGGAAACACTCCAGAAGGAGAGTAAACTTTACTCAAGTGCACTTCAAGAGCAAAGAAAAGAGATTGCAAACAGCAAAAAATTCTGTATTAAGACAGTAGTTTGGTCTTGCTTTCATAATATAGCAGAGTATGGCTGTGTTCCAAACTCTAGTGAGCTCCCTTGATGTCTGCTGCCTACACGAGCAGCATTTCAACTTAGCAACAAAATTGGAACTCTCTACATAGGCAATAGAGTTAGAAGTTAGCATGTTGCTAAGCTAAAGCCTAGGGCCCTATGATTTCCGCGATGCAGAAAACACAGACAGAATCTTGGAATCCAGTCATAAAAACGGAATTTACTGTGTAACGCAGAATGTCATGGAATTTGTCAAATTTTGGATGCATACATCAAATGTAGGTCAACTACACTTAAATCAAAACTGCAAAAATACCATTTAAATATGAATCCTGCCTGCTCTGCGCATCTCTGTGTGAATGAATGGCGCAGACGTGCATTTTTTGTTTACTACACACATTTTGAAGCGCACGCGACGCTCACTGCCGCCTCAATATACATGAACATATAAACATAATTTCTAGAACTGCTCTGAGAGTCACTTCATGAGCATTTTACCGTTTCATTTGAGAAAAATGAAAAATCTGTTTGTATACGTTGCATCGTATACAAACAGAAACTTAAAAGGTCTTCGCAGCAACCCGTCAAAAATAAAATAAACCAATTTAACATCATAGAAATATATTACTTAATGTAATGATATAGTACTACTATTACTACTACTACTAAAATTATTATTAAAAATTATTTTTAAAGGAATATTTACCAGAAAAATTATTTACAAGAATTTATTTAGCAGAATTGTAACTACACAACACAGTATTTCTGGGAAAAAATAAATAAATAAATAAATAAATAAATAAAATAACTTTTTTTTTTAAAATATAAAATCAACTAATTAAAGATGCTTTTGATTATTAATATTAAATGAAAACATTAAAATGGAATCCCAAAAAATAAATGGAAAACAAAATTTGGTAAATATAGCCTAAAATTCAAGTTGACAAAAAAATAAATAAATAAATAAAAAAATAATAATAAAACTTTCGTAGGGCCTTAAGAAACGTAGATTTTTGTTAAACTTTTAAAATATTCTTGTTTAATATTGTAAGTTTCATGAATTCAATTAATTAGACATGCTTTTTGATCAATAAAATTTAATTTAACCATTAAACCAGCGTCTAGAAAAATTAAGACAAAAAAAAAAATAAAATAAAATTGGGGAAAAATAAAACTTTCACAGGGCCCCAGCTAAAGACACATTTCTTTATCAGTGTTGGGGAAGCTACTCTGTAACTGTAGCTTGACCAGCTCCAAACTACTCGTAAATTAAAGTAGTTAAGCTACATTCAAGCTACCCTTCTGAAAAAGTAGCTAGCTACACTACAAGTTACTATCAAAAAGTAGCTAGCTACACAAACTACTTTCATTTTTTTTAAATTCTTTTTTTGTTACAATTAACATTGAAAATAACCAAATAATTATTAATGAATAATTATAATGAAGTTATATACCAAGTAAAATATAATGAAGTTATACGTAAAATATTTGGGGTTTAAAACAACATACTGTAAAGCAATCATGATTTCAAAGAGTAGGGTAAATTCAGGTTGATTGGGACACTTTTCCAAGCTATTTCAATGACAAAAAGTGTCCCAATCATTTGATTTTGTAAACTATCTGATACACGCAATAATAAAATACTGTATAGTTATATAAAGTGCAAACTTGCTACTAATGTAACATCAATGCAAGAACAAAATGTATCCAACTTAAACTGGATACGGAGGAGTCATAAAATCTAAGCAGGTTAAACTCACAGCATATGCGGTATGGAGACATCAATCATCAGCTGTCCGCGTGAACACTGTGCTTTGCATGACTCCCGCCGCAACCATCCTTTGTCAAATGATAAGCACACTACTATATTTCGATTTTATTTTCTGTTTGATTAGTGTTCATTACAAAACTGTGGGGGGACAGATTATATTATGACCGTTCATCACTGTAAAATAGACATTTGATCTAGAGTGCAAAAAAAAAGAAAAAATAATTAGTTTAATGTTTATGTGCTTTAATTCTTCAACATAGAGCGCATTTTAATCTTTGTTTTGCGTAAATTACAGTTGATTCATGTGAAATATCTACTCCTGTACATCCTTTGCAATATCATCAGACGATCTCTTGTCAGTGGACAGACTGTAAAGCTGCGAGATGTGTGAGATCACCACAGATGGCGGTAATGAACAAATTTAGTTTGTGATCTAGTCAGAAGACGCTGCGTGCGATGCTTCAATGCATTACAGGCTCGTGACTCGTCAGAACGCTAAACAGAATGTAGCGTTTGGTCGCTACTTGCTGGAAAAAGTAGTTAGCTACAGGAAAAGCTACAGTTTTAAAAGTAGCGTCGTTACTCTAAAGCTACTGAAAAATGTAGTTAAGCTAGTAGCGTCGCTACTTGTAGCTAGCTACTCCCCAACACTGTTCTCTATAAGCATACAAATATTGCATTTTTTACCTCGTCCACCATATTTGAGGAGTTGAGCTCAGCGTAGTGTATTCCGGAATATGTTACATGAATGCCACCTTCAAATTTGGTCTAAAGTTATCTTGGAACAACATTCATGTCATAATTCCAAATTCACTATATTTGGTGTCAATACATCAGTGCGATAGTTTATAAAGTTGCTTAAAAATGTCAAAGGAAGAATTCTACCGTGAAAAACCTGACACTTTAAACCAGAGTGGACCAATGAGATTTAACTGATGGCTGTTATTGCCTGAATGTGCATATGAATAATTAATACATTCAGTCTTTAATGATTAATTTATGAGTCTCAATCCATAGTATCACAGGTCTACGCCCTCTGGAAAGAGAAAACCGATGGTTTCTGGTTCTATGATATTTATTTTAAAATTCTATTCAGCAGCCTTGGGGAAAATTACAAGGGCTAATCAGCTTGATTAGTAAGAAAGTGCATAACTTACTCAATGAAGACTAATTTTGTTAATGTTTTCAGAGTGAAGCAAGAAATATTTATAAGGAATGAAGGTGTTTTTAAAAGGCCAGGACAAAAAGGGCTTTATGAGAAATTTCTGAGACAGCAGTTCAATTAAAAAAAATAAATCAAAAATAGAGGAAATAGATAGATCTTGCTGTTTTAAAAGGGCTCAAGTCAGCCGTGACCCAGAATATCTTGCATATGACAAACACCTCTGGCAGTCGGAACTCAAACTAAACTAAGAATAAAGTGTGGAAAAGGCCATTCGGCAAGGCAAGTCAGAACATTTCACCTTTAATGAAGCAGCTCCTAACAGAGATAGCAGATAACATCAGTATTGGTCTAGGAGGTTCTTCGTTGTCTTCCAATCCTAAATTGCTCCGTGTCTCCCAATTCTGTCAAGCATGGTTTCACTCAAGATTTACATGGGTTTGGAAAAATCCTAGATCACAGCAAATGCTCTTTACTACATCACTCTGACTTAAAGTATCACATTTTAAATTTAAGTATTTGGCCATTTCACTCGATGTGCTACTCGAAAAAGATTACAAATAACAGCGGATGTGTGGAATATGATGAGTACTGACACAAAAGGTACAGTAAAACGGCTACCTTTTATACGTACACACGTACAACACAGACGTTACACCTCTGACTACTTTGAGTAAGTTTGCAATTAACAGCGTAATAGTAAATACAACAAACTCAAATGTCTAGGTTGCCTAATGAGTTACTAGACTAACCAAACACTGCTCAAAGAATAGTACAACTTAAACTGTTCAAACATTGTGTGTCTACACTAGGGATGCACGGTATACAGGTACTGGAAAAATACCAGTATATATTATATTTCAAACGGTACGATATCATAATTTTGCTCAATTCGGTATTTCATACGCTGCTGTTGCGAAGTGCACCTGTAGGTGGCAGTGCTTCCCAAATTGCTGCACAACCGGTTAATGTGTCAACAGAACAACGCGATGGATCAAACAGATGAATCAACGTACCCGATATTAATAAATAAAGAGAACGGTAGAAGCATTACTTTATAGCATTACTTTGCATACAAAACAGATGACAGATGACAAAGGTGAATGAACTGACCTTACTGCACCTGTATGTAAGCACTGCTATAAATCATGCGTTGCCACAGTCAATTTCAACACATCAAACCTTTTTAAGCATTTGTCGCTTGCTCATCCTGATCTTTTCAGAGAATTAAGAGATTGACAGGTGAGTGCATCATTCAAAAATTCAGATTTAATTTTAACTTTTATTTACAACTGATCAACGCACATTACAGTAAGCTTAATTGTGCATGTGTGACACGCTAGAACCAGTGAAGTTTTGGACACGTATATGCACTTGCATTTCATACAATCGAATATTAATTGAATTTGAATTAAGCAAGAGTTTTGCTATATTAATTTTAGTATCAATAATATGAAGGGAAAGTTTCTGCCGTGCTGCCGACCGCTAATATGAAGCAGCTGAGAGAGAGAGATTTATATTTAATGCTCTTTCTTTGGCTATATGAGTCTGAAAGAGAAAATAATAGCGTGATTTTGAATATTACTTTGACTGTTAGAATAACACTTTACAATAAAGCAACATTTGTTGCATTAATTGCGTCTTCAGTTGTATTTTTTTTTCTTCAAACTCAGTCATAATGTAACATATGTTCCCGGTAGATTTTTTTGTTACATTTTGAGACATTTTGATTGCACTATGTGTTTGCACTGAAAAGATAAGAAGATTTGAATATATTTTCATTGTATTGCTTCAGTTATATATTTTTTCTCCAACATCAAAATATAACCTATGTTCCCTGTAGGGTTTTTGTTTACAGTTTGATACAAAGGTTTAAAGATAAGAATCTGTTTTTATTATTATTATTTTAATAAAATTGTTTCCAATTCACTTATCTTTTGAGGCAGGTTATTTGTCAACTATGGTATCGATTTAGTATCGATACCGAGGTATTACATTCTGGTATCGTACCGAAGCCAAAATTATGGTATCAAGCCATCCCTAGTCTACACATCACCTAACCCCAGGATAATGAAAATGCCTTGAGTGCAGCTAGTCTGTTTTCAATTAACATTTATATATTTCAGCCCTAAGCCAAATCTACAAGTTAGCTGTCATCAGCCCATTCATGACTCGTCAAACAGCTTAACACTTGCAGCGTGACCTTGTTTGACCCAATCTCCACATCCCAATCCAATTAAAGGTGCAAGAGATTATCTGAAGTAGCACATACTGTTTGAATTGAAGCCTCACTGTTCAAATTACTCAGCAATCCTCAGAAATGAGCAGCGATTTGCCAAAGGGTGAGAGACCAAATTTCAATAATTATTCCCAATGCTATTAGTCTCAACGTTTATTGGCAATCCTCATACAGGGAAGTCAGAAAGAATATCTTGTAAGAAGGTACTGAAACTATTTTTTAGCTAACTGTTTGTTATTTGAGTCAAGTCTGACAAAAGCCAGCATGTTGTGCGCTATTAATTCTACCAACACTAATGCTTAAATTAACATTTACATGCCAGGCAGAACATACTGAACAGACCAAAAACATGTATGTATGCAGCAACCATTTGCATTTCAGTCAAATTAGAGTTAACAGGAAGAATGAGCTGTCAGAACGGAGACTGAAGATTCTCCCCAGATGAGTCATCCCTCAAATTGCTCTTTCCCACAGCTGGAGCATCAAGCCGTATGCTTGCTGTGCTTTGGAAGGTTGCACTGAATACAACAATCACAGAGGCAATTTATATCAAGAGTGATTTCAGGAGCTGATCAAGGCACAAGATTGTTTGAATAAATTAAAGCAGGTCCTTTCAATAGCAACAGGTCTAGTGATGCAACAGAAGATAGAGTCTTCTGCAAACAGTTCAGAATACATCTTCTACAAGAACCAATTGAATCAAAATATATGATAGAGTAAACCAAAACCAAGCACAATTTTAGCACAAACACTAACTGCACTTATATAGCAGCTACATATTTTCCAGTTCCCAGGATGTTTTGAGTCACAAACACTAAGAACTGAAACTACATACAATCCCATGTTAGACAGAATCCCCACAAATGTTTTCTTAACCAGTAAAACACAGATGTCTAAACCAATAATTTCAAATTAAATTATATTGCTGAAAAGGTTTGTGAGTTTCCAGCAAGCATATTGTTGCTACATGAATACATTATGCTGTAACTGTTACTGGATTGTTTTCCTGTTTGTTGTTTTGTCAAATTGTTATTTATGTTGTTGTGTTATGATGTTAAGAGCTCATCTTTTTACATTTGTTGACTGTCACCATTTTTATGGTTTGTGTGTTAAGTGTTGAGGTCTATGTACAAGATTCTTAAACTATCTTTGATTCGTAAGGTGGCTGCAACTTAGCTGCAAGATAGTTGACTTGACATATTAAGTGTTTCATAAAACTATAAAGCCATGTTTGTGGTTAACAAAATGATAAATCAGTTTATTAACTGCTGAAAAAAAGAAATCTGCAGTTGCCTTGATTCATTTATTGGCTGAATGAAGACCTGGCATTTAGTGAACAAACCGATTCAAACTGATAAAAAGAAGTGTTATTCAAGACTATTTTAAGACAACTGAGAGAACCTAAAAAACTGAATGCATCAGGTTGTGTTGAATTGAAGTTTTACAGTGCGTAGATGCACTCAAAGAAAACTGTAATAAACTGTGCAAACGTTCCCAAGGTATCAGAGTTTTGTGCAGGGGAGCTCCTCGGCACACCATGTTGCCAATTGAATACCGAATGAGAACTTCTTTTGTCAAGGCTTCCTCATTATCCCCCATTGTAGGAATTCCCTGGCTGTTCTCCAACAACCTCTCTCAATGTGGGAATTATTTATACGCAAAGAATCCATAAGGAATTCCAAAGCATCTCTACATAGTGAAGACCAATGGAGATGCTTTTCATGCTCAGCGCACACTTGCACGCTCAGCTAGAGTGTGGAGGTCAGGGGACGAACTGATGTATGAGATTCCAGCAATTAATGGACATGCAGCCTGGAATGACAAAGCCCTCATTCTCGCACAATGCATCCTTAGCCCTCAGAGCTGGGGGTTAGAGTTCAGCCAAGGCTTTGTGTGTGGCAGCACTGATTGTCCACAGACAATGAATCTTTTGATCGAATTGCAAACTTTTCACTCGCTGAGAGGATGAGTTGAAGTATGGTTTCGTTTGCCAAATATACGAGGTTATGTAAGCAGTAGGAACACTTCGGAACTTTTAGGAAAATACACAACGCTGCTTTGTTTTTCCAATTAATTGCATAATATTGATGGGAATATTAGCCTATACTTTGGAAAACACAAATAAACTACTGTTCACAAGTTTGAGGTTAAGATTTTTTTTTTTTTTTTTTTATGTTTTTCAAAGATGTCTTTTATGCTCACCAAGGCTGCATTTGTTTGATCAAAAACACAGTAAAACAGTATTTCGTGTTAAACAGGTTGTTTTTGAAAGTCGGTGCTTGAAATAAAAGTGTTTTATTTCATTGATTTTTATTGATGACTGCAGTGTTAATATTTTAATTATAGGACTATAATTCATTGTAGGTAGCCTATAGCCTAATAGACCTGTTTTAAAAGACCGTTTTTAAAAACATTTTAATTGAGGAGTAAATATAGCCTAATCTTATCCTCGCAGCATGTCAGTTATGCGTTAATTATTGCTGGGCAAATTAATTGTACTTTTAATTTAATAATAAAAGTAACTTCATAATAACAATAATAATAATAATAATAAGAGGCCTAATAAAAATAAGAATATAACAGGCCTACATTAATTTGAAATGCCAAATCCTCTTAAGATTGCCAATAATTGATGTTTTTGACAATATCTCTTGCTATCGTCGATACAAGATCATCGTCTTTCGACGCACCCCAGCAAGAGGAGGTCGTGGGGCAGACAGCACGTTGCCTGTTACGTCGTTTGGGCTGCGTTGTTGAGCGCAGTGGCACTGATATTTCACACACTTTAAGCTTTTATTTTCCAAACGTAATAGGATTAGTCCAACGAATCGTTCGGTTGTAATGCGTACCGAACCGAAAGCCTCGTACCGAACGGTTCAATACGAATACGCGTATCATTACACCCCTAATATATATATATATATATATATATATATATATATATATATATATACACACACACACACACACACATATATATACACACACACACATATATATACATATATATACACATACATATATACACACACACACACAATGTACAACAATTGTGATCAATTTATCGCATCCTTGATAAGAAAAAAAGTTAATTTCTTTCAAAATAAAGTAAAACATTTACTGATATCCAAACTTTTGAATGGTAGTGTGTATTTAATGTACATTTTCCAAAATAAATAAATAATAGGCTAATTTGTACTATTATTTAGCATTACCACTACTAAGGACTGTAATATAATAATTACATTACATTACACTCCATGACATTAAAGACTGAACACAGCCCATTAGTCCTGAGAAACCAGATTTACTTCTTGCAGGTTTGTAAAGGTAAAACATGATGAGTAGCACATAGCCGTCACATCAGTCTGCTAAGGCTTGCACTTACACAAGCGTTTTGAGCTGAGCATCCACAACTATTAATGAAACTGCTCTGCAAAGTGCTTAGAATGCTTCTCCCGCCACCATGACATGGACAAAGTGTTTTAAAACCTAAACACAAACAGGTAAACAGCATGTTTAACTTCCTGACACAACATATCTTTAGGGAGGAAAGGAGGAGATAATGATAAGGTTGAGAACAGTACACATTTCCCCGTAGTTAAAGGTGAGTTAGTTCTTTGCACAGTGCTTTGCTCGATGTCTTTTCCTCATGTTTTCTCAATGCCAGACTGATTTGTCTGTTTAGTTAAGCTGCAATGCGTCAGCCTAATTCAAACATCCTTCAGCTCGGAGGTTCTCCTAAACCCTCTCAAATAAGCAGCCCAATTACAGCACTCATATTCCCTGCCAAGATTATTCTATCTTCAGATACACTATGCTTCTTCAAGTCCCTGTCGGAAAATTTAACATCTGACCGTGACCGAGCAGAGAGCCCTTTACAATTCAGGCAGAACTAATTGGTTAGTTGTTACACAGCGAACAATATTTTTTAGTACAAAAAGGTCTGGTGTCTGGAACACATATAACTACACGTCTTCACCACACAATCCAAATTTCTTATCCAAAGTATGTCAGAATACCCTAGGAATTTAAGTCTTGCAGAAGTGGGCTAACTTTGCAATAGCCTTGCTCTCTGAGACAACATGCCCATTCAAATGAAAATATCAATGAATTCCTATCAAAAAGAAACAACTGTTTGTTCCAGAGAGGTGGATCACATTAGTGAAGCTACCGAGAGGAAGGTTTGTATAATATCTACCTCCCCACAATGGCTTCCTGAACAGAACTGCCTCGTGTCATTCTGTTTTGCATGTGTTTGCATAGACTTACAAAGCAAACGCTGTTCTCATCCAGACATTCAAGGCCATTAACTCAAACTCACATTATCTGCCACTAATGTACATGAAGAGAGAGAGAAAAAAAATGAAGAAACAGACGTTTTGATATTTCAATGCGAAGATTTAAATTCTTTCCTCATTTCGCAGAGCAGTGTGATGACCTGAAGGCATTCACCAAGTACACATGAAAAAATGCAAACCCCTCCACATAAGGAAAACAGATTGCTGCTGGAGAGAATCGAACACGAATATTACAACACACCCCGTATCATTCTGATGTGGCTGACACTGTATCTTGAATCACATATGCTGTTTTCACCAACACAAATTAAGCTTAGTCTACTGACAGAGATTCATTTCCATTTAAAATGGTCTGAGGATATTACAGAAAAGCTAAACTTGCTGTCTTTTATTCTGAGCATTCATTTTAGCTCATGACAAGCATTTAAAATAAAGCAAGTATGAATGGCTGAATGTTAATCAAATGGGATCCTCTTCTTCAATCAAAAGACTAAATGACATTTGCAAATATTAAAAAAGAAAGGAGGGAGGAAATGTGAAGTCACAGGCATTAGAAAGCTAAAATAAACTTGTGATAGCATATTTCCCATCTTCTACAGTGATGCATTGCTCCTAATACATAAATATCTAACAGGAAGACTAATCACATGTCTGGATGGAAATGTTCCAAACCTTTCCATTTCTCCATCAAGAGTAATGCGTGTAACATTTTGTAATGACCTTACAAATATGTATTCATGCAGGGAGTGTCTTCACTAGTTATCTAGGTCAGTCAGATATCAATATCTTATCCCACACTGCCTGTCTGAGTTAAAGAATAGATGAACTAATGAAATCAGACTTTGATCTCATGCCTTTTGGGAAAGAAAAGCTTCAACAGTGCATTACAAAAATGAATTCAATATGAGAGCTTTTCTATGAAGTGGTTGCTTTGGATCCGGTGGGTTTACACAATAACAATTCAGTCCAAACACATCCAGGCAGTGTGGAACCTATGTTTACAAGCACATGGTCTGTTATCAGTTCGGATGCTTATCTTGCGCCGTATCTTCAATTATATTGTCATTTCGGCGTTAAACATTTAATGTGGTAGCCTATTGCTTGTTATCAGACTTGTAGTGAATATATGACTACTTCAAAGAGTTATGCATCAATGTTCTCCAAATAATTGCTGTTAGAGTGGCATGGAATTTGCATGATAGCTGATGCAGGAAATTGGAAAGATGAGAGGAAATATGAGCGGCATACAACCACTGTGCCAATCAATAACAGCTCATTGCTTTAGCAGCTTTTCAAATCTTCATGACAACACATGGGACAAAAAATACAATGGCAAGGGGAACTGAAACTGTTCGGTTATTCTACAAAATATAATTTTTGTGTGTGTTCAGCAGAAGAATGAAAGTCATACAGGTTTGTGACAACATGAGGGTGAGTAAATGATGACAGTTTTTATTTTTGGGTGCCCTATCCCTTTAAGAGTATTAGACCAGACTGGATGTGGTTGGTAAGACTGCAGAAAAATAAAATTAATGAAAGCTGTATCACCACACAGGCTAGAGCCTAAGCTATACAGATACATACTGCTGTAATTCTATCACCATAATCAATATTTTGAGCGCAGCACCAAGAGCACAGAGCTGCTTTAATATGCACACAGATGCCTCCAGCTGACTCCACAGGCTTAATGTCTGGGAATCTTTCAGAGACTGTAATACAATTTAGGATTCACGTCATTATTTTTCTGAACTAAAGTGGTCAAGAGGAGAGCATTTTTCACGGTCTATCACATGTATAACAATCAGAGTTCAGTTTCAAATATTGATTTGAGAGTGCAAACCCCTTCAGAGCAAAAAAAGAAAGCCAGACCTGAATATAAAGGGTACACGTATTCTCATTTCTCTACACCAGGGTTTTTAAACTGGGGTCTGGCTGCAAGGAAGGGGTCTGTGGTTACATAAATACATAAGTAAAAAAACACAGTAAATACAGTACTATAAAAATACAGAACTATAATGAGTTGAAAATGAATGTAATAATGTAACTCAAATCAAAATATTTTAGACATGCTTACAGTATTAATTATTTACAGTATAATTTAGGTTTTAAATTTTAGGATGTGGGTCCCCGGCAAGAGTGATCATATTTGTTGGCATCTAACAGACTGAAAACTAAATCAAAGAAAAAAAGTACACGTAAAACCTTGATTGTATGTTGTCGTTCTTAATCTGCACCCTTAAAGCAAAAAAAAAAAACCAATGAACCTCTATTGCCATAACTCATTATTAAACACGAAACGTACTGTCTTTGTAAAAGGCTATTCGTTTTTTACCGTTTCTGTGTATGTCTCATTTTAACGGAAGATTTAACGATAGCATCTATTGACGGTCTACTAAGTTTATGCATGCTTAAAAAGTAGGCTACAGAATAAACAGTCCACCTCCCAGAGACGGTAAGGTCTGTAAATGAATTTTACAACCTAATCGATTCCTACTTTCAATGCACACCAGTATATTGACACTTAATAGAGCAAACTGCATAAAATACCACCCTGTAAATATGAGCTATTTAATGTACAGCTATTTAGTAGAGTTTATTATTGGAGAGCACGCGCGCGCACACGCATATTCAAGCCGTTCCGCTTTCCCCGCTCGTGCAGGCGTTTCACTAGCAAGTTATGAATAAATATAACGGTAACCAGCCATGTTTAGGTACTTACCGGTGGTAGAATACTGTAAATAATCGAGAAAATGAATATTGGGGTGTCAGTGTGGCTCAGCACCGCTCTCTCCAGTGATCCTCCACGAAGACCGCAGCGAGCCAGCTGAGAAACCCGGTGCCAGAGAGTAGCATCGCGAAATTGAAAGATTTAAACGAAAAAGACCAAAAAGTCCAGACGAAACTGGATTGTGCTGCAGAGAATTGCACTTCAGAGAGATGAAATTATGAAGGTTCATTAAAAATCTCCTAGTGGGGAAGGGGTTTGTCGAGCTAGCTTTGCAGCTAGCTAAAACCAACCAGCTGTTCGCGCGGCGTTCCTGACTGAACTTTACAAAAATATGACTGAGTACGTAACTAGATGTGTCACGTATCTGCCTTCCATTGTAATGTTTGCGAATATATGAAGAGAGGTGTGCTGTCTTGTCGGCTGAGCCACGCGTAGCACCACTTGCCACAGGAGACTTCGGTTCAACATTCAAAAGCGTGACCGCGCAGTGGTGTTCCATGCGCGTCACCGTGACCACATAAGTGCGATTGGCGCAGAAGTCCAGATGATATTATCGGGGCAGCAGCACTGTATCAATAATTATTTCCCGTTTTGTGAGTATTTCTTGTTAGGGCTCGATGTATGACGTTTTAAGATCATGAAGTTGTCGTACTGTGCTCATTTTTAATCTCAGTCGGGCTTTGACTGTTACAGTACACATTAATTATGCAAGACTTCATATAGCCTATATTGGTCATATAGTGCAATATATGCAGTGTGTAAATCATGATTGTAATAGAAAAAAATGAATTGCACTTACAGCACTCTGTTATATCCACCGGCGGCAACTGTAACAAGGAGCAAATTTAACACAAATCACTGATCCTTGAGTATTGGGACTAAACAGGCAACAAATCTGAAAGAAATATCCGATACATAAATAATGTGTTAAATATTTACTATAAATAATGACAAATCTAGTATTCGCTTGAATGAATTGAGTGTACAAATGCTTTAGAGCTGATCTTCAGCTCCATCTATTGAACTGTCACCACAATCAGACAGAAAAATAATCAGATTTGCACATCAGGGCAGGCATACATTAAATGTTGCTCTTCTATTTAACTGGTGTTGTGAATATTACCAACTTAAAATAAGCAAAAAATATTTTAAAATCCCAAGCTATTTCTTTACACTCTGACTGATAGCGTATATCATCAGTATATGTTTTACTGACATACTTTGTCTGTCTTGTCTATTGTTTTTTGTTGTTTCGTTTTACCACAGCCTGTGAAATACTCATAGTAGCTATTCATAGTATTTTCCTAAATTAATAAATAAATATTTTCAGAAATATCTGACAATTTTGACCAAAAGTAAGAACTCAGCTGTGAAACCTAAGAAGTTTATTTTTAAAATAAATATTGTTCTCCTGTCAGGACATAATAATATTTCTTGAAAAGATGCATAATATTACTTATGTTTTTATTAGGTTTAATATATTTTAATATATATGAAGTATTGAATTATACTTGAGTTATGATCTGAAAACAGGTTTCAAGGGCAGTGACTGAATTTTTTTTTAATTTGTGCAATCACCTCATTCATTTTAGTTATTAATCTTTCACTATTGACTTTTTGAAAAACAATTTAAAGGGATAGTTAACCCAAAAATGAAAATTCTCTCATTATTTACACACACTTGTTGTTTCAAACTTGTATGAGTGTCTTTCTTCTGTTGAACACAAAAGAAGATATTTTGAAGAATGTTGGTAACCAAACAGTTGAAGGTAGCCATTGACTTCCATATGAAAAAAAAAAAAACACTTCTTTTGTCTTCAAGAAGGTTAGGACAACTTGGGACTGAACTCTCCCTTTAAAATATATATTAAATGATATTAAAATTAAAAATATTTTAATATTACTATTACTGTTGACACTTTTATTAAACACCAAAATATAATAGGTATAGTATAAAGAAAATTAACAATAATAGCCCCCAGTCTTTTACATAAGCAAGCTCACACAAATATGCTGTCATTTTCTTATCTCTTTTATTATATCAAAATACAAAACATTTTTGAAGCAGGGAAAAAATTACATGGGTTTAGCATCTGAAAATGTCAATGAGCTGTACCAGTACTGAGTGATGTGAAGTGTTGAGGGTGAGGTCAGTATCTACTACTGTAGTCTTTTTTTTTTAATAGTTATTATTATAATTTTTTATTTATTTATATACTTGGCAGCTCCACATGAATCTATTCTATCTGATCTATATATGTAAAATCTATAACCTTAGTTCTGATGAATAAAGCAACTCTGATTCTCTTTTTTAAAACAAACATCATAATTTCCTTGCTCCACTGTGTCTGAGGTTGTGTAGCTGTTAGGCAATTTAGAGCTACTGGAGAATGAAAAACCGTAGCACTCAAAGTATTGATTGAAACTCATAATGTAAGGGCAGCCATTGCAGAACAGTGCAATTAATAAGAGCACTGTACAAGAGAGGTAAACAGAGTTAACCCTATGGGTGCCGCATCAAATTTCATTTATCTCAAACATGAAAGCACATCAAAACAATACAGCAAAGCTACTGAACAGCAGTGACAACAATACAAATGAGATTAAATGATACAGAACAAAGCGGATTAGCACATTCCTTAATGTGTTGTTCAACATGTCAGATAATAACATTCATCCTGTAATATAGAATAAGAAATGACACTTTTGAAAAAGTAGTTCACCCAAAAAATGTAAATTGTGTCCTTTATATGCATCATAAACTATCAATGCTCAAATATCATTTGTAGCGACATGAAATTGAGTAAATGATGACAATTTTATATATATATCAAAGCATCTAAAAAGAAATATTTGTTTTTAAAAAAAACAACAACAATGACACACTATAAAATCCTGGTATTGTTTATGATCTCAGATTACAATTTGATGTTTAATTCATTTTAGTTTCTGTGCAGGCAAATGTTGAGAGTGTACAGCATATGGATTGAAACCCACATCAATGGAAAATAATGGCATATTAATGCCATTTAAATTGACTCTGAATGAGGTCGTATTGTGATGTGCAAATCTGCAAATGATTCTACAAATGAAATTAAAAGAGACTGTGATGGTGCAAACATATTACATCAGTACAACCTATGTTGAAGCTACCAAAAGGGTTAACATTGTTATTCTACCAACAAAAAAAGCAAGATAATGATAAAATAACAAACGAAAGCCCACAACAAAAATCCCTTTTGAAAAAAATCAAAAAACTTACCAAATGAAAACTGCCAAAACTACTTTGCACCGTAATTATAACCTCTTATAGTTTGTTTTCCGGACTGCCAAGTGTCTGGTTCCAGTATTTTCTAAATGCCGAAGCTCATGTCTAGTTTTTGGTAGCACGTTCAGGTAACAAAGTACTTTTTTTTTTTTTTTTCAGGTATTCATGTGTGGTTTTCTCTCATTTATTCTGTAAATCTACAGGAAAGATGGTGAGAAATGCGAGGCGCAGAGTTATCTCTGGTCTGGACCACAAAATAGATCAGCAATAGCACCAAGTCATGATATGTTCAATGGTATGGCTGCTTACACACCACACTGAGGTCTCTAGAAAAGATTACGGTGATTGTTAGAATACATACCTACTACAAAAGCAGTTTGCATCATCTGCTATTCACTAATGACCACACCTTGCTACCATGAGCATCTAACAGCAGAAAGAACATATACTGTATTTCTCCATAAACAAGACAGCTAAATTGGAACAAATCTTCTCGGTTTTTCTCGCAGTACAAAATTAAAGATTCCCCAATTCGCCTTAATTACGTAACTATAAATATCTGTTATTTATACATACAGTACACTGTCAAAATATTTCTACTGGTACAGTCTGTTGACTATAAGAATACAGAATACATATGTATATCTTGGACTGTGCTGCTATACATATTGCAGGTGCCACACAATCTACCCCCACAACAGACCGTCAAACGCCGTTTTAGTCAGCAGACACAAGATCTTGTGCTGACTAGTCAAACAGCACTGTAGCTGGACCAAGTAACAAAAATAAAGAAACAAAATCCATCTCTGCAGGTATATTTGACTCAAAAAATAGTCATTTGTGAACCATTTTTTGATGCAAATTTATGTCGTATGATAGATTTCTTTGTCCGCAAAAGTAATGATAATGAGAATATAGTTCATTTTACATAGATAAGGTTCTCTAAAAATGAGCATGAATCATTTATGAAATAATATTCAGCACATGCTTTCTTTGAAAATGAGCAGAAATGTTACTTTTATATAGGTTTTATCTCTCATTGTACATTGTGTTGTCACATTTTTTTTTTTTTTTTTTGATTTTGTATTGCTTGAACCAGAGCTGTACTGTATGACAATGATACAGAAAAAATGGCAAAAAAATTATAGATAACACCTTCCACTTTGGTTTGCGATTCTAAAAGCATGTGTAACTTTTAATGTTATTCCATTTATATATATATATATATATATATATATATATATATATATATATATATATATATATATAAAAGTGAAGGCCTGCTACATGTTTCCATTAACCACCGAGACAGACTGTAAAATGACTCTATGACCACTCATCCATCGACAGCCACAGTGTACCACATATTCTCATTTACAAAAAATATATATATTGCATGATTTGCATTTTTTATTTACACCTTGTGGTAGTTCTGGTATGTGTGTCTGTTGTGGAGCTGGTGTCCTGAAAATCCCTATGTGTTTCCTGCAGGCTCATGGTGCACTAAGTGCCATGTGAGGACATGACCGCCACACTCTCTCGTCCTCTACATTGTGCTAATTCCATGCTTTCTCCCTCTCGATCTGAAACTGTGTACCAAAACGATGAGTAGCATGATTATTCATATGCTTTTTGCATCCCTGATGTACTATAAGAGGTCATCTTTTGAGAGGTTAACTTGTAGGTTAGTTTGTTAACTCATTAGTGGCATCAATAATCGGAAAAGAGTTGTATATTTGTACATGGATACTTAATATATGCAACTGTCATGAATAAAAACAAAAGGAAATGAATGAACACACAGTAAGGGTCATTTTAAGGGTTAAAGCGCTTTGAATTTCATCTGCTCAGACATTTAAAAGTGTGCAATGCATTGTGTTTGTGTCACATTATTTTGAAAGTGCACATGAATTCATGTCTTTGCTCTATTCATCAAACTATCATACGTATGTTACTATTTCTTTTAGGGTGGTGAAGAAAAACTTGTTTTTTTTTTTTTTTAGCTCTGTTAAGTGTTGTCATTACAATGTTAAAAACTAAAATTCTGTCATCTTTTACCCCCTTATGTTTTTTTTTTTTTTTTACTTTCTTTTGTGAAAGCAAAAGATATTTAAAAAAAATGTCTCAGTGCTTTTACAATGAAAGTCGATGGAGTTTGATGTCATGAACAGAAACATTCTTCAAAATACCTTCTTTTTTGTTACACAAAAGAAAGTAATTCTGGAACAACATGAAAGTGAATAAATGACAGAATTATGTATCTATGAGTGGCAGTTTTTGTGCAATGTTCCTCTCTGTTGAAATGAAATAATAAATATAATAAACGATTATAATAATTAAATAATATTTCATTATATGATAAGTAAATAAATAAAATCATATCTTGTTGCACCCATATTATGATTGATTGGTTCAGTAACATTCAGCAAAATCCCAAAATCATGCTAAAAAGGTAATACATACAAATCTATTCTTTATTTATTATGTAAACATGTATATAATAAAACAGGGTTAGACTCTCAAAAACTTCTCTAGACCTTCATAAATTCTATTTCAAACATTTTAGCTCTTTTTCTGTGACTGGAAGCAAACAGCCAAAGTTCCAATTTCAGAATAAATCCGCATCCAAACTGCTTCTGCGACTAAACAATCAACAGACCAGCTAAAACCGGTTTGCCTATGAGTAAAGCATCTTTCATTCCAAGATGAAGTAATATTCGGGCATTTGCCAGTTTTGCAAAATGTGCACTTTCTTGTAAGTTGCTTTGGTAAGCAAGTGTCCGCTCTGAACATAAATGTGAAAGTGATGTAAACATAAGAAAGAACGTGTCATGAAAAAACTAGAAGATGCAAAGCGAAACATGTTGCTAGGATATGAGGTGATGATAACAAAACAAAACAAAGGAACAGAGATTTACTAAGATGCTTTTTTTATTAAAAATTATGCACCTCAGAGAATGAGCTGGAATGTAAAAATGCTAATCTTGAGATGTTTTGTCAAAAGCAGTAGAATGTTTTCATCACTGTTTAGATATAAATGGCATATAAAATACAGTATAATAATAAATAAACCAACTAATGCTTGAATCAATCTCTAACATGGCTATAATGCTACTGAAAAGACAAAGGTTCATTTCAGAATCTGTTACAATGAATCTCATCTTACACCGCCCATGAGTCGAATCAAGTTAGTATTAATTACCTCTCAAAATCCCCAAACAGCTCATTTTTCCGGCTGCTCTAGAGTTAGCCAATCTGTTCAACGATTGATGCTACAGTAGCAGAAGTCCCCTGCAAAGCAGAATGTGAGCTAGACTGGTATCCTTTCGGGTTTAGACATAAAAAACGTTCACCGACAAAATAAACAAGTTGCAAATCCAATGTAAGAGTGAATGCAAGTGGACTGAATCATTTACAACACGTACTGTAAATAGCTCTTTTGGCTCAAAAATGCTCTCATGCATTCCAACCCTCATCAAAAAGTAACATATTAGAAACTGAATCCAAAATATGACAATATGTTTTTATCAATATATTGTGTTGCGTGCATATATTGGCCAATTTATTCAAAATTACTAAAATTTTATAATACATTGTGCAATATATGCTATTATATTATATACAGTTTTTTGACATATTACAGTACATTCCTAGCATTTTGGATATTCATTTCGATATTATTCTCTTGTATGAAGGCTTTAAATAAAAAAGGAACACAATATTTAGATCATTAAACAGTTGTATATCTTTTAGAAAGCACCATATTTGACAATTGCCCAGTGAAATGGATCAAAAATACTTAGGATAAGCACATCTCCCGAGTGAACGAGATGATCAGTCACCTCTATCTACCTAAAACTGTGTTTTGACACACAAATAGAATACCTAACTTTAGCAAGTAGGTCTCATCTAATCTGGTTACTTGATTTACAAATAAAACAACAATTACAAGTATGAACAATTAAGTCTTTGCTCAAAATGTAAAGCCATTCACACGACAAATGATGGCTCAATCACGGTTTGGGAATCTGAGCAGGTCTCACAGCGTGACGCTAAATAAAACGTGTCGAGCTCAGAATCGCTAAAAGCTTAAAATGGTGTCTGACTCTTTGACAATCAATCCCCTGATCCAAATCAACCTCTTCCACAAAGGTTGACCTTTTCTGACGCAAAGTAGCACTTGATGCGCTGGTCTGTCATGTATAAGCAAACGTTACATCCAAACAAATGAATAAAATCTTCACCACGTGGCAGCTGCGACTATAGCATAGCTTCTCCAACCGACATGTACACTTCCCTGCTCACAACTCACGCTCGCTAATGTTTAACGCTCCGATGCTAGTCAAGTATGAACATTGATATCATTGACGACTCTCAAAACGCCACTGCAAGACAGCAGAAAGTTCGATCACATTAGCGAAATCTTGGCGAAATTTTGCAGGGAGAAAAGAGCTATTGTTTATCGACAATAGTAGCGATATACAAAGCACAGCTCAAGAAAAGATCACTTTCAAACCAAGCAGTCAACGTGGTAAACCTGGTGAACTTGAAACCCACTGCGAAATCTACGTCCTCACACGAAATTTCCAAACATGAGGATTTCTATTAAAATGACTGGATTTCACTCGCAAAAATTCGCCGAACAACAGTTAATGTGACCACACTTGAAGGCTTATCAGACAGATGCAGGATGGTGTTGAAATCCTAAAACATCAAATACTGAGGTGTTCAGGATATGAGGTGCAGTCACATTAGGAAAATTTCGCCAAAATTTCTTGTCTATTGTCAATATTTGAAACAATGTATGAAGAACAGCTCACGTAAAAGTCACTTTCAAACCAAACAGCTTTTTGTTGGTCAACGAAATCTGCTGTGGGGAAATTTTTCGCCCTCATGCAAAATTACCAAAGTGTAAATTCTTAGTAAAATTTCGCCCCGTGTAAACTCGCCCCAAACAGCATTAAATGTTACTGCACCGTAACAGAAAGCTGCTTGGTCTGAAAGTGACTTCACGCATCGCAACACTACTGATAATAGACAACAAACCATTTTTGCTCAAAAAATTGTCGAAATTTCGCTGTGATGGCACCTACGTATAAGCAGCAGCCATTATCTGCTGGAAGATCAAATTAATGATATATTATTAACAGAGTTCAGTCTGAAGACTTTTTATAGCACCGTACGTAGGCTGTTAAAATGCCTTAATGTGGTGATTGGCCATTGGGAGGGGCTTAGCCATGAACCACGCACCCATAACCCCTTTAACCTGCGATTTGGAGGTCAAGGGTTCACCTTTACTTGCTTTACGATTTGAATTTGTTTCCCAGGCTGAAGAAACAGTACAATGTTCAGCCATTTGTTGCAGTTTTAGACATTTTTCAAATGTACAAGCTGACTGCACATCTGTACAAGTGATAAGACACAGAACATGCCACCTCTCGTCTGACGGCCATTACATCCCCCTTGGACAATGGCTAGCATGCTAAAATGTACATTTGCCCAGGTATGTCTGTTCAGACAGTGAAAATACATGTCTTTCTGTAGAAAAGAAGCACCGTTGGATGATATAAACACAATAAAAACCTTTGGCCGCTGGGAATAGCCCTCTCATCCCAAAGAGATTTTCCCCCAAGGGTCTTCACAGAGAGAGACAGGCGCTGGGTTGCCGTTTCTGGTTTAACCAAAAAACAAAAAGGCTCGAAAATGGCCTACAAAGGCAGTAGATTGCATTTTTTGTCACTTAAACGAAAAAAAAAAAAAAAATACAACAAAAAAACAAAACAAAAAAAAAACACAACAGGAAAAAGCATTAAAAAGCCCTATTAAGGCCAATGTATGCCTTTTTTATGTAAGGGGGCATCGCATGTTGATGACAAAAATACTATACTTTATTATGGCACAACATCCTATCCTCCTCACAGTACAGTACACTTTATAGTCTTATTGATTAAGGAAGCTGTAGTATTTTTGGCATTACTATAGTACTTTCTGAATAGAGCTTGTTAACCGAGAGAAGTGAGGTTGGCGTAAACGAAAAATGTGACTCACAGCAGTCACCAAGGTTTTGCTTCAGTGCAAGTTTGTGTTCAAAAAGTGTAGAAGGATATAGAAGCTTCTGTAATTGAGTATACATATGTTTATCAAAAATTGCATTGGAATGAAATGTTCCCTTATTCAAATGGTTGCCATTGCCTCCAAGCCTGTGTCTCTGCCTGTACTGTAGCTTTAACAGATGAATTGTTGTGCTTTGTAGAAGAGTGTTTCCATTTTCTCCTCAAATGTGGAGAATTAGTATCAGTATTAGTGTGTAAGTAGAGAACGCTTGCAACATCTGAAACGCATGCATAACCATGTGTAATACCATCACTAATGGCCATGGTGCTAATATATGTTGCAAATTCATATGCTACCCTTTAAAAAATGTGGGGTCAGTAAGATTTATTTTTAAAGGAAATTAATACTTTTATTTATCATGGATACATTTAAAATGATCAAAAGTTACAGGCATTGATTGTGTTACACAAGACTTCTATTTTGAATAAATGCTGTTCTTTTTCATTATCAAAGAATCATGAAAAAAACTATCATAGCTTTCACAGAAATATTGATCAATATACTAAAAAGATCATGTGACACTGAAGACTGGAGTAATGGCTGCTGAAAATTCAGCTTTGCAATCACATGAATAAATTGCATTATAAAATATACTAAACCAAAAACTGTTATTTTAAATATCTCAGAATATGACTGTTTTTATTGTATTTTTTTTTTTTTTTATCAAATAAATGCATTCTTGTTGAACATAAGAGACTACTTTGAAAAACATTAGAAAATCTTACCGACCTCAAACATTTGAATGGTAGTGTACATTTTTCATGGACGAATTTTGCACTGTGGAATGTCATATTTGAAAATACAAACAAATGTTCAGATTGCAAATGTCTACTGTGTTTGTCAGTATAGCAGCACTGAGAGTGTTGTGTGTTTGAGGTATACCTGTGAAAAACCTGTTATCTGCTGGATATGGTTGAGGCTGTTGGCAGAATGAAACAGAAGCTTGTCAGCTGTGCTCTTATCTGACGCACCATCTGATAAGAGTCACTAAATCCCAAAGATAAGTTGAGGCATATAAGATATTCTTTTTAATCTGCTCAAGATGACCAATCCTTCTGAATTTGAGGTAAATGGACTAGAGCAAAACCTTGGAACACAAGCATTTTCTTGTGATACATTAAGCATAACGGAAAAGAGAAGAGGAATAAACCATTGGAGGCAGGTGTGGGCGTGAAGACGTTGGCTGGCTGAGCAAAGGTGGAAGGAGCTCAGAGTTTGGGGAGAGTGTGGCCTGTAATCTCTGGGATTTCAGAGGAGAGTGGCGTGGTCTGGGTCTGCTGTGTCCATACTAGCCAAAATGGCTTTCTGGTCTTCTCGGGGCGGGCGGCGGTACAGCAGAGCGGAGAAGCGGGCGTATGGGTCCTGGCGAGTCAACTTTTTCTTCTTCTTGCGGAGGTAGAGAGCTTCTTCTGGCTGGAGGACCTGAGAGGTGTGGGGCTGCTGGGTCTGAGAGGGGGGCACACCTGTACAGAGAGAAAGACTGATGAGCACATGAGGACAGGTGTGCTAAAAGTGAGGAAAGATGCTAAAGGTGGAAAAACCAGTAGCAAAAAATTTCTGGTCTCTCTGAATGTCTACTAGCCTTAAAGGGGTCATGAACTGCCTTAATTTTTTTTATTTTGTACTGTTCTCTGAGGTCCAATTATAATGTTATCAAGATTTTTAGATAAAAACATCATAATTTAGAAGTAATAGGATATTTTCTGTCCTGTTTTTAACACCAATCATCAGAATGCTCTATTTGAATAGGTGTGGCTGATTGTAGACTCTGTTGTGTTAAAACACATAAAAACTCAGTACATATCAAACGATCTGTGCTAACAGACAAAGTAATAGTGATCACGTATTAAAAACAGTTACTCATGCTTGCGTGGTGCGACATTACTGCGATCTAACATAGTCGGTACAGCATCGTCTTTTAGTTTCAATCTTTCTGAAAATCCTGCGTTGAATTGTGCCTTGTTTGTAAACGAATCTGCGTTAAAATGAAGAGAACAAAGGACCAAGTTCTTACTGACGCGGTCTGGAATTTCATTAAAAATAAAGTTCATCAACATCAAGCTTATCATTTGGTTTCTGCGTAGACTTCCGTTTGCCACTCTTGTCATTTACCTACTATGGGCCAGTTTTACTAAGCAGGGCAAATTAGCGCGAGAGGGCAATTCCAAAACAACACCGATGGGCGTGGAAATTTCTGCAGGTGATTTACTAACAACCGTGCAAATTAAAGAACACAGACGCAACATCTCATTTACATATCAATCAATGCAATATACCAAGCACAGCGCAAATAAAGAATAAAGAAATAAAGAAGCCACAGTACATTGAAAAGAAACGAAGGCCAAAAAATGAAGGGTTGCAAGAAGTTTTGATAGACCTGGTATTGCGTGACTCCTAGTCAGGGGTTCCAAGTCATCTTTTATTTCCTGAAGCAAATTAAATGTAAGATAGTCTGGCAAACAATATGTTCGGATAATGTGTTCTTCTGGCATTCCAAATAAATTAATACGTGTGGAAAAAAAATCCTCTCCCTTCTACCACACACTCTCTGTTCTCTGCTTTGTCCCTCCTAGCAACAATAATTGCAGCCATTTCAAGCGCAAAATAGTTAAGACATGCTTTTTTGGGCGTTATATAATGGTGCAAATACCAGTAATTTGACGATCGCAAACTTTAGTAAATCTCGTTGCGTGATTCATTTGAATACTCTCCTACCATAAATTTAGCATCTGAAAGGGAAACTCCTACAAATGCATATTCAATAAGGTCAGGTGCAAAAGTAACTGTGTCCACGCCTTTTCAGTGCTAATTCGTTACTGCGCGTCTTTAGTAAAACCCGACAGTACTATTTTAACGCCAAAAGACGGTTTGCGCTGGTGCAAGCTGTTAGTAAAACTGGCTTTATGTGCATGAATCGGTGAACAGGGCTAAACAGGCAGCTATGTAGAAGCAGGCGTTGATTTTCCTCTGCGGAGGCGATGTTTAGCCACACTATTACATCATAAAGTGGCACATTCCACAAGCTGTCATTTTAGCAGATTGGCTACATTATAAGCAGTTTTTAGACTAACAAGAAAGTTTTGAAACTTACAGAATGTTTTTAGAGCACAATGACCTCTTATATGTAGGATTTTTCAGTTCATGACCCCTTTAATATACAGGTGCATCTCAATAAATTAGAATGTCGTGGAAAAGTTAATTTATTTCAGTAATTCAACTCAAATTGTGAAACTTGTGTATTAAATAAATTCAATGCACACAGACTGAAGTAGTTTAAGTCTTTGGTTCTTTTAAAGGGATCCTATTATGCTTTTTCACTTTTTGAATTTTAGTCAGTGTGTAGTGTGTATGTTTGGGCATAAAAAAAGATCTACAAAGTTACAAATCTCAAAGTCCACTCCAAAGCAAGATATTTTGTTTTTAAAAAATCCCTTTTCAAGAACTACAACGAACGGCTCGTTTGGACTACAGCGTTGTTTTCCTGTATTTGTGACATCACAACTTGATCCATTAGAATATCATTAAAATAAATCCCGCCTCCGGAAATTCGAATGCACGTTTCAAAATCGAAACCTGGTGCGGGTGTTTTTACATCACTGTATTGTCTTCAGAAAATTTTGCATGTCATTTTCATTTCATCCTGCATGTAATGTCTGATAAAGCAGCGTTTGTGAGCTGAGCACTGCTTTGTGTACAGCGTTACCAGGGAAACCTTGATCTTTACCACTACAACAGCGCCTCCTTCTGGCAGAGAATGAATTTGCTTTTAGTCATTCTGCCTAGCTGTTCGCCACTCACAACGCAATGGGACAGCTAACCAATCACAACACATTTAGTTTTTCAGAAGGCGGGCCTTCATCAAACCCGGAACTAATCGAGCCGTCTGTGCCAGTCTGGGGAGAATGGTATTGTAATAATGTAAATTATGTGAGAAATAATGCGTTTTTCGAACTACCAAGCATGAGAGCATGTTCTAGTACACCCCTAAAACAAAATCAAGACTTTGTAAAAGAGCATAATAGGACCCCTTTAATTGTGATGATTTTGGCTCACATTTAACAAAAACCCACCAATTCACTATCTCAACAAATTAGAATATGGTGACATGCCAATCAGCTAATCAACTCAAAACACCTGCAAAGGTTTCCTGAGCCTTCAAAATGGTCTCTCAGTTTGGTTCACTAGGCTACACAATCATGGGGAAGACTACTGATCTGACAGTTGTCCAGAAGACAATCATTGACACCCTTCACAAGGAGGGTAAGCCACAAACATTCATTGCCAAAGAAGCTGGCTGTTCACAGAGTGCTGTATCCAAGCATGTTAACAAAAAGCTGAGTGGAAGGAAAAAGTGTGGAAGAAAAAGATGCACAACCAACCAAGAGAACCGCAGCCTTATGAGGATTGTCAAGCAAAATCGATTCAAGAATTTGGGTGAACTTTACAAGGAATGGACTGAGGCTGGGGTCAAGGCATCAAGACCCACCACACACAGACGTGTCAAGGAATTTGGCTACAGTTGTCGTATTCCTCTTGTTAAGCCACTCCTGAACCACAGACAACGTCAGAGGCGTCTTACCTGGGCTAAGGAGAAGAAGAACTGGACTGTTGCCCAATGGTCCAAAGTCCTCTTTTCAGATGAGAGCAAGTTTTGTATTTCATTTGGAAACCAAGGTCCTAGAGTCTGGAGGAAGGGTGGAGAAGCTCATAGCCCAAGTTGCTTGAAGTCCAGTGTTAAGTTTCCACAGTCTGTGATGATTTGGGGTGCAATGTCATCTGCTGGTGTTGGTCCATTGTGTTTTTTGAAAACCAAAGTCACTGCACCTGTTTACCAAGAAATTTTGGAGCACTTCATGCTTCCTTCTGCTGACCAGCTTTTTAAAGATGCTGATTTCATTTTCCAGCAGGATTTGGCACCTGCCCACACTGCCAAAAGCACCAAAAGTTGGTTAAATGACCATGGTGTTGGTGTGCTTGACTGGCCAGCAAACTCACCAGACCTGAACCCCATAGAGAATCTATGAGGTATTGTCAAGAGGAAAATGAGAAACAAGAGACCAAAAAATGCAGATGAGCTGAAGGCCACTGTCAAAGAAACCTGGGCTTCCATACCACCTCAGCAGTGCCACAAACTGATCACCTCCATGCCACGCCGAATTGAGGCAGTAATTAAAGCAAAAGGAGCCCCTGCCAAGTATTGAGTACATATACAGTAAATGAACATACTTTCCAGAAGGCCAACAATTCACTAATTTTTTATTTTTTTTATTTTTATTTTTTTTTAAGTATTTTTTTTTCTTATGAAGTATTCTAATTCATTGAGATAGTGAATTGGTGGGTTTTTGTTAAATGTGAGGTAAAATCATCACAATTAAAAGAACCAAAGACTTAAACTACTTCAGTCTGTGTGCACTGAATTTATTTAATACATGAGTTTCACAATTTGAGTTGAATTACTGAAATAAATGAACTTTTCCACGGCATTCTAATTTATTGAGATGCACCTGCATGTCTTAATATTCAATCAGACTGTTCATCCAGTAACAATTATTATAATATTATGGAATAGTATTATAATTAAAACAATTGTTTTAAATTATGTAACTTATTCCTTTGATGGCAAGCTGAATTTTCTGCAACCATTAATCCTGACACTTTCAGTGTCACATGATCCTTTAGAAATCTAATATGATGATTTGGTGCTCAAGAAACATTCTTATCATCAATGTTAAAAACAGTTGCTCTGCTTAATATTTTTGTCAAAAAACTGTGATATATTTTTCTCAGGAAATTTCTAAAGAACAACATTTATTTTAAGTATAAATCTTTTGCAACATAAATGTCTTTACTGTCAGTTTCACTACTGTCACAATCTTCTGAAGCAGAACCAGTTGAAAACCACTGCATAAAAAAAGTAATAATAATTTTATTTACATTTTTGGATAATTAGAATTTTTTTTTTTATGTCAAATATAAACTGTTTTCTTGCACACTACACACTAAGTGTTAAAGAAATAATGTGATAATGTGAGCATAAAGTATGGAATAAAGTATCATGAGTCAGGATAAATGAAGTGGATAATGTTGTTAAAAAGCAGTATATGGCACAGATCGTCATCAGTACAGTGCCAGTGACCACTTGTATTCTAGGACAGGGTTTTATAGTGTTAAAGGAAGCTCAGAGAGCACTTTAGTGTGGAGAACCACTGTAATGATGAGTCTCTCTCAACACCACCTTCTCACACCTCTGTGCCCTAAAAACATGAAATGCATATTTTAAATAACCTGTGAGGACAATGTCCCTTTTCCCTTAATAGATGATGCTCACACTTAATAAATACATTGACTTAATAACTGACTTAACAGCAGGCTGCCTCCATAGACAGCATTTTTGAGGCATCATGAAGGCTGTTCCAAAGCGACCCAAATCAGTCACTTACGATGTTCCAATTCAGTTAGCATACTTCCACAGAAGGTACAGTAGTATACAACAAAACAACTCAATAGGTTTTGGAACAGAGTTTACAGTATGTTTATGAGAACATGTACCTTAATATTTTGTACAACAGGCATATAGTATATGAACTACAGTAGATTGTGACTTGTTCCTCACCCGTCTTTCGTCTGGTCTTGGAGTTGTTATTGTTGATGCCGACTTTCTTGGCTTTTTTCACTCGTTGATATCTCAGTGCTTCTATCCTCTCAGACCCTGCAGAGCCACTTGCTGCACCTCGACGTTTTCTGTGCAGGAAGCAAAGAGAGGCAAAACCATCACACAGGGAAAGGGCAGTGCGGTGGCTCACCATGTGTTAAACTGGTCATAGTAGTGATCACATGGCAATTGTTTAACTTACTGTTGCTAGTACAGGCCTACAGGCAACTCAGATTACCCATGAATCTCTTACACTCAAATGATCTGAACCAAGCATGGTCCAGTTTAGCATGATAAGTATGATGCAAAACATTTATTTGAGTGGAAAGAGAGGTATACTTAAAGTTTTTCAGGAATTTCCCTCCCTAAATTACATTTATAACTGCAGGTTTTTCAATAATTAGAGATCAAATCAACATTTAAACAGAAAAATAAGAATTTTGTTTTAAAATGTATACAATACCTCAATATGGCAACATTATGTATCTGTTTAAAGAGAAATTTTGAGAAATCATGACATAGATTGGGGTAATTACAATAAATGAGCATCCTTAAATACATATGAGAATAATACTGTAATGGTAAAGTACTTTAAAATGTTACTTATGAAAACATTTTTATATAAAAACTTTTATCAATCCATTCTCAGACATTTAAGTTTGTATGTACAGTCTTCCCATCCAAATACAGTGTGGAGGCACTTAAACCGGCAGCCCGCATACTCTGCCCCACACACTCGCACACTCACACACACACACACACACACACACACACAGCTCTCATGAGGCACAATAAAATAACAGAAATAGCATTATAGAGGGGCCGTCCTTCTGTTGAGGCTGCCGAGAGAAATTAAAGGCCATTAGTAGAGGGGGAAATCACAGCTCAGCGACAAAGCATTGTCAGAAATGTGCTCATAGACATGAATACTGTCTACAATGGGCTTCACCATGCTGACAGGGGGAGAGATGGCGGGAGGGGAAAATGGCTACTTGGGAACAGTCACATAATGAAAAATAAAACAAAGCACTTGGACAACAAATGTAACAAGTATTTAATCAGATATTTGTTGGTTTTTCAACTGAAGAGCAATATTTAGCAATGGCATGCATGGCAATTTGCACATGGAACAGAACTTTAAAGGGGAATACTCTGGAAAAGCACTTCATAGGGTGAAAGCCACAACTTAAAAAGGAGCATTTTCTGGTGCCAATAGTGCTTTCCCCATTGTAAAGGAAGTGCAGGAACTGTTTTGGAAGAAAACTTGCTTCGCATGATTGTGAAATGTGTTCTGCAGTCCAAACAAGTGCAGTTTTATGCATACACTGCGCGTACACTAGATCAATCATGATTATACAAAAAAATGTAGCATTTTATCATACAAGGTGTCTGTACAAGGCTCATGGTTTTTACATCACTTGAATTGGTTTCAAGTAATAAAAAGCACCTACCTAAAATGAAGTATAACATGCAAATCCTGCTTGAGACGATCCCTAACAAATGGTCACCTTGATCCAGGTTGAGTTCAAATTCCCAGCCACTGCAAGTAGTGTTCGTGTTGTCATTTAATATAACCCTTCGTTTAAAAGCACATTTATTTTATAAACAGGAAGTTTACCAGGAAGGTTACCATGAATCAAACCGTGAGGACTTTCTAAATCGTGGATTCTCATAAAATAAATATTAAAGCTCGGTTCTTGACATTTTATTTTTATTGCGTCTCAAGCATGAGGTTGTGCTGATTAAATGAAATGTGCTGGGTTTCCTAATCAATAACTGGGAAACGTACATATGCATACTAAGACCAGAATGCATATAAGATTCAAGACTGCAGAACTAAAATATGTGGCTATCTGAAAATAAATATTAAAAAAAAAAAATCAGTAAACTTGGTAATAAACGAAAGGAAAGCAAGACCCAAAGACTTGTATTCCCCTTTAAAGGACGAGGTGAATAAAAGCCCCACCTGCTGCCCCCCCCCCTTTCAGACATGGATCCAACCCTTACCTATTGCGGTGTAGAGGACCTGGTCACAACAACGCTGCCCAGATAGCTGAGATCAATCAAAAACAAAGCAGGTAAGACTCGAGGAGTCATCAAGAATGACCAAATGCCCTATTTAAGATGATGGCGACATTGCAACAGATGAGAGCAGACAGTCCCTGCAACACGATTCGCCCAACAAGCCTCCCCCTGGCAGTCAGAGCTGGGGTGACCTGGGTGACAGGAGGCAGGAGAGAGGGGGGGAGTGTGGAAAAGGCAATCATGCGGTCAGGTTACTTTGGAACAGGAGAAGAGCCCTGTCCCAGTTGTGCTGGACACACCAACCTCAGCCTCCACATCATACATTCTGAGAGTCATCCTAAAAAGCCTAGAGTTAGTCAAAACGGGGGCTTCATTTGGACTGGGATTGGTCAATTTTATTGCACATGTGGGGTTCCTCCTGTTGGGTGAAAGGCAGGGTAAAGCATGACAGTGGATGGAAAGGCTGAGATCCTGTGGTGGTGTAACTCTGATTCCAGGCTTTTTAGGGGCTTCGTTGTTGCATTTTAAATCAACTTAAAATGGAACTTCTCCAGACACGTAGCCCTAAAAGGTCTGTCACCACGTCTGTGAAGCAAATAATTCATCTTGACTTGGAATCTGTTACCCCACAACCACATTTGGTTAAAGTCGCTCGCTTTTGGTCTAAGACAAGTGCTTTAAAGTGCTTCACAGACCTTATGAATGAAACTGGATGTCTGACATGAAAAGCAGAATCAGTGGCATAGAAAACTATAGCACAACTTGTCTATGTAGAAAATGGTTTTGAATGGTTTTGAATAATGCAAGGCATCTGGGGCAGTGTATCTATGAAAGGATGAGTTCTAACATTACTAAAACCAGCTTAAGGCAAGCAGCAAACATAATTTTGCCCATGTGAGCAAACTGTAGCTTTAGACTAAAATCAAAAGTGTGGTTATTTCTGCACTGAGAAGACCCCTGAAGGGTCCTAGATGTTACACTTAGGCCAGATAGTATATGGCTTATCAATCCACACTCTACAGGCCTAGTGCACCTACCCTGAAGCTGATAACTGGGGTGGAGAGGGTTCTGATGGAAGGATCTCCTCCTCAGTCCTCCTCTGGGTTGGCATCTGCCCAAAAATGTTGCTGCTTTCTACAGGAGGTGAAGGGGACTGTGACGGATAGCTTGCTGCTGAGGTGGCAAATGCCATGTGGGATCGGTAGCTGGGACTTGCCCTTCGGCTGCCTTGGCCTTGAGCGGGAGAGGAGGAGGGGGAGGACCTTCTGGAGAAGCTAGCCAAAGAAGGAGGTTGAAGGGTGATCTCAGACATCTCAGGAGGGATCGGGGGTTGGATGACACTGGGACGGGGCCTGGGGCGCACTACAATCTCCGGTGAGCCTTCGTGAGAACTAATGGGGCTCTGAGTTAGAGGTGAGAGGCGGGATGGCTGGAGAACTACCATGCTGGGTTCCATCCTGCGGGGCTGCCTTGGGCTAAGTCTGGGTGTAAGCTCGTACCATCGCGTATCCAGGCTTCCGAATGAGCTTGGGCCAACCATGTGAGACACCGGGTCAGGGTAAGGCAATACCGGTATACCCATACCGTGGCTTGTGTGTCTTAGCTGCCCTAGACTCTGTGCCTCTTGCATAGGTAAACGCTTGGCTGGAAGGCCCTGAGGCTTGACCTTGCTGGGAGACTTGCCTGGGCGGATCTTTGGGGCCTCCAGCTGCAGGATACCAGGGTACGGAGATACTTGAAGGGTGGAGGGCTGGAGGGCACTGGGAGGAAGAACAAGAGGGGGAGGAAGGGGAGGTTCCGGATGAAGATGCAAAGGGTGTGGGGGTGGAAAAATAAAGTGAGGACCTTCGATTGTGGCAAAAGTAAAATCGGGTCGCTGCCAGATGTCTGGAGAGCGCGAGGTGGAGGGGTGCGCCAAGGGAAGGGTATAGCCAGAGACTGCATAATGCTGAATCTCTCCCTCACCAATTTCCTCCGGGATGGTGGGATGACCGAAAGGTCCCTCCAGGTGGTAAGGAGGAGAAGACATTACTGAGCTGAGAGGGCTGGTGTCTGGCATGTAGAAGGGAGGTGGAGGCTCAGGTTCCCCTGGACTTCCCAAATAGCTGTAGAACTGGCCATGGGAAAAGGCTCGGAAGTGAGGAGCACCACGAATCTGCCCTGTAGCCTGGAGTCGACTGGTCTCCATGATAGTCATGCCTTCCATGGGCCTCTGGAAGCGGGGACTGTAGGCTGGGGGCTGCAAGTAAGACTCCTGGCTAGAAGAAATAGGCGAGATCTGATGGGGTCTGAGGGTAGCCATCACAGGCGGCATGGGCCCCGGATCGTCATTTTCCTCGTCCGACTGTCGAAATTCAGGGTACAGGTCAGACTCCTCCACGAAGGGGAAGCCCTCAATGCGCCGTGCCTTAACTGGAGTTTCCACATCTGTAGGTTCCATGACAAAGCGCCCATCTGGGCCACGACTGATCAATTCGATTGGCGTGGTAGCCTCCGCCTCGTGCTTAGAGACGCTATATTTCTTGCTAATTATTGCTCTCTTGGTCTTCTTGTATAAAGACAGCTCCTTCTCCTTGGCAGGACTTTGAGGAAACTTCTTAGCTCGTAAACCATCCTCTGAGGACTCTGAAGGAGGTCCTATGGAGCGGACACTTTCTGGACTAACCTTTCCAGAAGATGATCTATAAAAATGGGAAAGAAAAAGAAAGAAGAATAAATAATGAATTATGGCCATTGTAGTTTCAAGTAAAAATATGTCTCAGACAACTGGTTATAAATCTGATGTTGTTTATCACTCATCTTAATGCTCTCATTTGATGATACCTGTGATTCAAATATACTTATAATACACCACAACAGACCAACACACACTGTGAACAATTCTTTGACAGTCTCGCACCCAAGGTATTTCAATCCTATCACACCCACAACTCTCAAAGTGACAGGTAAGGTGAGCATGACGTAAGCTATAAACTCCAACAGCACATATACATGTCAGCAACTGAAACTTGCTTACTTACTTGAAACGAATGCTATCATTGTTAGTAAGTCAATGAACTGTTTTCTGGAACTTACATTTTTCTGTTTTCTGGACATACATTTCTTAAGATAACCAGTTGTCCTCAAGTTTTCAGTGCAGCTTTCTACTTTTTCAGCATTAACCACAATAATTGCTGAAGGGGTTTGTTTACTTTAAGGCCATAATCACGTGAGCTAAATGTAACCTATGATTTAGATTATTTGCCAGTTTATCTTTTTTACATCTTTATGCTACTTTACATATTAAAAACAATCAGTTATCTTCAAATAAAATTAAAAATATCTAGGACACGACTTGAGAATAATTACACAATTTTTTTAAGCACCATAAAGTAGCACCCTGAAACCTAATAGAGATGATTTCATATGATTACAATGAGTTTGATTGTTGGTTGTAATTTTCACTCTTTTTTTTCTGGATATATCTTGTCATAACTCATCCTTGTTAAGGCCTTATACTCTCCAGTCACCACTGTTTGAATGTCACAACTAATTCAGTTTTAACAGTATTGTTTTCTCAAGAAATGTGTTTAGTGTGTGTGTGTGTGTGTGTGTGTGTGTGTGTGTTAGACATCACAAATCTACAAAAATATGAGTCCTCATTAATCATAGGTGGTGACATTTTCCAAGATATTCAACTGAGAGTATTTATGTGACCAAACAACGAGAAATAACAAGCATAGCCCAGAAAAGAAGAGAGAGAATCAGAAAATGTTGGAGCCATAATACTTTATTCAGTAACAAATATACATGTAATGGCTGGAGCTTTGTTTTTGCTGAATCATTACACCATGCACTTTTGCTTGTAATGGCTGCGGTGACGAAGCTTGGTTTCCATGGCAACTGCCTATTGATGACCACCATTCAGGTGCAATGACATTATGCCTGCTCCAAGCAACAATACAGTGCACCATAAAGCAGGCTTTTCCCCAGCCAAGCAGAAGGAACACACAATACACACTCTTTAGCAAGTCCTAACCAAAGAAACTTCCCACCATTGTTCTCACAAATGTTTAGAGGCATAATACACAACATGACTGTTAAGAGAATGAAAAGAAAACTAAACACACAGACAGGTTTGAACGGATATTGGCTTGCTAGTCAACAAGGCTGTGCTTTCATTTTGCAAGACTAAACATGTTTTGGATAAAAACATTGATAAAACATCAAAGATTCAGTGTTTTAGTTGTAATTATCCTTATCACCTGATCATTTCAAGTTGTTGTCTTACTAAATGTTGTGATGAAAGATAATGGCATCAGGATTGCTGACAGAAAGATGATATCAGACCTTATAGAGGCCACCAAAATAACCCTTTTCTGGCTTTACTTGGCCTTCCATGCTAATTTCTCAAACTGAGACTTGATTCAGATTCAACAGAACATGGAAAATTCATACAACATATTGTTGCTATTTTAAAAATACCAATCAAGCTAAGCATTTAAGAATGATTGTCAGGCAATATAGTACCACAGTTAATACAGTTTTTGGCACAGAATATCTCATTAAAAGCTCAATCTACTCTTACCATTCACTGTAAAAGCAATTACAAATAACAACACAAAGTGCATAAGCTTCACAATATACTAGGATTGTGTATTCTTTACCATTTATATAAGTTAAATCCACTAACAAAACAATAAATAACAATAAAAAGCAATCTGAAGGCAGGAACACCAGCTGCTGCACGTTAACCTCTGGTGTGCAAAGGTGTGTTGGTGACATACAGGCAGTAGTTCAGGTGCTTGGGAGGGAGAAATCTGAAACAAACATTATGGGGGTGATTAAGACACATGAAAGAGAGTGCAAGCTACCCCTTGACAGCCTGTGGGCTTGATGTGTGCAATGTTATTTAAACTACTGTAAATGTGTGGAAGCACAAAAGTTTGCATGCAATGCATTATGTAGAATAAAGCAAGTCAATATTATTATATACACATTAGAATTTAACATTGGTACTGTGTTCACCATGTACGTTACAAATGCATGATAGATAGATAGATAGATAGATAGATAGATAGATAGATAGATAGATAGATAGATAGATAGATAGGCTACTATTAAAAATGTGGACCTGTGGAGGAAAAAATATTTGGCAGACAGGGAGAAAAAGAAGCAGATCACACAGAGAGACCCATCAGGAGTGTGAACAATGCTAAGAATAACCGAGAGTAAACTAGGGAGGTTTGACTAAATAGAGATGTGACTGCATCACAAGAGAATCAAACTTACATCCACACACTCATCTTAGAGCAAAGTTCCAACCATGTAATGGATGACTTGATGAGAGCTCAGGGAGCTGTATTAAATTTGATTTAGAGATGATTGTGTGTGAAATATTTTTTTTTCTTTTAAATGTCAGTAAAGGGCTAAATATGATTTAAAATCTGGTTGCTTGCTTAATTTCACATAAAGCAAGTGTTATGAAAATCAGAGACGTCATGCCCATTCAAAGTGAGATTTTTGAGCTAAGTGGATTTTGAATGTAGCTTCCAAAAGACAAAAAATAGCCGATTAATATTTTCTATATTTAATACAATCACACCAGCGTGATTAAATCGTTCAGGGCGTCATATCATCAGCTGCTAACTTCAAATATGCGTTCGCTGGCTGGCGCTGAGCGCTGAGACGCGTTTTTTTTACAGGGCTGCGCATTATAACCAATCACACACGACGCTGTTGAGCTTATGAATGCAATGACCAATCAGAGGTGTTCAGATGAGTCATCGCTAAAATGCAGGTGTTTTCTTCACTCGCCCGCTGACTGAATACCTCTTTCTGGCGAATTCTCTCGTTAGAAACAATAAAGTGCAGATGTGTATACGAATCTGTAAGTAAGATATTAATTTCACGGTGTAAGCAGCTGCAGTGATTTTAATGGGAGTTTTTGAGAGTACTCGAAGTAGACTGTCAGTGAAAATGTTCTTTGATAATGTAAATGTTCTTTGCTCTCTTTCGGTAGCTACAATGAAAGTGATTAGTAGCCTAACGTGCAATGTTTTTATTCACATTAACTTTCAATGTTAAATTCACATTAAATATAAAGTCAGTAGTATTAAAAATATGTTATGGTATGACACCCATAAACAGACAGGTTTTTATGCATAGTTAATAGATTACATTAGGTTACTTTGACCATCACCCACTATCAACATAATATTTTACATATGATTACATTGAATATTTATGAATATGAATATTTTACATATTTCATGATCTAGTTAATGCTTTTGGGAATGTTTCGAATAAAAAGGAAAAAATAAATAAAACATAAGTGCTGTTGTGGCTGCTGTGTGTCACATGACGACCCCCCCCCCCACCCCACCCCACCCCAACTCACCCCAACTCGTGCCCCCTCAAAAATAATGAGTGCATGACGCCCCTGATGAAAAGCGTTCATGATAAACTTGACCCAATTCTGTGACAAGGATTCCACAGCTCTTAATGCACTGACTCATAATCAAATTAAAGGTGCTATGTCGCCCTCTGCAGGACAAATGAAAATAAACTCATGATTTAATCAAATTAAAGGTGCACACCAGGTTATTTACAACCTCAGATCTATGGACTGCAAGTTTGGTATGCTGTCCGTTCCCACAAACAATTCTGAGTCCCTTAATTTATAAATGAAACAGGTAAATACACTTATAATGGAAGCCTAGTAGGCAAACAGGTTTGTGTAGTGCATACTATAGAAGATATATAAGGAACTTATTTTTTTTCTTTCTTCAAAATGAATGTACATAGTGCTTTTCACAATACTCATTGTTTCAAAGCAGCTTTACAGAAAATTTTTATGTTCATAATATCCAAATATTTTCATGCCTTACAGTCACATTTAGCACATTAGATTTGTTTCTAATTGTCTTGTTTGTATTCACAGTCTTGTTTCTAATCAAAATATCTAAAAATTCTTAAATTAAGATGCATTTACTAGATAAGCAAAATGACGTAAGAGATTCAGTCTTGTTTCCAAGGGGAAAAAAACTAAATTAAGTGCATGTTGCTTAAAAGAAGTAAAATTATCTGCCAGTGGGGTAAGAAAAATACTCAGTTAAGAATATTTTACTTACCCCACTGGCAGCTAATTTTACTTGCAAAATGCGCTTAATTCAGGTTGTTTTTTTTTTTTGTTTCGTTTTGTTTTGTTTTGTTTTTTCATCTGGAAACAAGACTAAATATCTTATGTAATTTTGCTTATCTAGTAAATGCAACTTAATTTAAGAATTTTTAGATATTTTAAACAGGAAACGACAAAAATTCTAAGATAAGCCTTTTATGAGATGGGTGATAATTTACATTTTGCAACAAAATAAAAAATTAGGCAGTAGAGATTTACTATACACAGTAGTACATATTGCTTCACGTGAACATACTGTATGTATCTGAACAAAGTTGGATATAATACAGTGGTAAGAAAAAGTATGTGAAACCTTTGGAATCAGTTGGTTTTCTGCACTAATTGGTCACAGAATGTCATGTGATCTTCTCAAAGTCACAAGTATAGACAAACACAGTGTGCTTAGCTTGTGTGTTGTTAGCTTAAGCACATTGTGTTTGTTATTTTATGCATAATAAATGCAATAAATATAATTAATGCAGAAAACAATTAATTCTAATGGGCTTACATATTTTTATATAGAGAGAGCAAGAGAGAGAGCTGTGCGATAATAGTTTTTTTAAAAAAATTTTATGTAACTATCACTAATACTTCTATATTAGTAAACCAAACTCCAATCAGATGAATTATTTTTGTAATACATAACCAGTTGCTCCACCATGAGAACTATTGTTATCTTAAAATAAAGATAACTGCAAACAAAAAACATTTACTTACACTCTTGTAGGTGTTTCAAAATAACACAAGCTTTATATTTCTGATGTGAAACCCTCTGGCACACTTCCCTGCTTCCATTATAAGTGTATTAATGTAAATGTTTCTTTATACAAACATTCACACACACTAAAACAGAAATTAAGTTGAAAATAACCCAGAAAACAACTTTAATTTCATGGTCCTAATTGTAAATGTGTGAGTTGGGCAGGTTGCCAAAAGGCAACAAAGTCTTAAGATTTGGGTCTCCTGTGTGTATAGCGCATGGGTTCACAGCCTGCCAAAACAACCGTGCCCAGCAGCGTACATGGGACGCATGCGACATAAGGCAGTGCACACTGCTGAACAAGGTGCAGGCACTCACAGAGGACTGGAGGGCGGAGGCCTGTAGCTGCTCCTTTCCTGCCCTTCCCAGTAGGGTTCTATGCCAGGTAGAGGGGTAAGAGGACTCCTGCGGCAGGAAACACAATAGAGATGGGAGGGATGGGGAGGGGAGGAGTCATTTGGCCATTAACGTGGCTGATTTCCATACAACCAACATAGCAGGAGGGGAAAAAAAAAACAGTGACACGGAGAGATAGAAGTGAAGGAAAGAGGAAGGAAGAGCTTGAGGACATAAGAAATGATAATGATTGAGGGCACTGGATTGTTCATTTATTAAATGACAGTTAATCATCTTTCACACATTTTAGGGCCTGTGCATGCAGGGATGCCAGGGCCAGCTTGGATTCATGCAGTCTCCTTATTTTGATATTCCAGTAGACATTCAGTGGTTTATTTGAGATTCCTGGCAAAAGCAGCTGAAATACAGTGGAGTGCAAAAACCGGAGACTAAATGTTTTGGGTCTGCATTTTTTTAATAAATATATTCCAAATTTATATTTAAAAATTACATTAAATATTTTTATTACAAATTATTATCTGCACAAGATTTTGGTGAAAAGTTCAAAATAAAAAAAAAAGCCCACTTTTGCTTTAATAACAACTGGATGCATCAACAAGTTTTACACAAACTTGTGGAGTTTGTTTTGATGCTCCAAAGACTCCAAAGACTTCTTTCTTTCTTTCTTTCTTTCTTTCTTTTTCTTTCTTTCTCTTTCTTTGACACTAAATTCCTTTCTTTGACACTAAATTCCTTCCAGATTTTCAATTTCAAACTTTTGCCTCCGCTGTATAATTTTGCAAAGCACAAGCATATGTAAAAGAAAGAACAATAACTCAAAGTACATTATATTTTATGAAAAATTAATACTTGATGCCATAACAATACTGCAGATAAAAGCAGTTACATAACTAGCTAAAATACTCCAATACTAAAGCACTACCACAAAGAGATACCATATCCCATCATATCATGAAATAAAGTGAATTGCAATAGCAGTATGTTTTTAAATGTCACGACTATGGAGTTTATGACTGACATCATACCAGAGTTAACCCACTTATCTTTAGATTACTAAAAGATGCATGTAGGAGGAACTATAAATGTAATATCTGAGACATCACTATAAAACTATTAATAGAGAAGCACTGATATATGCTCTCTAGTCACTTAAATCTCATCGTTTGTGTTTCTGAAGCATTAGAGAACATCAGAGGATGTCACGTAAAATAGCTTCTTCTTGCTTGATGAAAGCAGTATGCAATACTGTGATAGGATAATACTTTAAATATTAGATTATGAAGAAATAATATGAATAAATACTACTGAATGTATAAATAAGAAAATCCTAGTCACCGATGTCCACTGTTATTAGCACTGGAAAGAAAGACAAACAACAGAGTTAGTGTAAAATGTAAGTTAAGACAAGTCGAGTTTGGAGAAATAAAGTAAAATATCAGAGAGAAGAAACTCCCTGTTCTTCAGTAGTGTTAGTATACCATGGTAAACGCAAAATAAAAACATGAAAGCATTGTAACAGGCATTCTTTGAAGCAGAGACAATACAGCATGCACATTTACCATGGTAGAGAATCCACAAATATTGTTGTTATCACCATTAAAGAGTTCACCCAAAAAAATTCTGTCATTTGGACTTTTCATACTACATCTCTGGATTATCGTCTTTTTAAAAAACGGTTTTTGACACTGGGTTAAGCTACATGTCGCACTAGTAATTTTGAAAGGCGATTAGCATGCTTTTAATGGTGGGTTATGAAATACTGCTTAATGTTCAGGAAAAAAACAACTAATCATAAAAGCCTCAATGCTGTAAATATTCGTGCTTATAAGCAGTTTTAAGTTAATATTCACAAAAAAATTGCACATGTGCATATGTGATCCTGGACCACAAAACCAGTCTTAAGTAGCACGTGTATATTTGTAGCAATAGCCAAAAATACACTGTATGGGTCAAAATTATCGATTTTTCTTTTTTGCCAAAAATCATTAGGATATTAAGCAAAGATCATGTTCAGTGAAGATATTTTGTAAATTTCCTACCACAAATATATAAAAACATAATTTTTTATTATTAATATGCTTTGCTAAGAACTTCATCTGGACAACTTTAAAAGGTGATTTTCTCAGTATTTTGATTTTTTTTTGCACCCTCAGATTCCAGATTTTCAAATAGTTGTATCTCGGTCAAATATTGTCCTAACAAACCATACATCAATGGAAAGCTTATTTATTCAGCTTCCAGATGATGTATAAATCTCAATTTCAGAAAATTTACCCTTATGACTAGTTTTGTGGTCCTGGGTCACACATAGTATCTATCAGTTTTGAGACACACAAGAACAAATTTTCTTGAGACTCCATTATTATATAGACTCCATGTGTGATTAATATTCATCTTCACAATAAATTGATAGTCTGTGTGTTTGGATTATAGCAAACAAAATTATTTTAAAAAAAACAAAAAAACACTACTATGCACTTCAAATCACATGTTGCACAGATGTTGCATATCATGTACAGTGCTTGTACTGTACGAGCATGTTTTACACTTTCTTTTCAGTGTCTTATTGTTGCCATGGGAACTCAAAAGCAGCAGGTCACTTTGAATCAGTATCTGTGCAGAAACCAATTACTATGAGGATGAACCTGAACCCAATCCTACAATACTTTCTTTGCCAGGGTAGTAAGTGTCATCAAAACCATGAACATTCATTAACAGCAAGTCAACACCACAGTCAATTTATCAAGCAGGAATACATGAACAGCACTTTTTCCTACAATAACTCAGTATTATCTAAATTTCACGGCAAAACATTCATGTATCAAATTGCTAATTAACAATCATAAAACACAAGATCAGTTACAGGGAAAAAAAATAGGAAGAAATTTCAAATGCCATTAATAAATGCTGTAAGACACAATGAAAATGCAGTTCAGGTCGTTTCCCAATCAAGGTTATTCTCCCTGATGTTTCCTGTCACCTCTCATTTGGTAATTAATAAAAGAGGCAAAAAGATAGATAGATAGATAAATAGATAGATAGACAGATAGACAGATAGATAGACAGATAGATAGCTTTAATTAATTAAATTAATTTAATAAATTAATATCAGAACTATACTTCTTTAAATATCACAAAACATGAAATTGGTGAATTAGATTATTAGGGATTATTGGGTGTTAAATAATGGTGCAAATACCAGTAATTTGACAAGCGTTAGTAAATCACGTTCTGTGATTCATTTTAAAACTCTCCCCCCATAAATTTTACATCTGAACGGGAAACTCCTACAAATGTATATTCAATAAAGTCAAAAATAACTGTGTCCATGCCTTTTCAGCGCTAATTTTTCACTGCACGTCTTTAGTAAATCCTGACAGTACTATTTTAACGCCAAGAAAGCTGTTAGTAAATCTGGCCCTTAGTGAATAAGATTTGAATAAGCCAATACAGTAATGCACAATAACATCTATTGTAAAGCAGTAAATCTCAAGCAGGTGAAGCAACTTCCAAAGGGGCTTCAAGGTGACTTAAAACGATTTAAAATAAGACAAAACAAGGATTATAATAAGCTATCTAATCAAGATATTTCTTCTTTTAATTCATCCCCTCAACAACTGTTTGTTTCCTTTGAAGAGCCAGAGTTCACACAGGATTTATATATTATATATTTATACTTTTCCATTTACAGACGTGGAAAAGTGTGTGTATATATATATATATATATATACACACACACACACACACACACACACATACATACATATACATATATACACATATATATATATATATATATATATATATATATATATATATATATATATATATATATATATATATATATATATATATATATATATATATATCATTATTTTCATTTAAATAATTCAATAATTATTTTAGTTACAGAAACCAAGACTTTGAAAATAAAACTAAGGCTAGGGAGCCTTTAAATATAGCTGTGGACAACCTTGGAGTCTTTAAGGTTGAGAACCATTGATCTAAAGTGCAAATCAAGGCAAACACACGAGAGAACTATTTAGAAATCCAGACTAATGAAAAAATGAAGAAACTGCTCTTTGATGAAATTAACTTAGACCGTCCAGTCCATAAACACACTACATCCATGAATCACCGGCCTATCACTGAGCAGTAATTAATGGCTTTTCTAATAGGATCTTTAAACGAGAGGGCGTGCCTGTCGGATGCCTTGATTTATGAAGCACACTCCACTCTCTGTCTGAATAAACTGAGGTGCAAGGGGAGAAGGGGGAAGTTCATAAAAGACATTACTTACGGAGTCTCCACGCTCTTTCTGAGGTGTGTTATAGACAGAGGGGGATCTGTTGAAGAAAAAAACAGATTAGAGATTTCAGACAAGCATTAAAAGACTGGTAACACTTTATTTTGATAGTCCACTTTAGACATTCTACTAACAGTAAGTAACTTTGGTACTACATGTCAACTAGCAATCATTAAAGTATTAGTAGACTGTCTGCTTAATATCTTCTAATACTTTATTTTGATGGGTCCACAACATACAACATATCGACCATGAGAAACTTTGCAATTATATGTCAACTTATTCTACTAACCCTACACCTAACCTAATAGTCTACTCTGAGAGTTAGTTGACATGTAGTTTCAAATTCTGCATCATCAGTTGTGTGATTCTGGCAACTGCCTGTTATTTAAACCCCTTCATACTATAAGAGAACAAAACTGTGGGAATGTCTTGAATGTTAAACATTATGGAAAGTTTCTCAGTGTTTTCTGTCCATCATTAGGGTAAGATGTGAAGGGCATGGGGTTGGATGAGAAAGAGGAGGGCATTCTGACCGTGAGGGCACCACTGACCTCGTCTCCGCTTGAGCTTACGCCGTCTCTGTTTGTTGACGAAGCAGGCCGCTAGCGTGCTGAAGAGGATGGCTGCTGCCAGGAAACAGATGGTGGCCACAATGCCTGCCACCACCGGCCGCGCCAGCCCCTCGTCTGGCACCTCAGGCGGCGGGAAGTAGTCTGAAAGATACAAACAAGCTCGCCTTCAGCACACACACACACAAAGCGCTTTCATTCTTAGTGTGGGCTGTTTCAACAATAAACCATACAGCTCATTCTGAATGATTTAGTTAATAGGAGGAAAGATTTGAGAGATTGAAACAGAATGAAATAGTCGCCTATCTTGATGCATTAAGACATTCAAAATACATTCAGAATCACTGTGGGATGCTTTGAGAAATGAAAACAAAGCCTGAATGGCAGCCTCGTGTTTATTTTGACTTCAAGTAGTGATTGAATTCTGACTGCAGTGCATAAACAATCTATTTAGTAAATTCAATCATTCAGAGGTGACTGTCGATCACTGGAAAGTGGTAACAGAAAAAAGACTGTCAATAAAACAGAATAAAATAAAATAAAATAAAATAAAATAAACCCTAACACTACCATTCAAAAGTTTGGGGGCAATAAACTAATAAAAAGTGACAATAAATTTTATATATGTTACATTTCTATATGTTACAAAAAAACTATATTTTATATACTATTTATTTTATATAAATAAATGCTGGTCTTTAGAACTTTCATTTAAGAATCCTGAAAAAAAACATCAGTTTTATTAGGCAGCACAACTGCCTAATAAACATTAATAATAAGAAGAAATCAGCATATTAGAATGATTTCTGAGGGATCATGTGATGCTGAAGTAATGGCTGTAGTCTTCAGCTTCAGCTTTGCCATCACAGAAAAAAATGAAATAGATTAAAATAGAGCAGTTATTTTAAATTGTAATAATATTTCATAATATTACTGTTTCATTGTATTTTTGATCAAATAAATGCAGTCTTGGTGAGCATATGAGACTTCTTCCAAAAAGTCCAAAGTCTTCTTCCTAAATTTAACATACTTTCTTTGGATAATATTTATTCTTTGATTTGGATTTTCTGTGGTTTGAGACATAGAAACATTTTTACACAACAAGACTAATAATACAGTCACTGAAATAGAAACTATATATTTTTTAAAAAAAACTTATATTAAAACAAAAAGTGCACAATGCATCTAATATTTCTAAATATGGACTTGTTTTCATTCCCAAAAAAGATACTCATTCAAACAAACTGTGTGTAAGTCATATTAAATCCAGCAGATGGCAGAAGAGTCTAATCAGACCATCACTATTTCATAATTAACTCATTCCATTAACGTTTGTGTGGGCCTACACAAAAATGTCACAGTATAACATGATATTATGCGCAGTAAATCTCACAGTACATTTTGAAAACCCATATGGACTATAAAAATCCTCAGAGCACTGACCTGTGCTAGAGACTCCCACTACATTACTGGGCTCACTGACAAGGTCCTCCATAACCGCCATCACTCTGAACTCATACCAGGCCTCCTGCAACACAATGCAGAGACATGTACAGCATGCTTCCTTTAAATAGATGACTAGAAAACTCAATCAAAGTTGCAGTAGATTAGAAAGTTGTAGGGAGTGTGAAATAATTTGAATACATTTGCATCTAAATGTAACAAGATGTGACAAATATCCAAAAATAAGCATTAGAAATAGAGGTATCTTCTTAACCTTTCATTACAGTGAAAAACCTTGAGGGAGATTTTCCCACCTTTTTGCAAATGTACACTTAATAAACATGCCTGTGACTAAATGAGTTTATAGTGTACGCTCAAACACTTTTTCTCCTGCAGTCATGCCTTATGTCAATCTTTTAAAATAGTGATCACAGGCATACCTGAACCAGGTCTCTAGCCAATAGCTCTGTCTCTCCAGCAGGGATTGCATCATCAAGAACATCCCACCTCTCCCCGAGGCGGAACTCCATGATGTAGTGATCAATTGGCGACGTGTGATTGGCTGGAGGGATCCATGTGAGTAGGACTCCCTGCTGTGTCCGGTTGGCTGTGAGGCACCGTGGTGGGGTAAGCAGCACCAGTGGTTCTGGGGTACTTATAGGAAATACTAGAGGGAACAAAGTAACATGCTGATTTGATGCTCAAGAAACATTTTGTCTTATTAATGTTGAGAACAATTTGTGCTGCTTAACATTTTTATAAAAAGAAAGTTCAAAAGAGCAACATTTATTTGAAATATATTTTTTTGTAACATCGTAAATGTCTTTACAGCAGGGTTATTATAGTTAACTAAAACTAAAACTGAAATTAAAACCATAAAAAACATTTTCGTTACTGTAATAAAAAATAAATGTTGAATAAATTAAATGAATAAATTAAATGATAAAATGATTTTTTTATTTCAGCCAGTTGCTAAGAAAACATTTCTCATTGTACTAAAATTACTACAACTAAAATTGAAATAAAAATGAATAAAAAAAAAAAAAAAAAAAAAAAAAAAAAAAAATATATATATATATATATATATATATATATATATATATACACACACACACACACAAAAAACCCTACTAAAAATAACCAAAAACACACAACATAAAAATTAAAATGAATAAAAATGATTACAATTTTAATAAAAACTATAATCGTATCTCACTTACACTAAAATAATACTGCCTTATGGTTGCTTTTTGGTCAACTTTTTGATTAATCTTTGCTGAATAAAAGTATAAATTTGCATAGTATAAATAAAAAATTCATAAATAAACAAAAATTACAAAAAAAAAACATACAACAAAATTACTAAAACTTGACCTAACATTAAAATTAATAAAAAATATTAAAATTTTCATAAAAACTATAATAGTATCTCAGTTATAGTAAAATAATACTGTTCTATGGTCGCTTTTTGGTCAATTTATTGATTCATCTTTGCTGAATAAAAGTATTAATTTCTATGGTATAAATAATATAGTATAAATTACAATAAATAAATAATAAAATAACAAAATCTTGCTGACCCCAAATGTCTGAACTGTATAAGTGATAAATTTGCTAGTATTATAGTACCAAATAATTTAATAATAATATTTTATTAGAGGCTTTTTTAATAGCTATATGCCTATTTTGGATACTTGACTATTTATGGGCATCTAATGCTCCATTCAAGTAAATCCTAAAAACCATTTATTTTAACGTTAAACGTAAATCTTCAGCAAATTTGAAAATATATATATGCATTATAAATATTTACATAGAAAGTTATGATGCCTAAATTAACTTGTAGCATTTAAAATGACTGGATCTCAGTTATTAGTGTGTTATTTCCAATTTATTTAGACAAAATAGTATTATTAATACTAATATCCATTTATAAGTTGTTAACAATACCAAAAATGCCAGAATTTCAATATTTGTGCATCTCTACTATAAACAAAATATATAATATAGTGTAATATAGTTAGAATCATGTATTTGGAACTTATTCAAAAGTACTAAAAAAATCATTACCAGGGATCAAAACTACTGCAATTCATAACCATTCCCATCCCTACTATAAATGCATTTCTGTCAGGCAGAGATGATGTTGTCATTGTAAGTTGTATCATGCAGGTGACCAACCTAGTGTGTTCACAGTGACGACCTCGCTGAACGGGCCCGTCCCCAGCTTGTTCTGGGCCAGGACGCTGAATTGGTAGGCCGTCTCGGGCTCCAGGCCTTGCACCAGGAGCCAGTGCTGCCCGCTGGGCACAGGCATGGACAGCCAGTCATGCGGTCCTAACTGCTCCCTCTTCACCCTGCAGGAGGAGTCACATGCACAGATGGAAAGAGTTCAGCACGGCACAAGCATACATGCGCATACGCTCCGACAATGATTGCCATGTCGCTCTCAATACTGATGAGAGCACTGCCTGCAGCTAGACGTAAAAAGACAGCTTGTTTGGCTCAGTGTGAGTGCTCAGTGATATCCAATAACACGAAACTGTCTCACGCTTTCCCAGAGGAAATTCTGAAGAATGCAACTGCGTTTTCAACCGCTGATCTTTACAAAAATATCCTCATAGATCTTCGGTGTGCTCTGTACGCCCTACAGCCCTTTCCCTGGATCTCTTGAGAATGACCTATGGCTTGAAATGAGTCTTATGGACAATACATCTCCTATAGAAACCACCAGAATGGCTACAGTGTTGTGGATAAGTGGAGTAGTGATTTTTATGTTGATAATGTATTGTTTTTTAACTACAGAAGCCCTAGAGTGTGACATTATGTTCTGTTGTACACATCCATTGCAAGTAGTTTTCATGCTCAAAACTTTGTGCAACTGCACCTACAGCCAGCATGCTTCACTCTCATAAACTGCTGCCCTTGGCATGCATGAAATGACTCCCACCGGACATCCCGACTAAATTTGTGCTGAAATTCTTTGACCTTCATTGTACGCAAGCAACACGAGGATATCATGCATGCCCCCTTCAGTATATTGCTATTAGTTACACTTTATTTTAAGGTGTCCTTGTTACAGTGTAATTATACATTTAAGTACTGAGTAATATTAACTACATATACTTACTATATGTTTAGGATTAGGGTTTGTCTTAGGGTTACTTGCATGTAATTGTGCATAATTTATTGTTATTATAATAGTAAGTACATGTAACGTGTAACAAGGACACCTTAAAATAAAGTGTTACCGTATTATCATCCCCATGACAGTTTTTTTTCCCTCCCTTTACTACATATTTATATTTTATTTAAAATAAACTGCCTCTCCAAGGACTGACTACACATACATGGTGACTTTGTTCAGCATAAACTTTAAAAGATGAATTTTAATAATGAAATGTAATTTATTTTGAATAAATATTGATTTCTAATATAAGAAATATAGAACTAATTTTTAAAAAACAAAACAAAAAATTAATAATTTTGAATACTTATTATATTATTAAACATAATAATAATAATAATAATAATAATAATAATATATGAATAATCTATAATATAGAATTCATTTTCACATAATAAATATTGTAATATTTTATGTAATAATATACATATAATTATATAATTCTACTATATATCAGTGTAAAAAACTATATATAAAGCTGCAATTTTTTAAATATAATTTTCACAAATAATTCCAACATTATATAACAAAATATTTAATTATATTTAAGATGCATGAAATGCTAGCTATTTATATTTTATTTAAAATAAACTGCCTCTCCAAGGACTGACTACACATACATGGTGACTTTGTACAGCATAAACATTAAAAGATGAATTTTAATAATGAATTTTTATTTTAATGATCATTTATAATATTAGAAATATAGAATTCATTTTTTCACACAAAAAATGTATAATTTTAATGTATTATATAATTAAACACAATAATAATAATAACATATAAATAATTTAAAATACAGAATTCGTTTTCACATAATAAATATAAATATTGTAATAATTTATGTAATAATATACATATAATTATATAATTATATAATTCTACTATACATCAGTATAACTAACTATATTATGTATATGTGTGTGCGTGTGCGTGTGTGTATGTGTGTGTATATATATATATATATATATATATATATATATATAAAGCTGTAATTTTTTAATATAATTTTTTACAAATAATGCAAAAAAAATCTATAACAAAACATTTCATCATATTTAAGATACATGAAATGCTAGCTGTAAAAACTAGCCTTTGCAAGAAGTCGGCCAAAATGTCATTTCTCTCGGGCATCATTTGAGATGTTGAAATTACGCTGTGCTAATATCAATGACTTTCAGAAAGAAAACAATAAGTAATCATGTGCATATGTCATTAGCCCCGTTCCTATTGGTGAGTCATAATATTCCACTGAGGTATAACTGATCACTTCCTTCATGCCCTTATATCATGAGAGTTCACAGGCTCTTGAGATGTGTGTTATTCTCAGCATCTCAGCGGTTGCTCGGCACCTCTCCTGCAATGCACAGGAAGTAGCAGGAATGCGCCAACTATCTGCGTCAATGAGGCTGACGGGAGCTGTTGTTTAATCTCACGTGGGTCACCTTTAAAGGCCATTCATACACAACCTTTAAAGCATGAGTCACACTGCCCAATGTTTCAAATGACACCTTTAGTCAGCTCTTGGCACAGGCCTCAGATCGCTCGGGCACCCGTGGTGGACACGTCAGGCCAGCGGATAATGATGATCTAAGAAGAAGTCGGAAGCAGAACGCTGAGGAAGGTCTGGCCCTTGGGTGAGGATTAACATGCTTTCATCCTCCATGGGGCATCTATTCTTCTTTAGCTTTTGCATGTGTGGACTGCTGCATTAGTGAAAGGACTCAAGTTAGTACTCAGCACAGACTGTGAAGAAATGCTGAGCGCATACAGACACAGTTCCCTTATATTAGACAGATCTGTCTTGGATGACAATGTGAAAAGCAAAAATCAAATTGAAACTAAATTCAGTTCCAATCTGGGCCACATACTTGGAAATAAATACAATACGTCTGATTTCTTGATGAGTGAACAGCTGGGTGAGAATTCATGTCAGTTTTTTTTTTCAGTCTGAAGCAACATATTCAATTTTAAGCAACATTTTTTAATGTTATTTTATATCTATGTTTTATTCACTGTTAGCATGAAGAAGAGGGAAAACAATAAAAAAATATACACTACCAGTCAAAAGTTTTTGAACAGTACGTTTTTTAATGTTTTTTTAAAGAAGTGTCTTCTGTTCACCAAGCCTGCATTTTTTTTATCCAAAGTACAGCAAAAACAGTAAAATTTGGAAATATTCTTACTGTTTAAAATAAATGTTTTCTGTTTAAACATATTTTAAAATGTAATTTATTGCTGTGATCAAAGAAAAATGTTCAGCATCATTACTCCAGTCACATGATCCTTCAGAAATCATTCTAATATGCTGATTAATTTATATATATATATATATATATATATATATATATATATATATATATATATATACATATGAAGAGTTCATTTGCGGAAACAGATAACTCAGTTTTTAACAATTCTCAATAATCCTGTTTTTTCATTGTGCATTCCAATTAATCTCAATCAAACTGCAGTTGTTGTTTTTTTTGTTTTGTTTTCTTTTTTTTTTGACTAGGATAAAAAATAACTAAACAAAACAGCTAACTAACACAATAAAAACATGATAACATAATAAAAAACATAAATTTTGAAAATAAAAAAACAGAGTTATGTGTTTTTACAAATAAACTCTTATAGATAGATAGATAGACAGACAGACAGACAGACAGACAGACAGACAGACAGACAGATAGATAGATAGATAGATAGATAGATAGATAGATAGACAGCTAGATAGGGGGGTTATAGAAATTAATACTTTTATTCAGCAAGGATGCTTTAAATTGATCAAAAGACATTTATAATGTTACAAAAAGATTTCTATTTGAGATAAATGCTGTTCTTATGAACTTTCTATTCATCAAAGAAACCTGAAAAAATTCTACTCAGCTGTTTTCAACATAATAATAATGATCATAACAACAACAACAACAACAACAACAACAACAATAATAATAATAAATGTTTTTTGAGCAGCAAATCAGCATATTAGAATGATTCTGAAGGATCATGTGACACTGAAGACTGGAGTAATGATGCTAAAAATTCAGCTTTGAAATTACAGGAATAAACTACATTTTAAAATATATTCAAATAGAAAACAGTTATTTTAAACAGTAAAAATATTTAAAAATTTTACTGCTTTTGCTGTACTTTTGATCAAATAAATGCAGGATTGATGAGCAGAAGAGACATTAAAAATGAAAAAACATTAAAACTCTTCAAAAACTTTTGACTGATAGTGTATATTAATGTAATAATATATGTCGTGATTTCTCTGTTCAGTTGAAGTTGCAAAAACAAAAACAAAAAAAAAAACAAGATCACCGCAAGATAAATGGAAAGATTTATTATTTGAGCACCTTGCTGCAGCCACAATGTAGGCGCATAATAAGAGTAATAAGAGTAAAGACAAATAAATGCTGTTCTTTTGAACTTTCTCTTCATCAAAGTATCCTGGAATATTAAGCCACAGAAATATTATCCACAGAAATATTAAGCAGCACAACCGCTTTCAACACTGATAATAATAACAGATGCTTCTTAAGTACAAATTCAGCTATTAGAATGATTTCTGAACGATCATGTGACAGTGAAGATATAGAGTAATGGCTGATGAAAATTCAGCTTTGCTATCACAGGAATAAATGACAATATTCCTGTTAAACTACATTTTGAGATGTATTAAATATGCTGTAGTTATAATGATATTTCACATTTTTCCTGTTTTACTGTATGTTTCATCAAATAAATGCATTCTTGGGGAGCATAAGAGACTTCTCTTAAAAACATTTAAAAAAAAAAACCTTACTGACCTGAAATCTTTTGAAGGATATACTGTATACAGTCCTATATATATTTTCCTTTCCCAGGCCATATAATCTTTACACTTTCCTCTATTTTTTCTCCATATAACAGCAATGTGTGTCTCTAAATGCTAAACTAAATTTCATGACTATTAATAGCTCAAAAAGGAGTGAAATCTGTCTCCAGGGCTCGCAACGGGCTAAACCTGTTCATGCTACATTCCCATGAAACACTGCTGCCATCTGTTACCTGGTGCGACATTGCAGAAATATGTTCTAAAATGAGTAAGTTTCAAGTATCGCTAGCAACAACACTGTTTGAAGGAGCTTTAAAGACAAACGATTGAGATGTTCTTGCTCGTACCCACCGAAGCAAACAAACAAAGGTTATTGCGAAGCATGTGTCATTCTATAGGGGCAGGAGCACAGAGAGCTATAGAATGCTGATATTACAGGTGAATATCGCAGAGAACAGCGCCACACAGGGAGCAGAATCACAGGGATGCAGAAGCGCTAGCATGGGCGGCAGAGAAATGAAGAGAGGCGGAGACGACAACTGAAAAAGGAGACGAACGTGCTGCTGATTAAGCCAGAAGCGAGAGTTTGCCGTTATGGATCAAGTCACTAACAAAAGTACCTCAGGGGTTCCTCTTTAAACTCTGGATGTCACCTTACCAAAGCAAGTAATGAAAACTTTTAAAATTATGATACAGTTAATACTTACTTGCCATAGTTGGTTTTCTGCGTATGGTTAAAATATCAAAATGTTTAACACTGAACTGTGAGAAGGCACAAAACAAAGTCTTTACATTAATAAATACTTTTCATTCATAAGAATCATCAGACTCTCTCAGGGCTTCATATGTACTTTATATACAAACTGGAGATTTGCATCTGAGAAGTTCTACTGTACTTCTAAACATTGTTTAGAAATGTCATTTGATGTTTTCTATATTATGATTAATATCTACAGTATGTTACTTCCTGCAATTATTCCAAATTATGACCAAGTTGCAAAAATTATGCACAATAAATAAAATAAAATAAAATAAATTTGTGATAATTATTTTGTTTAAAATATTTGTAAGTCCCTTTGGATAAAAGAGTCTGTTAAATGTTAATGTAAATATTTAGCAAATTTAATAAAATCACTGTTTCATTCTGCTTGACTAGTCAGAATTTTTTTTTTTCTGATAAAAAAAGTTTTGGAAAAGAAAGTTTTGGAAACTCGGGTTGAAACAATGATATACTGTCAACCAAAATTACCCAGATATTTATATTGTCTTTATATGCTTCACAGGGATCGTTCGCCTAAAAATGAAAATTTTGTCATCATTTAGTTACACTCATGTCGCTCTATTATATGCACACAAAAAATACATTCCTCGATATATCAACAGAAAAAAAAAAAGTCATTTAGGATTAGAAGGACATGAGGGTGAGTAAATGACAGTGTTAATGTTAATATATGTTAACTAAAACTAAAAAATTGTTTTCAATCATTTAAATTAAGTAATAATAATAATAATAATAATAATAATAATAACTAAATAACTTCTTTAAAAAAGAACTTAGAAATGTTCCCTTGGCAACTAATTGAAATAAGATGAAGTACTACAATTACTAAAACTTAAAATTAATAATAAAAAAAATAATAATAATAAAACATAATTACTAGAACTTTAAAATTAAAATGAAAACTATATAGTAATATATAAACAATAAAATTAAATAAAAAGAAACATTACTCTAATTTTTCTCACAGTATGAATGGGTCTGTGTGCATGAATATATACATAAAAATATAGAGCTTCCTTTATATTTTAAGAAAGGGGATCTTGACATTATATTATAATAAAAAAAAAATAAAAAAATAAAAACTTACCCTAACATAAATGTATTTTCCATAACAAATATTACAACTGATCACACACCAGACTCAGCAGCAGACTATTCCTTCTAAATCACATAAATATGTCATTATTTTTAGTGTGCTGAAGTGTTTAAAATGCAGTCGAACTGCACACAACACCAAAATTGTCTTGTCAACTTAATAAGGTACTTTGCATGCAGCTCGACTCATAACGACTCCGTGGACAGATTTTACTGCCTGATAATTCCATTCCAATTCTATTGTTATGAGACAGATTAACACGACCAACATGCTAGCTAACTGCTCGTAGAACAAAAAACTCAATAAAGAAAACAGCGGGTCTGGATTACTCATGGAATGATTATCTTCGTTCAAGACTTCCCAGTATGAAGTTATTTGGAAGTTATGAACAAGACTCACATCAAACTAGACTGTATTTTATTTATTATATGCCATATAAAGAGTCATGACCATGATATTATCCCTTAACATTTTAGCTGCACTGACATTAATATTACCAGTGTGTCAACTCAATATTGGAGGGCCCTGCTGGTCATTTCACCCCTAAGGGGAAAGGTTTTGCCCCATCCTGCCCCTTTGCCCCCAGATGTAGCAGCCTCACAGCAGCAGCAGAGCTCAGGTCAACAGTTAGGAAAAGAAGCAGAAAGCAAAGCATGCTGGGATGACTCACACATGGCCGTACCAGACTGAGAATGTCTGCTCAAAGCCCCCGTTGTAACTGGGTTCCCACGAGATGTTGGCCGAGGTCGTCGAGACCGAAACGTGGACTTTGGCGGGGGCGTGTGGGCTTGTACCTGTGGGAGGAGGACAACTAGTGTCACACTCGATATAAACACACACTTGAACACAAAAGCTAAGGCTACACAGTTTATTTTATCTCTTAAACGTTGTCTGTAAAAAGCCCTCAGTCAGAGCGATTAGCTCACTTGTCTTAAACACTTGCGCTAACACAAACAAACAGACTCTGTGTGTATCATTTATCCTTTATCTCTTATTCAACAGCTAACTGTTTGCCCGTGGGGACGCTTTTGAGGAGAATCCCTCTATACTAAGACACTGAATCATTTCTACAAGTCCACTCACAGCATATAATATCCCTCAGAGACCCGACCTACCGAAGGACTTTTGTACAGAGAGCTTTTTGAGAGGAACTCACTGAATAGCTAACAGTTTAGCCTAGCAGCTGCTGCTTGGCTGCTATTTAGAAAGTTTCTTTAACTGACAGTTTCACTGAAGTCACACAAATCCAAACAGTGCCTAATAGCACAGTGGACATGCCAAAACAGCGGGCAGCAATATAAGGACTAAGATGGCAGTGTTTGTTTACAGCTGCACTAGCCACTAATACAAAGAGCAGTGTTGGGGAAAGTTACTTCTAAAAGTAATGCATTACAATATTGCGTTACTCCCTAAAAAAGTAACTAATTCCATTAATTAGTTACCTTTTATGGAAAGTAATGTGTAACGTTACTTTTGCATTACTTATTAAATCTGGGCGGGGCTAGCTTGTTTGTTTTTAATATGTAAAGTTCTATTTTTGGCAGATGTAAAAGCCCTTTCACACCGAAAGTTAAATGAATAAGCCTGAGGCTGATGGAAATTTACATTCACGTCTGTTTAGTAGAATGCAGGAGAAGAAAGTTCAACACTCTTCAGCAATAAAAAATGAAACCCAAATGTTATGTTTATCGAAAGATATTTTTGCTTATTTGTATGGTTGAATTGGCTCATCAAAAGTCAGCAGCGAAGACACTGGTTAATAAAATGGGATTGCATAAAGTATATTTAACATATTTAATTATTGCAGGTATAATTAATATTCTGAATTCACATTTCAGTTTTTATTAATTTTGAGGAATAGTGAATCTGTTTTTGTACACGTGAGATGAGTAAATGCATTTTGACAATTAGTCTAGAACTACAGTAACATCATGTTTACACAGTGCACACAACTCCTCTGCACTTACTCACGATTTCTCTCAACATGGCAACATGAGAGCTGTCAGTCAATACGTGGGAAAATATAGTAATTGCTGTTACTTATTTGAAAAAGTAACTTTATAAGTAATGCGTTACTTTACTAGTTACTTTAAAAGTAATCTGATTACGTAACTCACGTTACTTGTAATGCGTTACCCCCAACACTGACAAAGAGACCATGAGGATGTTAGCATTTGGGCTACTTTCCTCTATTGAATTTATAAGCTATATTCTATAGGATCAGAGTGTAAATCTACATGTGAATATACTTCAAAGTAGCTAAATAGCAATAGCAAGTAATCTTTACACAAAAATTGATACTTTCAACAAGTATGTGCTATTAAAGTGATGTGCCCCACCAGTCATATTAGTGTCTTAGTATGAGCTACATATATAATATACATCAGGGTGATTAGGGAGATCACAACTAACTTTGTCTCAGAAAACCTGCTTAATTTTTCCACAATACTTTATCATAAACGAGAAATTTGTCTGTGAATAGGCTAAAACATTAACTGATAGATATCATTATAAAGTCTACATGGTTCCCACAGTTTTCAACCAATGATTTTTCCTTTTTGTTTGATATACTGTAACTGGATAAGGATTGTTTTAAATGATTTTGATTTAGACAATTTGGAACTGAGTCATTCAGACTGATTTGTGAACCTGTTAGACCAAATCTGTGAAACTTGAAAGTTCTTGAAAGAATAATTTGCTCAACAAAGTTTTAGTGAACAGCAGTTCCCCTTTCAATTGGTTACTCCGAGTCATGTTGGATGACCGACGAAATTGGGATGTGACGTTTACGTTCCCTCCTTCAGGGAACAAGGGTTACATACGTAACCGAGACGTTATTGTTAAAACTAAAACTACTAAAAACTTACAGTAACTGAAATAAAACTGAAATAAAATATTAGCATTTATAAAATATTACATGAAAACTATGCCTCCTTGGCAACTAGCTGAAAAAATGTAAAAAAAATTTTATAAAAACTAATAAAAAACTAATAAAATTTACGAAAGTACATAACAAAATGACTACAATTTGCTAATTGTACAAATTGCTAAAATTAAATGAACTGAAAACATTAAAAATAACAGTTAAATCAAAATATTAATAATAGTATAAAAATAAAATAACTAAAAATATATACTATACTAAATAATATACTAATATACTAATATACTAAAATAAGCATCAAAGCACTAAAATAATATTTTACACCAGAGTAGAAGTAGAAAAATATATATTCAATATAGAAATTTCCATGACTTTCAAAAAATTCCCTGATATGTGATTCCATGACTGTGGGAACTCAGAGTCAAAGACCACTGTTGTCCTGCAAAATATAAACTAAAAACTTTGTGCACTTTTAATGAAAATAACACTCTTTGATCTAATAGGATCAAAATTAATCGCTGTATAGAAAAACCACTTTATCACAAGTCATGTTTGTGCGTCATGGGGTAGCGCCATTTGTCTCAACGCCTCCTACCAATTACTAGGAGGTGCGTGCTGGCAGTGATGCTTGTGGCGACATTGGAGGCGACACACTCCCACTCCCCATGGTCCTCCTTGCTGAGAGATTTGAACTGTAAGCTGCCTCTCGGTAGGACGTTGTGCTTGCTTCTGCTGGGCTTCCCTACCTTCTCCAATAAAAGAAAACAGTTCTAGCAAACGCTTCAGTTGGCTTGACAGTAGATGCGTTTCCATTACAGATTTGCACAAAACTTTAGCAATATTTATAAATGTCGACAAAAAACTATTGTGAAATGACGGCGTTTCCATTAACCAATGTTATGCGACTAAAACATAATTTTTTCCTCTCGCGATAAGTCATGGCAACGGATGTTGGTAGGTTTACGTATAGCAGCCACCGCACTAGCCATTATTTTGTGTCGGAGCCGTAATGCACATGTGCAGTGCAAATAAGGGGTTATCCAAGCATTAATGGCAAGAAAAGCACTTTATACTTGAGAGCGGCCACATATGAGGTGTTTCTTGGAGGTTATATTACATTAAAGAATGATCATGTGATTTTTATGTATGCCAAGTGACCTGTAAATGCGAAAAAAAAAATTGTTTCCCTTGCAGTTTTGTAATATATTCCTTTTTCGAATTGCCTGAAAAACCACCTCATGTGAGCGTAAAAACTTTTTTTTTTGCAATATATGGTAGTTTTTGCGAAATTGACGTGTTTCCATTAGGTGTATTTTCAATCTGCAATTTTAATTGCGCACTTTGAAGGGTAATGGAAACGCAGCTAATGATACAGGATCCTACTTAAGGATCCTTAAGGATGTAGCTTACCTTTCTCCATGTAATGTTGGGGAATGGGTCTCCTTCTGCCTCACAGGGGATGACCAGCTCTCGACCAGCCTCCTGCCTGTACTCCCCTCCAGGAACCACCAGAAATTTGGGTGGGTCCTATCCACCATCAAACACCATGTTATATCGACGCAAATAGATGATATTATAATAAAAGGTAAATAAGGAAAAGGCAGCTCGAATAAAACCTACAAGTTTAATTCTTTACCTTTAGCACCAGAGGGGCGGGAGGGGACTGTCCCATTGTACCGAGGCTATTGTAAGGCACGCAGGTGTAGGTGCCGAGAGAGTCCTCTGTCACCTCAGACACTCGAATGCTCCCATCTTCCATTTGGCTCCAGCCAGGGTACTGCAACAGAGAGAAACATCAGCACACATACAATCAGGGAAATTGTTTCCTGTATTTCAAACAGTAGAGCATGACAACATTTGATTCTCAATGATTTTGTACACTAACATTCAAAAGTTTGTGGTCAGTAAATATTTGATTTTTAAAAAGTCTTATGCCCACAAAAGCTACATTTATATTTAAAAATACTATTATAATTTAGAATTACATTTCTATTTTAATATATTTTAATATATTTCAGCCACATGATTCTTCATAAATTATTCTGATGTCCTGAATTGCTGCTCAAGAAACATTTTTAATAATTAGCAATGTTGAAAACAGTTAATGCTTAAACAGCTGCTGCTTAATATTTTTGGGGAAACTGTGATACATGAATATTTTTTTCAGGATTTTTGATAATTAAAAAACTTCAAATGAACAGCATTCATTTAAAATATAAACCTCAACATTCTAAATGTTTTCGCTTTTGATCAACTGGCTGGGACTAAAAAAAAAAAATCTTTCTGACCCCAAACTTTAGTTAGTGTATTTTAAATATGTAAATTGCTTTGTATAAAAGCATACTGGATGCATTAATAATATACAATGTAAAAATTGCATTATGTAAAAAATTACATAAAGCACAAATTTAATAATTACACTCAGTATAATCACAATATGAAAAATCATGCTTCTCTGAGAATGATATGCAATTAATTTGAGGCTCATAGAGACTGAAGAAAATCACTTATGTATGAATGAACTAAAAAAAGTGAAGGAGCCATATTATACACCATATCAGCTTGAAACATGAATATTAATTAGCTGATTAGCAATCACTAAATCACTTAATCATATTGCTGAAAAGCAGATACAGTGGGTGCAACCAAAACCAGCCGGCAGACTGTTTCTAGTAGTAGTAGTCTAAAGGTCATCATTTTATGGCTGGCTACAATGCATCTGAATTTCTTAAAATCTTATGATTTTTTTGCAAAAGTGTCTAACCAGCTTTTATAAAAACCCTCTTGTTATAATAGGTGCTATGCACCTGACAAGTCACTGAATTCAGTGAAATGAATGGAGTGGATTTGCTCTCAGCGCACTTCAGATGTAACATGATAAGTCTACATATTTTCAGTTGCATGGTCACTATAATTTTAAAGCCAACTGCATTGAGGAGAAACAGTGTTTGAGAATGAAAATGATATCCTGTTTCTTTGCTAAGGTCAGTTATTCTCCATTTGGCTTTATAGTTGAATAGGAGCCAGTGATCTTTGTCTGTGTGAGACTATGAGATCAGTGTGAACTGTGAATGAAACCCATCTCACACAGGCCCATGTGACAGCATCTGTGAAAACACTGAGATCATTGTCCAGCTGGACTCACCTTCTCTATCCGCAGAGGCAGACCGTCTTTTTTCCACTTCACTGAAGTGACAGGAGGGTTGGCATCCACCGGGCAGCGGATGTACCCCGGTAGTCCGATGGCCACGTAAATAACGGGCGGCATGTTTACTACACGGGCAGGGTCTATGGGACACAACAAGAGTAGAGACAAAAAATAAAGCATAAATGCTGAGATGTTAGACTCTGAGCTAGACATCTAAGGTTTTGTGCATTGTTAAACTGTCAGACAGATGAGAGGAGTTTGTACCGGATGACTCAGTCATTAGTCTGGAACATTTAGCACAAATCTCTGAGTAAGTCAACTACTGATGAAGAAGTACACTAATAAAGAAATTTTTGCTCTCACATGCCTGAAATGAGAGTCTGAAATCAGACAAAAAGGTCTGAACTCGCTCTATTACTCAACTAATCGTAGTACAGCACACTAAGTGCCTTGGAAAAATATGGGAAAAATAGCTACAACCAACAGAACTGAAATAAAAACTAAAACTTGAAATTTTCTACAGAAAATGTGAGTTGTGTTTGCCCGTGCAAAACTCTCCACAACATACGCAGTTAAAAAGACATTGGTAAGGTGTTGTGGGCTGATTTTAATTGAGAGATTTATAATGTTATTTACAGTATGCTATCTTCAAAAACCAACCAAATGTTGTGAAAAGCCACTATTAAAGGGATAGTTCACCTATAAATGAAAATTATGTCATTAATTACTCACCCTCATGTCGTTCCAAACACCTTTGTTTATCTTCGGAACACAAATTAAGATATTTTTGATGAAATCAGAGAGCTTTCTGACCCTGCAAAGACAGCAACAGAACTACCATGTTAAAGACCCAGAAAGGTAGTAAGGAAATTGTTAAAATAGTCCATGTGACATCAGTGGTTCAACCGTAACGTTATGAGGCTACGAGAATACTTTTTGTGCGCAAAGAAAACAAAACAATAACTTTATTCAACAATTTTTTTTCTGTTCCGTGTCAGTCTTCGAACTACTGATGTCACATAGATTATTTTAATGTTGTCCTTACTACCTTTCTGGGCCTTAAACGTGTCAGTTGCATTGCTATCTATGCAGGGTCAGAAAGCTCTCAGATTTCATCAAAAATATCTTAATTTGTGTTCCGAAGATGAACGAAGGTCTTACAGGTTTGGAACAACATGAAGGGGAGTAATTATTGACAGAATTTTCCTTTTCAGGTGAACTATCCCTTTAATTCCTTTGTGCCACAAAGCATAATCAACAGTATTATTTCTGATAACTTCTCCCTTCTTCATATTGTACAAACAACATTTAAAGCGAAGACTATCAATAATGCTGTAAAAGAGATTCAGTTGCGTGCAACACATAAATCACTGTCTCTCATTAGTGAAGACACCAGCCAACCGCAGCATGCCAGAGAACGAGAGGGAGCGGTGCTCCGAAACAAACACTTTGAAGAAATCCAAAATCCAAAAGTGCCAGGGTCTATTTTTAGCACAAGTGGAGCTGAGGGACGGGATGATGGGAGGAGTGGACCAGAGTTGAGAAAAGAACAGAAGAAAAGCGAGTCGTGAGGATGAAGCACAAGACTGCTAAGGAAAAGGAAGAGGAGGAGGAAAGAAAAAAATGTAGGCATTTATCTCGATGCACGGAGCAGACCTGCAATGCCTTCAGCCGTCCAACGGGGCCACCATCGCCCACGCTACCAGCCTGCCGGAGTGTCTGCAGGTGACGTCACTGCAGAGAAGAGGGTTTCCACACAGGATGATGTCATCCCTTAACATTCCCCCCTCCTTTTTTCTCACTTACTGTCAAAAACACTTTCTCCGCGCCTCTGCTCGCTACACACATGGGCGGCCAGACTACGTGAGACTGTTTCAGAGGACAGGGGAAAATTCCTGCAGTCTGGGAATTCTGCTATGATGTAATCCCTTTCCGCCACTTCAACCGAGCCAAGCTGGTCCGACACAGGCTTCCTCCGAGCGAGGGAATCTGAAATGTCTGTTGCCTTGGATACCACAGCCACTTCTGCAGCATTCATTCCTGTCACTATTTACTGCAAATGCAACATGTTTGGGTTTTGTTGGTGTGTTTTTCAACAACGTCTAGAAAACCCATGTTCTTTGCATCAGTCTATTGGCGTGGAGGATGTGAGCCGTGACTGAGTGATCTGCTAGCTTACTGACTCAATGTCACTGTTTCAATTCAGCTCCAGACTCCGGGGACAGAAGGCCATTCCAATCTCTCGGCTGCAAATAGAAAGCGTCAGCCTGCCCAACAGCGGCAGTTGAAGCTAATACGCCCTCGTGCCAGTGAAATGAGACGGAATATGCTGGGAGACTAAAGTAACCCTTTCATCAATTACAAGAGAGCATTGTTCTACCACTGTTATTCTGCATACATGATCTCAGTGTGAAAACATAATGATGATCTGGCCCATGATGAAAAGGCATAATCCGCTGGTGAAGGTTGTTACTTAATTTTCACACTCAATCCTGTGAGACCAATGTCACAGATTCAGAATGAAGGAGAATTTCTCCTTTATTATGTCATGTATGACATTACGTAATACAATAGGCAATTGGGAATTACTGGTTCATCTAAAAAGAATTTGTTACAGTGAAAGGTTGTCATTGTATCATAAGTAATAGAGGACACCACCATTCAGTGTAAGTTCATGAAAAAAACCTACACTGCCATTCAAAAGTTTGGGATTAGTAAGAGTTTGAATGTTTTTCTCTTATGCTCATTAAGGCTGTATTTACTTGATCAAAAATACTGAAAAAAAACAGTAATATTGTGAAATATTGTTACTATTTCTAATATTGGTTTCCTATTTTAATATACTTTAAGATATCATTTATTTCTGTGACACAGCGCTGAATTTTCATCAGCCATTACTCCAGTCTTCAGTGTCACATGATCCTTCAGAAATCATTCTAATATGCTGATTTATTTTCAGTGTTGAAACTGTTCTGCTGCTTAATATGTTTTGGAACCTGTGATACTTTTTTTCTTTGATTCTTTGATGAATAAAAAGTTAAAAAGAACAGCAATTATTCAAAATAGAAAACTTTTCTAACAATATAAGTGTTAGCCCTTTTTATCCGTTTAACACATCCTTGCTGAATAAAAGTATTAATTTCTTTTTTTTTTTTTTAAAAAAGAAAGAACAAAAAAATTACTGACCTCAAACTTTTGAATAGTAGTGTATATTGTAACACTAAATTTCTATTTTGAATTAACACTGTTCTTTTTAACTTTTTATTTATCAAAGAATCCTGAAAAAGTATCACAGGTCCCAAAAAATATTAAGCAGCGCAACTGTTTCCAACATTGATTATAAATCAGCATATTAGAATGATTTCTGAAGGATCATGTGACACTGAAGAGTAATGATGCTGAAAATTCAGCTTTGCTTCACAGGAAAAAATTATATTTCAAAGTATATTAAATTAAAAAAGTGTGATTTTAAATTGCAATAATATTTCACAATTTATTTTTCTGTATTTTTCAAATAGATACAGCCTTCATGAGCATAAGAGGCTTCTTTCAAAAAACATTAAAAATCTTACTGATCCCAAACTTTTGAACGGCAGTGTATGTATTTATTTAATTTTCAATTATTTATTTTTTTCATTAATTTATTATTATTATTTTTTTTTATTTATTCATTATTCACAACACATTGGAGGGAAATGTACGATATAATGATTACTTTATTCTTAATTTAAACATTTATTTTTTTATAGGCTTATTTATCTAATTATTTATTTACAACAAATTGGAAGATTACTTCATCATGATTACCATTTCACTAATGTTCTTAGTTTTCGAGGCACAATATGCTTTGGATCATTCTTAAATCATGCTGGATAACATACATGATCATCACATTCACCAAGCCGAAGTTTTTTGGATTTTTGAACACCACTGTATGATCAGCAGGATATACTGACAAGAAGTAAAAATACCATATGGATTCTATTCTGGTGGTTTCTCGCCTCCATACTGCATCTGTAGTTCAGTATCTGCACTGTGCAATGCAGTGAGAATTTTTAGGGGCATCAGAAAAAGACAAATGTTTTTAGAAGAAAGACAAAGATGTTGTGTCTCTAGTTGTGAATTAGTAGACTGACTCACAATGCACTGTCAGGTACGCTGATGCAGAAGGTGGGCGCCCAAGGCTGTTACTCGGGCTGCAGGTGTATTTCCCAGCATCCTCAGGTTTCACCTGGGAGATGATGAGAGAACCGTCGATCAGAATACTCACTCTGCGCTTTAGATCACTGGAGAGAGAGAAAGAAATATTGACGAAGAAGAAGTTGAATTAGCATCAATAGTATTGATGATTTACACAGCTTACATTACTACATACACTACCGTTCAAAAGTTTGGGGACAGTAAGATTGTTTTTCAAAAGAAATTAATACTTTTATTCAGCAAGGACACATTAAATTGATGAAAAATGACAGTAAAGACATTTAATGTTACAAAATATTTCTATTTCAATTAAATGCTGTTCTGTTGAACTTTTCAGCTTTCCAACGTTCGCTATTTTACATTAAATAAACACAACCCAGGTCTAATACATAAAAAAATGACCTTTTTGACCCCAAACTTTTGAATGGTAGAGTACAATATTTTTTATGTTCCACATACTGAAACGACATGAAAGTTTGTAAATACTGACATGTTTTTTGCTAAGCTATCCCTATAAATATGTATGCCTACATAAATTAATTTAAAGCCAGAAAATAAAGCACAATTCAAAGCCTCGTGAATTACAGTCTCCTCTTTCAACAAGAACAGATGGAGTGTCCAGAGCAGATATCAGAGAAAAAAAATAAATAAATAAACGCTCCAGTGGACAAAATGCCTGCGTGGCCTCTATTCTTGCCTGTGCTTCCACCTGTCCTGCTGCACAGAGCCTCTATTAGAAAGAAAAAAAAACATAATATCCTTTTTCTATAGAGTGTACAGGCCACACACGAGGGCATCTTGGATGGCTTAGGGCACCGCTACTTCTAATCAGTGCTAGCGGAGCGTATGATGACACAAGCACCATGTCGCTAGATATTCTTGTCATGGGAGAAAGGAGGAGAAATGTGAGCCATGAGAACCTGAGAGGGTCTATGGTGAAGCTGCATTTGTCGTTTATCGTGATGATAGTGGGCACTCATTTTGTGCCCTTTCCTATTCAAGGTTACTATAAAGGACACACTTTTTTTGTGTGCTATGTGTTTTTATACTTACTAGACTATCATGCTCTTACCTTAGCAATATGCCATTGCTAAAGTCAAATGAAATCAATTGGTCTTCATACGAGGAGCTGCTTTCTAATATTCCCATTAGTTACTTATAATTCAGTCCTTCATAATGTTCATACAGGTGCACACAGTGCAAACGAGACACAAATGCAACTATCTGAGGTGTTTGAGACCTCTAAACAAGAGTAATGACACTGACACATGCACGCAATGTAAACACAAGTGAGAAACACATAGCAAACTGTCATAGTGAACTTTCATTGTAACACTTTTGTTCTGTTAAAACTTTGCAAAACCAAATTTCTCAAGTAAAATTTCAGGGTTTTTTATTTTGTTTTGTTTTTTTCTGAAAAATTCTGAGACAGTTCTATGATTTCAATTGTAGGGGGCTCAGAGCTTGGCACTAAATTAATCTTTTTTGACCGACAACTCTTTAAAAATACATTTAAATTAAAAAGTCATGTGTTTATCAATAGAGCAACACTACCATTCAAATGTTTCGTGCCGGTAAGATTTTTTGATCAAATAAATTCAACCCTGGGTTGTATCGTTTAAAAAACTGTTTTCTAAGGAAGCTTATTTCTGTCACAGAATATAAAATAAAAAAGGTAATTGCGACTTTTAATCTCACAATTATGTTTATGTCACAATTATTCTCTGGCGGAAACAAAAAAACTGAATTGTGAGATGTAAATTACAATAAAAAAAAACAAAAAATCTGAATTGTAAGTTCTAAACTCTTAATTGTGAGATATAAACTGACAATTCTAAGAAGAAAAGTCTGCATTGTTAGATATTAGATGTTAGATAAACTTGCAACAGCGAGAAAAAAAGTTGCAATTATCTTTTTTATTCTGTGGCAAAAGCAAAATTGTGAGATGTAAACTCAGATTTTGAAAAAGTTAGAATTACAAGATGCAAACTCAGAATTCTGAGGAAAAAAATGTCAGAATGGTGAGCTACAAACTGAAAACAGTGCTGCTTAAAATTTTTGTGTAAAACGTGATCATTTTTTTCCAGGATTCTTTCTAAAGTACAGCATTTACTTTTTTTGTATTATTATAATATCTATTTTAAAAAATCTTAAAAATATCTATAAAAAACATACAGTATATGTACAGTATATCAGTAGTGGTGGCATATTTAATTGCATTTTGTGCACCTATGATAACATTTCTACAAAAATGTCACAACACAAGGGTTTACAAAATGTTTAACCAAAGCCTAAAACAGTATCACAATGGCCATAGTCCCTAAAACTCACTGATGCCTCAATGATGATGATGAAACTACATGGACTGTGACAAACTCCACATGGACACAGGACAGTGGGGGTATGGTACAGTAATGAACCCGATCATAACTTTACTTCTTGAAGAAGACGTTATCTTCCTCCCAGAACCAGGTGTACGTTAGGTTGCCAGGATACGCCTCAGCCTGACAAGTGAAGAATGCATCCTGGGATATGTTTACGGTTATGTTCTCTGGCGGTGAGACAATAAATGGGGGTCCTGAAATAGAAAAGAGACACATAATAAATCAGCATTACATATCAGGATTGGAGCACATAGCAATCTCAGTCCTGTTCAAGGTTAAAAACAACAACAGTATTGGAGAAAAGATTTCATATAAGTGTTTCCAATCATACATATTTTCATTCTCTTATTTGTATTCAACAGCTGTTATACAATATCAGTTGATACTGTATTTAATCAATACCTCATTTACAGTGGTGTACATGAGTTAATGAATTAATATGGTTTTAAATGAGTTAAAGTAGGTACCACTCAGCTGTACCGTACATATTTGGATCAGCCGTCTCATCTGAATATCATTGGCCAAGATGATAAGAATTCTACCCAGCGGACTACCCACAGATCTCACTCTACCGCCCACTGTGGGCATCGCTTCAGTTGGCAGTGCCAGTGTAAAGAGAGGGCTCTTCTGTGGAGAAAGCCTGCAGAGAGCTCCCCGTGCAGGCACGGACTCTACAGATGCTCTCCGTCCTGCTCGACAGCACACACACACATTACAGTATAAAAACAAACTCGCTAGACAGCCAACGTGTCTACAAAACTGTGTTTCTGCAACTTGGCACTTTTATGTCTCAGCAGTTGATTTTTATTTAAACTAACAGAAAACTTTTTTCTTTTTGTTAAGTGAAAGTTTTATTAAAATGGAATTTTTTCACTCATTTATTTGTGATACTTCTCAACTGCTTTTTATGTACACATTTTATTGTTTTACCCTTGATTTCTTCAAATATGAGATAAACTAGTCTAGACCAGACAGAGTTACTCTGTAACATTGTCTAGACCAGACAATGTTTCTGAAAACATTCTTGGTCTGGTCTACAATGCTTATTCTGGTAAAGAACCACCTACTCAAACAGGAATTGATCATATGATCAGCATGAAGGTTTTATGTTCATAGAAGAAAGTGTCATTTATATAATGCAAAGTATCTCATAATAATAAGAATCTTTATCATGATTAATGCATAGTATCTCATAATAAAGAGAAACCTCCTTATAATTAATGTTTAATGAGAATTTCTAGCATTAACTTAATAATAAAAACTTTGGTCACACTTTATTTAAGGTTCAATTCTCGCTATTAACAAACCACTGACCACAACTTTTGCCTCAAAATCCTAATTTGCTGCTTATTAGTTGTTAATTTTAGGTACTGGGTAAGATTAGGGATGTAGAATATAGTCATGCAGAATGTGTGCTTTATAAGTACTAATAAACAGCCAACATGTTAATAATAGGTATCCTAATAAGCACCTAGTTAATAGTGAGAATTGGTCCCTATACTGAAGTGTTACCAAAACTTTATTATAATTCATCAGTATCTAATAATAAAGAGATTTTTTCTCATGATTAATGCTAATATGGCAAACTTTATCATGATTAATGCAAAGTATCTCATAATAATGAGAATTTTATCATAATTAATGCTTAGTATCTAATAATAATGAGATTTTTTCTCACGATTAATGCTAATATGGCAAACTTTATCATGATTAATGCAAGGTATCTCAGAATAATGATATTTTTTATCATAATTAACGCTTAGTGTCTCAAAATAATGCTAAACTTTCTCTTGATTAAAACATAGTATCATAATAGTAACCAGTGGCGTAGAATTAGGGGGGGATGCCAGGGACATGTCCCTACCAATATCCAGCGACTATCAAACTGTCCCTAGCAATAATTTTGATCAAACAATTAAATAATAGCAGCATTTTTAGTGATATGCTATTTACACTAAGTGCAAATAGCTATAGATTCTATTTACACTATGTTAAACTAGCAGGATTTTCTGCTATTTATACTACGTATTGCAAATAGTGGCAATTATCTACACCTCAGTATTGTAGTACTTTTATAAAACAGTATGCAATAATAACTTATTGAGTGTAAATTTTAATTTTAATTCAAATTATTAAATGGATGCCACCTTATTGGGACAATAAAGCTTTCCTTACACCTACCCTAACCCTACCTGTTACTTTATTTTCAACTTTTTGATTATTTCCTTCATTTATATTGAAAATAAATGCTTTTCTGATGTGATTTGAAATTTGAAAAGGGAGAAAAAAAGTTTGACAAAAGGCGGACTCGAACCCGAGTCGATCGCATCAAAGTGAGTACATCACACATTTTATCACCTGCGCCACTAGAGCTGACGATTTGCTACCGTCTTTTGTAATGTTGACTAGCCCAATCACACGTTGGTGGGCGGACTTAGTGTAAATAGCCTCTGCCAACAAGGTGGGCTATTTGCACTTAGTGTAAATAGACACTCTGTTAAATAAATGTATATGTTTTTGTAATTTCGGACCCATCCTGAAACGTCATTCCATTGATATTACCTAAGAAGTTAAAGTAAATACGTTAGAAAACTGCGCGCTTTCAAGGACGCATATTTAATACATTGGTGGAGTAAGAACGTAAGGTAGTCGCACACTGGAGGAGAAGCGCAGCTGCGTTTAGAACAACTCACAGGTATTGCACCCAGTTCAAGACAGCAGTCCACAACAGTTAATATAGAAGTTTACTTCAGGAATTATCAAAGTTGCATCGATGAGTTTGTACAGTGTTTGACAAAACGGAGCAAACGGAAAGAGAAAGCATAATTTATGGATTTTAGCTCTCTATATAAAGCATATTGACAGAAAGACAAAGGTTGTGCTAAAAGATACACAATCTTCCAGCCTAGGATAAAGCCGTTATGAACATTAACAATAATTTGGGACAAATATAGGCTAGTGTGAAATAAGAGTGTGCGGTTTATCTGTCAATCAGATACATGTGAAAGCTGTGTTTGTTACTACAGCAGCAAAGTATTCTTTCAGAATCATCCTGGGTCCAATTAGACTAATATAAAAATAAAGTGATGCGTGATTAAGACATCCAGCCTCTGATGCTGCAGTAATGTTGTTGGTTCAAAAAAAAAATGTCCCCACCAATGTCAAAAGCAAACCTACGCCCTTGATAATAACTTTCATATAATTAATGTTTAGTATCTCAATAATGGGAACTTTCTCATGATTCATGTTCATTATTATTACTGAGTTGTTAAGTCATTATAACAAGAAAGTTTCTCTTTACTGTGAAAAAAAATTCTCATTATTACGAGAAAGTTTCTCATTATTGTGAAATGTCAAGTCATTATTATGAGAACGTTTCTCATTATGAATTACAGAATTTTTTTTTTTCTTAACTACGGCAGAAACAGGCTTCCATACTCCTTCATCAACACCAAATCAGTGTTGATTGTATTATTATACAAGATATCATTTGGCATTATACTTTTTAGAATTAAATGCCTACTATTACAATGATTCTCTTTTTTAACCATTCAATAAAGCGGGTGAAAAAGAAATTAAAAAAGAAGCAGTTTTAGAAAAATGGAATGTCATTTTATGACTGCATTGAGTTTGATACTGGTTTGATTGGCATTTGATGGGATAAAAATAGGAAGCAGTGCTTTACTGTTGTCTAGAAGTGTGAATAAGGTGAAAAAAAGAACATTATGTTACATGCTAACATGGCACGCTAAAAGCAGCAGACACAGAACAGATTAGGGATCCCAACAGGAAAAAGCTTCTTTGGCAGCACTATGGTGAAAAATCTCTTTGACAGTGAACCCATTACTGCTTTATACTGTACCAGAGAGCCAACATATGGAGTCCAATTATCTCTGTAGCTCTACAGCATGGGTGCCATGCAGCATGCAGCTTTGCAAGCATGACTGTACACACACATACATAGACACAAACAGACAGAGGACTGTTCAAACACACCACACAGCACTCCAACAACATGACAGTGATGTCATTCAGTTAATAGCAAACAATAAAGTCATGGGGAAACAGTTTAGGGCAGTGATGGTGCTACCTTGGACGAGTAGGCGTGTGGTATGGATGGCCTCTCCCTGTTCACTGTACGCTCGGCATGTGTATGCTCCCCTGTCCTCGCGGCTGATGGAAACAATCGTCAGGCTGCCATCACTCACCTGTGGAGAGAGGTCACAGCATTATCTACTGAGACGCAAATTAAAAATCTCATTAAATAGATCATTCATATTTTATGAAAGAAAGTCTTGAGAAACATACAATTTAAAGGCACAGTATGTAAATTTGACAGCTAGTGGTTGAAATGGGTACTGCAGTCCATATTCAAAATATTGGAAAGCTTTTTCCTCCTCTGACTCAATGCTCATGCGAGTTGCCAGATTGGGGACACACAACAGGAACGAGCAAAATAGACAATGGAGGTCGACAAGCCTTACACTGTAATTTGATTTAGAGTTGATTTATCGGCATTTTAATATGCCTCTAGAGCTTTTTAGATTGATGTCGAAGCTTTTTAGGTTGCATAGAATCTGCAATCTCTGACCCAGTTTGTTTGCTGGCTTCCATGTAGTGTTAATTTTGTCAGCCATTTTTAATTTAGTCTTAGTCTTAGTCCTATGTCAAATGTACTTTTTAGTTACTATCATATTTAGGGCCAGTTTTACAAACAGCTTGCACCAGCGCAAACCGTCTTTTACATTTACATTACATTTACATTTATGCATTTAGCAGACGCTTTTATCCAAAGCGACTTACATAGCATTCAAGTTACAGTTTTTACATTTTATCAGCTCTTGCTTTCCCTGGGAATCCAACCCATGATCTTGGCGTTGCTAGCGCTATGCTCTACTATTTGAGCTACAGGAAAGCACAAGTCTTTTGGCGTTAAAATAGTACGGTCAGGATTTACTAAAGACGTGCAGTGACGAATTAGCGCTGAAAAGGTGTGGACAGTTATTTTTGCGCCTGACTTATGCATTTCTAGGAGTTTGCCTTTCAGACGCAAAATTTATGGGAGGAGACTATTCAAATGAATCATGCAACGAGATTTACTAACGTTTGCACGTGGTATTTGCGCCATTATTTAACGCCCAAAAAAAAGCATGTCTTAAACTATTTTACGCTTGAAATGGCTGCAGTTATTGTTGCTAGAAGTAGGCACCGCCTATATAGAGAGCGCATGGTAGAATTGAGAGGATTTTTCTACACATATTAATTTAATTGAAATGACAGAAGGACACATTATCTGATCATATCTTTTACCAAGCTATGTTGTTTTTATTTGCTTCAGGAAATAAAAGATGATTTGGAACCCTCAACTAGGATTCACGCAATACCAGGTCTATAAAAACTCCTTGCAACCTTAAATTTTTTGGCCTCCGGTTCTTTTCAGTGTACTGTGGCTTCTTTATTTCTTTATTCTTTATTTGCGACTACGCTAATTTGCACTGCACTTGGTATATTGCATTGGTCGATATGTAAATGAGATGTTGCGTCTGTGTTCTTTAATTTCCGTGTTGTTAGTAAATCACCCACAGAAATTTCCATGCCCATTGGCACTGTTTTGGAATTGGGCTCTCGTGCTAATTTGTCCTGTTTAGTAAAACTGGCCCTTAGTCAACAGTGTCCTGTTTTTGTTTAGTCGACTAAATGTCTGAGCATTTTAGTCTAGTTTTAGTCATTGAAGGCGTAGTCATATTTTCATCATTCTGTATAACAATAACAATATAGTCGAGATCTCATGACCTGGTGAATGTCACTTTCATTTAAGCTGAACATCTCACATGGAGATCACTAAACTTCAGCTTACTTGTGTATCGGTGTTTTCAGATCATCGTAGGTGCATCCGTAATAAAGAGCTAGTGCGTGTGTATGGTTGCCAGATAGCAAAAATTAAGCATGACACCAGGCAGAAAATGAAAACTTTTAACAGAGAAGCTCTTATTTGGGGAATTGAACTTGATATCTGGCAACCGCACACGTGAAAGCTTGCGTAGTAGAAGCAAGTATAGCAGTCCGCAATAATATTTTGTCTCCTTTTTTTTCCCGATGAAAATAAAGAGATTTTACATCGTTTTTTATTTTTAAAGAAACAATATAGTCACGTCTTTTATTGTCAATGATATTGCATGTTGATATAGTCACAGTTATCATTTATTGACCTTATTGTCATCTCATCATCGTCTCGTTTTAGTCATGGGAAAAAAGCTTGTCAATGAACATTTTTCTTCATAGTTTTCGTTTACGAAATTAACACTACTTTCATGGCTACAATACGCTGTGTTTTCCACCAACTGGCAACCCGGGGTGTCGAAATACTGTTGGGTATATTGGCAGTGGGTAGAATCACACAGACCAAGACAAAAACAGACATTCTGACACGGAACACATTTCAAAGTAGAATAACTTGCTGTAGAATTGTTTTTCAGAGAAACAAGTATGTGCATGTTTCTTAAATGTCTGCAAACATTATGGTATTTTTAAGCTTTAGTATAGTCAAAAAATTACATACAGCACCTTTAAAATAACTTTTGTTTTGATTCAGTGTGTATACTGGAAAACAAGACAAAAATACTGATTAGGAAAAGAATTTTAGCAGAAAGAAAGTCTGTTTCTCTGAAACTTAAATATATGAATATAAATTATGTTTTCACATTCTCTAATAAGTCAATATAAATCTCCTTTTTGCCTATTAAACAGCTCAGGTGGGGTTTTTTCAAGTCTGTTTGCTTCAAGTCAACAGTAGCGCCTTAAGTCTTGAGCAGCTTCTTATTTCTTATCTCTGTGACAGATTTAGCTTTTTTTTCTTCTATGAACACATAGATCAGTAGAAATGATGTGTTGGGGGAACCATGCTCAGCATCCCATGAGACATCCATTTTTCCCAGTGCCATACCCACAGCTATGTTTCTTTACATTCAACACATGTATCATGACAGAGGCCACTCTTACAAAACAACTAATAACAAATAAAACAATTTGACAAAACAAATAGTCTCGTACCCAGTACAAACAAAAGCTCTTTGCAGTGAAATCGTAGTGAACCGGATACAAAGAGGCAGGGACTGCGTAGGAGAGATCAAACAAACCAGGCCACTCCAACAGAGACTTAAAGATCAATGTGCATCTCTCTTTCTGCGCCCACTCAAGCGTTATTTCCATTTTACCAATTGCAGAGCAGTTCTTGAGTTTATCTAATATGCTCTGGATTTTTCTTGGATAGATGGGCTGTGCCATGTGGACCGTCGAGGGTTTGTTATTTTAATTAAACATTTTAAAAATTAGGATTCAAAAGCATTATTTATAATGGGGATTTCCTAGACAGTTTTTAGCAATGGCCGATTTACTTTATTAAATAGCTAGGACGTATCTTATACAGAGGAAGCATCTACATTTCTTAATAATTTATTAGTTTTATTTACTTTACACAAAATATACATTTATTTTATTTATTTTTTTCAGGTGATTTGTGGATAAGCTAATTAATATTCATGAGCTAAGCCTTTTGCAAATTATCCCCACCCATATACTATTCTGACGTTTTCTTTTGTGCAGGCTTTTGGTTTTAGTAAAATACTTGGCCAGCCTGCTCTGTGTCTTGTCTTTATTCTGAAATGACATAAAACATGCAAGTCATAATTCATTAATAGGATCCTGTATGAACTCTGAAGCTCTTTCAAGCTATGATGGTTAGCTTGCTGGCTCAGTTTCACAATCATCCATTCGAGACAAGGGCGCGCTTATGAGGGGAGAGTGTTTCTGCTTGCTTTGGCCTTGAATCATGCACATGCTCTCAGAGACCGAGCTGAATAATTGATTTACTCTGTACAAGAGTGTGTGTTTGGTGGCAGAGGGGCAGGTAAGGGGCGGGATGCTGATACTTACTATGCATGATTCATCAGTACATGTTATTCCAAAGAGAAAAAAAAAGTTTGTCTTTGTAAATTTTCATCAAAATGTAATAACTTGCTCCACCTTTGAAATAACTTTCTTCTCAGCTGACATCACTGGGCAATGAAATAATGCAGCCTTTTCTAAACTTTAATTGTTAGTGCAATTATTTTCTAGCATTACCACTGAGACAAGTCAACGAGCTTAAGGGTCAAAAGGTCAAAAAGCCTCCTCAAATGTGGATGCCAACTGTTTCAGGAGAAGAACAGTTCATTCTCATTTTTCAGAATCATTTCTCATATTCTTGTTTTTGTCACGAGTATTGTCCAGTGTTATTTTCATAAAACAACTCATTACAAAACATTTCTGTAAACTGAAATAAATGTCAAATGTCATAAATGAAAAACTAGAAATAAATGAAACTAACAACAGTTAGTGAAAGTTTATGAAATTTTACTGAAAAAAAAAAATCTTTCTTTAATAAGAATTATTTAAAGAAAAATAGCAAAATGTATTTAAAATTAATAGTATATTCACTATAGGTTAGCAAGGGAGGGGAAAAACCCCTTTACTCACTTTTGAACGCAATTCGCTGCCAATCATAATCTCATGGGAAATATGTGACCGGGTACAACTAGTCTTGGAACAGCATAACAGTTCTGCCGCTCTCCATAGACAGACCTGACAGGTAAGGGACTCGACAGAGCATCTTTTCTCCCCGGCCTGTCAGAGCTGGATGGTTAACGATACATGAGGGTCACTTTACATTTGCCGGGCGAGCAGGTGAAGAGTACTTTGAGAAAAAAGTGCAAAAGTGGAGACAGGTGACATAGATTCGTGGTAAAGTAAAGGGTTCAATGAGGGTGCTCTCTGATGAATTATTCAGCGTTCCATCAGACGGTGTAATAGCAAGACCTACTAGTAAGCATCATCATCACAGTTCATGTGATATCAAGCATGTATGACTTTCTCCTTAGAAGACTTACACACACCTTGAGGCAAATATTTCTTGGATTCTAGACTTTGATTTTTGATTTGAAAAATCCCAAAATACGTGCACTGGTAAGAGCCAGTTGACTAATACTAAAACTATGAAAAACTTGAAATTATTTGAAATTAAGCCGGAATAAAATAAAATTAGACACATATTAGTTTTACATTTAAAATTGAATTACTAAAATTACTACATTTAAAATAATAATAAAATGTACGCTCCATTACATAGAAAAAAATACAAAAATTATAGAAAAAATACAAAAATTAGACTAAAATTAAAAAGAAAACTGAAAATACAAAAAAGTTAATTCATAAATTAATAAATACTATAATTGTATATAAATAATTCTAAAATAACACTGCAAATAATGTATTTTATACGTATTGCCAGCTACATTTGAATGAAGAAAGAGGATTTTTTTGTAGTTACAACATCTATCCAGCAGTAGTTATCAGAACTATGCTAACCAGCCAAACTTGGACCCCTTGACATGAACATACACACTTCATCGCCTTTACAAACTGAACATACATGCCTTCAGTTTACAAATGGGCAGCATGAGGGTAAGCGGCTAATTTACTCTACAAACGGCAGCAGCCTGAGACTTCACTGTGGATCCCAGACTCCATAATTACGTTAATTATGGAGATGCACGGCCAGGCTACGGTAGACCCAACAACAACACACGTGTCTAATAAATCATAGCACACCACTTCAGAATAAATAAAAAACATTACTATTACTGATACATATTGTTAAGTGTTATTCAAAGACTCCATCCCACCATTCATTCATAAATAACCCTGATACTGGCTAAATAAATCTCTTTTTAAGGGGTCACTTGAAAAAAAATTGATGTTGCTTTGTTGAACCTCTGAAATATGTCACATTATGAAAGTAAAACCAGTTGTAAACTGTAATTCATGACTTTAAAGGAACATTATTCTGGTTTATTGTCTATAAAATGGTACTTGAGCGTCACTGTTGCAGTCTTTTTGCAGTACATTTGTCTTTTTGGCAGACTTTCAATTTTTTGGCAAAGTTTTGAACATTTTTTCTATTCGCCTACTTGCTAATTAGTTTGGTTTGTGGCTTATTACTCTTTCACAAAGACTTTTTAAAAATCTCTATAGGAAAAATTAATGGGAAAAAATACTTCTGGAACCAAGGGCAGTTTTACTAAACAGGGCAAATTAGCACGAGAGCGCAATTCCAAAGCATCGGTGTGAAAATTTCTGTGGGTGATTTACAAACAATGCGCAAATTAAAGAACGAAAATGCAACATCTCATTTACATATCGACCAACGCAATATAGCAAGCGCAGCGCAAATTAGTGTATTCGCAAATAAAGAATAAAGAAATAAAGAAGCCACAGTACATTGAAGAACCGGAGGCCAAAAAATGAAGTATTGCAAGAAGTTTTGATAGACCTGCTATTGCGTGACTCCTAGATGAGGGTTGCAAGTCGTCTTTTGTTTCCTGAAGCAATTTAAAAATAGCATGGCTTTGCAAACTATATGTTCAGATAATGTGTTCTTCTGGCATTCCAAATAAATTAATACGTGTGGAAAAAATCCTTTCCCTTCTACCACGCACTCTCTGTTCTCTGCGTTGCTTCCTCCTAGCAACAATAATTTCAGCCATTTCAAGTGTAAAATAGTTTAAGACATGCTATTTTTGGGCGTTAAATAATGGCGCAAATACCAGTAATTTGACAAGTGCAAATGTTAGTAAATCTCGTTGCCTGATTCATTTGAATACTCTCCTCCCATAAATTTTGCGTCTGAAAGGGAAACTCCTACAAATGCATATTCAATAAGGTCAGGCGCAAAAATAACTTGTGTCCACGCCTTTTCAGTGCTAATTCGTCACTGCGCGTCTTTGGTAAAACCTGACAGTACTATTTTAACGGTAAAAGACGGTTTGCGCTGGCGCAAGCTGTTGTAAAACTGGCCACAAGTGTGCTGAAAAACTGGGCCAGCTCTTACTGAACTTTATGGAAGTACATATGACAAAAATCTGTGTTAAACACTGATTTAGGATGGGATTCCTTTCTTTTGAAGACTATTATAAGAGGTAAGTCTGTACTAACCTACCACAGAATTATGCTTCAAGAAGTTGTCCCCTTTCCTCTGTAAACAACATTAGAGATCTAATCAGTCAAAACAATGCTCTATTTTGACTGAACAAAGAGCTCACCATCATTCAAATTAACAAGCAACGAATACCGTTGTTCCTCTCCTGATGTTATCTCACCTCACTTCAAAAGTGTTCAATCACTGAGCAAAATTTGTTGCTGACAGGCTGTCATTTATCTACTGTGTGTGAGGAGATGGAGATCTCTCAATGGGCTCTTGTAAATCAAACTCTTTTCAGGCAGAGAACTGAGCCATCCGTTCCTGTAGGAATCTCTTCGCTTAGTCTTCAGCGAGCAGATGGTTTATATTCTGGAAGCGTTTGATGATTAGGTTCAGTATGTTTGGTTTGCTGGTTTTGATGAGGCATAATCAATGGATCGCTTGCGAGAAAAGAGCTTGTGTTTTTTCAGTTGCTGTTTTTGACAAGGGAATCTGTTTCATATCAGGGGTGGCTCAATTGATGAAATATAAAAGACGTCACTCAAGTCAAGAAATTCCACTAGTATTGAAATACTGGGATGGTTTATTTGGTTCCTAATTACACAGCACTGTGAACATAACAGGCCTAAGGGACACCTCTACGACACATAGTTAAAATGAGCACAGTTACGAGCACCAAGATGGACAGAGGGCTCATGCTAAATGACTAGGGAATATGACAGGGTTGAGGGGGATTAATTAGCTCTTCCTACAGGCTGTGCGATTACCGTGCTAAAACTGCTGCTTGATTTCATCAATCTGACAGAGGAAGTTTAAAACCTACAGCAGGGAAACTCAAACTGCTTTGCTTAAAGGCACTTTTAGACAAAAGTATGGAAAACCATCTGAAATCTGGCAAACTTATTAGAGATAGTTTTAGTGGCAATCCCTCAAAGCCTCTAGTGACCGCAATAGTTCAAAATGTCACATACTGTATACTAAAGTTTGAGGTTGGTAAGATTTTTTAATGTTTTAAAGTCTTTCATGCTCACCACAGTTGCATTTACTTGAATACTGTAAAACTGTTATTTCATTACAGTTACTGTTATTTCAAAACTGTTATTTTCTTGTTATATTTCATTTTATGAAATATTATTAAAGTTTAATAACTGTTTTCTATTTTAAGATATTTAAAAATACTATAATGTATTGCTGTGATGGCAAAGCTGAATTTTCAGCATCATTACTCCAGTCTTCAGCATGACATGATCCTTCAGAAATCATTCTAATATGCTGATTTACTGCTCAAGAAACATTTCTCATTATTATTAATGTTGGAAATAGTTGTGGAACATTTCTGTGGTAACTTTTACAATTTTTGTTGAATAGCTAAAAAAGTTCAAAAGAACAGAATTTATTCTTTTTTGTCACTTTTAACAAATTAATGCATCCTTGCTGAATTAAAAAAAAAAAAAACTTAAAAAAAGAATTTGAAAGACCCCAAACTTTTAAACAATAGTATAGAATTAAGCTATTAACTGAACTGACAAACTGGAAAATATTTTTCCTCCTGTCAGTGTCAGAGATTAGCGATGACAGTATTCACATATTCTGTTGCTTAAAGGAGTAGTTCACTTCCAGAATGAAAATTTCCTGATAATTTACTCACCCCCATGTCATCTATGTTCATGTCTTTGTTTCTTTAGTAGCAAAGAAATTACATTTTTTGAGGAAACATTTTTTGAGGAATTTTCTTCATATAATGGACTTCAATGGTGGACAACAGGTTGAAGGTCCAGATTGCAGTTTCAATGCAGTTTCAAAGGGCTCTAAACGATCCCAGCGAGGAATAAGGGTCTTATCTAGCAAAACAATCGGTCATTTTCAAAAAAAAAGGAAAAAATAAATAAAGATGTATATACTTTTTAACCACAAATGCCCATCTTGCACTAGCGCTGCGATGCGCATATGCGTCTTCACGCATTACATAATCATTGCGTAATATCAAGTTCTGTATTTTGGTTAAAAAAAGTAGGGTAGTGTGAAAAACTCCATCTGATTTTCTCCTCCAACTTCAAAATCGTCCGACATCATTGTTTTATCTTTTTTTTGCAAAGGGCGTTTGACTTTCTTTGCATGTTCGCTTTGTAAACACTGGGTCGGTACTTCTGCCTACGTCATGCGTGCATGATTATGTAATGCGTGTGGTTGAGCTACTGCAAGATGAGCATTTGTGGTTAAAAAAAGTATATAAATTTGTGTTTTTCTTAGAAAATAACCGATCGTTTTGCTACATAAGACCCTTATTCCTCAGCTTGGCCACCACTGAAGTCCACTATATGGAGGAAAATCCTGGAATGCTTTCCTCAAAAACCTTAATTTCTTTTCAACTGAAAAAAGAAAGACATGAACATCTTGGATGACATGGGGGTGAGTAAATTATCAAGAAATTTCCATTCTGAAAGTGAACTACTCCTTTAAATCTAGTAATTTAAACTAATAATCAATTGTAAATTAAATCAAACCTAAATAAAAATCTTTAAAACTGCAAGTGAGCGCTGCATGTTGCACTTTCTCTGCATGTCACTTGTTTGCAGTTTAGACACAGAAGCAGCAATTAAATTGTGCCGGTAGGCCACTGATAACCTCATGGAGGGCTGGATTTGGGACCGTGACGATGGTAGATGGGACAGAGGAAGAAGTAACGATAGAGGAAAAGAGATGACAAAGTGCCTTTGACCTGTCATTTCCACTGTCATCAAATATCCTAAGCCCTCACTGTGACAACTCCAATCCTGTATTTGTGCAGAGAAGGATATCAATCAGACGCCACAGGAACTCTTTAGGATCCACAGCACTGGGGCTGTCTGTCACATACTAAAGTCTCACAATTTCACATACCACAGCAAAAACAAATATGCTTTAATACAAATACCAAAAAGTTCATTTAAAACCATGGAAAGTATTTCTCATTTAAGTAAAATTAAAGCTTTTACACTATCTATTATCTACTCTTCACAAACCAATAGCACATGGCCACGTGAAGATCTCTTCTAACACCTATATACAGTATCTCTAATATATAGTATATATTGATATGGCATCACTGAAAGAGAGAGCTGAAACTGTTAAACATGACTCAATGACTACATTGACACTAATGGGTGCTGGACCACTGATGCGCTGTTTTCTTCAATAGACACACACACACACACACACAGAACTGTCCCAGCTGAGAGGAAGTGAGTTGATAATAGCACAATGTTTTCTTCTCTCGGAGTCGATAGTACAAACACGTATCATTTTTTCATCTCTCTTTTCGTCTCTGTCTGTCATGTATAACTTTACTGTCCTGTTCTCTCAATTAGGTGACTGACTGACAGTGTGCTTTTTTGAGGCCAACCTTAGCTCTGGTACATTACTAATGCTTGAAATCATGACCTTGAAATACTAAATTGGCTGCAATATCTCATGATGGCTTGATGGAAAATATACTGTAGCATTAGTAAATGCACTAATTATGGCCACTGTATTTTGTTGTAACAGTTACACTAAATATTTCTGTGGTAAAATGAGTCTAAGGTTATGGTCTGATGTCAGTCAAACAAGCTATAACATTTGCTTATCTTCATTTATTGAATATTTTTTTCTGCATTTGTTAAATGGGACAAAACAAAAATATACGCTACTGTTCAAAAGATTGCAGTCAATAAGATTTTTTTATAAAGGAATTTAAAAAGTGTCAATATGGATGTTTATACTGTTACAAAACATTTCTATTTCAAATAAATGCTGTTTTTTAACTTTCTATTCATCAAAAAATGTATTACATTTTACAAAAAATTACTAAAATTACTAAACACTTTTCAACAATAATAAGAAATGTTTCTTGAGCACCAAATCAGCACATTAGAATGATTTCAGAAGGATCATCTGACACTGAAGACTGAAGCAGTGGCTACTGAAAATTCACAGGAATAAATTACATGTAAAATACATTCAAATATAAAACTGTTTTGTAAAATTACACTAATATTTCATAATATTACTGTTTTTACAGTATTTTTCATTCAATAAATGCTGCCTTAGCGAGTATAAGAGACTTATCTAAAAAAAAAACACAAAAATCTCATTGACCCCAAATTTTGAAAAATCTAAGCTGCAAAAGATGGCCATTCAGAAACCATTAAACGAATGACATCATAACCATGAGCACATTAAATTAAACAGAGAGACCAGTGTTGCCAGATCTAGAAAAAATTAGTTAAAAAAACAAGCTCAAAATAAGTGGCTTTCCACACCAAAAATAGTCTAATGAATATGCATGTAAATAAAATTGCTTAATTTCATTTATCTTATTTATAGTAGCATAAATTTGCAGAACATATATGATGAAAAAAGCCACAGATAAAATGTCTTGCGTTAATTAATAAATGTAATTTAATTTAAATGTCTCACAACTGCATTTTGGAAATAGTCCTCTTTTTTTCCCTCATTTTTTTTTTTTAAATAATCTTTACATTGAACTTATAAGTGCTTTAAAAATCACTGAAAAAAACAAGCTGAAAATCATTTATTCTAAAAGAACAGGGCAACACCCCATATGAAATATTTGTTATTAAGCAACATGTACTGCCCTGATGAAGGCCATCATGATCCACACCACCATGTGGAGGTTAGCCAATCATAACAGAGAGTCAGAGAGAAGGCGAAAAATAAATAACAGCTGTTTTTGGTACAAGAAACTGTATTATGTTTTTTTTTTTTTTTTTTTTTTTTTAAGCAGACAATCGTGGGGACTAACACAGTATTATATTCCTATAATACTGGAATATATTATAGGAATATAATACTGTATATTCCTAAATTATAGATGTGTTTGCTCACCTTATACTTGCTGCTGTCTTGTACAGGGTCTCCCTCCCTGAGCCAGCTGACTGAAGGTTTGGGATTCCCGAAGGCCGTGCAGCTCAGAGTGATGCTGCCCCCCTCTTTGGCCTCCACATACTGCGGCGGTGTGTCCGTGAAAGTTGGGGGAGCTGTGACACAGAGAAACGATGTGAAAATTCCCTATACGTTCTCCATTATTCCCTGAAATAAATCAGCCTGGCGATAACAAGGCAGGTTCATTCATAACAATATTATATCCTATGATATACGTGTCTTTTACAGATCCTGTTGAAGTATGACTCAAGCCTCATCGCTAATGGGAGCCATAGGAGTTCAGAAGGCCATCGGAGCTGTGAATAAGAGGGACTCCTGGTCATGGATCTACCTCCTGCATACATATGCAGTCATTTATGACCTCTTAGTATACAATATATGAGCTCTCTGGCTGGCATCTCTCTCATTGGCTCCAAGGCCAGTTCTTTCCCAGCCTTGATTTAGTAGCTAAAATCTCACTTTCATTATATATGAATCAGGATGGGGAAGGGGTGGCCATGCCATCATGCATCACATGGGCTGCGGCGTGCCTAGATATTTTCGTGGGCTGAACAGCACAGCACTGAATGACAGATCAAGTACAATTCAACAGTTCTTCCCAGTTTTAGCTAACTTTTTAATGTATGAAAGGTTTGAAATTAATTATTTGCCACAATTGCTAATGGTGGATAAACAGAGAACAGTTATGATTATTCTAAATAAATAAATAAAACCACATAATTGCAAATAAATTAATAAAACACACAGCAATTAAAAGCTTAGATGTTAATCTATTTGTGACCATTTACATCACAAAACAACTTTGCATAAATATTAATTTTATTAAAATATTAAATATACTTAAAGTATGAATATTTCTTATTGTAGTATAAATATTTGTATTTATTATACAGCAAATAAATAAATCATTAAATATTATTATGCACTTTTTTATAAACAAATCATACACAACACTGAAATCCATAACTGGAAAGAAACATTTTATTAAAATTTAATATATATACATATACATACATACATAGTATATGTATCAGACATAAATATGGAGTAAAGCAAGCATAAAGTGGCACCATACATGTTTTTTTGTGAGATTGTCTGGTTACAGTGTGCATCTCCTATGTGTGATAACTTGAAATGGGTTTAGTTTTGTGGCCCTCGAGGGGGAATTATGTTGTGCTGCATGATATTTTATTCAAAACCATCAAAATATTAGTGACTTGATGCATAATTGGTCATATTTCTTACTGTGTCTCAACAATTTTGTTTATTGCGTCTCTTGAAATTAATTTGCTGGTTACTCAATTATTTCTAGGCATAATGATAGACATTTGAGCAGAGGATTTTTTTTTTTTTTTGTCTCAAACATGTTCAAATATTTAAGAAAGCTCTGAGACGAGACGGTCACACATTACCACATAGATCACAGGAACATCTTGCTCTCAAGAAACACAGAAGATATGGATTTAGCAATATCGCTGCACTTACAGAGACCTGCACTGAACCTTCTCAAGCCAAAGAATCTATTATACATGGCTCTAAAAGTCAGACTGTCTGTGAAACCACCTTGGTTCAGCCTTCTTGATTTGAATTGGTCTGATTCTAATACTAATTTCCATACCTTGTTTTGCCATTCTCAGCACTGCTTTATTCTGCTTAATTAAAACTTAAACTTTTCAGTTTTTGAAGGAACCCCCAGGATCTGATGGCACATGACCAGAGTGCTGAAGGCAACATTTCTGAGGCCAGCCGCTAAGACATCTGTGCAAAACACGCCTCCATCTGCTGCAAGTCTCCATTTACTGCCTTACACACTCTGACACACTGCTGACCTGTGATGTTGATTAAACATAAACACACACACACACACACTCAAGAAAAGCTGAAGGCGCAAGCTCTCTATAGGCTAATGACGAGGATGTGTGTGCCTTATATGAAAAAAAAAAAACAGCCTCATCTGTGATTATCTCATGTTTCATTGTCACTGAGAGCAGCTAATTGATATGGACGTCTAAGTTTGCCTTTGCTTTTCAATCTACATTCCCATTAGCGGCTAAACATTCAGGCGAATCCACTTGACATTAGCTAAATGCCTGCCAGTACGCCAAATGGAGGGAGAGCAACTGGCCGACACCTGCTGTGTATACAAATCACTGAGAATATGTCTCAGCAGATTGAAATGCCTTGCTCTATGTATTACTGTGTGATTTAGCGAATAATCCAATAAGTTTAAGATTATTATTCTGTCAATATGAAATTAGGCGACCTAGTGAATATTGTGAGTGTTTTATTTGTTCCTAAAATATTGGAGCTCTAGGACATGGTCGTGTGTGACAAATTTAAGAGTGAAAAAGGGCAAACAATGAAAAACAAAAAAAATTAGGGGAATACTTGTTTTATGAATTAGGAGTTGATGGGATCATGAAAAGTGTCCGTTTTATTTCAGAGGTGGAGAAAGTTAGTATATTTGTTTTGATTTTGTCATCAAAACTGCATTTTGTAAATTTAGTTTTTATGGTAACTTCAGAAGCAAAAAATGTTTGAACTGATATTCAGATCATTTCAAAACAAGATTGAACAATGAATTTGCATCATTAAAAGGCTACATTTATTTGATCAAATATACAGTAAAATAGTAATATTGTGAAACTTATTTCACTTATCACTTATTTCTGATTAATTGTACAATTCTAAATTAATGTTTTTTTATTTTAATATATTTTAATATGTATTTTTTTCCTGTGATGGCAAAGCTGAATTTTTAGCAGTGATTACAATGTCTTTCAATGTGATTACTGTGTGATTACAGATTACTTCAGTGTCACCTGATCCTTCAGAAATTATTCTAAGATGCTGATTTGCTGCTCAAGACATTTTTCTTATTATTATCAATGTTGAAAACAGTTGTGCTGCTAAATATTTTTGTGGAAACAGTTACAAAATCTTTACAGGATTCTTTGATAAATATAAAGTTCAAATAAAACAATTTATTTTTGTATTTTTATTTATTTTTATCTTTTGTAACAATGTCTTTACTGTTATTTTTGATCAATTTAATGTATCTTTGTGTTTATACAGTGCCTTGCGAAAGTATTCAAACCCCTTCATTTTTTTTTCACGTTTTGTTATGTTGCAGCCTTATGTTAAACTGCTTTAAATTACTTTTTTCCCACATCAATCTACACTCCATACACCATAAGGGCAAAGCACAAACACAACTGGCACAACTTTGTAAATTTATAAAATATTAAAAAAAAAAAAAAACTGAAATAAGCACATTGCATAAATATTCAAACCCTTAACTCAGTACTTAGCTGAAGCACCTTTACAGCCTCAAGTATTTTTGGGTATGATGCGACAAGTTTTACACATCAGCATTTGGCAATTATCTGCCATTCTTCACCTCACCTGTTCACCTCTCAAGCTCTGTCAGGTTGGATGGGGGCAGAAACACATTTTCAGGTTTCTCTAGAAATATTTGATTGGGTTCAAGCTCAGGCTGTGGCTGGGCCACTCAAGGAAATTTACAGAATTGTCTATAAGCCACTCTTGCTGTGTGCTTATGGTCACTGTCCTGTTGGAAGGTGAGCCTTCTGCCCAGTCTGAGGTTCTGAATCCTCTGGACTGGGTTTTCATTAAAGCTATCTTAATATTTTGTTGCATTGAGCTTTTCTTCTACTCTGAGGAGTCCCTCAGTCCCTGCTGCTGAAAAACAGCCCCACAGCATGAGGCTGCTACCACCACACTTTACTTTTGGGATGGTACTCTGAAGGTGATGAGCAGAGCTGGTTTCCTTCAAACATGATGCATGGAATTGAGGTTAATCAGACCAGAGAATCTTGTTTCTCAAAGTCTGAGGGTCCTTTAGGTGCTTTTTTGCAAATTCCAAGTGTGTTTTCATGTGTCTTCACTGAGGAGAGGATTGAGTTTGGCCACACCGCCATAAAGCCCAGATCGGTGAAGTGTTGCAGTGATGTTTGTCCTTCTGTAGATTTCTCTCATCTCCACATATGATCATGGAGCTCAACTAGAGTGACCATCAGCTTCTTGGTCACCACTCTAACCAAAGACCTTCTCCATCATTTGCTCAGTTTGGCCAGGAGGCCAGCTCTAGGAAGAGTCCTGGTTGTTCCAAACGTCTTCCATTATGGACAATGGAGACTACATGCTTCTGTGAACCTTCAATGCAGCAGAATTTTTTTCTGAACTCTTCCCCAGATGTGTGGTTTGATGACAGGCAGTTTTTTTTTTGTTTTTTTTTTTTACCTCAGGGCTTGGTCTTTGCTCTAATATGCATTTCAGCTGTTAGACCTTTTATTAAGACGTGTGCCTTTCCAAATCATACCCACTCAATTGAATTTGCCGCAGGTTAGCTTCACTCAAAGTGTGGTAACATTTACACGCAAAATTAATGCTGCTGAACTAAATTTCAATTGTCCCAGATAAGGGTATGCAGTACTGTTTCTAGGCATAGGCGAGATAGGCGGTCGCCAAGGGCGCCACCAGCTGAAGGGGCGCCAATGAGCGCACGTACTGGCACTACATTTTAGCAGGGTTGTGATAAAGAGTGGCACAGTCACCCTGAAATATGACTGCCGCCCCCACTGGATCCCCAACATCATTGGGCTAGAGTACTGTCAATCTGACGATGCCTGTATACCATTGGATCGGAGCGCTGTCAATTGCTGCCTGATTGTATGCTTGCATTTGGAATGCTAATCAACGCCATTAGATCAACGGGCTCTGTCAGTGCTTTGGCAAGGTAAGGTTTTTTTTTTTGTTTTTTTTTTTGCAATGCAATAAAGCTAAGTTCAAAGGCCAATTTAAAATATCGGTACAGTAAATAAAGTGCACAAAATCAGTATTTTGTTTAGGCAGTATTTGTGGCAGTTCATAGATTGCGAGATTTGTGTGTGCGAAAAGGTGTGCGTTTTTGCGCCAATGCATTGTTAAAGGATCAGCGTGTCATGTAATATTCCCATATAAACTTTAACAGCCAATTAAAAAAATATTGGTATAGTAAAATTCACTAATTCACGAGATCAATAGATCCTTTATTAAACCACTTTGTCGAGTTTAATGCATCCTTACGGAGGTGTCGAAATGCTGAATCAATTCATTCACTTCTAACACAGCACTTAATGGGAGCAGCGTCATACACATAGAGGGCATAGCGTCAAGTCAAGTCAAGTCACCTTTATTTATATAGCGCTTTTAACAATACAGATTGTGTCAAAGCACTTAACAGTATCAAATTGGAGGATAGAGTGTCAGTAATGTATAATAATAAGATTAAACACTCAATTTTCAGTTAAAGGCATTTCATTATTGAATTCAGAGATGTCATTGTCTAGCTCAGTTTAGTTTAAATAGTATATATGAAATCAAATTGACGATAATCGTTAGAAATTAAGTGTCCCCAATTTATTTAAAGGGGAAGTTCACGCATTAATGAGTAGCAAAGGATTAAGTAGCTGCACTGATTACTTTTATGCCACTGATCAGGCTTTTATATGTAGTTTGGGGTAACAAAGGGTTTTATAGGTTTGACTGAAATAATAATGCAATAACTCACAACAACAAAACAATTGAACAAAAAACAGATAAAGACAAAAAGTAGCCATTGATAGTATATAAACATGTATCCAAATCCAAATGTAATAAAATAAATTTATGTGTGATTTATGTGTAAATTATGTGCAATGTCTTAGCTACTAGGGATTGTTACATAGGGCTATACAAGCATCTAGTGGCAACACAATGATATTACCAGTGCTGGGCACGTTACTTTAAAAAAGTAATTAGTTATAGTTACTAGTTACTTCTCACAATTAGTAACTGAGTTAGTAACTGAGTTACATCATTATAAAAGTAACTAATTACCAGGGAAAGTAACTATTGCAATACTTTTTACCACTGCAATACTAATTACCAGGGAAAGTAACTATTGCAATATGTCAAATAACTTGGATGCCACAAATATTAAATATGTTAAATGAATAAAATGGACACTAAATAGAATAAATTACTATTATAAAACATTGTACACTAATCTACACTATTTTAATGTTTTTGTGGGACAATGTGAGAGACACCTATCAAATTCAATATATTATTGTAAATATTATCAACCCTCTATGGACACCTTGGCAATAGAACTGCCATCGGCTAGTAAATTTTTTAGTTTACTCACCAGACTAATATTAATTATCTGATATACTATTTTTTTAATATATATATATATATATATATATATATATATATATATATATATATATATATATAAAGCTTATGTTTGTAAAATGGCACAGTTTTTTTTTTAAATATCTGACACTTAGCATCAGTCAAGCATTATAATATGATATTATGATAATTTAGCATTATGTGATGATAGAACTTTAGTAATTAGAATAACCATGTATGAATGCATATTTGTCATGTTGACTGAACTTAGGACTGGTGGTGCTTAAGATGTTGTTTGTCATTTAGTGTTTCTATAAAAAAGGGAGAAAAACTGAAAATAATATTGATAAGATAACAAACTACTACGAATTCTACTACTAATAACAATATAAAACGCACTAAGGATTAACGAGCTGCTGGGTTCATGAATATTAATCACGTTGTCTGCGTTCGCTCGAAGTGATTTGCTGAAATCAAAACAGGGACGATAATAAGTGAGCGCCAGCCAATGAGATTGTCGTTTGCGCATTAGTTCCGCCCACTACCAGAGAAACCGGCAGTTCTTAAAAGCTGTCTCCGTTATTTTGACAAGAAAATACAACAAAGAATATCATTTACATGTAGTGCGTCAATTCTGCATGTTATGTAATTCTTTCTCACTCTGTCTCTTTCTTTGTGTGTGTGAGACAAAGCGACGGCGAGTTGTGCGCCTTCACACTAGAGTTTATGGTACATCAAATACAGCTACCCTGCGCATCCATTCAGATGAACTGAAAAATAAAGTGATAGTAATATTATAATATATTATAGTAATGCCGCATTTTATTGTCAGTAACGGTAACGGCGTTGTAACGGGGGAAACTGTAATTCGTTTGATTACTCGTTACTGAAAAAAAATAATGCTGTTAGTAGCGCCGTTTATTTATAATGCCGTTATTCCCATCACTGGATATTACAGATAATAAATTGTGCAAAATGTTTATCTAAAGTCAATTTACAAATAATGCATTCAGATTTGTGGAACTCACATGGTGTTCATTATGGTCATCATTATGGTGTATGGAGTGTAAATTTTTGTGGGAAAAAAAGTAATTTAAAGCAGTTTAACATAAGGCTGTAACATAACAAAATGTGAAAAAAAATGAAGGGGTTTGAATACTATGGCAAGGCACTGTATGTATATGTATATATATATATATATATGTGTGTGTGTGTGTGTGTGTGTGTGTGTGTAAAGTGTCTTATGCTCATGAAGGCTGTATTTATTTGATCAAAAATACAGAAAAAATGTAATTTTGTGAAGCATTATTGCAATTTAAAATAACAGTTTTCTATTTGAATATACTTTAAAATACAATTTATTCCTGTGAAGCAAAGCTGATTTTTCAGCATCATTACTCCAGTATTCAGTGTCACATGATAATATTCTGATTAATAAGCAACGTTGGAAACAGTTGTGCTGCTTAATATTTCTGGGGACATGTGATACTTTTTTCAAGATTCTTTGATAAATAAAAAGTTAAAAAGAATAGTGTTTATTCAAAATAGAAATTTTGAGTTACAATATACACTACTATTCAAAAGTTTTTTATTAAAGAAATTAATACTTTTATTCAGCAAGGATGTGTTAAATGGATAAAAGCTGATAGTAAAGACTTCTAATGTTAGAAAAGATTTCTATTTTGAATAATTGCTGTTCTTTTTAACTTTTTATTCATCAAAGAATCAAAGAAAAAAGTATCACAGGTTCCAAAAAAATATTAAGCAGCACAAGCAGTTTCAATACTGACAATAAATCAGCATATTAGAATGATTTCTAAAGGATCATGTGACACTGAAGACTGGAGTAATGGCTGATGAAAATTCAGTAATATTTCCATATTTGATTTTACCTGTATTTTAAATTTTGTAATGCATTGCATTGAGTTTTCAAAGTAATAGAAATGTTCTTAAAAGTAATGGATAATGCCCTTGTAGAAAATCATCAGTACAATTTTATATATTTATTTATTTATTAAATTTTTTTATCTATTGCCCAGCTGTAGTCTTAACACAACCAGTATGTAGTAGTTCACAGTCCTGCTAGGCTTGAGAAACACTGAGTGGACATAACAGAGCCCTTCAACAGGTTGTGTTTAGCTATGTGGCCATAACAGAAGCAATTTCTCCTGTGACCCCATTACAGCATGAGGTCAGTGTCTTCATAATTATGTCCTTTTATTATTTCAGCTAACACACAGGCAAACAGTGAGAGTCCTGGAATAGAGCTGTTGAATTTGCCAAACGATCACCCGCTCATCCTCCGCACATACACACACACCTTTACGAAAAAACACACACATTTTGTCTTCGACGCTGCATAATAATCCCTCCGATATTTCCGGGGCTTCAAGGCAAGATGTCATCATCTCTTTTGCAATGAGTATGCGTGTCAGCCAGTGATAAAATCACAAGCTCTTATCACAGGCACAGATTGTGAGAAGAATTCAGCTATAATAAGGCTCTGTGGTTACACCGGCCACACAGGCAGATGTTTTAGTGCACACACACACTAACAACACACGCATTGCACCAGTGAGAGCTAATAGGCAGGAGAAGCATGGAGAGAGGTCTGCGTGGAGCTAGTCCCACAGGAACATCTTCATCCTGCTCATCTTCCTCTCAGGATTCTGTACTGAGTCAAGCATCTGTGTGAATGCTGCTTGCTGGATTACACCTCATCAGATCACAAGACCTGTTTACACACATGCAAATATACGTGAACCGCACCAGCTGTACACACCGGCATGAAGCTGTTATCCGTCACATATCTCAACCGCAGGGAGAACCCAAAGCAAAGTGAGAGTTTTCAATGCAGACAGGTCTAAATGAGTTGGAATTTTAGTATGAATCTACATGTACGCATTGAACAGAATTTCAGGATGATGATCACAATATTGAGTTAATATTGTTATCAAATAAAATATAAAATAAAATAAATAAATAAAATCTAGAGCTCCACAAATAAAATGTAAAATATTTGCTATTATTTATTCTGTATTATTTAATACTAATTTAAATTATAATCTTTTACTATTGCAGAAAACAGCAATTTTTAATTTATTAATTTATAACCTATTTTTCAGCGTAATAATTCACAATGGTATATTTCACAGGTCTTTATATTATTGATCACAATATTGAGTTAATATAGTTATCAAATAAAATAAAAAATAAAATCCAGAGCGACACAAAATGTAAAATATTTACTATTATTTATTATTTATTCTGTATTATTTATTGCTAATTTAAATTATATCCTTTTATTATTGCAGCTAATGGCTATTTTTACTTTATTAATTTATAACCTTTTTTTTCAGCGTAATATTTCACAATGATACATTTCACAGGTCTAATTTATATTATTGATCACAAAATTGAGTTAATATAGAGATCAAATAAAATATAAAATAAAAAATAAAATCCAGATCGACACAAATAAAATATTTACTATTAACTATTATTTATTCTGTATTATTTATTACTATTTGAAATTATGTCCTTTTATTATTGCAGCTAACAGCTATTTTTCATTTATTAATTTATAACCTTTTTCAGCATAATAATTCACAATTATACATTTCACAGGTCTAATTTATATTTTTTAATTTTAATTTTAATTTTCTAATATTTTTTTTTTTTTAATCTTCAAATTATCTTAATATCTTCAAATACTTCCTTCTGCACTTGTATAGTGCACACTTGCTATGTGGCACTAGCAAAACATTCAACCAGTGGCATGAGTTTGCCCGACCAATAGCAGATGGGAGTGTTCCGGAAACATTATTTAAAATAAATATAAATTAAATATTTATATTATATTGTATACTTTTGATAAATGATGGAAAATATCTGGTTATCACCAGCTCTATCTATCTATCTATCTATCTATCTATCTAAATAAATAAATAAATAATAAATCGCAAACTGCCCACTGTTAGACTCAACCATGAATCGATCTGTGTTTAAAATGCACGCTATAGTCATGTGACCTTGACAGGAAGCTAATTTTAATTAAGGGGATGTTGCTGCTGTCAAGGTCACATGATTTACTCAAGTGAATCAGTAGAGACATTCAATACAGCACTTCATGTCAATATTACATATTACGTCTATGCGGAAACACACAGACTCTGGCAGCCCCGTACCATTAGATCATACTGCTCATACGCTCCTTCAAGAAGCATTTAAGCAGCTGAGGTGTTATTCACATAACAGATCCCTCTTTATGATTCATTTCTAATATTTAACAAAAGAAACACACTTGAACAAAAGCATCAAATTATAATGGTTCAAACTATTGTAGCATCTTTGTTAATGATGGAAGATAAGAGGCAATTTAAAGAGCCAATTACAGCTGCAGCAAAGCACTTTTCCACAAAAGGAAAATGTCTTTTTTTATATTTGGGAGGTTATGCTTATGTGAATGTAACTAAATTGTAAGTCCAGTCACATATGGAGGGCCCATCGGTGAGCAAACCTATTTTCTTATCTCTCAGACACTCTTGGTCAAACACAGATTAAATGTGAACGATGCATACCGAGAAGAGAGAAGCTTCACCGGAGGCTGGAAGGGGAAACTGAAAGCATTTCAACAGAACCCAAAAGGAATACAAACAAAGTACAGATCATCACTGCTCTTTCTGCAAACCAACCCTGCTGTCCCTGCTGAAACAAGCACTGATTCAATTAGCCCAGGATGAGAACTGACCCTCACTTCCTGTTCCTCTGTCTCTGTTTCTTCCTTCCATGTCAGATGTTAAGAGCAGCTGACCTCATTGCTACAGGAAGTGGATGTGTTATGTTCTCACATCTGCATATACACAGCTGTGATAAGTCTGATTCATTTAAGTGAATCAGTTTGTTCACTGAAATAAATGATTCCTGTTCAAATAAAGGAACAGTTCACACAGAAATGAAAATTTACTGAATATTTGCTTATCCTCAGACCATCCAAGATGTAGGCTAGATGAGATTGCTTCTTCATTGGAATTTGGACAAATTTATCATTACATCATTCACCAATGGATCCTCTGCAGTGAATGGGTGCCGTCAGAATGACAGTTCAAACAGCTGATAAAAACATCAAAATAATCCAAATTAATTAATCCAAAAAATTAATCCAAAAAAATCCAATTAATTCACATGACTCTAGTCCATCAATTAACATCTTATTAAGCAAAAATCTGCATGTTTGTAATAAACAAATCCATTCTTAAGATGTTTTTAACTTCAAACTGTTGTTTCTGGCTAAAATAAGAGTCCTCTATGCATAATATTACTTTCTCCAGTGAAATGCTGTCTTGTGTGAATCAGGAGAGAAATATGCAAGCATCATTTACAAGTGAAAACAATCCAAAACTGTTCTAAACAAATATGACTGTGGATTTTGATGTGAGAGGACAATAGAAAATTGACTTTTTCACTGGATGAAGCATTATTATGGATCATGGATCCATTTTTTGTCCAGAAGTGACAGTTTAAAGTTAAAACATGATGAATAATGATGGATTTGTTTCTTACTAGCATTGAATATTATTAATTCCAATTCCGATTCTGCTTATCGATTCCGATTCTTATCGATTTTTAATTTTGATTCCAATGTGGTTAAAAAAATGAAGTCAAACATTTAGATATCAAATATATTTATTCTGTGTCTCTTTTTGCAAAACATTTAATTGCTACTGAATACCATGAACAAAAATCAGCCTGCTACATAAAAACTGGACTCGATTAAGAGCTGTTTGTGTGCAAAATAGAGCTGCACGATTCTGGATTAATTGAGACTTTTTTTTATTTTTTATTTTTTTTTTAAATGGAGGTTGTCATTCTCTCACAATTCTAAAGAAAAAATATTAGACAACTAAACAAAATCTCATGGAATTTATGAATGGAATGATTCAATTGACTTACTCAAGATTTACTTGTTTCATTATTGGATGAATCAGTTTTTTTGAATGAATCTCTTGAATGAATAATTCAAATACATTTTAAACAGCCCCTTTTTGCCACCTAAAAAAAAGATGCGCACACAGGAATTGATATGTGGAATTTAAATTTTCATTTTACAACAAGTATCCAATTCCTGACCTTAAGTATACGATTCTGGAATTGGAATTGATTTTCGATTCCCAACCCTATTTCTTACAAACACACAGCTTTTCACAAGACGTTAATTGATGGACTGCAGTCATGTGGATTACTTTGGATTGTTGAGATGTTTTTATGAGCTGTTTGGACTATCATTCTGACGGCACCCATTCACTGCAGAGGATTCATTGGTGAGTTAAATTTCTCCAAATCTGATCTGATGAAGAAAGAAACTCATCTACATCTTGAATGTCCTGAGGGTTGGTAAATTGTTAGCAAAAATGATACCATTAAGTCCCTGCATCTTTTTTTGAAGCAAAACATTTAGTTAAATACTGTTCATCATCACTGTTCTACTCTGTTATGTACAGTAAATGAGTGTGTTTTCTATTAGTGTGTGAGTGTGTGTTTCAAAGTAGCTTCGCACACACTGTCATACAGACACGGCTAATAAGAACAGGTTGCATAAACCACTCCAGCTGAACTTCATTCAGGTTTATCTTTATTTATTCAGGTTTTAAGAAGAGTAAAATTTATCAAGTGGATAATATGGTACAGGGCCATTTATAAAAAATATATAGAATCTTGCTCACATCGCAGTACACTAAGAAGCCTGAGGTAGAGATTTGTAATATAAAACTGCAGGGGCAAATTTCTCTTAGTTCATATTGTGTGTTTATGTGATGATGGTGCAACTATGAAACTTGCTACAATGTGAAAGAAATCAGCAAAATGGAGCCGGTGAGGAGTTTAAAGGGAGATGGAGTGATACCCAAAGCTAGTTAACCACAAACATAAAAGCCAGAACCAGCCCCCAGACCGCTATTCTGAAACACTAATCATAATGTAAAAATCCTCTTTATCTCACACTGATGGAGATCTGGAAGATGATCCAAACGGCTCTAGAAACTACTGGCCTCCTGCTCCTGTATCTACTTCACACATGTATGAGAGAATGACTCATGCAGATTTCAGGCTTTAATTCTCCTTTTTCATATTTCAGACATATATAATCACCTTACACACTTTGATCTGCTTACACATGTAATCCTTGGCTTTTGTCCTCCTCTGTTATCTTGTGTATATCGTTCATGATGCATAGTGTATGGCTAATTATGTAATTGCATTTCAGGTTAATTCAACATAGCATGATATAGAGCAGAGTTTCAACGGGGACGTACAATATATTGGTACAACATTGATTATCGGTTGATATTATTAATTAATCTGTATTTGGGTGTTCAAGCTAATTTCCCCTGTTTTTAAATTTAGATGACCTCTGACATCATCTAATGCTTTTTTAAAAGGTAATCTTTAAAAATACTAATAGTTTAATAAAACCATTAAATGTAATCTTTAGCAAATCTCAAAATGAATCTATATTTTTTATAGATTACAATGTTGTGATGCCTAAATGTGTGAATGATTTTAGTTTTATAGTATATAATTTTATATTTATAGTTTTTTATTATTATCATTATTTTGTATTATGTTATTGGCCATAAAATGAATTATTGTAATAATTATAAAAGAATAAATATTGGATGATTTCATTAACATCCAAGAGACTGTTATTTTAGTATTATTATGTATATACTATTATAAGATTTTTTTTTTAATTAGCTTTTATTTGTATATTTCAGTTTTCATTTTTAAGTTTTAGTAATTTTGTTATTTATCAGATTTTTTTGGTAACACCTTACAATAAGGTGACATTTGTTAACATTAGTTAATGTATTAACTAACATGAACGAATAATGAACAATACATTTATTACACTATTTATTAATTTTTGTTAATGTTAGTTAATAAAAATTCAGCCGTTCATTGTTTGTTCATGTTAGTTCACAGTGCATTAACTAATGTTAACAAACTCAAATTGTGATTTTAATAATACATTAGTAAATGCTGAAATTAACATTAACTAAGATTAATAAATTCTGTAGAAGTATTGCTCATGTTAACTAATGTAGTTAACTAATGAACCTTATTGTAAAGTGTTACCATTTTTTAATAGTTCTATTTAGCTTTTATTTATTTTATTTCATTTTTCATTTTAGTAATTTAGTACTTGTTTTATTTCCTTTAGGTGCCAAGGCAACATTATTTACTTTTTTTTTTAATTCATGTGTTTCATCTAATATTTAGTTTAATTTAATTTCAGCTTTATTTCAATTATCAAACCATTTTTAGTTAACAACAACAACTTTGCTACAAGCATGAAACCATCAAAATAATCTAATAAACAACTTGAATTCTAATATAAAATCTGGAAGTAACATCTTGAAGTAAAACTGCCATTCCGTGTAAATCCTGCAGCAGTTGATGGTGTCTCCCGTTTTTAATTAGTGAAATTATCTATAGCTTAAAAGTCAGAGAATCAATAAAAAGTGCTAAAGTTCAACCATCAAACATTCTCTCACAAACACGCAACACATTTGTCAATGAAACGAGTGAACAGACTGGAATAAGGTCAGTAAGTCATTATTAGTAAGAGTAGTGCACTATGGCGCCACTCTTACCACTATGGCACCTGAGGGGCTGGCATGCTATCAGCTTCATTCACACCCAATGACAACACACCAAGGGCCATACCTCAACTAAAATTGAACAACCAGGCCTTTCTGTTGCCTGTAGCTAAACTCACACTTCCTATTTCCATTAACAAACCAACAAACATGCTGCAGGTCAACAGACTGTCACAATCAGAGCTGCAAATATCAATTCTGCCAGTTCTAGAATTCTGTGCCTACCATGGTGCTATCGTTTAAAAGTCTTTTATCTCATGCCATGATGCCATCTGCGGTGTTTCTGAAGCATATGGCCTCACAGTGCTGAGCATTCAGCACCCACATGAGATTGTGAGGCCATCAGGACCACGGACAGCTCCCTGGCCCATAAACATCAGCACCATGGACAGCTCCCTAACTCAACTCTGCTATAGGGTCAGTTTGACTCATCACAGATCTGATAATGAGCCAATTAGAATGTTGCATAAGCAACGTTATCATCCAAACAGCCACGCGTCACCCTGAAGATCAATGAAGCCCGATAGAAAACCTCCAAAATTGTTGTGCTCGTTTGTCTCTGTGGCTTTATCAGGGTTTGTGCTCTATCCGAAGGGGCCGCAACTTCATTCGCTTAACAAGCTTTGTGGAAAAGAAGATTTGTAATGGCATTCTCAAAATTGCAGTTCATCTAAGCCGATTGGTATAACAGCGCTTTTTTGAACTCTAACTTCTACGCTGTGGATGAATTCACCTGCTCGAAGAGGAATGAGCCTTTTATGTCTCAAGTCTCTAAACCAACAATGCACGCTCTTAATTAAACACAAAGATGTCTAGCAGGCAATTAGCACCTGTTTAAAATGACAATGACTTCATCTTTCAGAATGAACATAAGAGTTAGCATGCTTGTATCCTTTTGCTTTGCATTTCAGCCTACAGAAGATCACAGTGGATGCATTAATAATAAAGTAGTAAGTCACTTGAAACACTTAAAAAATATGGTTATTATTAACAGAAATATGAACCATTAAGATGGATTATTAGCCTAACTTTTGGAAGGCTGACATGCCATATTTAATCTAAAATTTTTAAACAGCAGTTTGCATCTGTGTTTACAACTATTATGCATGCAGTTTTTAATGACCTCATATTGAGATATTACATTTAAAATAAACGAACAAATAAATAATCACATCCATTTTGTCACATCTCAGAACCACTGAAAAGGAACTAGAAGCCAAATATGGTCCAAATTAAATGCAGCTTCATATCGAGACAATATTTGTACATTTAAATTTAAAATAAATAAATAAAAATAAATAAATTGTCACATCTCAAAACTATTAAAATGAACTTCAACAAGTCAAAATCAACAAGTCAAAAATGACTTTGAAATGTTCCAAATTATTTTATATATTATTATGAATGCAGTCTTATATTAAGACAAAATTACATTTAAAATAAATAAATAAATAAATTGTCACATCTTAAAACTATTTAAAATGAACTAAAAGTCAAAAAATTAAAAATAAATTTAAAATAAATAAATAAATATAAATATAAATAAATAAATGGTCATGTCACGAATCCGGTTTGTGGCCTTCCGTCCGACTGCCACAAGAGTTCGCCTCTCCATCATATTGACTCTCACACCACACAGACTGTTACATGTCACTCCGGACTACAGTTCCCATCATCCATTGCACTGATTACACACACGCAGCTGAATGCACTGATTACACATACACAGCTGAATCCAATCAGACATGCTTTATAAGCCTTGGACTTCCTCTTTCAGATCGCCAAGTATTGTTTAGCGTTTATCACAGTGTTAGCTGATAGCTACCTTACGGAGCCATTCCCAGTTTCCAGTGTCTAGTCTCGCCTAGCCTAGTTCTTAGTCTGTTTATCCGTGTCTTGATCTTGCCTGTTATCTCGTCTTGTTTGATCTCCACCTGCCTTGAAGTTTATAGCCTGTTTTGGAATTACCCTTTGCCTTGCTGTTTCGAACTGTGTTTGCACCTCGCCTGGACTCTAGCTAGTCTTGTGGACTTCCCGTTTGCCTTGCCCTCAGGATTACGTTCTCCGTCGACTGACTCACGCCTTCCTTGGATACTCTTTTGTCTTGCCTGATATGTATCTGTTTGCTAATGTTTGACCCACGCCTGTTTTATGAGCAAGTCCCTGTCTAATAAAAGCCTGCAGATGGATCCGTATGTCTCACATCTCGTCGGTCCTGTTACAGGTCACATGTCAAAACCATTTAAAATGAGAAGTCAAAAATGACTTTAAAATGTTCCAAATTCATTTATATCTTATTATCAATGCAGACTTACATTAAGATAATATTACATTTAAAATAAATAAATAAATAAATTGGCACATCTCAAAACCATTTAAAACGAATTGGAAGTCAAAAATTACTTTAAAATGTTGCAAATTATTTTATATATTATTATGAATGCAGCCTTATATTAAGACAACATTATATTTAAAATAAATAAATAAATAAATTGTCACATCTCAAAACCATTTAAAATTAACTAAAAGTCAAAATGACTTTAAAATGTTTCAAATTTGTTTACATATGAATGCAGCCTTATATTAAGACAATATTACATTTAAAATAAATAAATAAATAAATATAAATAAAATGTCACATCTCAAAACCATATAAAATGAACTAAAAGTCAAAAATGACTTTAAAATGTTCTAAATTATTTTATATATTATTATGAAGACAATATTACATTTAAAATAAATAAACAGTCACATCTCAAGACCATTAATTATTTTAAAACCATTTTAAAATTGGAGCCCTGCACGGGCCTCAAATTTAGGCCCTAGACCGGCCCTGGTCCGAAACGCTCAGGCCCTAGCCCGGTCCGTGTCTGACAGCTTATCAGAATTATCAGCCCGAGCCCGTCTTTTTTTCCTCCTTCTCCCAAAACAGCTTATACTAATGTTTCAGCTATTAAAATAGTTCAGTTTTGTATGTAATGGCAAAGTGATTATATTTCCTTTCATTTTTTTAAGAAGTTAATTTACATTTGGAGCATTTTTTTTTTTGTTCTTTATAATTTTTTTTTTTTTTTAAATAGCCTAACGACCAAGTGGCCAGCGGCAGACAGTGAGCTGATCATAGTCTGTTTGATCAATTTAGCCTTCTCAAATCATCACGACTTGCCTAAAATAAAATCTATAGATATTAAACAGTTCAAGCATTTAACAATGTTTAAACGTTAAATCTAGATAAATGTGCACTGTATCCAATAGTTTGTGCGGAGAGTGCAAGCTAAAGCGGGCTTTGCAGGACATGGAGGCGCCAGCGCAATCACTTGCATTTGTTCAGTGGATACGCTGTCATTTTTGCTCAGTTGCTTGCGGAACTGTAAAGGGTACAGCTGCACGATTAATCGCATGCTATTGTCATGCGTGTCTCGTCAGTATTTATTACTAATCACAGAACCGGCTTTACTGACGAGACACGCATGACAATAGCATGCCAATATTCGTGCAGCCCTAGTAAAGGGTCTACTTTTATTTGTGGTCACTCACAATATCAACAAAACATTGTGCTTTTATAAAATAAAGAAAACAAACATGATGCGCTTTCTGCCGTCTCGCCTTGAACAGGAGCGCTTCACAAAAATGAACCGAAACTCAGCGAATACATTCCTCACAGACATGATAAATATATCTATAGAAAACTTTAAATTACTACTTAATAGAAAAAAAAACAAACAAATTGAAAACAAAAACTCTTTCATTATAATCATAATCATTATCTATAAAGATGCACTTCTCTCTAAAGGCGCGCCTAATGAGATGGCGAGTCAGGATCGGCAACTTCATCCTTGCAACACCGACTCAGAAAACACTAGTTTGTTAGTAAATAATTCAAATATCTCCTTACTATTTCCCCCCGACACATTCATCATAGTAATTACTTTTGCTGGTGCTTTGGGGCAAGCTTTAGCCTATTGTGTGCATTTGAATGCAGAACTCTTCAGCTGCGCTGACGGCACGCATGCTGCTGGACACTAAACACCATCAAGCCGCTCTTGACAGTCACGTTAGCATGGTCTCGTGTTGTTTCCACCAGCGCGGCAAATTATTTTTTCATCACTAATTGATGGATGTCTAAAATATAAAAATAAGGAGAAGCCTAAAACAGGCCCGAGGCCTGGCCCGCGTCTAAACTATGACATGAAAATTGGCCCGAAGCCTGGCGAAAAAAGTCGGGGCCCATCGGGCCCAGGCTGAAATGCAGGGCTCTATTTAAAATGTTCCAAATTTGTTTATATTATTATGAATGCAGCCTTATATTAAGACAATATTACGTTTAAAATAAATAACTAAATAATATAAATAAATTGTCACATCTCAAAACCATTTAAAATGAACTAAAAGTCAAAAGTGACTTTAAAATGTTCCAAATTTGTTTATATATTATGAATGCAGCCTCATATTAAGACGATATTACATTTTAAATAAATAAATAAATAAATTGATTGATTGATTGATTGATTGATTGTTTGATTGATTGATTGATTGATTGACTGATTGATTGATTGATTGATTGATTGATTGATAAAAAGAGGTAAAAAAAAATATTCTTCAAAACATGTTGAACAACTTAAAAGTAAGTTACTCCTTAAATGTTCCAAGATTCTCAGATATTTAGGTGAATCTGTGGACCTTTTGACTTGATTGTATTCACAGCAAGTGATCTGCCACCAGCAATCATGCAATGTCACAGCATGAGAGCAGAAATGCAGTACGATTTTTGGACTGCCCTGAGACTAAGCAACAGACGTTCTCTCCTCATGTGGGTATCCCATTAAATCCCAGAGGATTAGCATTAGCTCATAGTCAGTTTGGAATAGATTTACCCGCTCTGCTCTCCTCTCTGACCCTGCTCCTCTCTGACCCTGCCATAGGGATCTGAGTATTAAACAGACGAGATGCTGCGACAACCCAACCTCTCACCTTGTGGCCAGGACATGAACTCCTAGCTTCTTAGAGTCTAATTAACTTCATTAACAGTCACCACAAGGTGATTATTGAAATAAACAGATAAACGGTGTGTCACACCCCAGAAAACAGGATGAACAGCAGCTGTCATTCAAACTGAAAGGGGCGGGGCTTGGATTGAGCATAAGAGCATAAGAGTGTCAGATCAGGGATGACAAGCAGCCACTGATCACAGAATAGGCTTCATAAAAGAGTCGTTTAAGTGTATTTCTCACCCGTGCTAGCAAAATGGTTAACTGGTTTGGACTCACGTCATCGAGAATTCGATATGAATATTCACAAAGTTGGAATGCTATGCTTTGCAATGATAGACCTACAACTTGTGTTTAGAAGCAGCAGCAGTTGCCCAGAAGTGAGCAGAGAAAAAGGTACTCCTCTCCAAAAATGTACAAATAAAGATCATTTTAAATGTTTAATTACTATTTGGAGCATTGGGATCACTAGAAGAGGGCTTAATGAACTAATTTTTGTGAAAACCTCAAATTCGACCAAAACGGACATTTTTCACTTCTTTTGCCTGTAGCTCAAAATTAGACTGTGCGCATTCCGACTCATTTTGCCACCACGGGTCACATTTGATGAAGAATGTAAAAATTAACACCCTAGAAACCTAAGAAAACCTTTTGGATAGGGAAGAACTATTCATATTACCTGCAAAAATGTAACATTTATTTTTAGTCTCACACTACTGATTAGGTTTTTGATGATGACACTGGCTAACATTAGAAATCAAAGACTAATTTGGACTTTAAATAACTTCCAAAAAGGGAAATAGTGAACATTTAGGGATTGCTGTTTGGATTTCAATGAGAGTTTTGTGCTTCCCCGCTCCAACTTTGCAAGAAGTTTAATCTGAAATCCAAAGGATTAGTGCTAAACAGCAGTGGAGTGTAAATCTGCTGTAAGATCACAGAGAAAGCAGAGGATCTCTAGTGCTGCTCTGTGCTGGAGTTTATTCTTTCCACACTCATTCAGCACTGCAGAGGAAAGGAAGTTATTTAAAGAGTCAGACCACCTATTAGAGATCTTAGTTACTGTAAATAGTGCAGCAATAGAGATGTTAACAATACCAAAAGACATATTTAAAGAAATAACTTACCATAAGAAAAACATTGTCATAATTCCCTCATGACTTAACAAATCTATCTATATCCAATTACCAATAAGCAGAAACTATTTTAATTTAATTAATTTATTTGTTCATTTAAATATGTATAAATCAATTAATTAATTAAAGAGAGAAAGTAAGAAAGGGTATACGAATAAGAGCCAGCATTAATGCTTAACTGAGAAGACAGCCCAAAACAATGATTTAAATAAATCTATAACCAATTGCATCACAAAACAACTTAACATTATTATTATTATTATTATTATTATTATTATTATTATTATTATAATAAAATATTACGTAAAGTATATTTAGAATGTATATTATGTATATATTATTGTAGTATAAATATTTATTTATAAATAATTTTAAAAAAGTTTAAAAGGTAATAGCAATTTAAAAAATGTTTTAAAAAAGAACGATTGGTAGAAAAGATTAAGTAGATTTTTGAACAAATTTTGAACATCTGTAAAGCAATAATAATGATAATAATAATAATCATAATAATAATACAGAAAATATACTGTAATTTTCTGCCAGGACATTATCCATTCATAAATGTTTATAACATCACAAAACAACATAACATTATTATTATTATTATTAATAATAATAATAATAATAATAATAATAATAATAAAATATTATGTACAGTATATTTATAATGTATATTATGAATACATATTTTTATGTATAAATATTCATTTATAAATAATTTTAAAAAGTTTAAAACGTAATAGCAATTTTTTACAAAAAATAATGATTGGTATAAAAGTTTAAGTAAATTTTGGTACAAATGTTGAACATCTGTAAAGAAATAATAATGATAATAATAATAATCATAATAATAATACTGTATTTTAAAAATATGCGAAAAATATACCGTAATATTCTGCCAGCACATTATCCATTTATTTTACAGACACTTCCGTTAACTCTAAAATATATCATAATACAGTGCGAAATTCAAAATACAGGTAAAACACCTGTTTAAAAAAAAGAAATCAATATGGAAAATTCCTTCATATTAATACAGTACATAGTGCCCTATATTTTATTTAATTTTATTTATTTTAATAGTGTTGCTTCTGAGGGCTTGAAATACAGTGGCACCTATTTCTTTCTCCTGTTGTGTTTCATAGCAGAAAGATGATGAAGTTATACAGGTTTGGAACAACATGGACTTTAAACACACAGATCAAAGATGTCCACTCCAATGTGTCGCTTCAACAATCACCTGTATGAGTGCTCAACCTTGCTGCACTCATGAACCATTACATCACTCTCCCCCTGCTTAGCACTTTTGACATGTGCCTCAACTCGAGCAACACAAGTGCGAGTGTGTGTGCAAAAATATCACAAGAACTGTAAAACAACAGCTCTGAGGCACACAGCGACAGCAGCTAACATGGAGCTAATTTCTTTCCTGAGAGCCACTCACTCGCCGCGCTAACCGCCCCTGAAACGGCCCCAAACACGCCAGCACTCCACACAATACCCTTCAGAAAGCACTTCATCATGCATATATTCATAGAGATATGCAAAAGCTTTATGCTTGTGAAGGTTTTTTTGCACAAAAGCCTGCAGAAACACCTCAGAGAGAGCAGGAATTGCTAATGAGGGGCGAAGACCTGCCGTCAAACAAATGAGACTCAAACATATTACAGTACACCCTAAAGTACAGTTTAGTCTCTGATTAAACTGTGTAAAAGAGACTGGTATTGTGTGCTCTGAATACTTTCCCAGCGCTAGACAGATTGGTTGCAGTCTCATAGAAGAAACACTGCTGATATTAGTGTGTTAGTCACACAGGGCCGCAAGGCACACAGTCACACACACACATCCACATGCGGCTGATAAACTGGCCTGTCAACACTCCAACTTGTGTGCTGAGCTGCTGGATTTGAGACTAGCAACAACACAAACTGATACACACATACACAATGTCACAGAGCAGGCATGAGGGAGGAGGGGTGCCCTTTCATTCTCCAAAAACTTGAGCCAAATAAAAAGATTCACAGAGCTGTGCATTTGGAAGGGTGAGCTGATTCACAGCTGTTGTCTATTAGAAGAGGCTGAGCTTATATCACACAGCAATGAGCTAGAGTTAATGTGCTGTAACCGGTTTGGGGATTTGGATGTCTGCTACCTAGGCAACGGAATCTAGAAGGCACAGTGTCATGGTGCATTCACAGGAAGACTGACACTGTGTCATATCAGGCACGATGTGGCAACAACAGCCAATCAGAACGGTGCATAGACGGGTTTTCTCTGTTTGATCGCTGTCACACTTACAATACGCTGCACAACGGAAAACACACACTGGACTTTTCAATTCGGACACTTGCAACAAATGACCAACACTTTTCAAGCAAAACATTACATATTTAAGAATAACTATTTAAAATGACCTTCAGAGCAGTTAAAAGTAATTGAAAAACGGCTCAGATAAAGGAAGTTGCCGTTCAATTTATTTATTTGTTTATTTATTAATTTATGTAATTTTCTTAAATTTTTCAGAAAGAATTGTAATATTTGTTTTTTCTTTAAAGATTAATTTTTTTGGCCTTTTTGCCTATATTTTGATAGGACAGTAAGTATCTGACAGGAAGTGAAGTGGGAGAGAGAGAGGGGGACGAGATCGGGAAAAGTCTACGAACTGGGATTCGAACTCGGGACGCCCATAAATGTTGGCACGCTGCCACAAGGCTATCAGTGCTGACAATCGTAATATTTAAAAAAACATTATAATTACTATACTTTCATTCATCAATAAGTATTAATAAATGTGTAGTAAAATCAATCATTTTTAGTCATGCATTAAAGTGATCAAAAGTGACAAAAGACAAATGCTTTTTTAACGTTCTATTAATCCAAGAATCTTTAAAAATGTATCACTGTTTCCACAAAAACATTAAGCAGCACAATTGTTTTCAACATTGATAATAAGAAATGCTTCTTTAGCCCCAAATCATCATATAAGAATGATTTCTGAAGGATCATGTGACACTAAAGACTGCAGTAATGGCTGCTGAAAAATCACCTTTCCCATCACAGAAATAAATTATATTTTAAATTATATTAAAATAGAAAACTGTTATTTTAAATTGTAACAATATTTCACAATTTTACCATTTTTACTGTATTTTTGATCAAATAAATGCAACCTTTCTGAGCATAATAGACTTACTGACCCCAAACTACTTTTGAGAAAAGCATCATTAGGGCTATGCCACAGAAAGTGAAACCAAATAGCTGACTTACTGCCAAAAGAGAGACTTACAGTCCTGGTTAGGACAACTTTCTTTATCACAATACATCTAGTAAGGACACTTCTAGGATGTTCTAGCATGAACCTGACCTTCTCAGCCTGATCCAGGCTCATCTTCCTCAGCCTATAAACAAAAACTGACCCCTAAGTGACTTAAAACAAAAACTGATCTTAGGTCAGAGACTCACCGTTGACTGTGAGGTGCACCCAGCTGCCGTTGTGAAAGGTGTGGTACTGTTGTTCCAGCATCAGGACCCTGCACTCATACCAGCCCTGGTCTTCCGAGCGAACCCTCTCAATGCGTAGAGATGACTTGCCATGCAGGCTGGCTCGGCCTGTGGTGTTCAGACACACACAAAAAAAAATGTGAGAGATGCTCTAACAGGATTCCAAAACACCTGTCTACCACACAACAGTTTGAGACACAAATATTATTTAAAGGGATAGTTCACCCAAAAAATGTCAATTCTGTCATTAATTACTCACCCTCATGTCATTACAAACCCATAAGCCCTTCGTTCATCTTCGGAACACAAATTAAGATATTTTTGATGAAATCCGAAAGCTTTCTGTCCCTGCATAGACAGCAACACAACTGAAACATTCAAGGCCCAGAAAGGTAGTAAGGACATCGATAAAATAGTCCATGTAACATCAGTGGTTCAACCTCAATTTTGCGAAGCTACAAGAATACTTTTTGTGCACAAAGAAAACAAAAATAACGACTTTATTCAACAATTCTTCTCTTGCATGTCACCGTCCGCCACCATTCATGAGAGTATCACGACGCATCTTGTAGCATCATAAATTTACGGTTGAACCACTGATGTCACATGGACTATTGAACGTGTCAATTGCATTGCTGTCTATGTAGGGTCAGAAATATCTTAATTTGTGTTCCAAAGATGAACAAAGGTCTTACGGGTTTGGAATGACATTAGGGTGAGTAATGACAGAATTTTTATTTTTGGGTGAACTATCCCTTTAATTTTCATAATTTTCATATATATGCAGACTGACACTTAGGGGTCAGTCTGCATATATATATATATAAGTGTCAGGGATATATATATTTCTTTCTTTTTTTTCTTTCATTTTTTTTTCTTTTCACAGCACTCCAAGCTGGTCTTTCCAGCATGGACATTTAATAAATGCTACAACTTTCTGGTTTTTCATAAACCAAAAAAGCCATAGGTCATTTACACATTTAATTCAAGTTAATTAAATCTAATTGTTTATCTTCACTCTTGCAATAATGTACACAGCCCGGGTCCACAGCCGCATCACTCATGAATGCTGTTTTGGCGACAGCAGTGTTAGGTCCAGAGGCTGTGAAGGCTGAAGTGAGAGCCGAAGTGGCCCACAGTAATTTCTGACACTCCCGTGAGCACATGGAGAAACACACATCTCTAACCGCACCAGACATGGGCAAATCCATCATGACACTATGATATAGCTAGCTGGCTGTCTTCGAGGGTCAAGCAGAGAGAGGGATTTATGCCTTTTTCTCTATATTCTGGAAACAGTGCTGGACAGATGGCAGGAAACAATATCAGCACAGGCAGAGGGATTGCAAGACAGCAGCGTTAAAGGCTATTAAGGGCCTGTGTTTGTCCTCAAAAATAATTTTTTTCAATACAAATGGCATTGCCATGGCCAGTACACAGTCTGAAAGGAATTTGTTATAATCCCACAGCATACAAAATAAAAAAAAATATTATGGAAATGAACTCCATAATATAGACAGAAAAATAAAATCTTGTATGTGCATTTGTGGGACAGTCAGAAAAAAAAAAAGTTTTTCTGTGTGATTTAAAGAGCAGGTCATATGGGTTTTTGAAAAATATCTCTTTTGCAGTTTATAATGTAGCTATCATTAAATGAAAACAGTCTGCAAAGTTGTTAATCAGAACAGTGCATAATAAATAAAGATACTGTCTCTCTAAAGAGAGAGTCGACTCTGAATCGTCTTAACGAGTCGTTATATTTTCGAATCTTTTGCCTGTTACTGGTATACATCACTGGGTAATTCATTTGCATAATCTCCGCGAAATACGAACAGACCTGCCCACAAACACTTTCGCTAGTTAGTGTGGTTACATCATGTTGAAAAGACGCTGTGTTCATGGATACCACAGAAATACAATTTGAACCTTTTGTTGTGTGCTTGTCATTTACCGAGAACTGCTTCTCTAATCTTGACTTTTATCTTCGTTGGCTTCTAATCTTCTTTATTTGGACTAACAAGCTCTCTGAAACACAGCCTGTAAGTACGATTGATACATTATGTGTACATTTTCAATTAAGAGCTCAAAATATCAAGTTTTTGTGCTAATATGTGATGTATACCTAATGCAGCTTTAGGTTTCCAGGTAAAGCACGTTACTGTCTTACTGAAATAGTTCTGATGATTCGCTATGAACCTACTATTTCCTAAGAATGTGTTGATTAATATAGACTGGCGTTGTTCTAATTACTTTGTTTAATAATGAAGAATGTAGTGTAGCGCAGTGGTTTTCAAACTTGTTCCTGGGGACCCACAGCTCTGCACATTTTGCATGTCTCCCTAATTTACACACCTGATTCAGATCATCAGCTCATTAGGAAAGAGCTCCATGAACTCAAATGAGTGTGTCAGATAAGGGAGACGTGCAAAATGTGCAGAGCAGTGGGTCCCGAAGAACAGGATTGAAAATCACTGGTGTAGCGCACAGACTTTATAATCATTGTGAAATTGCTGTTTATTTTGCTGCACCGGCAGTTACAGGGTTAATGCGAGAGAGACGAGCGAGTTAGTTATTAGGCTGGTGCGCAGCTGTTCTGCGTTCTGATTAAAAGTTAGGACACAGAGCGTCTTTTGTCTGTCGTTCTTCAAACATTACAGACATATTTTTGTTTACAAACTGTATTGTTTCATCAGTTAGTCACGTTAGTACTCGGCTAACGTATCCAGCATTATTGTTTTAAGTGTTTACAGTTTAGCAGCTAAACTTTAGCTGTGGGCATGATTCACTTGCATAAGTGTTTTTGTATTTTGTGTCATTATTTTAAGAACGGATTTTATATTGTTTTATGTAAAGGTGCTTTGTCACTAATGTTAAATGTATATTCTGAGAAAATTACAATGTTTTCTGACCTTAGATGCACTTAAACCTGTTGTAGGGGACTCCAACACAATATTAGGACACTACCATACCATATGACCTGCTCTTTAAGCTAAAGCATAACTTCTTTGTTTGAAATAATGTTACGTTGACAAACAGTATCAGACATTTGTGTCTTTCTTCATTCAAATAGAAAGCAGCACTATTGGCGCGACTGGAAATAGTACACAATTTTGCCCACTAAACACCAAGGTCGCACAATCAAAAAACTTCAGAAATATTCCTAACACAAAGCAGCTTCTGTGAGGCCCTGCAGATCAATAACACTGAAACCAGAAGCAAAACGAGAGCGGTCAAAAGATAGGCCTCAGGAAGTGACACGCTGGAGGTCATTACAGTATGGAAGCATGAAACTGCTTTTCCTACTTTCATATTCTTTTCATTTTTTCCTCTTTTTCTTTCTATCTCCCCCATTATTAAGTTCAAACCTGTATGTGAAAGACAAAAGCAGACATTTTTGAAGATTTTTTAAAAATTTGACCCCACTGAACTTTATATGGTCAAAAAAATAAAAAATAAATAAAATAAAATAGGAAGAAAGTAAGCCATGCAGGTTTGGAACAACATGAGGGTGAGTAAATTATGCAGTGTTATTATTGTTAACTAAAACTAACACTATTAAGAATAATTTTCATTCGCTGAAATAAAGCTGAATTAAAATAAAAATATGGCAAGACTTAAAAACATAATAAATACATTTAGGTCAAAAGAACTTACAATACTAAAACTGAAATAAAAATAGCTAAATAGAAATATATATAAAAATAAGAATTGACAAAAGCAAAAAAATGACTAGGACTTCATCTGAAATTAAAAAGAAAATTATATAATGTATAAATAAAATAATAGGGTAATATAAAAATACTATAATAGTATATAAATAAAATAAAATAAAATATTTTATACATTTGAATTAAATAGTCATGGTTTTGCTGTAAAGGTGTAATTAACATGATTCAGACACGCTTCCAGCCTCCAGCATTGCAGGCTTTTTTTTGTGCAGTTCCTAGGTAAATGACACTAAAACTTTTAAAGCATTGCTATTTCAACTCTATCTAGCATTAATGAATAATACATTGACTCTCAGATATGTGGCCACTTTATCATCTCTCAATCTCATGATTACACAAAGACTCAATACATGGGATTCATATGAAATCATTTGGTAACAAGCAGGCTTTTTGTGGTGGACATCAGATATCTATGCCTGAGTTATGCTGGACGCACACCAGTTACCATTACAGCAGGGGTCTCACACACTAAGACACAGAGCTACTGTAGATGTGCTGAGTAGAACCATTAATCTGGAAGAGGCAGTGACCAATATAAGGCCAGAGGTCAGAGGAAATACGCTGATGAATGAGACCTCATGCAAGACCTCATGTATACAGGTCACAAGGCCATCTATGGCAATTATGGATCCTGCTCAGTGGAATAGATTAAAGACATGTGGAACTTGTGCTTCCTGTGTGGAACGATACAAATAGAACAGTATGTACATATTACTGCAACAAAGAAAGATGTTACTGGTATGTGTACTACACAGATATTAAAATCGCCTGATACTGATAAACAATTATTTTAATTTAAAATTCAATATTTTTTATAAAAAAAAAACCAAAAAGTGATAAATGACCATTATTGAAATTGCAATTTATAGATATTATTATACTATTAATTATAATTATAATTCAGTAATCATTAAAATTTTTTAAAGTGTTTTTTTTTTTTTTTCAAATAAGATTTCAAAATCACGCACATCCCAGGTTTCAAGCACCAGCAGAGCAACTGCCTTCAAGATTTTTTAATATCTTAATCTGTTTAAAAAATACAGCTCAGCACTGCACAATGTGTTAAAATCACTGCTGGAAATTCAGTTGAGGATTCAGGATGAGAGAAAGTCAAAAAAAAAAAAAAAAAACTTTCCAAATCTCATTACCATTCACTCTGAGTGAGAGCCATTAAAATTGCATGTCTTGCCCTGAGCCACGTCTGATAAACTATCACAGTTTCTTTGCTTTTATAAATCTGACATGCTTTTAAATTATGCCCTTTCTGTTTCCACTCCTTATCAATGATGTAATTTCCAATCTCAATTAGGAAGAAAAGGATCATATTTGATCTCCCGCGCTCCCCTCCACCCTATCCAAAACCTCTTTCATCTGTTCGGCTGATGCTTTGCTCTTGAGATCAGCACCTCTTCCACCTGTCCACAGATCTGGACCGCCAGATACACTGGAGCAAAAGATAAGAGCTTTCTTCAAACCAGCCCACACGTTTCCATTCCTAATCTTTCGGCTCTTGCCCTGTGATAAAGCTTTCAGTCTCTATGAGCGAGTTTAAATAATGTGCAGAGATCTGGACTGGGCTGATTTCAGAGACAGTAAGATATCTCCATTTCAGTGGGTCAAACATACGACTAAGGGACCTGCTGTGATACCCTGCATAGGAAAAAAAAATGGTGAGCTATCCGTCATGTAGAGATACAGACCAGCCACCTATATTTTTAATGGCAGATTATTGACCAAATACAAAAAAATAACAGGCAGATACTGATGAGTTTGTAAATAAGATAAGACGTGGTTTTAAGCTATTTGTAAGCAACTAATTTTTTAATAAAAATTTAATTGTAATATAGACCTGTTCGTTACATTCAACCAGGGTGAGGAAATAACACCCACCAAATCCTAGTACTTCTTGGGAAGTTGCTGGTACAAACCAAACCAAACCAAACCAAACCAAACCAAACCAAAACAAAACAAAACAAAACAAAACAAAACAAAACAAAACAAAACAAAACAAAACAAAACAAAACAAAACAAAACAAAACAAAACAAAACAAAACAAAACAAAACAAAAAAAAACAAAACAAAACAAAACAAAACAAATCAATTAGTAGGGTTTTTTCACAGTAATACTAATGGTAATTTAAAAAACAAAAAAAAAAAAGAAAACTTGGGCATTTACCAGCTACTGTATCTGGTGGGCAAGAAATTTAATTTATTAGTCTGCATCCAACTAACAGATCCACCCCAATAATGTTAAGTGCAAAAGACTGAATGTTCCTGCAATATAAATCACTTTTGTATTTCTTTGTAGGGGTGTAATTTCATTGTGTTCATTTAGTATAATTCAGAAACAAAACTGTGGTCTGAAAAGCATAGTGACACTTAAAGTCAATACCAGCCTGTAGTTTAACTCACAATTTGATTTGGTACAACTTGCAATATCCACAAATGCTGTTCTCTTAGATCATAAACAGGATGAGATGCAGAAAGGCAACTTACCATGTTTAAAACAGGGTTCACGTAAGGGTAATTTTGGGAGAATCACACTTGAGATGAAACAATCCTAGTGTTGTTTGGATATATTAATGGAGACTGTTATATCTGACGAAGACTGCAAATAATGACCTCGGACCAAACAGGCATTTACTGTTCACTAATTTCATGTGACAATTCAGAGCCACATTAAAAAAAAATAGTTCAACAGTACTTATCTCAAAGACAAGGCCAAATTATGTTTCAGTGCGACTTAATGTGAATATTGGTGCATGAAAAAACTTCATTCATGTGAAATGGAAAAAAAAAGAAAAATGTCACTACCAATGCAAAACACTGTCTGATAGAAATAGTATGTCTAAAACTGATGTGAAATGTGTGAATTTCCTGTGTTTAATGTAATAATTAATTATTTACTACCTGGTCTCATGACATAAACGTACATCTGGAAACTTTTCGCAAGACACAAAATACGTACCGATAAGTACATATCACTGCAGTTTCCAATAGAAATGAACACTAGAGGCAGTAAAACAGTGAGCACTTCTAATCGTTATCGTTTACAGCTCCATATGTTTCGCTTTCCGGACATAACAAGTTTAGCCGGCATGGAATTGGACTTAGGATGCGGAATCCTTGAGTATGAATCTCATCAAAAACATGAATCACGATGAAAGATGACAGATCTAAAAACAAGCTAAAACGGCATGCTTGCGATTGCGTTTTTATGTCACATTCGCTTTTGTTCATATTATCGGGTAGGTTTAGGTGTAGTGCAGATGGTAGGTTTTTTTTTTAAAACATCATGGAGCATTAGACTTATAGCCCCACTCAACAGACATTTGTGATAAAATGTGATAAAATGAGGTGCAAATCCGAGCTCACCGGCGTACTCGGGGTCCACATGAGGAGGGTAGAAGCGGAAGTTGATGAAGAAGGGGATGGGCACTCCAAACTTGAACCACTCCACCACGTAGGGCTGGCCGTTGAGTGGGTGGGCCACGTCACATCCCAGAATCACGGTCTCCCCTGCGCGGGCCGTCACAAACTGGGGCTCCTCTCTGACTCCGTGGGCACCTGTGAGAACATATGGAGAACATATCTGATGAGCAATCACTCGCACATAGGATTGTACCAACCACACACTGAAACTGCTCTGGGGAGCAATGATTCATCTAACAGCTGAAAATAGATTTTGGTTAGTAGATCAAGTAAGTCTGCAGACTAGGTACTCCACTAAAGCATTGACTGAAGGTCAATACTGCATAAATTAACTATATCCGGATATCCTGAAACTATTTTACTAATCAATATACACACACTCATTCATTCTCTATTAACTTCAATACCAACTACAGTGGACTCCAAAAGAAAATATTGATTATTTTTGTGTCCCCTATTTATAGCTGGAAGTAAACAGAAAGTTTTTGTAGGATTTTGATTAATGTAAAACATAAAATAAGAAATATGTAAGATTCTGCATTAGTTCTAGTTCACTAATCAAATAGTCATATTTGTGACATTTACCATACATACTATTTCTTACAGATGGTCAGTTGTTGCTTTCGTTGAAGCATAAAATGCTCTTTGGATTATTTTCAAATCATGCTGGAAAATATAACAATTAGGCTTAAAATTAAAATGTACAACAAATTGAAACATACTCAATATTAGCAGGTCATGAAAGGTGTGTTTTGTGAGTTTGTAATCTCGTTAGAGTGCAGTCAAGTATTGTTTCCATGTAACAACAAACACAGCATTAGCTGCAATGTCCGATTCTTATGACACAAACAGTCTCAAAACTCAGCCAGTGAATTATTCAGAGCCATTACTGAATTCACAACTGACTCCATCACTGAACTGGAGTCATTAGAGTTATGTCAGATTCAAAAAAAAAAAAAAATTCATATGAATTATATTTACATTGATTTATTGCAGGAACATTGTTCATATGAAGCATGTAATTAAATATAAATATTCAAACACAGTTTAGCAGTTTGGTTAAAATAATATAACAAAACAAAAAAATCAAATATATTTTTAAAAATTATTCTAAACAATAATTTCTATAGGGAAAATGTGTAAAAAAAAATTAATAAAAAATAAATAAATTCAATGTAAAATGTAAAAATTAATGTAAAAAATAAATAAATTAAAAAAAATTTAAAAAATGTTCTATTTTCCTTTACCAAATAAATGCAATCAGAAGCATTTTCACCAGTGGTCTCAGATTTTTGGACCCCACTGTATGTCTCAAACACCTGAAAGGCTGAATATTTTGATTACAACAACCACACTGAGACCTTTTAACCTTTGCTACAGTAACCGTGACATCCAAGTTTATCTTGCACGCAGCAAATAAACAGGTAATCAAAAATGATTCATCAAATATAACATATTTTAATATAACATAGATGGGATACAAATCCAAGTCTTGCTTTCCTCAAAAGCAAAACTGACCTTGGCTTAAGGTCACTGGTCAATAAAAAACTGGCATAATCAGTACATGATAGCTTCTTTAAGAGGTGCCTAACATGACAGATAAAACAGTCTGGCTTAATCCAAGCCTAGGTGGACTAAAATTGATTTATTCAGTATGTAATTTCCTTTGTGAGGCACATCACATACAAAAAGCTGGGGAATCAAATGACTGACTCTTTACTGTGATTAGATATTCTCAGCTGCTGCTTTTCTCTCTCTCTCTCTCTCTCTCTCTCTCTCTCTCTCTCTCTCTCTCCCTCCCTCTTTCTCTCTCCCCATCCCTGTAATGATGTGATGATGAGAGCCAGAGTGCCGCCAGCGCGTCCCCGAGCATATACCCAAGACTCCCGCTGCACCCACTACCTACTGCAGCAGCGCCTGCTGATTGGCTGCTGGTGACATCACCAGTGAGCAAAACAAGCCTTGGAAGGTATGACTTCACTGTTTGCACAGCTGAGAGCAACAAGCGGTTAACAAGCAGCTCTCTCTCCTCTCCCCTCCAGATTTACTCCCGTTTACAATGAAAGACACAAGGGATCGAGTCAGTCAAACCACTTGAGCCCTGAGAGAAAAAGGATGTGCCTTTACAACAGAGAGGACTCAAGCATTATATGCACTGAAAATCCAAGCATCATTTGTTTTGTTTTGTTTTTCAAAAGTATTTAATTTGGTAGAAGACAGAAGCATGTGCCTCTTTAAAACTTAAATAAGTAGAAATTAAGTTGCCCAATTATTTACATGTGCACTTACATATCAGTGTGTGGTTATTAATATAATTAGTAATAGCAGTAGTAGTAGGAATAGTGATGGGAATCTTGTGCATCCAAATGAAGTAATCTTAAGTCATTTTATTAATAGAGTGGTTGTTATATTTTTGTTGTATTTTCAACAGCCGAACTCCATTAACACGTCCACCTATGGAATCTTGATCATATTCCCAAATTGGGAAGTCATTGTAATGCAACCAAAAATGAATAATATAAAATATAATAATAATAATAAAAAATATAATATAATATAATATTGAATACTACCATTGGTAGAAGATGGCAAACAAGTTTTCAGAGTTTTTCAAAGGTACAACCATCTTTTCATCAGATTTGCATGAATATACTGATGGAAAGCATCAATATATTAGCCATACATTAAGGATTTAGCAGCATATCATCTTCACAGATCTTGCTCAACATTATAAATGTAGCGGAAGGCTTGAGGCACCGTACTTTCTTTGAAAATCCCACTTAGGAAAGTAGGTCAAAGTAACCCCGTAAGTGCTCCGAGATTGTGAAGGATTTGATTCAGGACAATGTGCTTCTTTTGAAAACACTGAATCAACACCCAAGACTCATAATATTGCCATCTGTTTCTGCCAGTAACAAAATCAATATGGCAAGACAAATGACAAATCTTAATTAAAGAAAAAATCTATATACAGGAAATGCTCCAGTAAGTGTCTTTTTCATCAATGTGCCAAGCCTATAAATACACAAATTAAAGGCTATTGGCTATTCAAAAAAAAAAAAGACAAGTCTTCAAATATGTCCTGCGTTAATTTTCTGTTTCAATAGGAAGAAACTGGGACAGTAAAATACAACCACACTTGTTCAATTAACATTCCTATTAATCTGTTTTAAAACATTTTTTTTAAGTTTGTTGTGCTCAAGAAAATGAATCAAGCATCTGTGTAAGCATCCATCAAGCATCTGACTATTTCAGAAGGAGTCTTATCAGATTGTTGCGTAACTTTAATGAGCAGTGATGAGAATTTCTGATTTGCAGTGTAAAAAAACGCACACAGCAAATAAACAGGACGGATCCTGACTGTGCAATAACAGCTGGAAGAGCTCATCACCTGACAGAACAACCCGACAACAAGTTAAAACGGTTTGTGTATGACTTGGGAAGATAAGAAAAGGTGTCAAGACTGCAAATGGGCAAACACAAAGAAAAAGAATAAAAAGCTCAGCGGTACAGTGCAAATTAAATGACATTACCTCCCCTTGGTGAACAATAGACTGTAGCTTCCCCATTCATCTGCATCAGACGATTCTGACAAGGCTGATAAAAACCAAAACACCATGGTGGCTTTGAAAACTAATGATGCTCTAATGGAAGGGAAGGACTTGACCTAGTTCGGCTGGATCACACCACCCCTGCCATGGATCACTCACAGAGTTCACACAAAACCCTCAGAGGTTCAGATTCTGTTTTTCGAATCCCTACCAGCTCTTGTATCCTCTAGCAGAGCAGCTCTCTGATTTCAGGTGACTTAGCACAATCATATGATTACAGCTTGAGCAGAATAAACAGACTCTTGAGCTAAACAGCTAATGATTCTTTAGCTCATGATGCAGATTGATTCAAATGTGAATAATTAGATTATTTCATGCTACTCTGTATGCAGACCATAGATAACTGAAATTCCTCTCCTGTATGACCATTTACTGTTACTATATTTATTGATAAGATTAAGTACACATACAATGGATGCTATGGAAAGACCCACACAGAATCTGCACTTATTTTGTCAAGTCTTTTATGCTTATAGTGAAGGAATTTTTTGGATGGAGTTAAATGAATAGTTTACCCAAATATGATCATTTTGAATCATTGTGTGAATAGTTATGAGTTGTTCTAAATTACTCATTCAGTAATCAGTCTGATTCCGTTCTCAAGTTCAAACCACTGATTCAACTGTAATGGAAAAATGATCATTGAAAAATGACTTAAATTTTGGTCTGTTTCTAACAAAAAGGCTAACAAAAAGAGCTGTAACAAAAAGAAAAAAAAAGACTTTTTATTCTATAATTAACTACTTATATCATAATACTTAACACTATTATTTGAAAAATTGGGCATTAAAGGCATTAAATTGATCAAAAACGACATTGTTACAAAAGATTTCTATTTCAAATAAATGTTTTTTTTTAAACTTTCATCAAAACATCCTGAAAAAAGTCATAGTTTCCCCAAAAGAATTAAGTGGCAAAAACTGTTTTCAACTGTTAATAATAAGAAATTTTTCTTGAGCACCAAATCAGCAAATCAGAATGATTTCTGATTGATAATGTGATCATGAAGACTAAAAATAATAGCTGCTGAAAATTCAGCTTCACAAGAATGAATTTTAAGATATATTAGAAATAGGAGAAAATAATTTAAATTGTAATAATATTTCATAATAGGGGTGAGCGATATGACCAAAATCTTACATCACGATATGAGTAATTTTATTTCATGGTAACTATATATATATCACAATATAGTTATTTTTCACTTTAAATAAGGTCTTTATGATATAAACATTTTTGATACCATAGAAATGTCATAATTCTTGTCACCAGTGTCAATATCACAAAAAACTATACTAGCCTTAAAAAAAAGCTCAAGCTCACTTAAGACAAGTAAACAATCAGCGATTAAAAAAGAAGCAATAGGACAAAAAAAAAAAAAACTACTGTAGAACATATAAGAAATACATACATTGTATTAAGTAATCAAATGTATAAAACCTCTGCATATTCTTCACTGTGTAAATTAAATATATACAGTACCATTCAAAAGTTTATTAAATATTAGAATGATTTCTGAAGGATCATGTGACACTTTAGACTGGAGTAATGGCTGATGGAAATTCAGCTTTGCATCACAGAAATAAATTATCCTTTAAAGTATATTAAAATAGAAACCATTATTTTATATTGTAATAACATTTTACAAGATGACTGTTTTTTCTGTATTTTTGATCAAATAAATGCAGCCTTGATGAGCTTAAGAGACTTCTTTAAAAAACATTACAAGTCTTACTGATCCAAAACCTTTGAACGGTAGTTTATTTCTTCTTATTAAAGTTGCAAAAGTGATTTAGTCAAGAGCAGTGAGAGATTTTCTCTCTTTTGTTGTTTGATTAACTTGAATGACAGACATCAGGAATATTAGACTGCTTTCACTTTAAGAGCTGCCCGGATCCAATATACTGTTACACATGTTTTCTTTCTCAGCTGTTTGCTTTCACTTAAGACCTAAATGCTGTGTTTGTGAGGATACTTGCAAAGATGGGCATTTTGACATGTACAAGTATGTGTATTTAACCGTTCAAGGCCTATAAAGTGGCAAAAATTACTCCATTCAATACTCCCACACTCCAGTTATCGGTTATTCGTGTCTACCGGTATATCACTCACCCCTAATATTACAGTTTTGACTGTATTTTTTACTCAAATACGTAAATGCAGCCTTGATGTACATAAGTGACTTCTTTCAAAAACATGGAAAATCACAGCCAAGAAACTACCTCCATAAAATACGACCACTCCACCACAATTTCCATTCAAGTTCACCCTGAATCACTTTATCAATGTTCCTATGAACAGGTACTGAGCTGTAATGACCAGCCTCATAAAAAACACCTCTGAGTGGTTAGCTTTGTGAAGGATGAACATACTTCTGCCTGCTTCTATAAATAACTATAAATTACTCCTAAGTAATGACCACAGAGTAAGATGTTAGAGTTGATGGACCTCTAATTGCAAAGGAGGAACTGGGGGCAGTGTATAACTTTGAGGTTTCAACCAGCTGTCTCACGTGAGCAGAATCCTTAATGAATGCACTGATTGCTACACAGTAACCTGCCACAGCTACTCCCATATTTCAAAGTGAATATCACATCTGACAGCTCCCTGAATGATTTGACATAATTGATTGATACTTAATGTGACCATTTACTTTGATAATATCACTGATTTATATCACTTACACTTTTGAGGCATATTACGTCATAGCATTTTTTAAATAATAATATTGGTCACACTTTATTTTAGGGTCCAATTCTCGCTATTAACAAACCATTAACTTCAAATTTTGCCTCAAACTCCTAATTTGCTGCTTATTAATAGTTAGTAATGTAGTGGTTAAATTTAGGTATTGAGTAGGATTAGAGATGTAGAATATGGTCATGCAGAATATGTGCTTTATAAGTATTAATAAACAGCCAATACGTTAATAACAGGCACGCTAATAAGCAAGTTAATAGTGAGAACTGGTCCCTATACTAAACTGTTTCCATAATATTAGTATAATGCTAATATTATTATAAATTATAATAATATATAAATACTCAACAACATTAACACATTTTATATAAAGATTTAAATAACTGTAATAATAATATAACTGTTGATGTATCCAAGTATTTGAATATTCAGATTCAGTAAATATAGATTTAGTTGAAACTCATTTTATATATAGATTTCATATATATTCAGTCATGTTTTATAACTACTGGATGAATATTACATTACCTAATTAATATTCATGAGCCAGACTGATAAGGTTTATATGTGTCCCTTCCACTTGCCAGATCATTTTAATGTCCCTGGTTACCTCAACTTGAATTAAAAAAACAAAGTGTGAGATGGAATTTGTGCAGACTTGAAAACTTAAAATGTTTTTCATGTTTGTTCATGGTTGTCTGGTTAATGAGGTATGCTTATGAGTTTACAAACTAGAAAGAAATGCAATGTTTATGCATGCAAAAGTTGCTCTGTGTTGAAGTTTACAATGGCAGATTGGGGTCATTTTGGGTCAAAGGCTGGCAGGAGACATATCCCTGGTTCAGTTACTTATTAAGAACACATAACTTCACATATCTTTCTAAAGTGAGAAATGGCTGGTGTGTTATTATGCAAATGTTAGACCAATCTGGTCTCCAGGTTTAAAAGTGCACTGCAGATGTGGGTCCCAAACCAAGCTTCTTACCCCCTGCTGAATGCTAGTATTAGGGGCCGATGGCTAAGTGTGGATCAGCATACTCTTGGTCTACTGAAAGGACAATAATGGCATGCCAACCACATTTAAAGCTTTACCCCAGCACGTATGACATTAACCTAATAGGTCAACTGGAGTTTAAGACTTAAACCAGAATATAAGCCCCAAATGAACTTTCCTTCTTAGTCTTTTTTTCAAGTTTTCAGCTTTAGTTCTTCAGGTCTACTGTAAACTGTGCTCATAAGTGCTACACAATCATCAGACTACAATTAACCTATGGTTTAACACCATAAATTCCTTAAAAAGCCTCATTGTTTTGTACTTTTAAAAAGACACCGTATCAAAATAGTTAGCTACTGTTTTGTTAACTTCTTGTAGTGTAGAAAACTACTTAAATGGCTGCTGGTTTAGATAAGTTAAATTATAAGTAGCTTATAAATTTGGAAGCTATGGTTTTAAAGTACTTTAAAGATACAGCACTATGCGATTTCAACATTTCAGACAGTCCAAGAGGTGATTAACACCTACAAAATAACTTTTACATTTCATTGTAATCCCATAATGATCCTTTTCATTCTATTCTTCTAAAGTGCCAAATCTTTCCAGAATGATTTGACATGAGCCACGACTCGAGATCTTATCAGTCTGCAGAAAATGTATTGTACATGAGACCCAGGAAAATAAAAGGCAATATAGTAGTTTGACAGACACATTAATGATTTAACTTTCTTTTCCATTTGATATGGTTTTACACAATCAACTTTTGCTCCACAGGCCAGTTGGCACAAGAGTATCAGAAAAATACAGAGTACTTAATCTAGACTAATGGTTTAATCCATTTTCTCTCATTAGGTTCATGCTCTTTTCAGACTGAACGACACAGCACTTTTCATGGTAGACCAGCATATATCGCTTAATATTCCCTAATACATTTACTTTTTTCTGTTTAATATAAGCCAATTCAAAATGACTGCATTGTATGCAGTAATGCCTAAAACCATGTTTTCAAGGCATTAGAATTTGGATGGCCGTGCAAAGTATGAAGCAAATTACTAGAAATTACTTCGGCAAATCTCATCTGCATTTGACCTGCAATGAGAACTCCAGACTATGTCTCAGCTTGCAGAAATGCTAAATGTATGCTTTTCCCTCCCATTAAAAACAACAATGCTAAAGACCTAACACTTAAAATGCAATGAGAGGAAATAACTTAATTGGCCGTTTCCTTCAGCCCTCTAGCACAGTGCTCTCAAAGAGATGGAAATGGAGAATATAATTAATATAGTGTTCGTACAATGTTCTCTGCAGGGGCATAATCATTGAGGTCTTTTTCAGACAGGCTGGTGGCTTTTTCAACAGTGGAGAAGAAACACAGGAGACAACAAAGATGACTGAACCGGGTGAAACCTAAACAACACATTACATTTGCACATATTGAGTATAAGCACAATTATCCCTGTCAAATTTTGATGGTTGACTGCAGGACTTTAGTTCGTGGACAGTTTTAAAACCCTCTTGTATAAGTTATGTCTTCAAATGTATTTCTATTAAAACACCATAGAAACAGCCATAAACTTTCACCCAATCCAATGATAAAACTATTTTATGCTACATATAAATTTGTACAATGTGTTCTTACAGAAATGCATGATGTTTAGAAATAAAACGGTCTAAACTGAACCGTCTGTGGGGCGTAAAAAGAACGTACAAAAAAATTTGCTTTGCAAACATTTTTGGTGTCTTTTGCTGTATTTGTGTTATTTTCATTCCATTTAGGGACAATGCATCAAGTTGAAAAAAATGATTTCAGGATTTCTTCATGAGAGATTAGTCGACTAGTGGTTCAGGCAACCCACCAGCTAGTCAATTTAGCTGAAATATGTAGACTAGCACATCCCTAAATAAGACCTTGATTTCACTGAAGCACTAAATATGCACAAAACTGATTTATGTTTAATGTGAAGGGTGTCTTGAGGGTGAAACGCTGGCTGTGAGGTCGAGAAACCTGATCTTTAGAAAGCTCAGCATGTGCTGTAGAGGGCCGAAAAGTCTCATCAGCTTAAAAATGTATAGTAAACAGCAAATCCGCTCCCTATACAAGGCTAAAATAATCCACAGATATTTTGTGGTCACATGGTACAGCAGCACCATATGGTCAAATAATGAAATATGGTTTAATAGTCTTAAAAGTCTTTTTTGACATTTGTGAATGAGAAGCTCTGCACTGAAAAATAACATGTAAATCTTATATGTTCTGTCAAAAAGTATTCTCTTGAAATTTTGATGTGTCATCTGTTAGGCATGTCTCATTTCTCGTTTCTCTTCCAATTCTCTTTTCAATATCCCGCAGCTGTTTGTGAGCTTGTGTTGTCAGGGCTACAGAGGTCAATCTATCCTCCAGGTAGGGGCCACATGATTAAGATCCAGCTCCACAAACTCCTCTGAGGATAGTCTGATGTCCTCCCCAACTCTCCCAGGCAGCGTTCACTCCTCCTTTAGGCATGTGTGTAAATGACTGTGTAGTAATGATTTTAGAGGCTGACTCAATAACAGGCTAGGCAGAAACAGAAACAAAATATTGGTTTCCACTAATGAGGTCTTAAAGCTTCTGTGACAACTGCCTTTTTTTGATTGCTGGCAAGTAACCAAAAGCCAACAGACTGACACATGCTGGTTTAAATCCAGGAAAAATGATGGATTATACAATCATATTTCAGGTAACTACAAAGTTTGAAAGACAGCACTTTTTTATTGTTCTATTACTTTCTATTATTTTCTGCAATTCATCTCAAAGCACTTAACCTAAAGATATTCCGTGGATAATTTACAAATGTAAACATTATATTCTTTAAGAATTGTAAGATTAAAGATAAAATCTCCCTCTGACACTGAAATAAAGTTCATATACAAGTTTTAACTGGAAGCAAAAATGTACTATATGCATAATTAATGGTTCCAATTTATCCATCTATGGCTGTCATTACAGTGCATAGAATCTGATGTTTCTCATTCATAGCCGAAAAGAAAAACTCCAATTAATACTGTACTGGTTTGCTATGCTAACTGATTCATAATAGTTTAATAATTAGATGTGACTAATTATTAAACTAAAGGGAAGTGAAAAGTGATTATAGTTATCATGCTGATAGATTTTGAGTCACTTTACAATACACCTCGAGGGATTTGGTGTGATCCATGAGAAGTAGTTATCTCTTCTATAGACTACACAGAAAACCCCTGTGGAAAAAAGGAGTGTGTTTAATTGTGCACTTTTAGTGCACTTCAAATCTTAAAAGTACACTCTGGGTTAAATACAACCCAGCGCTGGGTAAAATATGGACAAACCCAGAGATTGGGTTGTTTTGGGTTACTACCCAGAAGGTTGGGTTAAACATTTAACCCAACCTTTGTTTGAAAACATATTAACAACATTTTTTAGAGTGTACATTTTAAAAAACAGTACTTTCAGATACTATAATATCAATTAAAAAAGGCCACAGAGTATATTTTCATGACTGTTTCTTAATACAATTAAGTACACATTTAAAAAGTGCTCTAATACTGTCAAATTAAAAGTTTTACTTTAAAGTAGATTATAAAATATTACAAAATTTTTAAATTATGAAATGTCATTAATATGAATCAGCAGCACAGCATATTTCAAAGAAAACAGATTATGAAATCACGTATAAAGATGTATTTAATTACTAAAGTTGGTCAAAAATCACTCTAATGATCAGTTAATTGCATTTAATATAAATGTAAACTAAATAATACATAAAGAATAAAATACATTTTCATTTAAATGCAATTAACATACAATTGAGTCCCTGAAAACATTCAGTTCACACTTAGGTATATTCTTTTAAAGAGTATTATTTCAGTAATAAGTACTTTTTTAAAAGTATGCTAAATTGTACTTATTTTTTTACAAGGGAAGGTAAGAAAGTTGGACAGAATTTGGACAGAAATGTTTAAGCACTTGTGAAATTCCATTAAACTAAACTCATTTGCCAGCAAAGACAGCAAATCTGACAATGGTGGGTGCACTGTAATATATGAGATTGTGAATATACCCAGGCATCTATGGCAGACGTCGGCTGCTAATCCTATATTGTTGGGGAAATGTTGACTGTATTCAATCCTCTTAGTCTGCAACTTTACATGGCAGAAGAGTCAGTGATTAATCTGCAGCCTTCCAGCATCACTTCCGCAACCGAGACTACAGATCCAAAATCATTCCCAGGAAAATCTCTGCACATTACTGATTACACATGCTCTGTGTGGCAAACTGGATGGAAGTAAAACATCAGCTGTTTCAAAACCTTAATAGGCAGCTTCTTTTGGAAACATCCAAACTGTCATGGTACCTCATAAATGATCGATTCTGAATACTCTAGTACATAAACAGAAACTTTGCAAGCCTCACAAATTGCTAACAGCACGATACTTTAATACTTTTAATATTAAATCAAAAATGTTTAGAATTTCCATGAAGAATAATATATTTGCCAAAATGAGGTATCCTAGATGACAGCATAATTAAGATGTCTACCCAGATTTCCTGAGTGAATAATTGTCTCAAAGTGTAATGGCTCTTTGTGAGGAAATTCTGAGGTAAAATGTCCAATAAACAAAATTTGATGGCATAATATCATAACAAATGTGTTTCACATGACATTTGAGTGGATTTAATAAAGAGGCTTAGAGTATCCAAATCACAAGATGGATTTCTTAATCATGTGCACTGAGAAAAAAAAAATGAAGGAAAACTATACTTCCGGGATTAGACGATTAAAACCTATTGTCCCGTAAAACCTGCACATGCTAACACCATCTAACTGGTTTTGAATGATTCTCAAAAAGCAGGATTTCAGTTTTAAGCTAATCCAAATTCATATTCTACTACAATAATTGTTGTAATTGTTTTATTGTCATGCTGAAATGTGGATTTTGACTGGAAAAAGTGGATTACAACAATACACAGACTCATTTAAAAAAAGACGGTTACTGGCTCATTTTTACTCAAAGAAAGCAGCGCTAGTCGCTACAGCAATTCCCGGGAACGCCTTTCAAAATATCAGGTCATTAATCCTATCGAATATAAAAATAACTGAGACAAAAACAGAATCTGTATCTAAATATATTCCCAAACAGATGCACATTTGAGTTGGCAGTGGCAGAAGACACCTACAATTCTCTGCGCTGGCTAGCATTATATAAGCAGCAATTGGATTCTCTGGCAATATATCTCTCTATTTCTACCTGACAGCTATTCCCTGTTTACCTCCCCTTTACCTTTTCATGGTGTGCACCTAGTATGCTTTTTGCATGCTGTAGTTCATTCCACTGCACTCTGGAGAACAGGAGAGCCCAGAAAACACGCTAAAAGTAGCAAGCTAGCTCAGCAAACTGTTTTCATTTGTAATAGCGACTGGCTAAACAAGCTGTTTCCTGCCACAATTGTTTGTTGGTGCAATGAATGTAGTACAAGTATCGGACAGACGCATGTCTCAACTCTCAACTTTCCATGTTGTTAGTTTAGTGCTGGTCTATCTGGTGGGCTAACGCTAGGTTGGTGCTTGTTTGACCTGGTGCATTGTGAGAACTCATCTGCATAGTTCAACAGACATTAGCAATGCAGCAATGTGTCTGTTCCAGTCTGCCCAAAACTAAAACACACAAAGAACACATGGTCTTTTCATCTCCCAAACACAGGGGCTAACAGATGACTTGGTGTCAATCTGTCAGAAGATTACACTTTGCACATGGCAAGATGGCACAGCGAATGTCTCCTGACAACATTTCTTTCCCACTGGCTCCACAGCACTGTGAAGAAGCACATAAAAGTGTCATGTCCCATGTCGCCCCTTATATAACACAAGCACAAATTACTTATTCAACCCAAAATATTAATTTAACAGCAAAAACTATCACAGTACCATAGTCTAGTAAGTCTGCTGCTCTGAAATCTGCCAGCTTTTTAGAAGAGGATTGCTATATTAAAGGAATGTTCCAAAAACAAATTAAGTTTAATCAATAGCATTTATGGCATAATGTTAATTATCATTTGTCCTTCCATTTCTTAAAAAAAAAAAAAAAAAAAAAAAAAAAATGTATTATTATTTTAGGGTGAAAAAAAATGCTCACTTACCTTTTCTGTGTCATTTTATATCATATATCAAATTATACATCAAATTTTACAACTTCATTGTCATGGCAAACCTTAAAAAGAATTAATGTACATGCTTTTACAAAATTATGTTTCACATTTCTTTTCAGCATTCTGGCATAAAATGTTGGCCCCATTTACTTCCATTGTAAGTGTCTCATCATAATGTAACCTTACTTTTTTTTAAACAAATCAACAACATGTAACTAAAACCCAAAGTATCCTTCAGTTATGTGTATGCTAGTGTATGCGTTAAGAAGAGCTGCATGATTAATCATCAAAACATCACAATCTCGATTCTAATACCCATGTGATCTTATTTCTAAATGACAACAATTCATCTGTATCTAAAACTTTGATAAAGTCATACCGAAACATTCAATTCTGTGTTCATGCTGCCACTTGTAGAGAGAGCCGTTATCATGTTTAGTTATGAAACGGCTTCACAAACAATCTTTTCAAACGCACACTATTATTTCTGTCTTACAATCATTCATATTACCACAGAAGTACTGGGATAAAAGTTTATAGTTCGGATATAAACACTGATGTCAATGGTAGCGATCAAAACGGAGCAAATCATCTTTTGAAAGTAATTTTCACTTCAAATTGGCGCTTCAAATAACGTTTGCTGGTTACATTGTTGATTACATTGTTTCACCACTTAGTGGTGACAAGTGACTGTTAAATTTGTCATTGAATCATTCATTCAAGTGTCTTGTTCAAAAATGCTGATTCATTCAGTAATGGAACAAGTGAACTATTTATGAGTGAGTCATTGAGTCATTCATTCAAACCATTTTTTTTTTAAATAATTCATTCAACATTAAACATTTGTCACAACCTCTAGTAAATTACATGTTATTTTGCTTAGTTCAGAATCGTGGGAAAATCGTAATTTCTATTTTAAACAAAAAGAAAATCGTGATTCTCAATGCATCCAGAATCGTGCAGCTCTAGCGTTAAGCGTGCATGGCAAAAATCCTGTCATCAGCATAGTATGCGCATTTTGAAGTCTTTACGCTTAGCTCGCATATGGGACTTTCATTAATTAGTTTCTCCACAAGGTGGCGACTAACCCAGCCTGCTGTTTCACAGTCGAAAAAGAAACGAATGCAACGAAACAACAATAGACTTGCACACAGATAAGTGCTTGTGTGAGGCGGTTTACAAGATACACATCTGAAGTTTGAACGAGTACAAAGATATTTTATCGCTCACAATTTCTGCCGCAAACACTGGACAAGAATGAATATTTCTTGTGTGCATGTGTGTTGGCTGGGGCATGTTTACTATTGTATGTGAGCACCTTCCCTTTGGAACTGTTGGACGCATTTATACTGCAAGGAGACTGTGAAAGTGACCTCCCACACTACTCTGTAAAAGCAAGATGGTGGAGCACAGTGCGGAGCTTTCTGCTGAAGGTCAACTACTACAGAAAAAAAAAAAACTATGTTCTTCTGCAAAAAAAAAAAAGGCCTTTGACAAAGAGAGGAATAAAACCAGAATAAACATTGGTCTGAGATTATAGAGTCCTAAAAGATGCTCACCCTGATAGCACACGTACATTTCGGAGACGTCTATTTGATGTCTGCATTTACATCTGCAAGAAGTATTTTTTAGATTGTTTGCTCATTTTCAATACGTCTATAGGACCTTTCCTTTTAGATGTCAAATAGACGTCTATTAGATGTCTTTAAGATGTTTATGATTTAGAATGTATGTAAAACTGACATCTGAAAGATGTCTGTCAGACGTTTGTAGACAGCAGATGCTTTCCAGATCAAGAGATCTTAAACAGACATCTTGCAGACGTACGTGTGCTATCTGGGAAAGGAATCCAATTTGACTCGGAAATTGTAACAACTACAATATTAACATGTTTCTATAGCAAAGCGCACGATTGTTTTGGTCTGAGATGCAGTGCGCCCATGCGACATCTAGTGGTTGAAAAATCGTACATAGCAACTTTAATTAGCATCAGTTTTTGATCCGGAATATACCTTTAAATCTTATTAATAGTCTGGCTGACCTCTGAGTCAAAGAGGCAGGGCAGATATGATTGGGGTGGAAGGTTGGATAGTTTGGATTTGAAGGGGAAAGTTGATCGAAGGTAGGCGCCATGCCACGACAAGGAGAGAAGGCGGCTCAGGAGGGCTGATTCATCACAGCCAGTCAGCATCCCGCCTGCGTCACGTCCCGTGCCAGGCGTCCACCGCAGTACACAGTGAGCAAACACATGGACTCGTGGCGAATGATGAATCTAATTTTAACAGATCTATTTCGCAGCCAGACAGATTGAGAGAGATGGATGCACAGATAGCGATCGCTCAGAATTTATTGTCTTCTGAAGGATGGTGGCGGAGGAGAGGAAAATGAGGGCTGGGGAGAAAAGAGAGAGGGGCGGCGATAGCGAGAGAGAGAGTATCCTGGGCAGAGACCCTGGGGTACAGTACTGAAGTATCTCATGGCCAGAGTATGAATGTTTAATGGAGCCGGGCGGGAGGAAGCCGAGTGCACTGCATCAATGGACAGCTGAAAAATGAGACGCGAGGGGAAGTGGTCCAGTCAGGGGGCGGGGAGAGAGGTGATCAGCACGCTGCCTGGCTGCCTGGCTGCCTGCCAGGCCCACGCACGTTAGCGGAATCACACACTCACACACGCTCTCTACATCTCTGTCAATTCATTGTGAAGTCCAGCAGCCTTTCCTGACACACACGATACAGCGGGATGTGAAAGCGTACGCTGTCTGGCATCTCGATCTCAGTGCTGACTGATGATGATAATGTCCTGTGTTACGCTGTGTTCTATGCAGACGTGAAGAGGTAACGTAATAAAAGGTATCTCTTCCATATTTCTCAGAGTTTTTGTCCTAATCAGCCAAGGTTTCTGCAGCCTCATGCTGAGTAGCCCCACCCACACTGGAATCTCATTGGACAGAACTACTACTCCTCATAAGGGAGACACCAGTATTTATACTCTTTGCTATTTTTTTAAAGATTTATTTTTGGTGTTTTCGCTTTATTATGACAGGACAGTTATTAGACAGGAAGCGAAGTGGGAGAGAGAAAAGAGGAAAGGTCCACGAGCCGGGACTCGAACTCGGGACGCCTGAAGCTCAACGGTGCTAAATTTCGGTATGCTGTCCATGAAGCAATTGGCGCTGACATATTCTATGCTATTTTGACTAAATAAATACATCACTAAAAACTCAAATCAGTTACTTTACTAAACACAGTCATCAACGCTACAAGTGAATTTAGGCATCACAGCATTATAAAGTACAGTATAAAAAATAGTTATGCATTTTGAGATTTGCTAAAATGTACATTTAAGAGTGTTATTAAATTATGAGTGTTTTAAAAATGAAATTAGATTAGGAAATGAGCATGTACAATTACTTGTATTGTACTAGAAGTACATGTATTCATGCTTCTAATCTTAGCCATCAATGTACATACAATATAAGACTGATTGTTAAAGTTTTGAAATCAGATATTATATGACAAATCCATCAAGCTGCACAAAGAAAACCATGAAAAACACAAACATAAAAAGTCCAAAATGTCACAAAATCCTCTTCATCTGAAAAATCCTGGCCAAAAAATATGAAGTGAAATTGCAACTAACTAACTAACTAACTAACTAACTAACTAACTAACTAACTATCTTTGGTCCCACTTTATATTAGGTGGTCTTAATTACTTAATTACATTGTTGACCCATCCCTTACACCTTAACCCACCCTTAAACCTACCCATACCACCAAACCTGTCCCTAACCTTACCTGTATCCCACCTCAATAACAGCAAGTGTTTTGCAATACAATATGAACAGAATAAGTACATTGTACTTATTTTTGATGTAAGTACATAGTAGTTAAAGCCACCTAATATAAAGTGTGACCCTATCTTTATTCTATTTTATTATTTTATATTTTAAGTATTTTATTCTTGTGATGTCAAAGCTGAATTTTCAGCAGTCATTACTTTAGTCCTCAGTGTCACGTCATCCTTCAGAAATCATTCTAATATCGAGAAACATTTCTTATTATTATCAATGTTGAAAGCAGTGCTGCATAATATTTTTGTGGAAACCGTGATACATTTTTTCCGGATTTTTTTACGAATACAAAGTTCAAAAATACAACATTTACTTGAAAAGGAAATCTTTTGTAACATTATAAATGCCTTTATTGTCACTTTTGATCAAATTAATGAATCCTTGCTCAATAAAATTATGAATTTCTTAAAAAAAAAAAAAAAAAATCTTTCTGATCCCAGACTTTTCAAAAGTAGTTTACCGACCCCAACACTGTTCATACTGCAGGAAACCCAAATTGACTCCTATTGTAATCCTAATATCCCACTGACTCAAACTCTAAGTCTGAACCACCAAAGAATTTATACCACGTTTCTACCACGTGCTGAATCATGATTCTTTCTCTGCTCCCCCGACGCTGACTCAGACTAAACACGTCCACCCAGCATCACTCCTCCATTAGTCAGCACTCTAACCACACTGCTGGAGTACCATCTTCCAAGCGTCCTTGAGTGTCATCATTTTCAATTGTGCCAATCGAAAAGGGACATTTCTGTTTCTGAAATCGAGAAGTGTTTCAAGATACCACTGCATAATAGCATCATCCACAAACTACACAGATTCTCCACACACAACGGCCCTCTAAGATGACTGTGACTGATGCTCTTTTTGGTGTGCTGTAGGCTATGGCCACATCACAGATGCAGAAATCTGAACAAGAGCAAAGAGTGTATCGATCAATAGGCCCATGCTCTCAATTCTTTAAAGATCAAAGGCTTTCTGCTCAGTGATTTCCACAGTGCTAAAGAAGACGTTAAGCTGTAGCTTTTACTTATACCAATAGGCTGCTTTTCCACTGACTAAACAAGCAGTGCTTGGAAAAAAACCCAGTTCTTCCATTCCCAGTGTGGACGACACATAAAATAACCCAAAGAGAAGATTAAAAGGTGAACTGGGTTCTTTAAGTGGTGGTAGCGATGTCAAAGTCACATTGGATCTACCAAATGCATACATGTAAACTTGATTGTTTTACATTGCTGTTTAAAATCTAGATCTTTGATGACACTTAAATGGAGTCAGTGAGTACCTTGACATAAATAAAGCAGTCATCTGGCATGTTCTCCAGCATGGGAGGGGAGGTTTTCATCTGTTGATGAGCTTGAATTAGAAACATACTGTCTTTACTTCAACGCCAGAGCTAAGTCATGCATAATCAACCAAATTCCACAGGGCTCTTTTGACAATATCTAAGGATGGAACATCTTCCACTAGTGCTGTCTTGCATGCATCTATCAGACAGAGGAAGACTGCATTTGGGGGAGGGAGACCTGAGTCAATGCTGGCCCAAATACCAGCTGATTGACATATAAGGGATAGTGACTTTTATGGAACGAGCCCTTTGCCCTGGGCCATCGGTGGCCTGTTACTTCCTATCCACATCAATCGGGACACAGGCCTGCCTTTGGTGAAAAATTAATGCTAGAGCACTCAAGGTTCACAGGGTATCTACAGGATGTGTGTGGTGAGTGATTTCATTGAGGAAGATATTAAGAAAAAATCTTAAGAGACCAGGGTTTGAAGTTATAGACCTTAGGGTAGCATCATATTTAATTTCTGACAGTAATGAAAATACGGCTGTGAGGGATAGAGATGTACAGTGCGTTCAAAAAAACTGTACTGTTGTTTAACAACATACCGATTGTTCAACTGACAAAATGTCTTTATGAAAAAAACTCAGACATAACTCCATAAAACAAACTTTTGAAAGTTCCAAGTTGCGAAAATGATGTGATCTAGACAGTTCATGCCATTGTAAATAAAAAATTCAGTTCAGCAGCGGCAGCTCTTAAAGTAATAGCAGCCAAATAACCTAATAGCCCAGCTGCTGTGATGTCTGTTAATCAAAGAACAAAAGAAAAAAAGAGGAAATCAATAACTTTCATAGCTTTAAGGATTCATTTATATTTAATTTAGAATTTAATGTTTGATAACTTCATCCAATTTCTTTATATTTCCTACGTGCTGAAGGGCACAGGTAAATATGACATTTATTATAATGGGTTTATGTGAAGATTGTTTTAATTAGTTGTTATTTTTTAAAGTCTAATAAATGTTAAAATCGATAGCTCTCAATACGGTAATGTTGAATGGCTATAGTCAATGGTTAAATATTACAGAAAAAAAGAACAATTTCCCAGAGACATCAGTAGTATTGGTATCAGTGATACTCGCCTTCAGTCATAAAAAAGATGCCATTAAACAAATATTAAAAGTATACTGTCTTTATGTTGTTTCTACATTAATTTGAAGATTGAATGTGAAATTGTTGCAATATAAAAGTATATTAAAAACACGATTAATCATGATTTGTTTTTTTTAATTGACTGACAGTACTAATTATATTATATTATATATTAAACAGTTTGATAATACACGTAAATATACACATATGCATACATTCTTTTTTATACTAGTAATTCAATATTTTACAACACAAGGTTTTACCATTTTTATAGAACAAACTAAATATTTTAGTTAATATGTTTACATTACAAAATATTAAAAATATATTTGAGAAAAATTAGCAAGTTAGCCTTGTTAAAAAAAGATCTTTATAATCACAATATATCACCATTATGAATACACTAAACATAAAAATATCACAATATGATTGTACTGAGACCCAGATATCAACATAATATCATATCGCTGAGTCTTTGCTCATTCCCACCCGTAATGCGTTTAGGGAAAGCTAAAGTCAGCAACAACAGAGGCCGTAGCTCAACAGCAAAGTTACAGAAATCATTCTATCCTTCCATTATTCTCCCCAGAAAGACAGAAGCTCAGATAATGACCAGAATATATCCAACTTCCTAACAGCTGAACGAGTCTGTGGATAATAGAAACATCCAGTTCTGAAAGCCTCTACCCACAATCTGAATGAGACAAAGCCTTCTATTGCTTCAGTGGGGAGTCTGTTCGGGCACATGCTTTATATCTGGCTGTGGTGGCAGACTAGACTGAGAGTGTTGAGGAGAGAGAGTATCAGAGACAGGAAACAGCCTTTGAAGTGCTGAGAAAGTAGAAATGGAATCCAGCCACAGACATAGATAAGACATTCACATCAGATTCTACAACGCTGGGGAGCTATCTGAAGATTTTTGTCAGTTTTTTCCTGTTTAAAACTGAACAAGATATTCCAAATGTACATGCAATATGACAAAACATGATGATTCATAACCAGTGCCCCAAAATATCTCTGAGATGACCATTTCCTTACCAGTGTGTGTGTGTGTGTGTGTGTATTTATATACAGGTCAAAAGTTTTGTGGTCAAAAGTTTACATGAATCTGCAAAATGTTAATTATTTTACCAAAATAATAGGGATCATACAAAATGCATGTTATTTTTTATTTAGTACTCTCTTGAATAAGATATTTTACATAAAACATGTTTGCATATAGTTCACAAGACAAAATAAATATATATTATATATTACATATACAAAAATAAAATACAATGTTTTCTTGTAAAACAAACTCCATTAATATATTTTATTTGTAACTTTAAAAAAAATATTTTTATGTATTTGTTTTTACTGGAAAACAAGACAAAAGACTGATTAAGATTTTTATTTTTATTTATTTATTTATTTTTCATAATTATTTTTTTATTATTTTTTAATATTATTATTATTATTATTATTTTGGAGTGCAGCTTGCCTGCCCCTCTACTTTTTCTATTGTTTCTTAACTTTTTTGTAGTATAAAAAGGCAAAAGCCCAAAAAAACAAATAAAAAGTATATAACTGTAAAATAAAAATAAAAAAAAATAAAAAATAAACTTTTTGTGTTCTAATAGTTGTAACTCCACTTTGTTCTTTATTGCCCAAAGCATTACCCTCACTCAGAATCACTGGAGCCAACAAAATGCATTTGGAAATTGGCTGCCTCAGCTGTGCCCTCTGTGGTTCGCATTCTGCAGCTTTCCATGCAATCAGCGCAACTCAGCTGCTTTTCATTGTTTGGTTGGAACGCCTGCCATGGATTTGGCTGGATTATAGCTGACATTATAAATCATAATTACAAGACATCGAAAGTATCGGTCAAGAGAGCCAATGAGTTGAAATATAGCAATTTGTGGGTTCTTTTTTTTTTTTTTGCAATCTGTAGTACCAAGACAGGGAAACTACTATATGAAACAACATGCTCGTGTGAGTCGTGTTGGAAACTCTTCCAGATGTGATGACAGGCTGTTTGTTTGTTATATAAACAATTTTAATTTTTCCACAGGGAAGAGGCCTGCACGCTTATCATTCCGCTGGATGAGGATCAAGCCATCACAGCCTGGGGATGAAAGAGAAGTGATGACTGTTGGAAAACACATCCAGTGTTATCCAACACCGCTTAAAAATGAGCAGCTGTCAGGTCCCCCGCTAGCCCTCCTCTAACAGGCTTTCCATGAAACATAGACTACGGTACAAACCTCCAGAGCAAGCTTTCTTTAGATTCTCCATTTCCAGCTGGCAGCTACATCAACAACGCCTAAGGGTTAAGAACCCGGCAGAATCTAGTCTGCTAGCAGGTGCTAACTGCTAAAACAAATCACCATCATTTCACATGTATCCACATCAGCTCAAATAACATCCTGTCTGCTCAAATCAAGGAGTCAAGATCTGGCTGGTTAGCATGGCCTGTTACCACCGTCTGCTAGATGTTGTAACTATGGCATTGTGAAGAATAAAAAGTAATATTTATATAATATAATATAATATAATATAATATAATATAATATAATATAATAATATAATATAATATAATATAATATAATATAATATAATATAATATAATATGGAAAATGTCCCAAAGTTTGGGGTCAAACTTTTTTTTTTTTTTTTTTTTTACTTTTTTTTTTAAAGAAATGGATACTAAAAGGATAGGATAGCAAGGATAAAATGATCAAAAGTAACAGAAAAGACATTTATAATGTTTCAAAATGATTTCACAATGCTGTTCTTTTGGACTTTCTATTCATCAGAGAATCCTAAAAAAATCCTGAAAAAAAATATTACGCAACTGTTTTCAACATTGATAATAATAAGAAATCAGAATACCAGAATGATTTCTGAAAGACACTAAAGACTGCAGTAACAGTTACCGAAAATTCAGCTTTGCCATTTCAGAAATAAACTACATTTTAAAATATATTCAAATAGAAAACAGTCATTTTAAATTGTAATAATATTTCATAACATTACTGTTTTTACTGTATTTTTGATCAAATAAATGCACAGAATTTGTCTTACATTTTATACAACAGTTTGTTCTGGTTCTCGAATCTGATTGGCTGAGAGCCTTTTCCAGCGGTGCGATACTCCAGTAGTATCAGCACTCCAACCATTTCACTGTTGATATCACTCTACTTGTTTTTGGACATACAAGCAGCATGTGTCTCAGTAAGCGTCAATGGCAGAAGAGCGAACCCACTATAATTTTACAATATTATTATTGTTATTGTGTCATAGAATGTAGTTTTAAGAGATTTCAAGTGTGAACATAGTTGTTCAGACCTCAAATATGCAATTTATATATAAAGATAGCGCCTATTTGACAATTTGTTTAGACGTTTTCGGAGATGTGAGTTCCAACAGCTGTTTAGCGCTCGTACCCAACGAGAACAGTTATATCTCGGCCAGTCCTTCAGGAATTTGCTGCTGGCTCTTATGTAGATGGTGTTACATTGGGTATAATTCATTTTGGTTATATTAAACAGGCAAACCTTGGTCTTATTAATCTATTACTTGTTGCAGAGCAAATTAATTTAGCTTTACGGCAGAATTAAGTTTCATATCTGTATTAAATAGAGCGGTGATTTTCTATTTTTGACTGAATTGTTTGCTTGTGTTTATTTCCTATTGTACAAACTTATACTTGTTGTTCATTTATATATTATTGTTCAATAAATAATATTTTACATAACTAATATGCCGTGAAATATGCCTGCAGCATTGTGCCTATGGCCAAATCACAGCCGTGCTGATATACAGCCATATCGCTCGCTTACTCATGTGATATTGCTCATATATTATATTATGTTATATTAGTCACATGTCATTTAGGGCTCAGGTGATTGGCTCAAAACTCTTGACATGAACGGGAATGCTATCTGATAACTCTCTCCTAGTATTATAAACCTCCTTGGTGCCCATCTAGATAAATTTAGATCAGTTAGATCAGTTTGAGCAGCTGCCAAAATGACATTTGAACAGACATGTCGATTTGGCAAAACAAGTTTAAAGGGGACAGAAGTTAGGCACAAGCTCTTATCATGAGGGAAGTTGGCCTGTTCCTGAGGTGGACTGCTGGAGGTCTCAACAAGTTCAGTGCGGTCAGCTAGCATTGAGCCTCGAGGGGCTACCCGGAGAAACGCATCAGCTCATGGCTCTCAGTCTGCTGTCTCTGAGTCCTCTGTTTAGACAGAGCAACAAAGTAGAGATCTGGCACCTGGCCAGGTTTGTAGCTGGTGATTGCGGGCCTGTTTGCCAGCTGACAGCTTGAGATGGGAGGGTGAGGGCAGGGAGAGAGCTGCATTGGGGCTGGGATAGTGCAGCATGACTCTGACACACAGGAGGGAGACACTGAGCGTACGTAGAAAAGTGCACAGTCAGAACAGCAAGGTGAAAGACGTCTCACTGTCAGATTAAGTGTATGATACAGCTCAAGTTTAGCAAGGTAAGATAATCACGTTATGCTTTATGTACATAAAAAATAGGGTTAAATAACACCTGCATCTAGAGGCACATATCGAACCAGGTATAGTGTCTCTCTCAACATGGGACACGTATTTGGCACAAGCTCTTATCATGAGGGAAGTTCATAGTGCATGCAATAAAAAAGTTCTCATGTGATCCAAGATTGGATGCTCCTTGCTATTCGGCTAGAAGCCCTCTAGTGGAGGAGTTGGAATTTGCAGGGCTATGTGAGTCCATGAACCCAACATTTGAAATAAAGACACACCACTTATTTAAACTAGTCTGAAGGTCTATCAGATTCACAGAATACATTTTGAATTACAATTATCATGGCTCCTTTAGTGTTCTCTCCTGTTTAAAAAGCTCTACAAGGTCTGAAAAGGCAAAATATTCAAAAAGTGAATAACTAAAACTGCATACAGCCAAAAACACTGAAATAATAAAACACACCATACCAGTTATACATAACAGTATCTCCATTAAAAGCACCTTAAGATGTGTAATTAAAGTTCCCCATGTATATTCTCAGAGCTTAAAGGGATATCCTTTTGGTGGGTAAATCATGACAAAATGTTCATTTTTGGGTGATCAATCCCTTTAATTTCACAAAACACACTTAATATGAAGTATACTAGCCTAAAGTTGCTCATGGGATTGAAGAACAGGTGAAAATGGTTGGAACAGAAAGCACAAGCTCAAACCCTTCAGTTTTGCAAGACCAAATTACTTAAAAACTAGCACTTGAACAGAAATGTCACTAACCAATGACACAGCAATAATATTTATGAATAAAGAGAAAATTATAATACAAAATAATTATTAAAAAAACCCAGAACTGCTATATTGTTCACTTTAAAATATTCAACATGAATAAAATAGCATTTAAATATAAAAAAATAACCCATGATGACCCAATCCCAGAAAAAAAAAAAAAAAAAAAAAAAAAAAAAATTATATATATATATATATATATATATATATATATATATATATATATATATATATATATTAATGACTGGAGAAGAAATAATAATAATAATAATAATAATAATAATAAACTCAGCTAACTTAAGGCTGTATATAATAAATTGCACTTCAACTCACCTTGAGCAGCTGTTCCTCTGGTGCTGAATACACTTGCTATCAAAGTGGCCACATACCAAATCATAGTACTATTGCCAACCAGACAGAAACCTCATCATATCTCAAAGTGCCCCTTTCAATAAATCATTCTTATCCGAGCCCCTGGACGTTAGACACACTGTCAGCTGCTGATACCCTTTTATTCATGCCCTGCATACTTTTCTCCGACGGTTCCCTTCATTCTTTCCCTCCCCTTCTTTCCTTTCGCATCCTCTCTCGATGAAATAGAGCACCTGCACCAGCGCACGGCAGCCAGACGCGGCTTGATGGCAATGCCAGCGTGAAACCAAGCATGACAATTTAGCTATTAGCTCCGCCCCCGCTCGAATTTCATTGGTCGGTGGGGGAGGCGTCGGGGCGGGGATTGGTCGCCTCTCCGTCGCTCTCCATGTAAAAACCGAGAGCTCCGCGTTTCAAGGTGAGTTGGAGCGTGAAGTGGCGTCGGAACCGCAGTATCATGCGCAAAAGAGAAGTCGTGAAAGCAGCCTGTCGGATGCCCAGCGTAGGTAACAAGGCTTCGCGTGTTGTGAAAGTTAAAGGTGCGGAGGGGTAGACGTCACTCTTTAACGTGTGGGGAGGAAATCCTCAACCTGTATGCGTCATTCGCATTTCATCCCATCGATTGCACTGCGCGCGGTGTTAGTAGTGATGCAAAGTCCGATTCATTTCCGCGAACCGGTTCTTTTCGGACAGTTCGGCTCATTCAACCGGTTCAAAAAGCCGATTCCTGCCGTCATCCAGCAGTACGTCTCTATGCATTTCTTTTCTAACAACTCAGTGCAATGTTGTATCAATGAAAAATTCAAATAAGTCATTTGTGTCAACACATATTGAAACATTCAAAAATAAAGTTATTTGTGTGAACGCATATCGCTGATTATTGCCATATAATTCACTTAAGTTAGTGGTGTTTGTGGTCACAGTTTCATTCGTGGATCCTTTATATCAGACTTGACTGACCAATATTCACTAGCCTACAACTTGGATAAGACTCCTAAAAGTTTCGCACCTACAGCACACATTACAGACAATGGTGCACATACGCGGATGTGTTCTACATGTATAAAATATAAAGAAAGAATAAACCAGTCTTATAAACACCTTGATTTCGCTTAAGCAGCTTTAAATATAATATGCATGCACAATAAACTATAGTAAAATGTGCATCACTCGACAGAAAGTTTTTTGCAGGTTTTAATAAAATGTAAATTAATAACAGTCATAAGCATATTTCCAGTACTCGCCTCAGGCTTGCACAGAATAGTCAACTCGCTCATCAGAATCCTCGGCAAACTTCGCCACGGCTCATTCGGTTCTTTTTGAGTCCTCGGTAACTCTCGGCAAACTTCGACAGTTGGTTGAACCGGCTCATTCGGTTCTTTTTGAGTCGAACGTGCTACTTCGGCTGTGCGTCCTGCGTCATCAACCCGGAACTAAAGTTCGATTCAGTTCGATTTTTTTTTTTTTTTTTTTTTCAGATCGATTTGTGAACCGGCTCAAAAGAACGATTCGTTCAAGAACCGAACATCAATAGGTGTTAGAACTGAGACATGAATCTGGAGCCACACTGAATTCTCCGGTAGTAGTGATGTCACTTCTTAGGGACATCATGGTTGAACCAAATTTCTAGCTCTAAACTAATTCTGAGGAGGCAAGTGACTAGAACACTGTGACACATGTGATATGACTCAAGTCAATCTAAGGCAATCTAATTTCTATTGCTGTTCATTAAAAATAAATAAATCAAGTTTCATAGCCCAAAATCATGCTTCAGTGCCCCCAGTGAGTCCAAAATATCTTTATATGATTCAGATAAAGAATACAGCTTTACCATTTTAAATGTATAAAATACTCTTAAAGAGATAGTTCACCCAAAAATGACAATTCTGTTATTTATTTGTCCTCAGATAATTCCAAACCCACATGCTGCTGTTTTTTTTTTCATTTGTAAAAATGAGAACTTTTAACAGCTTTTTTCCATACAGTGAAAGCTCATAATGTCCAAAAGTTATGTTAACCGAAAACTGATTACCAAACTTTAAATATCGACAGATAATTCAAGATATTTGTCATTTCTGTGATCAGTTTTCTGAAAAGTTATCTTGTCTATTGCATTTCCCCAATTTAGAAAATGCTAAAAGGGATCAGCTGTGATGCTAAAAAGAGAGAAAATACAGTTTTATAGCGACCTATTAAAGGGGTCATATGATGCGATTTCAAGTTTTCCTTTCTCTTTGGAGTGTTACAAGTTGTTTGTGCATAGATAAGATCCCTGAAGTTGCAAAGACTAAAGTCTCAAAACCAAGAGATATTCTTTATAAAAGTTAAGACTCGACCACGCCCCCCTAAAATGGCTAATTTAAACACCCCCCCACATATCTACGTCACGGTGTGAGGAGATTTGCAAAACACTGCCCAAACGTATATGCAATGAAAGAAGGCGGGACTTTTATTCTCGCTGTAGTATTGTTGCTGCCGCCAGCGCCATGTCCTGGAGACGCTGTGTTTCATTGTGAAAGCGAAACTACTTTGTTTGGGATTCCAAAAGAGGACACAGCTAGAAATCAGTGGTTAAGTTGTATTTACAACACTGTTTCAGAACAGTTCAACCCAAATATTCGAGTGTGTGCAGCGGATTTTACGGAGGACTATTTCCTGAACCTGGGAGTAGCTGCCAGCTGTGCTCAAAGACTGTTTCTATAAAGTGGGGCAATTCCAACTTTGCAAGGACAGTCTGGCGCTTCTAACTCACAGCCTGTAAGTATGTTTTCATATTTAAAGAATTTGCCACTGACTATTCAAACGTGAGTTTTGAGTTGTGTAGAGTAGTGCTTGTTGTTTGTCGTTTCTCAGATCACAAATGCAGACATGGTAATGTTTATGCGGCACGATACAGCGCGACGCATAAAAAGACAGTATAAGTCATTATAATCAGTAATTATTTCCCCACTGGATGCAACAAATGCCTCGTTTGTAAAGGGTTTTATTGTTTTTGTGTCATCGCGCCGGGACATGGCATCACAATACGGTAAGGGGCGTAACATTTCCGTCTCATGCTTAAGGTATTCGGCCAATCACAATGCACTGGAGAGCTGGCCAATCAGAGCATGCCTCGCTTCTCAGAACGATGAGCTTTGTAAAAATCTACGCGTTTCAGAAAGGCGAGGCATAGAGGAGCAACAATAATGTACAGTATGTGGAAAATAATGTGTTTTTTGAACCTTAAACCGCATAAACACATTGCATTACACCAAATACACAAAATAATGTTCTTTTTAGCAACGTCAAATGACCCCTTTAATACACAGAGAGAGGCATTTGCGGAGATAAAAGAAAGATTTTTTTTTTAAAGATTTTATGGTATATATTGTTAATTTAACCAGGTGACCAGATTGCAAGACCACAGTGCCAGGTTGCCTTTTTCATATTACAAAAGCAGTTCAAAAAAGAGAAGGCCTAGAACTGGCAACCCATTGCTTTAACGATGGTTAAAAAAGGACTTGACTGAAAATTTTCTCCGGTCTAACTCTTTCTGTCAAAGTAATGGGTAATGGTTATTTGTAGCCCTATCTCTGATAGTAACGTCTGAAAAAAGTAGTCCATACAACTTGTGCATTTTTACAATAGCAGATATTATTTTCCGAAATATCATTTCGTTATCTATGTTCAGGTTAAAAAATTGACTTTATCGTTTGGTGTCAGCCACATATTTATATATTTTCCTTATTTGTTTCCCAGAAAAATAGGCTACCAGCTTATGGGTTTGAGTAAAAATGTCAGAATTTTCAATTAAAGCATTTTATTTTATATAAGAATTTTAACTGATGCATCTGTCACATATTATTAAAATGGAGCTGTAGGCTTTTGTCAGTCAGAATAAAATGTATTTAAAAAGCAAATTCCAGGAATACAGAGGTGTCAAATAATTACAGTGTACAGCAGCATAATGTTTAATGCATGCTGTGTTCTTTGCTAAATTGGTGGTTTTTGAACATCCACAAATCAGCCCAATAGGAGACAGCTGTAAACTCACATGTAGCATCTCACTTTCAATTTAAAGGGCAGAATCTGCTATACAGTCAATTTGAGCAATGTTTTTAATGGAAATTCTGGTGTTCTGCCAATGCTTATAGACCTTAAAACTTCCATCCACTTCAGAGAGTTTATGGTAAAGCAGCTTGGACTGACAGTTCTCAACCAGTGTCTTTCATGTTCTCATAGACTTCAGGACAAGAAACTTCCAAATTATACAAATCTTAGGTACATTTCTTAATCAGTAAAACTGCAGGTATAATTGTTTATGAATGCTGAACTAATTTACAAAAGGTTTTGACTTTCTAATGCAGTTTGATCATCTTTGATGCCATCCAAATTAGAATAGCAGGATTTATTGATTGTACCATTTATATCATAGTGCTATTATAAAGAAAAACTCTTTAAAATCCTCCAGAAATGCCCATTCAGACTGAATTTAGCTGATGAGTGTACTGTCCTTATGCACTGTGTATATAAACCCACATTCAATGACACACACACTGTTCAGAGGCAACTTAAAATATAAAAAATAAAAAAAATAAACTCCCCAACACTTGGAGGCTTTATGAATTTTTGTAACCTCTCACTTATCTGTCTCAGTATGTACATTCATTGCCAAGTTTTATGCCACCCACTCACCCAGATGAGTTATTAACCTGCTGTATATGCAGTCAATATGTAGGTATTTGTAGGTACAGCTGTATAAATATTACTCCACACAAAGATGTGTTTGTTTTCCCTCAGGTAAAAAGATAAAGATATGTTTTCCCTCAGGTAAAAATGCACATCTGTTGGGTTTGACACCAGCTGCAAAAGTGCTGCACTATCATCTGAACTGAAAATAACACACAGGCCTCAAAATGCTCTCGATTTCCAGAACCATTTTAGAGCTGAAGGGCAGATAAATATATTCAGCTAATATTCACTCTACGCCCACTTTTTTTTTTTTTTTTTTTTTTGTGTATGCTATAGTTGTCTAGACATTTACTGGCACATATTGATTGATTTGATTTATTCTACAAGTGAACAAATTCAGTAACGGGGGTTATAAAGGTAAAGTAAAGCTAGATATAGATTAGCATTTTCAGATTCAGTTTAGTTCTGATTTACAGCTTCATTCATCTTCAGTTAGCATTCAGTGCTAATTCATTAGGGTATATTTCAGTTTTTCAGTTATTATGTTTTGAGTCATTTGTTCATGAATTGGTTTACACTGGTCACGTTTTCACTTTTTGGCATGAAAACAAAAGTCAAATCGATACAAAAGATTGATTTTTTTCTTTTGTTATGATACACAGTTTTTAATGCATCACATTTAATACAGGTTCTGAAATCACATTCACAATTCAAGTATAATGTGATTTATTTTGCCATGGCACTGAAAAGCAGTTCACACAGCCACTGAAAATAGATATAGAGTAATGGATTGATCTGGAATGTATCAGGACCTGTATCAGGATTCAAATCAATTAATAAGAAAATCAGTTTTTTTTATCCAGCTCTAAAAGTGGGTAGCATGTGGCTGATCATGGTCATTTACTGCTTATTACGCTACTGATATGACTAGGTTCTCTTGTAAGTATGTATGTTTTTAAACATCTCTTTTGAAAAGTTACTATTTATTTCAGGGTTAAAACTGCTTTGAAAAGGAAACATTTTTGAGAGCACTTCTAAGAGTGAGGAATCATCTTGTACTGGAGAGTGCACTGGAGCATTGTATCACAGAATAATAACAAGGCTAAAATGCAACATCTCCAATCTTAAGCTTTGACTGCCTGAATGACCACAAAATTCACATTATAATCAAAACACTCCAGCCATATGTGAGGATTTCAGTGCTGTTATTGTCAATGACAAGATAAGCAGTTTTATAAATATATTTATACTTCTCAGTGGGTCTCAGGTGTGACCTGCATAACATATGGGCAAGGTCTTATTTTTTTTTTTTCTCTCTCTCTCTCCACATTGAAGTATATGAGAGTATAGGTTAACTCTCTCCTGATAATGGAGATAGATGAGGTTAGGCAACTCCTTACCCTTTCAAATCTATCTGTGCTGCTGTATGTAGGCAAACTAGTTTCAAAGACCTTAAAGAGCCATTAGAGACAAAGATCAGCCTGTTTATAGAAATATCCTTTGTTAAAGGAATAATTCACCCAAAATGTAAATTTTGTCATCATTTACTCACCCTCATGTCGCTCCAAACCTGTATGAGTTTCTTTCTTATGTCGAACACAAAAAAAGATATTTTGAAGAACCAAACAGTTGTTGGTCCCCATTGACTTTCATAGTAGGGACAGAAATACAATGAAAGTCAATGGGGACCATCAACTGTTTGATTACCAGCATTCTTCAAAATATCTTCTTTTGTGTTCAACATAAGAAAGAAACTGGGAGTTATCGAGATAAAGTGAGTAGGACTGGGTATCAATCAGCATGTTCAGATTTAGTTCAATTCTGATTCACAAGCTTTCGATGTGATTCAGTGCTGATTCATTAGGAAATATTTTCCCCCTCATGTCTTTCCAAAACTGTGGAACACAAAAAAAAGTGTTTTTGACACACGTGTGTACTGTATGTGTGTGTTTTGTCCATATGTCAAAGAGGTCCACTGTTGCTCTTAAAAATATATTATTTTGTGTTCCACAGAGCAAAGAAATTCAAACAAGTTTAAAATGGCACGAGGGTGACTAAATGATGACAAAATTAAAATTTTTAGCTGAACTACTCCTTTAAAGGATATATTTAAAATGCTGACCAGAAAGTCAGGAGCACTCTGTATAATAAGAATTTATATTAAATGTGCATGCATCATAAATTAGGTCCTCCAGGGCATGAGTCGTGAAATGCTTTAAACTTTTCACATGTACCCACGGGGGATAATAAATAGGACTTTTGTGTTTTTCCACTCCATTAGAAGATTTGCATATATCAAAAGAAAAGCAGATGCTTTGCACTACAGTTTGTCACTTCTCTGTGCTCACGGCATATTTGGACTGTCTGCCATTTCATGAAATGTTAACCACTGTCGACTTGACAAATACAAGAATGCAAATCATCTTTGGCCAGGCTCTTGTGTTCCTTAAGAAATGCAAAGACAACAGATAAACAGCTTGCCAGTGTACTGGCTAATGTTAATGCTGCATGTAGCTGGATGTTTTCACTCGCTGATGCATGCAGAGGCAAAAAACACTACTGAGAAAAATAGTGGGAAATGACATAAGTTCTTTTTACTGAATTTTGTTTTGATATCAAGTTTTGCTCTCTCTGAATGTGAACATAGTTAAGCCTAACTAATCTGTTATGACACGTATGGCAGGTAAAGTATTTGACCTTTCTATGAACAGAAAGATGCTTGACTTTAATTATTCATATACAGGCTTTATTTGAGCTGCTTCTGTAAGCTTTTGTGTGAACAGGATGATTGTGTTAGTAATACGGTTTTCAATCCAAAGCATTACTGTGTGAATGGGGAATAAGCACCATGTGTTCCTCATTCTTTAAAAGCTGATGTTAATCGTTTACCATTTAGCAACTCTGATGTTACAATTATTTCTCCATCTCTGTGGTTTTCCTTAAAAGTAATTGCAATTGATCAGGAGCAACTCATTCGGTCAATGTCATTGATTCCTGGATTAGAAAGACAAACAGATCTTCTCATCAGGTGTTTTTTTTTTTCTTTTTTTTCCCTATATGGTAAATTGAGTTAAGAAATTAGTGTAGCTATTGAAGAAAATCTCTGATGCTGTTTTCACAGACTTTGTTTTCACTTCAAAATAAAATTTAGCTGAATTTGAGCAATGATGAGCCAAGAGCAAGTGGTAAACGCTTCCGAAAAACAGACAGCAAGTGAGCTATGTGAGAAACAAATGCATCTAAACAACAGTAAACAAGAAACCTGTTGGGTAAAATGACATTACGCTCTTTATCTGATTAATTTCATTACCCATCGAATCAGGAAGATCTTATCACAGAAAAAGGTACAGTAATGCAGAACAGCGGTTTATTGCATGTGTTAGCACCATATTAGGGTCATATTGACAAAATGCACCACATATGGGGAGGGGACTATCGATCCTCCTCTTCCTTCTTTAGATTGCATGCTCGTAACACTCAGATTCATGTGCTAGTACACTTCTCTGCATACAGCTTCCTATAGATTATCCCATGATGTTTAAAAAGTGTACACACTGAAAATGTGAGATTAAAAAAAAAAATGTTTTGTAATGTATGTAATATATGGCTCATTTTCATATATGTAATGTAACATATGACTTAAAAAGAATAAGATTCTTGACATACAAAATACTAAGACATTATAAAATGTGTGTGTGTGTGTGTGATATATATACACAGTGTTGGGGAGTAACTAGTTGCATGTTCCAGCGTTATGTAATTTAATTACTAAATAAATGTAAAAAAAAAAAAAAAAAAAAAAAATATATATATATATATATATATATATATATATATATATATATATATATATATATATATATATATATATATATATATATATTAAAACAATTAAAAAGGGAGTTACATCTGAATACTTCTTTTATTAATATTTACTATTTCTTATTATTTTAAATCTGTATTTAACCCCAGAATGATCTCAAAGTAAAAAGAGGTGCTAAAGTCTGATTTTGGTGGTTGTGCTTTAAAATTAAATTATTATAATCTTGATTCAAGAGTGAAAGATTTTGAAAGTCTGACAATAATCAGTGTTTTATATATATATATATATATATATTTTTTTTTTTTTTTTTTTTTTTTAATTATTTATTTATTTATATGTATATACGTGCTACACACATAATACTTTCTTTTTTAAAATTTTTAAATTTTTAAAGGACCTTGTGACATTGAAGACTGGCGTAATGGGTGCTGAGGCTGTTCAAAATTCATATTTTCCATTGCATGAAATAATTACATTTTAAAATAGTTAAAATAGAAAACAGTTATGAGACGTCTTTCAGAAAACAACCTCAAATTTTTGAACAGTTGTGTCTATATATATATGAAAGTGTATGAAAGTGTAAAAAAATGCACAATAGAACAATTTTTACTAATTTCAGAACTTTAGAAAATTACAAACTTGCTAAGAATGTGTGTGCACAAATGTGCAGAGTGCACACTCCCCCTTAGCACATTTGTAATTGTATCTGTGTTTACCCATTTGTTTAGAGTGCCATGAATGTCATGTTTCCAAAAACTGCATCCACAGTAAGCTCTTTCATTTACAAATGACCCCTCTCTGTTTGCTGTAATCTACTGTACAGGCTGTTTAGAGCGCTTGATAAGTGGTCAGCTGTTTAATTTCTACAAATTTTTCAGCATGGCATCTGTACAATAAAGGGCACCTTTAAAAGCACCTTTCAAATGAACTAGCCAAAGTAATCCCCGTTCATTCTGGTCAGGGTTGAGCAAATAATTGCATAGCTGTTGGCTGGCACTGCTCCACCCCTGTGCCCATGGGAAGTCTGGCATACACGCCTGGCTATGGCACTTTGGATTTGGGGATGGTGGGGGGTGGAAAGTAGGTCATATGGACTCCTGTCAGCTACAGTCTGCCTGTGACCAACACCCCCTACCAGTAATTCGTTAGCTCTACTCAAAACCATCAGCTTTAGTTGGAAAGTGTTGGGACTATAACCATAGTAACTGTGAGTACTTGTGGTGAAAGCACAGAATCAGCCCTAATTATCAATATGTCGGGTTGTTAGTGTATCAGCGGCACCGCTGAGCTGTTGACTGTCCTCTTGTTATCACCAGCATGTAAGATTTTACTCTAGCAAACACAAACTGTAAATATGTGTATAATTCAAGGTCACTGCAGTTACTGCTGTCATGTCGCATATAAAGATGTCATCTAGCTCAAGTGTATAATTCACGTCCAACCATTACAGTGAACAGACTTTTTCTAATGATTACACTTGAAAAAGCAGACATCTGTTTCACATGTGAGCCATGAGGAAAAGAAGATCTGAGCAAAAACAGCTTTTCTGAGCTTTTCAGCAAAAAACAGTTTTGAGATAATTATGATCTGTTGTTAAATGGCAGACTAGAACATAACATCTGAAAGATGTAATGGAATTATGTGACACAAAATCACACTTACATTCAGTCTTACGTAAGATTTAACACTAGAGATCAGTTTTAAATGTTAATGTCCTATCAGACACAGCTTATGATATTCCTCTGGCTTATTAAGAATTTTATTTAAATAACAGAATTTATATAACAGAATTTAATTTGAATTGAGGTAGCAAACAGGATGCAGATTTGTGATTCAAATTTGAAAGTTTGTTTTTGAAAAGATGAAATTCAAACTAATTTGTCAAGACTAACTTCAAATGTTGCTATTTGAAAGTTTAAACAGCTTTAAAATTTGAAGGTTCATAGGCCTGATAGATAGATAGATAGATAGATAGATAGATAGATAGATAGATAGATAGATAGATAGATAGATAGATAGATAGATAGATAGACAGACAGACAGACAGTATAGATAGATAGATAGACAGATAGATAGATAGATAGATAGATAGATAGATAGATAGATAGATAGATAGATAGATAGATAAATAGATACTTTTGTGTTTGCCAAGTTGGTACATCTCAACATTACATGTCACCCAAAGCCATGACATGCTGCAGAATGTGCTAGTGGTGAACAGCACAAGGGTTTTCTTCAATTATGTAGAATCTTAGTTATACTTCAGATGGCATACGTCTATGCCATATTCCTTAGAGTATAAGATGCATTTCTCATGGTAACGGTTTGAGACAGGCTGATTCGAGATGGAGAGGTTTACATGATGCATTTCAGATTCATGAATGCGTAAAACTACATATAGTGTACATACTGAATGCTTATGTCACTCTACTCCATGTATGAATGTTTGAGTATTGAGGTGAAAATCCTACTTGTGGCACATCTTGTTTTTAGTTCATGGCTGTAATGGCTGGAGGAAGACAGAGTGATATGAAGGGCCTGTCAGTTGGCTTCTGGAAGTAATCCTATCTAAAGCGAAGTGCAGTTATTTTGAGTTCTTAGTGTGCGTCCTGATCTTCCAGGGCATCTGTGTGTATAAAACAGCCCCTCACACTGTCGGACCTCAAGCGAATCAAAATTGACATTTTCTTGCAGGGCTGACATTTTCTGACAGATTTTCAAACAGCACTAGAAATTTTTACAGTTTGTTTCATGCTGCTTGTCTGTTTGCACATTTCAGACAGACTGCCAGTCTGTGTGTTATCAGTAGGGATTTTTCATGCCAGTAGGTGGCGACAAGTGATTAATTTAATCATTCACAGAAGTTATTCCTTCAAAAACACTGATTCATTCAGGAATATAGTAGGTGAAAAACAGTATATGAAATGAGTAGTACATCCAAATTCACAGTATTCATAAAACAGCAGGTGAAAGGAATCCAAATGATTGCAAGAACTTGAAGTGTGAACACTTTACTAGTCCATTCGGTCACAGGAGAGGAGTTATGAATAGGAGTGAAGCAACGCAACTGATGCTGGTAGGTCACATGATCTGGATTTCATTCATACTACACATTTCAAACACAGGCACTGTTTTTATGAGTGAGTCATTGAATCGTTTACTCAACCAATTCATTCAAAGATGCTGATTTATTCAGTAGCTCTACAACTGTGTGTTTCTTAGGAACACACAATAGTTAATTCTGCTGTGGCTTCATTTGTAACTATTTTCATCAGTGGGACAAAAATATACACAAATGAACTGGCAATACTGTGTGTAAAATGTAAGTAACCCAGTACTAACCTGTTCATTGAACTGCATGATTTTTATACCAAACTCTGATGATTTAGTACAGAACAAGCTTTCTGTGATCATTATTCATTTATTTAATTACAATTACAATTAATTCTTCATTATTAAAATTACAAACCTCACTGCACAATTCTCCACACCACAAACTGTCAAACACACCTTACCATCAAACATACACTCGTTCACACCCTTCTTTTCACTCTCTGAGGCAGAAGTCTCTAAACTCATCCTTTTCAGTCATCCTACTACTTGTCCGCTTGATCCTATTCCATCCCATCTCCTTCAAGCCATTTCTTCTGCAGTTGTACCTGCACTCACTCACATCGTTAACACATCCCTTCACACTGGAGTTTTCTCCTCAGCATTTAAACAGGCTCGTACAACCCCACTTCTTCAAGAATCCCAATCTTAACCCAATTCTTTTAGGGAACTATAGACCGGTTTCCCTTCTACCTTTCATTGCAAAAACACTTGAACATTTACATTTACATTTAGTCATTTTGCAGACGCTTTTATCCAAAGCGACTTACAATTGGGGAATACATAAAGTGATTCATCTTGAAGAGGCAATCAGACAGAGGAAGTGCTCGTAACAACAAGTCTCAGGCATTGTTCAAATAAGTACAAGCTAGCAAAGGAAGGAATAAATAAAGAGAAAGAAAGTTTTTATTTATTTATTTTTTTAAAAAATTTTTTTAAAAAGTTTAGGGTGAAGTCAAGTAGTGCTGAAAGAGATGAGTTTTCAGTTGTTGCTTGAAGATTGATAGGGATCCAGCATTCCGGATAGGGGTGGGAAGATCATTCCACCAGCCAGGAATGGTGAATGAGAATGTTCTGGAGAGTGATTGAATGAGTTGTGTTCAACCAAGTCTCTGCCTTTCTCACACAAAACAACCTCCTGGACAGCAACCAATCTGGCTTCAGAAGTGGACATTCGACTGAAACTGCCTTGCTCTCAGTTGTTGAAGCCCTAAGACTTGCAAGAGTGGCTTCCAAGTCTTCATTACTTATCTTGCTGGATCTATCCGCTTTTGATACAGTCAACCACCAGATCCTCCTGTCAACCCTATTGAGAAAGGAAATCTCAGGAACCGCACTCCAGTGGTTTGAGTCTTACCTCTCAGATAGATCCTTCAAGGTATCTTGGAGAGGTGAAGTATCCATGTCACAACATCTAGCTACTGGGGTGCCTCGGGGCTCAGTCCTTGGACCACTTCTCTTCTCTGTCTATATGGCATCACTAGGTTCTGTCATTCAGAAACATGGCTTTTCATATCACTGCTATGCTGATGACACTCAACTCTACCTCTCATTCCATCCTGATGATCCGATGATAGCTGCTCGCATCTCAGCATGTATAACAGACATTTCTTGCTGGATGAAGGACCATCACCTTCAACTGAACCTAGCTAAGACAGAACTGCTTGTAGTTTCAGCAAACCCATCACTACATCACAATTTCACCTTCTAGTTAGGCTCATCAACCATTACCCCTTCAAAAACAGCCAGAAACCTTGAATTTGTGATTGATGATAAGCTGAATTTCTCAGACCACATTGCTAAAACTGCCCGGTCCTGCAGATTTGCTTTATACAATTTTAGGAAGATCAGGCACTTTCTTTCAGAACATGCAACACAACTCCTTGTTCAAGCTCTTGTTCTGTCCAGACTTGACTATTGCAATGCTCTCTTGGCAGGTCTTCCAGCCAATTCCATCAAACCTCTACAATTAATCCAAAATGCCACTTCAAGATTAATCTTTAATAAACCGAAAAGAACGCACGTCACACCTCTGTTCATCAATTTGCACTGGCTACCAATAGCTGCTCGCATAAAATTCAAGGCATTAATGTTTGCCTACAAAACCACCTTTGGCTCTGCACCCCTTTACCTAAATTCAGTACTTCAGACCTATGTGCCCTCTAGAAACTTGCGTTCTGCAAGTGAACACCGCATTACTGTGCCATCCCAAAGAGGCATTAACCGTTGGTGGAATGACCTGCCCAACTCAATCCGAGCAGCTGCATCCTTAGCCATCTTGAAGAAACGTCTTAAAACCCATCTCTTCCATCTTTATTTGACCCTCTAACTCGAGCATTCTCTTTTCTAATTCTATTTTTATCTATCTGCCTTCTTTTTATTTAAAAAAAAAAACACACACACACACTTGACCCTCTATCAATTGCATAATTATTCTCTAACTGCTTGATTTTCTTGAAAAACTAACACTAGCTTTCTTTTCTATATTCTATCTACTTGTTTTCTTAAAAAAAATAAATGAATAAAAAATACCTTGCTACGTGTACTGCGTTAGGCTAACCAAGACTTGTCATAGCGCTTGCATGTTGTTGCTCTTTTGTTGGTTTTGATTGCTTCTATTGTCCTCATTTGTAAGTCGCTTTGGATAAAAGCATCTGCTAAATGACTAAATGTAAATGTAAATGTAAATTTATTTTAGGAAAAGAGTTTCCTCGGCTGCACCCCCTGTCTACAGACACTCTTGACATTTCTTCTTGTTGTCTTCCAGTGCCTCAACAGAGGTGTCAGCCTCTAAAGATGAATAGGTGGCTCCTCTAGCCTATATTTAATGTAGGTGCCAAGACTAATTGGGTTTTTATTTAGAAGGAAGAAACTGCTGAGCCACAGAAAGATGGCAAGAAAGGTCTGAGGAAGGAGTGGGAGGGAAAGTGTGTGTGATAGAGAGAGAGCGATAGGATAGGTAATATACTGTACGTCAGTGAGATTACCTAATGAAAGCTTAAAGCAAAGAATCTGGGCCAAAAGGCAAAATGAGTCCCCTGTGAGCATATAGAGAAGTGCACTAGCATTTTTTATTCATAAAATCCTACAATGTGCTAATTAAAAAAAAGGAGGGAGGGAAATCAACGGCCCTGGAATAATTGCCATGGATCTATGAAGCAATGAGATTAATTACCTTATGATAAACTATCCAAAAAAGAGGTCAGTTCAGTTGAATTATGAAATACATCAAATATGCCCTAGTGAATAGTTAATAGATTTTATACCGATGTTCTTATAGTACAGTGGGTACGGAAAGTATTCAGACCCCCTTAAATTTTTCACTCTTTGTTATATTGCAGCTATTTGAGCCATTATTGCAGCAAAGGGTCTGAATACTTAGGACCATGTGATATTTCAGTTTTTCTTTTTTAATAAATCTGCAAAAATGTCAACAATTCTGTGTTTTTCTGTCAATATGGGGTGCTGTGTGTACATTAATGAGGAAAAAAATGAACTTAAATGATTTTAGCAAATGGCTGCAATATAACAAAGAGTGAAAAATTTAAGCGGGTCTCAATACTTTCCGTACCCACTGTTGTGTACATGACGGCAGTATTTCCATTGCATTAAATTGTTCTGCTATAGCATATATAATGAGAGTATATGTTCAAAGGTAATTGTAACAGAGCATCATTCAGCAAACAGAGGGAAGCTCTGCGGACTGTAATCGGATAAAGCTCAGTGGCAGGGCTCATTGCGTTTTTAAGCCATGAGCTTGATCCATTGCTTTGCAAACACTGTGTATCACATAAGCCTGATAAACAACTATTTTCCTTCTTTTGGGGACACAGTTTGAATGATGTGGAGATACAGCCAAATTAGAAAATATGCTGAGCCGCAGATCATTATTTGATGTACTGTAGGCACATGGAGAGTGTTTTGTGTTGCTCTTTACATGCAGTTTTGTCAGTTTAGAAATGTATGCCTCAGTGAAGCTCATTAATTTTGACATATATAAACAAGGTAATCAATATTAAAAATTACAATCTTATTTGTCATGTCTTATATATTTATTTATTATTTTTAATGTTGATTTTGTTGAACTCATTTTTTTTCTTTTTGTTTTTTTCTTTTTTCTTTTTATTATTATTTTATGTTAATAAAGTGACTGTGTCATAATGTGTCATATTTTAGTTTTAAATTTATTTATATTTAGTATTTGGACCATTTCCCACCCTTTTAAGGTGCTGTTATGTTTACCGTTGATGGTGAGAACTTGAAGTGCGCATCTGAAGAACACTTTACTGTTCCATTCGGCCACAGAAGAGGAGTTATGAATTGGAGTGAAGTAACGCAACTGATGCTGGTAGGTCACATGAGTGAGTCACTGAATCGTTTACTCAACCAATTCATTTAAAGATGCTGATGTATTCAGTAGCACCACAACTGTGTGTTTCTCAGGAACGTATTTTTTTTTTTATTATTATTATTTTACGTCAGTAAAGTGACTGTGTCATAATGTGTCATATTTTATTTTTTAAATGTATTTATGTTTAGTATTTGGACCATTTCACACCCTCTTAAGGTGCCGTTACGTTTACCACTGTTTGACAATATTGAGTCTTTTCAATAGGAATCTCTGCGACAGGGAGTTTTGTATGAGGGCAAAAAAAGTTACCACACTGACCAACAGAAAGCTGCTTGGTTTTATGGTGAGTTCTGTGTGATATGAAATATTGCTAACGTGCTGCTGCACCTTTAAGACTCTTATGTAAATATCCCTTTGCATGTAAAACCAGCAGCAGAGCTGAGTGCTGTAATTCACTGCTCACACACCAGCTTGCAGGTTTGCTGTCGTTTCCATTATAGTTTATAACTGCCCCATCTTTCAATAACAGCCTTTTCAGAGTCTGCATTACATTGCGACAGGTTCATAAAACAGTCTGTGCTGTCATGTGTCACAAGCTCAAACTAAAATGATCAGGGTCCTTAAAAATAAACCTGTTTTTAAAATCGGGATCCTTCAGAAGAGTAAATACAGAGTGGCAGATAAGGATAATCAGCCAGGAATAGCTTGATGAACCTTCACATTTTATTTGTAGTTGTTGTGACCCCCAACAGTACTTAAGAATTTTTCTCTTTTCTCATTTTTTGTCTTGCTGTTTGGTGAGATTTCTTTCTCTTTTTGTTGATGTAATTGCAGAGCTTTACCAGCAGAGGATGTATTAAAATTATTGATGCCTTCTAAGGACACTCAGTTTTACTGGTTACACAAATGTCGATGAGCAACACATCCATAAACCCACATGAGTGACTCAGGTTTGAACAGTGTGAAACTCCTAAATACAAGAACACTATTAAGGGACTGCTTAGAAAATGAGAAACATGTCAGTGGCATAAAATAGACATCAGTAAACATAATAAAACATGACGTGATGAATTGTGAGTGTAATAGTGCTCGTAAGCAGCATGAACTGTCAGATTATTTTTACCATCCTGTTATTCAGCATTTAATAACAGTATACTGCAGCACTCCTGTCTCATAACAATAAGATACGTTCTCCTTCTGCATATAAAACACTTGATTACATCATCATTAGCAGGATAATAACTGTACACACTGTTCTCCACTAAATCTTTGTCATTGCGTTGTGATTCAGCTGGAAGCACAGATCCCACTTTTGTCCTTAGTGTCAATCCCTAGCATTGCCATAGTTACTATCTTCCCTTAACTGAGGGCGGTGCTTCAATATGATTGTAAATTTCATACTGCTCATTCCTAATAATGCTGACACAGCAATTTCATACTGCTCATTCCTAATAATGCCAGCCTTTATGGATTCTTCCTCAGTAATATGCCCCTGGGCCTGGATTACAGGCCTATAATTCTTATTGACAGGCCAAAGGTGCAAGTGTGATTTATTACAGGGAGCAAGAAACATCCTCAGACAGCCCTCCCACAGCACAGTGATTCTGGGAAGTGTATATATACAGAAATCACAAGATGAAATACAAATCATCCTGCCAAAATTATACAATGAGATCCAATAGTCTGAGACCACTGGGGAAAATTATTGTATTTTACATTATTGTCTAATTTAAAGTGTATGCAACTTTATTTTGAATTGGAAAACTCTCAGATTTTAATCTCAAAATTTTAGGACTCTATTTATTTATTTACTTACCTTTTTTTTTTTTTTCTTATGTAAGGACTTAACTGTTTCTATACATGTATAGAACATGATCATATACATGTATACTGACTGGTCATAAATAAATAAATTGTAATTGTTATTTGTAATAATTTTATTTTATATATATATATATATATATATATATGTTAATAGTGTATATATATATATATATATATATATATATGTTAATAGTGTATATATACAGTACTTGTACAGTGCAACTCAAAGGTTTGGAAACATTATGACTTTTAAAGTTTTAAATGATGCTTCTTATGCTCACCAAAGCTGTATTTATGTGCTCAAAAAATACAGTAAAAACACTAATGTTGTGAAATAGTATTACAATTTATTTATTTTTTAATTTTAATATATTTTAAAATGTTATTTATTCCTGTGATGTCTAACTGAGTTTTCAGCATAATTACTTCAGTTTATATAAATAAGCTCGTTTTCAGTGAATAATAAAATGGAAATTAAGTGTTTTCTCACTTTTGTTCCAACCTTTTTGTTTCCTAAAGCCAACATCTTATCACACACAACTCTGTCTGTCCCTCTTTCGGGTTGTTATTTTAAGATATTAAAATGAAATCTCTCAGCGCATTGATTCTCAGAAGAACACAAACACACTTTCTGCAGTTTACAGTTTCTAGATTAATTTTCAATTGCTGTGTTCAAAGCGATACTCTGCTCTGAGATTCAAACAGGCCCTGAGTGTTGCTGCTGTTTTACTGGAGTAACAAAACAGTGAATGGGAGTTAGTTTACTTGTTGACACATGTCAACAACAGCATCTACAAATATACAATTAATTCATGAGATGACTTTGAGTCTTTAATGAAGGATAAATGCACAATGGATGACGACCCAATGAAAGCAAATGTGATTTAAAATGATGAGACAACTTCTTTCAAATCAGTATTTATATTGAAATCAATTGTGTGCATATTTAAGACTTGTCAAGTCTTGTCACACATTCTAAATTGCTTCTTAAGTAACTTCAAGATGTTTTGTACTTGTGTGTACTTAATCTTGACAAACTTCATTATTAATTATTCAATATTCATATGTTGAAATCTTCCTCAGGACATGACGACATTCAGAGAGTGCAGATTTAGGAAGCTTTCCTGTGCATCAACTCTTTCAAGCATTTTGTTCATGTTAATTTTTTCTGTTAAAGATCAATTAATACGTTTCAAACTTTGTTTTTGCTGTCAGGTCTGAGGTGCGATTTGAGATCCCACACTTCTGACTAAGAGTTAAAGGTTAGTGGAGCCAGGCACAGCATGTGTGATGGACATACTGTCGACAGACTGTGCTGTGAATGTGTCACTCAGAGTCATGATGATGAAACCAGTTGGCCAAGGTTTATTTGGAAGAGAACAGCCTCTCCAAACATCTTGTTCAGAGATGTGTCATCAAACTATGCCAAAGTTTGGGCATAAACATATAAGACTTTAAGATGTGTTTTAAAAAAGATTCAAAAAGTTTCAAAACTGTTCAAAAATCAAAAGTCCTGAATTAGACAACGCCCTTTCACCAAAACTCCCCCTCCATAGAAAGACTGACAAACTTGAATGCGTAAAATTATTTAGAGGTTTGTTTGTGATTAGCTAGTTCTCTAATTGGCTGAAAAAGGACGTTAGGACTCTCAGAGTAAAAAATAAAAAAAGATTAGTCAAATGAAGTTTAAAATGAGAAATAAAGTCTCATGTGTGAGATAAAAATGCTAAATAAGTCATAATTTTGAGATATAAAGTTGCAATTTGCAATATAGTTAAAGTCATAATTACTAAAAGCAAAGTTGCAACTGTAAGGTCTCATTTGTTAACTATAAAGATTAATTTGTGAGATACTAGGCTAAATTATGATGTAAAGTACACTCTTTAAAAAAAGGCTCTTAAAAAAAAACTCATTCCAGACTAATTTTCCAGGCTCAAATTAATATAAACAGTGCAATATAAATATAGTAGATATATATAGTATATATATATATATATATATAGTAGATCAGCCCTTTTATATGTATTATATCTATTTTAATTTGCATGACTCAAAACTCTCAAAACTTCACACTGGATTTCAAAAAGAATATAAATTTCACATAATTGTAACTTATGTCACTTACTAGTACAACACTTGCAGAAGACGTTGCTGATTGAATTATTACTTATTTAACAAAAGCAAAGTTTAGTATAAAAAATACTGTAATCATACGAAACAAACTAAATAAAAAGGCAGAGTGTTCATAAAAACTAACTTAAACTTAAACTTTGTCACGTAAGGGTGGCATTTTGCACCTTTATGAATGGGTCGTAGAAATACAAAATGATTTAATAATAATTTAATTTGATTTTAAATGGTTTAAGTAGTGTTCTAATTCTAGATGTTTATTTATGTAAATGCTACATGACTGTGCACGCTGAACATTGTAGTCGCATTCAAACACTGGAGTGGAGGGAGTTGCCATGGAAACAGGGCAACAACACAACAACTGACAAGCAGCAAAACTCCTTCTTTCACTGTTGTTTTCACTGCTTTTAGGTAAGTTTAGTCCCTAAAATCACACAAATAATGCACACAACTGTTGTTGACACTTCTCTTACTTGTTATTGATATGCTTCTGTTGAATATTTATTTCATAGAAATGGTTTAGAGTCTTTAAAAAAGTCTGTTAGCATCTCAACCATTTTCAGAAAACGTGTGTTAACTCTATAGCTTGAGCTCTTGTTTATGAAAGTTTGGGCTTTTAATCACAACTTTATGTGTAGATTAAATGATTTCACAGCTTTGTAAAAGTTTTGCTGGCAGTTTGTCAATGGTTTATTGGAAGTTGGCTAATTTATTTTGCCTAAAATATAATCCGCTGTACTGTTAATCGATGACGTCACTTACAAGGAGCGCAAATTAAATTAAACTACTTCAGACGTGTTTTGATCTTGATCTTTCATGGTAAACAAATATTGATAAAAATTGTTCTGTGGTTTCAGGAGTTACAAAATAACCTCTCTACAACAGAAGAGAAGCTCCAAGATTTCAAAATCTTCTGCTGGCAGAAATGTAGGAAACACAGGTGAACTGAAAAAGCTCATTAAATAAATTCATTATTTTTACAACATATTTGCTTATATCACCAAGCATCTGTTATATTACAGTTATTGTAGTAAGGTTTTGACATCCAAACATGAGTGACACAAACCTAAAAACATTAATTCTGTTATCTTAAGAAATTATTTTTTTATATATATATTCTGTATATATACACACATATATATATGTACATGTGTGTGTGTGTGTATGTGTGTGTGTGTGTGTGTGTGTGTGTGTGTGTATATATAGGTGCATTTTCAAAAAAAAATAGAATATTGTGAAAAAGTTCATTTATTTTTGTAACTTATTTCAAAAAGTGAAACTTTCATATATTCTAGATTCATTACATGTAAAATAAAACATTTCAAAAGTTTTTTTTGTTTTAATTTTGATGATTAGAGCTTACAGCTCATGAAATTCAAAAATACAATATCTCAAAATATTAGAATATTTCCTAAGATCAATCAAAAAAAGGATTTGCAAAACAGAAAAGTTCAAGTTCTTTAAAGTATGTTAATTTATGCACTCAATACTTGGTCAGGGCTCTTTTAGCACAAATTCCAGCATCAGTGTGAGCATTCCAGAGGTGTGGCATGGAAGCAATCATCCTGTGGCACTGCTGAGGCACTACTGAGCCTTCTGCTCGTCTGTATTGTTGGATCAATTGTTTCTCATCTTTTTCTTGAAAATATCCCATAGATTCAATATGGGGTTCAGGTCAGGCATGTTGGCTGGCCAATCAAGCACAGTAATATCATGGTCAGCACACCACTTGGAAGTGGTTTTGGCACTGAGGGCAGGTGCTAAAGTCCTGTTGGAAAAGGAAATCAGCATCGCCATAAAGCTTGTCAGGAGATGGAAGCATAATGTGCTCCAAAATCTCCTGGTAGACGACTGCATTGACTTTGGACTTGATAAAAGGCAAAAACAGCCAGCAGATGTCACGGCACCCCAAATCATCACTGACTTCAGAAACTTCACACTGGATTTCAAGCAGCTTGGATTCTGTACCTCTCCAGTCTTCCTCCAGACCTTGATTTCCAAATGAAATGCAAAATTTACTTTCATCTGAAAAGAGGACTGTGGACCACTGAGCAACAGTCCAGTTCTTTTTCTCCTTAGCTCAGGTAAGATGCTTCTGACGTTGTTTCTGTTTCAGAAGTGGCTTGGTAGCACTTTTCCTGAAGATGTCTGTGTGTGGTGACTCTTGATGCACTGGCTCCAGCTTCAGTCCACTCCTTGTGAAGCTTTCACAAGTGTTTGAATCGGCTTTGCGTGACAGTATTCTCAAGCTTGGGGTCATCCCTGTTGCTTGTGCACCTTTTCCTACCCAATTTCTTCCTTCCAGTCAACTTTGCATTTAATATACTTTGATACAGCACTCTGTGAACAGCCACCCCTTTCAGTAATGACCTTCTGTGACTTACCCTCTTTGTGGAGGGTGTCAATGATTGTCTTCTGGACCATTGCCAAGTCAGCAGTCTTCCCCATTATTGTGGTTTCAAAGAACAAGAGATACCCAGAATTTATACTGTAGGGATGGTCGTTTAATGAAACTCAAATATAAATATTCTAATATTTCTGATATTATAAAACATTTCTGATTATTATCAATTTTGAAAACAGTTTTTTCTGTTTAACGGACATAAAAGCCAAATTGCAAGATATGAGGCTGTAATTACAAGATAAAGTCTGGGTGTCAAATACAAAGTCACAATTACTATTTTGAGATATTAACTCACATTGTAAGATATATAGTTTCATTTGTGAGATATAAAGGCCAGATTATGAAGTATGAAGTATGAAGCAGATTAAGGCCAGAAGTATGAAGTTGCAATTGCAAGATAAAGTCTAGGTGTAAGATATAAAGTTGTAATTACTAGAAACACAGTTGCAATTTTGAGATATAAAGTCACATTGATAAAGGCCAAATTGAGATAAAGGCCAAATTGCAAGTTAAAAATTTGTAAGTGCTAGATAAAGCCTAGGTGCGCAATATAAAGTCACACTGTGAAATATTAAGTCAAACAGTCACTTTTTATTATTATTTTTATTCTGAAGTTACTGGGTTCAATAGATTTTACATGTACAGACAAAAATGCCAGCAGTGCTTTTAACAGTTATCCTTTTATTACTTACACCACAATTGTTCTTAAACGTGTCTTCTGGCAGATGTTTTGTTCAAATACTAATCATTATGTTCTAAAATTAATCTTTAGATTAATTAAAATGTGAATTACCCTTTATAAAGTACTCTTTATATTCTGGAGTGAGTCAGCAAAATGAGCTCTAAATAACTGTTCATTGAGTTTGCACCTCAGAGAGATTACACAAAGGGACATGTGTGAGACGCTCTAAATATAATCCTCCCCTGTGCTGGAATGGGCCTACTAAATGAGGAAATACTTTCTGGACCGACAGTCAAAGAATGGCCAGTTGAGACCACGTTTACCCTGCTCACAGCTAGAGATATCAGGAGTCAAGTACTGAGTGACACGCTAGAACATTCGTACTGACTCTCTCTCCCACCAGACAGGGGTTGGCACCAGGCCTCAGCCAAAAGTGTTGCTCACTGCTGTCAGTCAAGCTCAGATAGATACATAAACGTCATCACATGTGTTGGATGCTCAGACTGCAGTAGAAGAGTTTGAAACGTTGGTTGTTTCAGGAATGAAGATGAGAGTAGTTTTAAAACCGAAGAATCCAACAGCAAGATTTTAAGCTGTATCTAAATCCAGCCCCGTCACTGAGGTAGAACTTGTTTGGTCGCTCTGGGCCACTGAACTATGTAATTGAACTCAGCTGTCCTCTCGCCAGACAGCTTTTAAAGTCTTTAGTAATGCTCAACTTCCAAGCGCATTGCATTTAGAGAAGGGTTTGCCATTATTTCTCCTTAAAATTTTGTATTAAAAATTTGTATTCTTGCCATTTCAGCATTCCTGTGCTCTCTGCTAGTACAAAAAAAAGACCAATTCCAGTCTCCATTTGTGTAATCCAGTAATGGAAGATAAATAGCCCAGCTTTATTCCTTTTGATCCATTTTTGTTTCTTTTCTCTAAAAACAGTATTTGTGTTATGAATCTAGTGAGATAGGTTTTAAATCCTCATTGCTGATAACAAAATGGATCAATCTGAGCAAATTAGATTGCTCTTGTGATTTGTCACATAGCTCTTTTTCTTTATTGGCCACCTGACAGCTGGTACAGGATCAGTGTCTCATGTTACACACTGCCAAAATGTCACTGACCTATGAAGCGTCAGACTGGTCTTAACACTTCAGAAGTCATCCACAGTTATTTCATATGACATATACCATCATTAGCATATTAGCGAGTGGATCTTTTTACCCTGGAGGAAAAAAAAAAAATTTAAAGGCGATTGTAGGGAAGTCATGAGGCCAAAGTTGTTGAAAAAGGCCAAACTTTATTTCGTCATTCATTTGTTTGTTTGTTATACATTTTCCATTAATATACACAAGTGTTTAAAAGTGTGGAATAATTACAATTTTTAAGTGTCTTATGCTCACCAAGGAAGCATTTATTTGATCAAAAGTAAAAACAGTAAAAACAGTGATATTGTGAAGTATTATTACAATTTAAAATAAGTGTTTCTGTTTTATTATATTTTAAATGTAATTTATTCCTGTGATGGCAAAACTGAATTTTGTCAGTCATTACTCCAGTCTTCAGTGTCACATGATCCTTTAGAAATCATTCTAATATGCTATTATTATTACTATACAATTATTATAGCATTTAAAGTTGTAATAATAAAATAAAGAAACATTATTTTTATTTTCATTATATTTTACCACTAGCCATAAGTTTACTTTTTATGGGGTCATATATATTTTGATAAGACATTGTTTTCTCTTGTCAGCGTGATTCGTTAAAAGGTATAATATGAGCATCCATAAATGAGTAGGAAGATGTTTATTAATAAGACCATCTGAACTCTTCCATAATTATGCTCTTTATTACTCATCTGAATTACATGAAGTCACGCTGACCAAGGAATGCAAGTTGCATCAATTTGCCTCCTCCACAGCAGCTGCTTCTATGTAGAGACTTCACAACTCTTGTGTATGCACTATTATCTGTGCAACTGTAAAGTGCGTAGAATTGATGTCATCTTTGGTGACACAAAATTAATCATAACACCCTTCCCAGAGGAATATATGCTAATTGTGCTATATATTGTACACAATTTCACAACCAACCAGACTGAAATAAAAATAAAGACATGCAAGTGTTGGGAAGGATGAAGAGGATGAAACCAATGTAAACTTACTTTTATGAATGATGAATTTGTATCTATAATCTTGTCAAGGTGCACTAGACATGTATGTTAGCTGATGTGATCATTACAAACACATTATGTGTCTACTTAGTAGGACAGGGTCTGGTTGGCTCCTGTAAAATGAAAAAACTGAAAATGCTCAGAACCATTGCATACATTAAATATTATGGATTATTCATAGCAAGGTCGTAGTTCTTTTTCATCAATATATATCTTGGTAAAATTGTCCTAATTTTTTTTTAAGGCTGGAGGCTGTAAAAATATTATATTTTAACAGAAACAATTACTGTAAGTTACCTTACCATATTTAGTGAAAAATTATATTACACTTAACTAAATATATATATATATATATATATATATATATATATATATATATATATAGTTCACCTCAAGTCACCTCATAACTTACAGTAAAAGTATTTTCCCAGAATTCACATTTGATTATAATTTATTTAAATTTTATTACTTTACCATAAGGTAAATTATATTATTATTTGCATGATCATTTGAGCATTTCATGCTATGTAGTTAATGTTTATTGTGGTGCCATGTGTGCTGATAACGTTTTATTTTGACATTGTTTGTTAGCGATTGGTCATTGACAAATCTGTCATGTGGCCTTCAGTTTTACCACCTCTTTTAATGTGGTAATTATCAGTATTTCTTAAGGTATAACACAGAAACAAAGAGTTATTCTTAAGCTGCTGCGAATAAAGCAAATATGACTAGCTCACTGACGTTTTCTACCTGAGTCATTCTCATCTATGACAGCATTCTGGGTGGCCTGTAATCAAGTTAATGTTTCATTAAAACATTGCCTTCAGACAAGATTACACGGAATACAGCACATTAATGCCACAAGGAGCCAAGGTGTATTAAAAAAATCATTGTTCAGTTCTTTTATTGAGGAGAACATTATCAAAACAGTTATGCTTGTGTCCTGGAGTCAAATCACTCAAAGGTGATTATAACTGTAAACAGCACATAATTTACACACCGAGTCAAGGTTATTACACGCACATCTGTTCAGCTGCATTCCAGCATCCGGACATTCACGGCAGCACTTTTGTCCGACAAAAGACGGTCCATTCGTTTTCTAATGTGTCAGCTATCAGGCTTTACTTGTGCCATACTAAAGCCAGATAACTGAAATAAAATTTGAGCCTTGGTCAGCAGTAGTGGAGTGAAGCGGGAATGCCCTCATTAGATGGCCCGATGCTTGGAGGAACGTCTACCTCATATACATTCTCATTTTCTCAATGGAGAGGGGCCAATAAATCAGAGCGCAGCATGCTTCGACCCCACGGTTAATGCTTTATAGTGGTGCTCAAGCTTAATTGCCGGCATATTGAGGGCCTCCAGCCCAGCTCAGTCACTTCCTGATGTGGAGGCATTTAAAGGCTTGAGAAATCAGCCTGATTAGAGTTTGTTTGTGTAATGCAGTTCAAGAGCAACTGTGTTTAATTTAGATTACAAAGCAGATGTGTTAAAAATACATCAAAACATCAAAAACATTTTTAAATGGCACAATATTTCAGAGAGCTGTCAGAGAAAAAACTGGAAGTCCAGACACAGTCTTATGTGAGGCAATGCAACTAAAATTTGAAAAGAAGAAGGTAATTAATGAAAGTAGGTATTTATTCATATTTATTTTATGACTCTCTGGAATATTTGATTCAGATTGGTCAATCATGGTGTTCAGTATTTTTTATATGTTATTTTATTTTATTTTTTTAGGGATGCACAATATATTTGTATACCATATCAATTATCAGTCAGCATTAAAAAAAAATTCCCCATCATAGTCAGTAATTTACTTGTAATGTATTATAATGTATTATATTATATAATCCCATACTAATGTGATATTGTAATATATATTTTCTTCTCTTCTTTTTCTTCCTAAATGTTTGGTTCTGCTGGAAGGAGTCCAAGGAATCGCCTGCAATCCCGATAGTGCTTTTGCTTAACGAGAGTGAACATATAAAGTGAGAGAGCAACAGAGAGGGCAGCACACATTAGAGAGGACACTAGCAGGCACTCACTCTGTTTAATTACGCAGAAAACAAACAGTGCTTACAAGATTATCCTGAGACACAGCAGGCCTCCATTAACATGTCAAGCTACACCATGGTCTTCTCCATATGTTCAGATATCTCATAACAAACAACTCCCGCATTACTTCTCCATCTCTGACAGCACTCCAGAGCCTTTATGCATTACAGGCCAATATCTGCATGTCGTTTAAATTCAGATTTACATAATGTTATTCTTATAAATTATGTTTGCCAAAACAAAAAGGTTTGTGCAGTATATAAGGATATATAAAGCTCTTATGAACCCGCTTGCAAATGCTTGTGAAGTGAGCACTCTACTAGGAGTTTAACAATTGATTTTTAAATTGGCTGACACTCGACAGAATTTGCATTTGAGTTTAAGGACACAGTTCTTTGCGGAATATAAAGTCAAGGGTAAGCACAACTTGTGATTAATCCCTTCATTAATAGCATATTTTGCCTTAATGAATGTTATATTTTCTCATGAGTAAGCACTTTCAGTAGTAGTACACAATATGACAATATGTTTTATTAAAATAATTTTTTGTACCACATTGCTGGGACTTTTTTTTTTTTTTAATTCTGGGCAAGGTTGCACCCTTTGTCCCACCCACCACAATTGTTCAGGGCACACCCATCCCGAACAGAGTTCTACGACAGAACTTTCTTGCTTCCCTGGCCCATAAGGGTGGCCTCCCTAATTGTACAGGCAGTTACAGGTTTCCTAGATGTTTGAAACAGGTTTCATAAAAAAAAGAAAAAAAAAAAAAGAAAAATGATTAAATAAATAAATAAAAATTTAAAAAATAATTATATTAGATTATATTAAATCTATAATATTATTATTTGATATTTACTGTTGTCTTGAGTTTTACAACAGCTGTCATGGGTGTCATGAAATATTATATTATATTATATCCGAGCCTTTTTTTTTCCAAAATAAATGAATCAGGGCATTAGTTTTGCTTTTTCATTTGAAAATGTGTTTGTATCTGTTTTCTTATTTTACATACGAAACTTGTTTCAAACAACGGCGTGAAACCAATCCCTTAAATATAATTATATATATATATATATATATATATGTTATAGATATATATGTTCTAGATATATGTTATATGTATGTTATAGATTTGTTTTGCTTAACTGATTTGAAAGTCTTAATTGTTAGCAAATCGTGGGAATTTCTTTTTCCAAAATTTGTTTTTTGTTGTTTTTTGGCAACCTAGGGTGCACTCTGTGTCCCACCCACCACAGCCTTACAGGACACATCCTAGTTCTAACTCCAAGTGGTCCCTAGGGTGAACTGAAGGCCTCACCTAAATGTCACCTGCCTCCCTGGCCCGTAAGGGTAGCCTCTCCCTATGGGCACACAACTGGTCTGTCCCGCCCAGAGTTTTGCACCGGAGGTAGGAACCAATTCGACGTAAAGGCCAATTCACTACAGATTTTTTTTTGTTTGTTTTTGTTTTAATAACTGTATCTGAGCATTAGTTATTAGTTTCTAATTTCTTTAGTTTCTTTAGTTATTAATTAGTTATTCATTTATTTTCCGAAAAAAATTTTGTTGTTGTTTTTTGGCAACCTAAGGTGTGCTCTGTGTCCCACCCACCACAAACTTACAGGACACACCCTAGTTCTAACTCCAAGTGGTCCCTGGGGTGAACTGACGGCCTCACCTAACTGTCACCTGCTTCTCTGGCCCGTAAGGGTGGCCTCTCCCTATGGGCACATAGCAGGTCTGTCCCACCCAGAGTTCTGCACCGGAGTTAGGAACCAGTCCGACTTAAAGGCTAAATTTGCTTAAATGATTTAAAATTCTTAATTATAGCATTTTGCTGGAATATTTTTTTGTCTTGTCTCAAAAAATATTCTTTTTCGTTGTTTATCAACCTATGGTGTGCCCTGTGTCCCACCCACCACTACCCTACAGGACACACCCTAGTCCTACGTCCAAGCCTTTTTTTTCCAAAAATAAATGAATCAGGGCATTAGTTTTGCTTTATCATTTGAAAATGTGTTCGTATCTGTTTTCTATTTTACATAATTATATTTAAGGGATTGGTTTCACGTCGTTGTTTGAAACAGGTTTCGTAAAAAAAAAAAAAAAAAAATATATATATATATATATATATATATATATATATATATATATAATAGATTTGTTTTGCTTTTTTTGCTGTTTTTTGGCAACCTAGGGTGCGCTCTGTGTCCCTCCCACCACAACCTTACAGGGCACACCCTAGTTCTAATTCCAAGTGGTCCCTGGGGTGAACTGACGGCCTCGCCTAAATGTCACCTGCTTCCCTGGCCCATAAATGCCTCTCCCTAATTGTACAGGCAGTTACAGGTTTCCTTGATGTAGACTATAACAGACTGCACTATGGACAAATAGCTGGTCTCTCCCGCCCAGAGTTCGGAGCTAGGAGAGTTCGCATCGGAGCTAGGAACCAGTCTGACATAAAGGCCAAATTCGCTTAATTAATTTGCTGAAACATGTTTTTTTTTTGCTTTTTTCTTCACACACACAAAAAAAAATCTTTTTTTTTTTTTTTTTTTTTTTGGCAAGCTAGGGTGCGCCCTGTGTCCCACCCACCACAACCCTACAGGACACCCTATTCCTACCTCCAAGGCTTTTTATTTATTTTTTATTTTTATCAAAATAAATGCATCTGGGCATTAGTTTTTGTAATTTAGTACCTGTAAAAATTTTTTCCTGTTGGCCAATCTTACCTCTCCCTAATTGAACAAATCTTACCTTATCTGTCATTATCTCTTCCTTCTGAAGATAATCTCATAACTTACCTGCAGGTGTCTTGACTTGATATTGTAGAGACACTGTTGCAAACACAGATGTGTGTTTGTGCATGGCCATAGCCAGAAGGTAACAGAGGCCCAAACTGATGTAAAATTTTCATATTCAGAAATTAAATACAAAAAGTTCTCTGAATGACTAATTTGCCGTTTAAAGCTACTCCAGATGGTCTGCATGTATACATTTTTTAGAGAGTTTGCCTAGATTGTTTCGTGTCTGCGGTGTAAAAATCAAAAAAGGTGTATTTAGGTTATTGCTGACATTCGTTAAAACAAAAGTAATGATCATCATGACATTATCTGTAAGAAACAGTATCAGTGCTATCAAAAACAGTAGCATAATAACAATAAATAGTCTGCAACATGCCTGTAAATTGTAATGCAACTTAAATAAAATATTGTTCACAAACATCTACAGTACATGTCTGTCTCTTTTAAAGGTTATATGTAGTATACAAGAGTTGCCTTTGTAGGTGTTATTATAGCAAAGTTCTTAAACCTTACTAATTTTCAAACCCTGCTTACGGCTCTGTGTGTGGATTCACTTTGAAAATAACTTTTCTGGGGCTTATACTTACAACTATTCTTAAATCTCACAGTTAAAATCTTACTTGTTGCCGACTCTTCTGTCATCTGTTGTGGTGTCTTCTTTCTGAATATAATGACATGCCTTCAGAAGTCTTGTAAAGATATTATTTCACACTTTTCCTAAGTGCTGCTTGTGCTTCGTTTCTTAAAGGGATAGTTCACCCAAAAATGAAAATTCTGTCATTAAATTATTCACCCTCATGTCGTTCCAAACCCGTAAGACCTCCGTTCATCTTCGGAACACAAATTAAGATATTTTTGATGGAATCTGAGAGCTCTCAGACCCTCCCATAGACAGCAAGGGTCCTTACTAGGGGTTGCACCGACTAATCGACTAGTCGACTTCAATGCTCTGCCATGACGCTTTAAGCTTGACTAGTTGCTGGTCCTATAGAGGGCGCAACAGTATAAGAAATCTCTGAAGGACTTCCACATTTACGCTCCATTTCCAAACAGTTAAAATGACAAATAAATGCATACTCTGAAAGCACTCCACAAGACATGTGTGATTATATTACTGGATGCTCGAAATTGAATGGGAGAATGCACATTTTAAACAGCTTATCAGCAGATCGCGTGTGCACAGAATCATTCAGCGCGGAAATGTATTGTTAACACTGTTCTGTGATTTCTCAATAAAATAGCTTAGAAACTGAAAAGTTCAAGCATATATTTCTTAATAACTAAATCCCACAGCTTCAGTACTAGTAGAGAGTCGCTGCCAGGTAGAATTAATTCACACATGCAATCGCTCTCACTAATGCATTCATATGAATGTAATCTTTACTGTGCTACTTTATCTGTATCTGATTTAGAACAAGCAGAAAACTGTAAGAAATATAACGACCCAAAGACAAAAGAACTGATAAAAATTAGCTGTTATAGGAGCAATAGCCATGTGGGCAGCACTGTGTCATATGTCGTAGCTGTGCACAAGGTGTTTGTCACAGCTCCAGACTTATTTGTTCATTAATGACGTCAACAGTGACTAGTTGACTTCGACTCGACTTTCATCACATAAAAGTCGACTTTAAAAAATCAGAAGTCGCTCAACCCCTAGTCCTCACACGATCAAGGTCCAGAAAAGTACCAAGATGATCGACAAAGTAGTCCATGTGACATCAGTCTGTCAACTGTAATTTTACGAAGCCACGAGAATACTTTTTGCGCAAAGAAAACAACAATAACGATTTTATTCCACATTTTCGTCTCTACTGTTTCTCTTGTGAACACGCGTTCACGACAGTACATGACGCAAGCGCGTGGTGGCGAAAGCGCTGATCCAGATCCAGCGTGATGACGTTGAACAACACATGCCTTGTGTTCAACGTCATCACGCTGTGTTCAAGGTCATGAGGGTGAGTAATTAATGACAGAATTTTCATTTTTGGGTTAACTATCCCTTTAACTGACTCTGTGTGAATCTGTGTGGCCAGGAATTCCTAATTCCGTGACGTCATAATGGTTGCTATGAGTTTCTGACAGCTTTTATACTGGGCGCATGTGAAGTCACTCAGCACATTTACATATGGCCGCCCTCAGAGACATCGACCAATCATACATCATCGCACCATAGGCCCCGCCCACTGGCGTCCTTAGCTTCGCTTCAAAAATAAACAGAAACCATGGATACAGTATACAGATGCTGTACACTTTCTGACATATTGAACGCGCTTGAGCCTGCTGACAAGAGGACAGATGGAAGAGTAAAATAACTTTAGCAAGAACTTTGACTTGTCCGGTGTAAACAGCTGGTTGCGTCCTCTATACAGAGTTCAGAAAGATCCCAGGAACAAGTGGATAGTTTATTTTTAATGGCTTCCCGTACAAAAAATGGCATACAAAAAAATAAATAAATAAATATAAATATTAAAATATTTCTTTTAAAAAACCATGTAATGACCTCATTAAAGAAAATGTTTACTAATGATGTAACGTTAGGGTTTTATGCTCTACTCTTGGCCTCTGGTTTACATGTAGTACAAACTTTTTCTAATCGCAGCGGAAGTAAGGTGAAGCATACAGGCATGCAGTTTTTTCCAGGAGTTTCAGAACAGCGTAATCGAAACTGTGTCATCAGGCAGGCGTGGCCTATTTGAAAATCTGCATAGGTCACCTATCATGCGCAGTTCGGGAAAAGCTATTTACATCAAATACCTGTTCTGATCGCAGGGGTTTCGTGTCAAATAACTTTTATATTATATACAGTAACTTCAGATACCTGACTGATCGCAGGTGTTTCATGTCAAATACCTTTTATATTATATACAGTAACTTCAGATACCTGACTGATCGCAGGGGTTTCATGTCATATTACATTCATACTGTTATAACTTCAGATACCTGTCCTGATCACAGGTGTTTCATGTCAAATACTTTTTATATTCATATACAGTACCTTGAGATACCTGTCCTGATTGCAGGGGTTTTGTGTCAAATACTTTTTATATTCATACACAGTATAATCCTGAGTGTTAAATTAACACTGCTCAGAGCACATATGGTCCCACTCTAAAAGAGTGTTAAAGTAACACTGAAGCAGTGTTAAAAAAGCAGTGTGCTTTTGATTTCTATGTTATTGCAGTTCTATGATATTAGGTGACAATGTGAGAAAACTTTATGAACCACTTTTATAAATATGGTTCATAAACAGGTTTCAATTCTGGCACTCATAGACATGAAGAATCAACATGTGAACCTCAGCAATGGTGACAAAATATTCTGGTAATTTTTATATGATTTTTGAACATCACAAATAAGGCAGTAAGAAGTCACAATAAAAATAACAAAAATAAAAGCAAATAGTAAGAATAAAAGAAAATACTAAGACAATGCAGCTGCCAAAGTTATTCATGTCACAATGCATGCTGGGAGTCATGGATGAGTTTTGATTGGTGCACCCAGAATGCAATTCAACATGATTCTGTCTGATGATTGTCACCATTGTTGAGATTCATATGCTGATTCTTGATGTCTGCGTGTCTAAACAGTACAGATGTTCTAAACTAGTGTGCAAGTGTTTTTAAAGTTCTTCATATTATTCCATTAAAATGCAGTTGTGATCAATAACATAAACTAAATTATGCATCACCACTGATGAAATCAGTGAATAAGGCTCTGCATGACAACTACACAATTATCAAGAAATAGCAAATATAACCTGATGTCATTTTCGCTTGTTTTTTCTTGCCATAATAAATGTGCTTTATAAACACAGTTACAGCAAACAGAGAAAAACGAATGTTAAAAAATCGAGGGTCAAGAGCCCAACTAAAGCAAACATTTATCTCCACAACGGTGACTTCAAATTGTATTATTTTCAATAAACATTAACATCTAAACCACTGTTAATTCTTAATAAGAAATTTTTAGACGCATGACAAAACAAAAGTCAAAAGTGCTGTTTGTGGAGATTATTAATTATCTTTTACTGGAATCTTGAGAGATTTAATGTTTTCTTTTATTTCAGTTGATTTCATCTTAGGCTGTGGCTGCCCAAATAGCAACATATTGTCGGCCCAGATCCGGTCCACATCTGGCACATGTGGAATGATGATCTGGCCCACATGTAGCGTGGAATGATGGCACTTTGGCGGACCTCTCCTGTTTTCCAGACCTGGGCCAAAAGCAGGCCATAGCAATGCCACATGTCAGCATGTGAGAATTAACAGGGTTTAAATCTAATGCTTGTTTCATTTGAAGTCACCATAATGGTGATTGGTGTTTCCATTAGTTGGGCTCTTAACTCTTATTATTGATCATTTGTCTTTTTTGGCTGCTGTTACAGTGTGTTTGACACATTTGCAATACATGATGTACATGGCTGTTGATGGTTTCACAATTATCATATAATGATCTGAATTCACTGAAGTCATTTGAATCTCGAAGCTGTGTAATTTAATGCTTTCACATTATGAATCCTGTGTTACTGCAACTTGAGTTGCAACGTCAGTTTGAAGATATAACAAAAAGGTGAACAACACTGACACACAGATATGAGCAATCAGCATATCAATCTCAACAATGGTGACAAAACATTCAGCTAATCGGATCAATTCTGGACATCACAAAAAGCTACTAAATGACACAACAAAAAACAGCAAAAAATACAAAATAAATACATGAACCAAAGTTAGAATTAAAGAAAATAATAGGACAATTCAGCTGCATAATTTATTAATGCTGTGATGCATGCTAGGAGTTTTGTATTATGGTACCCAGCATGCATTGCAACATTACACTTTCTATTGTCACCATTGTTGAGGTTCATGTGTTGATTTATGATGACATTGTGTGTTATTAGAGTTTAACTTTTTGTGTTTTTTTTTTTTTTAATCTTTAACTGGTTCTGGAGTACTATTGATCTTAGGCTGCAGTTTTATACAACAAATGTATTATTGGTACAACACAATCGCTAGAGTAAAATGACATTAGTGAATCAGGCTATTTCTTTATGATGAACCATCAATAGCTGACTATCATCACCTGTTCTCATTTTGCCTTTATTTGCTGCTGCAAATGTGTTTGATAAACACACCATGACAGCAGCCAGCAAATTGTAAATTTAACACTCAGGATTTTACTGTGTACAGTACCTTGAGATACCTGTCCTGATCGCAGGTGTTTCATGTCAAATACTTTTTATATTCATATACAGTACCTTGAGATACCTGATTGATCGCAGGTGTTTCATGTCAAATACTTTTTATATTATATACAGTAACTTCAGATACCTGTCCTGATCACAGGTGTTTCATGTCAGATTACATTCATACTGTTATAACTTCAGATACCTGTCCAGATCGCAGGGGTTTTGTGTCAAATACTTTTTATATTCATATACAGTACCTTGAGATACCTGACTGATCGCAGGTGTTTCGTGTCAAATACTTTTTATATTATATACAGTAACTTCAGATACCTGTACTGATCGCAGGGGTTTCGTGTCAAATAGTTTTTATATTATATACAGTAACTTCAGATACCTGTACTGATCGCAGGGGTTTCGTGTCAAATAGTTTTTATATTATATACAGTAACTTCAGATACCTGTACTGATCGCAGGGGTTTCGTGTCAAATAGTTTTTATATTATATACAGTAACTTCAGATACCTGTACTGATCGCAGGGGTTTCGTGTCAAATAGTTTTTATATTATATACAGTAACTTCAGATACCTGTACTGATCGCATGGGTTTCGTGTCAAATAGTTTTTATATTATATACAGTAACTTCAGATACCTGTACTGATCGCATGGGTTTCGTGTCAAATAGTTTTTATATTATATACAGTAACTTCAGATACCTGTACTGATCGCAGGGGTTTCGTGTCAAATAGTTTTTATATTATATACAGTAACTTCAGATACCTGTACTGATCGCAGGGGTTTCGTGTCAAATAGTTTTTATATTATATACAGTAACTTCAGATACCTGTACTGATCGCAGGGGTTTCATGTCAAATACTTTTTATATTATATACAGTAACTTCAGATACCTGACTGATCGCAGGTGTTTCATGTCAAATACTTTTTATATTATATACAGTAACTTAAGATACCTGTCCTGATCACAGGGGTTTCGTGTCAAATACCTTTTATATTTTATACTTTTTATATTATATACTGTACCTTGAGCTCCCCTTTCAGTCGGTTACTCCGAGTCACGTCGGATGACCGACGAATTTGGGATCTCGCCAGAGAGACCAATCCACTTCGAGTGTAACTAAACGAGCCAATGGACATTGGCATGCGATTATTGCATCCAGCTGCCGCTGATCACAGCGTGAGTATAAGAGGCAGCCGGTGCACCGCATTAATTCATCCTTTCGCTTCGGAGCCGAGCGGTAGTGGTTGAAGCTACTGCTCTCCCTTTCCACAAGAGAGTGTTCTGCGAGGCGAGTGCGGGCGTTACTGTGTAGCAGCGGTGGTCACGTTGTACGGGAGAGAAAGATCATCTTCTTGCTGACAGTCACAATAGGAGTGTGCGGTGGCCAGCTCCCCTGCATGCTTCAGCACTAAAAGAGCATTTCTCTAAAAGAGCAATTTCTCTAAAAGAGTAACACGGGTGATTGCGTCTTTTTAAAGATGTCTTATCACCCGTGCGTTTCTGGGTGTGGCCGTTTCCTGGCGCCTCAGGATGGTCACGATCGCTGCCTCACGTGTCTGGGCATTCAGCACGCTGAGGAGGCTTTCATGGATGGTTCATGTTCTTCTTGTGGGGAAATGACCATCTCGGAGTTGAGTAATAGACTCCGCTATGTCAAACATGGCGGAGTCCCTCTGCCTCTGCCGCGATCCAGCGTTTGTTCCCGGGGCTCCGCTGGATCCGGTGGAGTCAGAGATGATTTGAGGATTACGGTGAGGGCTTCCCCAAGTGGAGCTCCTCACCCCTCAAGCACTCCGCAGCCGGTGGAGCGCGCTGGGCCCTCTGCTGGACGGGGTGCACCACGCGTTTCCTTCGGTGCCCCCTCTGACGACCAGATGTTGATCACTGCATCGGAGGGCAAGCCCTCTCTCTCCGGGGATGACGAGCCGGCTGCGTTGCCCCCTTCGGGTGTGGTAGCGTTGTCCGAGCCAGACCCAGAGATGATGGCTATGCTTTCCCGGGCCGCCGAGAATGTCGGGCTCGTGTGGAATCCTCCACCGCGTCCCAATCCTTTGAGACTGGACGAGTGGTTTCTTGGTGGGGGTCGCACTGGTTCTCAGCGCCCCCCTCCAGTGCCATTCTTTCTGGAAGTGCATGAGGAGCTTACAAGATCATGGAAGGCACCTTTCACTGCCCGAAACAAATCTTGTGGCTCCTCCGCTCTCACCACCCTCGATGGTGGGGCCACTTTGGGGTATACGGGCATCCCCTCGGTGGAGCAGTCTGTGGCCATGCAACTGTGTCCAACAGCCGCTACCACTCTGCGGGGTGATCCGTGTCTCCCCTCACGGGCCTGTAAGTATTCGTCAGGTCTAACTGGCAGTGCTTATAGAGCTTGTGGGGGGGCGGCTTCTGCCCTCCATGCCATGGCATTACTGCAGGTCCACCAGGCCAAAGCCCTGAAAGACCTGCACGAGGTGTGGTCATGACCTGGCGGTTCTACATGAGCTGCATGCTGCGACGGACCTCGCGCTTCGAGCGACGAATGTGACCACACAGTCTCTGGGTCGTGCGATGTCCACGCTAGTGGTCCAGGAGCGCCATCTCTGGCTGTGTCTCGCTGACATGAAGGAGCAGGAGAAGGTACAATTTCTGAATGCTCCCGTGTCGCAGACCGGCCTTTTCAGCGACGCTGTCGAGAGCTTTGCCCAGCAGTTCTCGGCAGCCCAGAAGCAGACTGAGGCGATCAAACACATCATGCGCCAGAGGAAACCTGCTGCTTCCACTCCGGCTGCAGCCCCCAGCCCGTCCAGGCCCCCGCTAAACCTGGCGGCAAGCGCAAGTGTTTGCGCTTGCGCTTGCCGCCACTCGAGTCCCAACTTCAAGTCGTCACACGCCGGGCTGTCACAAGCCTCAAGCCGGGTTCCTGTGTTTCCTCCCACACGAGGAGGAATCAGGTGAGTGTTACACTACACACCTTGACCCTGCCCCCCACCATCACAGGCCAGGCCGTCACAGGCCCCGGGCCGGGTCCCTGTGTTCCACCTCGCTGCCCCACCACAGGTACGTCGGTGGCCCCGTTGGTCCCGCTGGTACGGTCTCTCGGAGCCTGGCTAGCACTCCCCAGTCCGTCTCAGTGGCTCCTGCAGACCATCAGACTCAGCTACGCGATTCAGTTCGCCCAGCATTCCCCCAAGTTCAGGAGCATCCGGTTCACTTCAGTCAAGGCAGTCGATGCCCCTGTCTTGCGTGCGGAAATTGCAGTCCTGCTGGCAAAGGACGCGATAGAGCCGGTCCCTCCAGCCGATATGAGGTTGGGGTTTTACAGCCCTTACTTTATTGTGCCCAAGAAAAGCGATGGGTTATGACCAATCATGGATCTGCGAGTTTTGAACCGTGCACTTCACAAGATGCTGTTCAAGATGTTGACACAGAAACGCATTTTTGGGTGCATCCGTCCCCTAGATTGGTTTGCAGAGATCAACCTGAAGGACGCATACTTTCATGTTTCGATTCTCCCATGACACAGGCCATTGCTGCGATTCGCGTTCGAGGGTTGGGCATATCAGTACAAGGTTCTGCCCTTCGGGCTGTCCCTTTCGCCTCGCATCTTCACCAAAGTCGCAGAGGCAGCCCTTGTTCCCCTGAGAGAACGGGGCGTGTGCATCTTTAACTACCTCGACGACTGGCTCATACTCGCACAGTCTCGAGAGCAGTTGTGCGCACACAGGGACCTGGTGCTCAGGCACCTCAGCCAGTTGGGCCTTCGGGTCAATTGGGAAAAGAGCAAACTCATGCCAACGCAGAGGATCTCTTTTCTCGGCATGGAGTTGGATTCGGTCGACCAGACAGCAAGCCTCACCCAGGAACGTGCTCAGTCGGTGCTGAACTGCCTCAAGACTTTATCAGGCAGGACAGTGGTCCAACTGAAACTCTTTCAGAGGCTCCTGGGGCATATGGCTGCAGCTGCGGCCATAGTTACACTCGGTCTGCTCCATATGAGACCGCTTCAGCACTGGCTCCATGGCCAAATTCCGAGGTGGGTGTGGAAACATGGTACTCACCGGGTTCAGATTACACCGGCCTGCCGCAAGACCTTCAGCCCGTGGTCAGATCTTTCGTTCCTTTGGGCAGGAGTGCCCCTGGAGTAGATATCCAGGCATGCTGTGGTATTCACGGATGCCTCGGCCACCGGCTGGGGAGCCACGTACTACGGGCACGCAGTGTCAGGGGTATGGACGGGTCCCCAACTGCGTTAGCATATAAATTGCCTCGAGCTGCTGGCTGTACACCTTGCCTTGAGCCGCCTCAGAGGGCGTCTTCAGGGCAAGGATGTTCTGGTCCGTACAGACAACACTGCGACCGTTGCGTATATCAACCAGCAAGGCGGTTTGCGCTCCCGTCGCATGTCGCAACTCGCCCGCCACCTCCTCCTCTGGAGTCAGAAGCATCTGAGGTCCCTTTGTGCTATCCACATCCCAGGAGTGTTCAATCAGGCGGCCGACGAGCTGTCTCAAGCAGCACTTCCTGGGGAGTGGAGACTCCATCCCCAGGCGGTCCAGCTGATTTGGAGTAGGTTCGGAGTTGCTCAGGTAGACCTGTTTGCATCTCCGGAAACCACCCACTGCCAGTGGTTCTACTCTCTGTCCGAGGCAACGCTTGGCACGGATGCACTGGCACACAGCTGGCCACAGGGCCTGCACAAATATGCGTTCTCCCCAGTGAGCCTGCTAGCACAGACACTGTGCAAGATCAGGGAGGACGAGGAGCAGGTCCTGTTAGTGGCTCCATATTGGCCCAACAGGGACCTGCAGGCATTTTCGGTCGACGAGTCATGCCTTGAGTTTGGACCGGCTGACTCTAGTGCAACACTGAGGCCCAACCCAGCTATGTGCCCAAGGTTCCTAGTAGTGAACCTGCAAGCGCTGCCCCTGGAGGAGGCAGACCCAGCCCTAGCTTTGCTCTGTCCTGTACACGCACTGCGTCAGTACGTGGATAGAACTCAGAGCTTCAGGACCTCAGAACAGCTCTTTGTCTGTTACAGAGGACAGCAGAAGGGAAAGGCTGTCTCCAAGCAGAGAATGGCCCACTGGATAATGGATGCTATCACCTTGGCCCACGAAGCACAAGGTGTGCCCTGCCCGCTCAGGTTGCGTGCTCACTCCACTAGGGGTGTTGCATCGTCCTGGGCGCTGGCTCGTGGTGCCTCACTAGCAGACATCTGTAGAGCTGCGGGTTGGGCGACTCCCAACAAGTTCGCTAGGTTTTATAGCCTACGTGTCGAACCGGTTTCCTCCTGTGTTCTCACCTCAAATGGGTAGTGACACTGAGAGGCCTGGCTCAGAGTCGGTTTGCGGCATTCTTACGCCTAATTCTCCTAAGAGTTCCTTAACCAGACAAACTCTGTCGAGTCCTCCAGCACTCCGGCGTCCGGACGTGGCGGAGCGTCCGGCACCAGGCCTTTCAGCCAATGAATTCTTGAAATCTGGTGTGAGGCTAGTGCCCATATGAGAGACCCTTTTGGGATCCCATATGTGTATTCCACGGTATGCTTATTAGAGTCGTGTTTCCCCTGGCAGACCATGTTCTGCCGTCTCTAATGATGCAGCCTAAGCCATCTCAGAGACTTCCATGTGCAATAGGGCCCTACGGGGTTACTTCACATGTCTAAATGTCACTTAACCCCCTCTGGGAGGAGGTGACTCCGCAGTGTGCCTCTTCCAAGCGGAAGGGCACGCTTCCCAGTGTTATCCTAGTCCTACTGTTTGGGTTTCTCAAGGAACAACAGTAGTTGACCTTCTCTGTGTAGAGCCCGGTCCTATCGTCTGCCTTATAGGAAGGATCAGGAGGCCTACACAGGGCACTGGAAGGGGCAGCTCCTGTGGCGCTTTGGTAGGGATCCCAATTTCGTCGGTCATCTGACGTGACTCGGAGTGACCGACTGAAAGGGGAACGTCTCGGTTACGTATGTAACCCTCATTCCCTGAAGGAGGGAATGGAGACGTCACGTCCCATCGCCACAGTTGCTGTACTTCCGCTGAGCTGCCGGGTCACCGGCTTGGCTCTTCAGCGAAAGCATGAATTAATGCGGTGCACCGGCTGCCTCTTATACTCACGCTGTGATCAGCAGCAGCTGGATGCAATAATCGGCTGCCAATGTCCATTGGCTCATTTAGTTACACTCGAAGTGGATTGATCTCTCTGGCAAGATCCCAATTTCGTCGGTCATCTGACGTGACGTCTCCGTTCCCTCCTTCAGGGAACGAGGGTTACATACGTAACCGAAACCATACCTGTCTTGATTTCAGGGGTTTAGTGTCAAATTACATTCACAAATAACGGTACTGCACGTTTTACATTTATTCTGGTTGTTTATTTGTTCTTGAAAATCATTGAAATATAAGATTATAAAACATAAAAATAACCTGTATGACTGTTTTGTCCTTCATTATCCATCGCAGACGCTTTTCTCATTCATACGGAGCCCCGGAAGTCACCTGTAGGAATTGGAAATTCACGAAATTCACGAAACAGATTGGAAATTCGTGAGGACGGTTTGTTAATCCGTGGGTACGATTTGTTAAACCGAGGGAACAGTTTAAGAATTGGTGAGTACGTTTTATAAACTAAGGGAACAGATTGCAAAACCGTCACCACAGATTGATTTTTTTTTTCCCTACAGGTGACTTCCCGGGCTCCGTAGTATTGCTTTTTACCTTCTCCTTGCCTTTTTATTTTTTATTTATTTATTTATTTTTTTAGAAAATTCAGGAAATTCTCTATTCTGAAAAATAAAGTTTACAAAGCCGTTTGCACCGCTCTTCAGTCACTTAGTATTTTATTTTGGTGCGTTAATCTATTAAATTACCATGATCCGCACTCACAAAATAGTCTTCTTTTTAGCGTTTACCTATTTTATATTAATCACCAATAGGATAAAACATAGGCGACGGTTTTTATTAAAAATAAATTTTAAACACAATACAATGCATCCCACACCTAAACACGTGGCCTGTTTGAATCTGCCGGTACAGACTGGGGGCGGGGTCACAAATTCGTGAGTACAGATTACAATCCCGTGGGAACGGATTGCGAAAGCGTGCGCACGGATTATGAATTCGTGGGTACGGATTTAAAAACCGAAGGTACGGTTTACAGAATCTGTGTGCACGGATTGGAAATTCGTGGGGACGGTTTGTTAACCCGTGGGCACGATTTGTTAAACCGAGGGAACAGTTTAAGAATTCGTGAGTACGGTTTATAAACTGAGGGGACCGATTGCAAAACCGTCGCCACGGATTGATTTTTTTTTTTATTTCCTACAAGTGACTTCCAGGGCTCCGTATTGACCTCCTGAGTTTTTTTTTTTTTTTTTTTTTTGGAAAGGGGCGTTTTCCAAACGCCTCCAGAAACGTCTATTTTACGTCGTGGTAATGAAACCCCTGGAATTTTGTGAATCCCGAACCATACAGTTTTGTAGCGAAATTTTGTTTTGTTAGATGTAATACGAGCTATTTTTACATAGGATTTATTTGTACAACCTTACCTGAAACAATACCTGAAATACTAAAAGTATATAGTGTGATTATATATTGATATTAATTTTGATCGATGTAGTTAATGTAACATCATGGATTTTGATTGGATTTATATGTAAAACATTTAGTAACAATACATGAAATGCTAAAAATACGTAATCTGTTTATTTATTGACATTCATTTTGATCATTGTAGTTAACAAATGTAACATCTTGTAGCAGAGTGAATTCCTTTTGAATGTAGGCTATTATGAGATAATAATTACTTCATGTTCATTTTGTAGCAAATACTTCAAGACACAGAGAACGGACATTTAATGTCAAACATTATTTCAATTTGAAATAACTGTTTTCTATTTGAATACATTTTGATGTGTAATTTATTCCTGTGATGCAAAGATGAATTTTCTGCATTATTACTCCAGTCTTAGGTGTCAAAAAAGTTACTCTGCAGCTTCATTTACAGAATCAAAATGTCTTCTTGTACTTTTTAGGAAAGCAGCACTTTCTGATAAGATAGAAGGATTGATAGCAGTGTATTTTGTGTTTAAGCTCTGAGGCAACTATATAACGAAGACAGTTGAGCAGCGGACGTCCACTTGTATATAGGGATATACTTCATGGCTCGCTGGATGAGAATATCACAGTCTGTTTATCAAAAAGTATACCTTAATGTTGATCACATGACCAACTGGCTTTGATGTAAGTTACTACTAATGATTAAATAATAAAAATAAACAAAATCCATTTTCATACCTTGAACCATTTTTTGTACATCAATCTGAGTAAAACTCAGATATGAAAAGAAAAAAACTCAGTATGAAACTACATGCACTGCAATCTCTCAGCGATTCACAACAAGGTTGATATTCAGAAAAACAGACATTTTGTTAAAACTAATGTAACTCAAGAAAGCCATTCAAAAGACATGGCTGACATAACACCAACACAAATACTGGAAAAAAAATATTATTATGTAACAGCCAGGAACAAGTGCCCTGTTTGTTATAATCAAATGATTATAAACATTTGTTATAGGAAAATAAAAAATGAAAAGTTATTTACTGAAAAACTTTCCCTTCACAGGAACTTCCCTTCACAGGAACACAGGAAGTTTAACATTATCTAATGGCTTCAGAAGACTTTAGAACACTTCATATGGACCACTTTAAGGTACTTTTATAGTGACAGTCCAGCCCTCATCCATCTTTAAAGGGGAAAAAGCAGCCTGAACATTCTACTAAATTATGTTTCACAGAAAAGAAGGCAAGTTTAACAGATTTGGAATGACAAAGAGGAATAAATGATGAAAGGCCAAATGTACAGTATTCCTTTATATGCCCTCATAGGCTTATTGGTCATTTTTGACAGATTTTTAAAAATTGTTTCCTCAATCTGAGTGATTCAAAACTTGATGAGTTTTTAGATGTGAAGTCTGAACAAACAAAAATGAGGACAAAAAACAGAAGAAGACACTAACATGGAATTAGGGGAAGGCTAAATAAGATCTAAATAACCTAAAATCTCCACAAAAATTCATAATTTTATTGGTATTACTTCATGGGAATTATGAAAAATTACACTCTTACTATCCCCAGTCAAAAATCATCCCAGGAAGGTTAAATCAATCAGATACATTAATTCCTCACCATTTACTGAAGTAACATCAGTCTCAATGTAGTTAAATTCATATCTGACAGATGCAGACATGGCCAGAGAATGTTTTAAAAAACATGATAATAAAGCACCATAAATTATATTCAACATAATACAGCACAATTAAATGTATTCCAAGCTTTCTTTCGTCTAATAAATTGTCATATTTATTAAGATATAGATGGTGCCTTGTTTTTGAGGAGCGTTCTCCAGTTGTCACGTTACGCTGTTGGAAGGAGCACAAAGGAAACATGGAGTACAATCAATAGTCTTTAATCAAGTCAAGTCAAGTCAAGTTGAGCTTTATTGTCATTCCGCTACATGCGGGGGCATACAGTGGAACGAAATGTCGTGCCTCACAGGACCACAGTGCTACATAAATACAGGCATACAGCAATGAAGTAAAACAATATAAACCTATACACAAACTATCCTACTGATAGATTTTGACTATAAATATACTATCTATATAAAAAATTTACCTATACATAAACTAAAAAATACAAACTATACGAATGCTTCAGATAAATACTGTACATGTGCAAAGAGAGACAATGTGAGTTCAAGCAGCTGGCTGGGGAACAGTGCAGGATGATTTGTAGTGCATGAGCATGTAAACATACATATATTACTGATATTACTGAGTCTTTTTGTGGGATTTGTGTACACACAGCAGTGTGTGTGAAAAGTGACTAGTGCGCATAGAGGAAGAGAGTGTGCTACTATAGGTGGTTTGTACAGGCCCACTCACCTGTAGCACACTTCGATTGCACAAACAAAGTTCCATAAGTTCCAGATTGTCCATGTTTCAGGAGGTAGGGGGTTTGTATGGGGATTCAGAGAGGGGCGGGGTGACTTGAGTTCAGGGCTCTCACAGCCTGGGGGAAAAAGCTGTTGAGCAGTCTAGCAGAGCGGGCTCTGATGCTCCGGTACCGTCTACCTGATGGTAGGAGCTGGAAGAGACTGTGGGAGGGGTGTGTGGAGTCCTTTACGATACTGTTGGCTTTGCTGGAGCATCGTTTGAGGAAAATGTCCAGGATGGAGGGGAGAGGGGCACCGATGATCCTTGCAGCTGTGTTCACTGTCCGCTGGAGGGTCTTGCGGTCTGCTGCAGTACAGTTCCCGTACCAGACAGTGATGCAGCTGGTCAGCACACTCTCAATGGTGCCCCTGTAGAAAGTGGTGAGGATGGGTGGAGGGAGACTTGCTCTTTTCAGCCGGCGGAGGAAGTGTAGGCGCTGTTGTGCCTTCTTGGAGAGTGACATGGTGTTGGTGGTCCAGGTGAGGTCCTCTGTGATGTCCTCTGTGTGTACATTTAATTGTGCTGTATTAATTGTGCTGTGATGTTAATCCAGTAAACACGGGATAATCCACAATAGGAGCTGAGCAAACACACGTAAACAACGAGTAGACTCGACAAACACTAACTGAACGGACTGGGGTTTATAAACACAGGATAATTGGAAAAACACAGGTGCACAGACTTACTAATTAAACCAAACAAGGACAGGAACAGGACCAAATAAGGTAAAACAGGAACAGAAACAGGGGCACAACACGACACAGACAGTCCAGACACCTGACATATCGCCCCCTCCCAGAAAGTGCGTCCTCGCACTGTAGAAATAACATGGGGAGGGGCGGGTGGGAACTAGGGAGGCAGCAGACACAGTCCAGGGGGGCAACGCAGGAGGAAGGAGCCAGGGAGGAGACAAGAGGGGCCCGGAGCAGGAGGAGCACAGCAGGACCCAGGCCACAGCCATAACGCCGGCCCGGTGGAGCTGACGGAGGGAGGAGCCATGGAGGAGGAATGGCTGACAACTCCAGGGGGCCGACCGACGGCAGCGGAGCAGCTGGCGGAGGAGCCTGAGGCGGAGACGGAGAGCCGAAGAGCAAAGGCGACGGGGAGGATCTGGAGGGCCAAGGCGGAGCAGATGGCGCCAGCGACCGAGGCGGAGGTGGGGATCCAGAGGGCCATGGTGGAGCTGGAGCAACAGAGGACTGAGAAGGAGCCGAGGGGATTGAAGGAGCCTGACGGAGCCGGAGGGACGATGCGCAGCCAGAGGAGTGGAGTCCCGAGGCGCAGGATGGTCAACGACAGAACAAGGCAGAGCTGGAGTGACGAGGGAGCCCGGCGGAGCCAGTGGGCCGATGGGCCACAGCGGAGAGGAGGGAGCTAGGAGCCATGGTGGAGCCGACGGGTCTACGGGCCGAGGCGGAGTCTGGGCCTCAGAGGCTGTAGGCGGAGTCAAGGGATACTCCAGCCCCGGCAACGCTGCAGGATGGCAGTCCCGCGGGGCTCACACCGTACAGATAGGGGACTGAGGGTGAGCAGAGGGGCTGCCAGACGACACCGGAGGAGGAGGCAGGAGCGGATGGGAGGGCGGGCATTTGTGAGCCTCCGGGCTTTCAGGGATACAAACAGGAGCCCTCTCTGGGCTGAACTCAGGAACAGGTGCACTCTCTAGGCTGAACTCAGGAACAGGAGCCCTCTCTGGGCTGAACTCAGGAACAGGAGCCTTCTCTAGGCTTAACTCAGGAACAGGAGCCCCCTCTGGGCAGGACATGGAAACCACAGCCCACTCAGGGCTGGACATGGGAACAGGGGTAACAGAGGGCTCCGAGGAAGGAGGAAGTAGAGGGAGCAGGTCAGCCTCCCAGTTGATTAAGTCCTTTTCCACCTCTCCTCTATCCAGGTCCATCATAAGCTCACCCTCAGCCGCGGTGCAGGGGACGGAGCTCCACTCCGCACTCTCACCGTCCACGGCACTCTCCCTCGTGGCGGGCATGGCTGCCAGCTGACGCACCTGGACTGACGTCACAAGCAGCTCCGACTCCGCGGCGATCCATGGCTCTGTCGCTCCGTGTGGCGATGGCTCGTCGGTCGCGAAACAAAAAGACACTGGGAAAATGCGGAAAACAAAAATGGAGGGTAGACACACGGAGGTAACTGTTTCGGTCTGGTCTTCTGTCACGTTACGCTGCTGGAAGGAGCACGAAGGAAACGTGGAGTACAATCAATAGTCTTTAATCCAGGAAACACAGGGAATAATCCACAATAGGAGCTGAGCAAACACACGTAAACAACGAGTAGACCCGACAAACACTAACTGAATGGACTGGGGTTTATAAACACAGGATAATTGGAAAAACACAGGTCCACAGACTTACTAATTAAACCAAACGAGGACAGGAACAGGACCAAATAAGGTAAAACAGGAACAGAAACAGGGGCATAGCACGACACAGACAGTCCAGACACCTGACACCAGTCCCACTTTTCATCTGCTTCATCTCCGGCTCATTGCATCTCATTTCACATGAACTCGCCTCTGCGATGATGTCACTGGGCAGTTCAAGCTTTGCATAATAATGCCAGTAACTCATGTACCCACTGAGATTAAAATACATGAAAAATTCCCACAAAATATATGAAAAACAACATACAATAATGCACGTTCTTTGCTGTCCTGTCAAATTAAGAAAATGCAGGCCTTCAGCATCAAAAACATTTATGTCTTGATCTCATGTTATGTCAAAATGCTATGTCACGTTTCACCATACAGTATGCCATGTTTCGCAATAACCATCTTGTATGACAAATGACGTTAATAATTCAATTCATACTGTTGGTTTGATGGGCCTGAATAAAACGACTTAAACCGTTCACACAAATGGAGAGCAGAACGATTCTGACAGGGAGTGAAATTAGAGAGGAATAACAGCGCTGGATGTGGCCTTGACCTTTAACACCCCCCTGTCAGACATAAAGTGGGCCTTCGGAGCACTGTCACACAGACTTAATGCCCTCATTCGCTGGTTATTACACTCTGAGTCACATCCATGTGGCTCAGCAGGGCACCACGTGGCCGAGTTGTCCCACATATCCACTAAACAAGCCACCCTGTATTGTGCCAGTGTGGACTTCCTGTAAAAAATGGATACGCACTGCTTGTTTCTAAGACTTTCTAAGACTAAGACTTTTCTGCAGTCTAACACTGCTTTGCCTCAGACATAGGAGTGTAACTTCCTGGAGTGGAGGAACTGGTTGTATTTTCAGTGTTATTGTTGAACGCTGGGTTGTGATAAATTGTGTCATTGCTCTTGAGAAGCCTTCTGAAAATGGACAAATAAACAATAATTGAATTAAAAAAAAAAAATGAAAGTTTGCTTAATTTTAGCATATCAAGTTAACATCATAAAATTAAAACTTTATGATTTCAGAAGCTCACACTTAATACATTTTTAGGACATTCTTATGATCTAGGAATTTTACAGTGTGTAGTTGGGGCAAAATTAGCAATAGTATTCATTATACAGAACAACCTGGGTTCAATCGCATGCTGGAGTAAATGAATTCATCCTTTTAAATAAATCTATTAAAATTTCAGCTCTATGCCAGTGGATGTTTTAGCAGGAACAGGGTCTCATTTGGTTCCATTTCAGTTACTTACCTCAAAGCTGTGATGACTTCAGCATTTTGTTTGCCAGCTTTACAAGAAACCTAATCATGCACTAAGTACAGATTTTTTTCTAATTTAAAAAAAAAAAGAAGAAGAAAAAAACCTATGCAAGGATAATAATAAGTTCCCGCTAAACTTTTTGAACTCACCCATTTTTTTTCTATATCATTTCTCTTAAGGAACTCCTCAGACTGAACAATGATTCAGATCAAGCTATTTTATCTGGTTGTTCTTCTCGGTATTGAACAAGAGTTTTGGATCTCCTCAGCTGTAGATTCTTTGCCATTACATTGGTAAGTAAACCAAGTCCTGATGTTGCCAAAACAACGTAGGACTGCTTATATCTAGGGATGTTTTTTCAGTCAGAGAAAAATTTACTTTGAAAGCAAATGGAATCAAATATTCCATTTGCTTTCAAAGTACATTGGAATCGCTGTCCATTTGTTAATGGGAAATGCCAGGGGACAGACTTCCAAGGTGGGCCCCAATAATATTTAAGTGCCCTTATTATGCCATTTTAAAGGTTCCTAATATTGTTTTAAGAGTCTTCTACAATATGTTTACATGCATGCAAGGTCAAGGTTTGTTTTCACAAAATATGCATTTAATATCACTTCATTTTCCAACGATTCTCAAATGATTCAATCGAAGCAGTTCTAAGATTCAGTCTCTCCAAACCCCTCCATTCCGTGAGTGTACTCTGCTCTGATTGGTCAGATGACCCAGTCTGATGTGATTGGTCTACTGCGTACAGCACATTTCGGAAACAATACGCCCATTGCCATAGTTCCGTATTTTGAACGCTCAATAGAAAATATAAACATCTATTATTTATTATACTAACAGGCTGTGATTCAGTGGATCCAGCTGGCCCAAATAAACTGGGTACTGAGCCATCTTTCAAGAGCAAGCGTTTTGTGAATCCCGTGTTGATCTTCCCGAGATTAGAGAAGCAATCATCAGTAAAATGTTGGGAACACAAAAAAAGATTGGGTTTGTACTGCTATGAATTTTAACCAGTGATTCTTTGCAGCCTCATCTTTCGAAAGTGAAAATAAAACAAATTTACTTTCACAGCGTATTCTCGACATGATGTTAACCACACAAAGCTACAGTTTTTGATGGCAGATCAAGTTGTTTGTGGCCGGCCAATGTAGAACATATGCAACATTATGCAAATGTATTACCCCATGATGTGTAGCCGTCACAGAGGTGGGATTTGAATTAGGGCTGCACAATTTGGGGGGAAAAATCAAATTGCAATTTTTGTGGTTAAAACTGTGATTTAAAATGTGATTTTTTTTTTTAAACAAATTAACAAAAAATAAATAAATAAAAATATAATAATTAGATAAAAATTAATGATAAGATAAGAACAATAATAATTTTATTTTACAGAAAACTATTGTTTTACAAACAACAACAAAATGCTAAACCTTTAACAGTAATTTCTTATTTTTTATCAGGAGGTATGTAAAATCAAAAACAGGATCCATGTCTTGAATATGAAATATGAGTCTTGCATCCACAGGTGGGGGGTGGGGAGTAACTGTACACTTCTATACACTGGAGAAAAACATGGATTATTATATATTTACTTAACATTTCTTTAGAGAAAAGTATTATTTTTCCTGTTTATGCCCAAAATAGGACTGAGTGTGCATTACTGAGCGCTAAACACATATAATGTCTGTTTAATTCATACTACTGACGCTGTGCCATATATTTATTTCATTAAAAATCACAGCCTTTGTGATTCAATAATCGCATTAAACCAAATCACAATTTCAGTTCGATTTTAATTAATCGTGCAGCTCTAATTTGAATTGCTGACTCTAATTTAAGCTGTTCAGAGTCAATTCTTTGTTTTGGGAGAAAATAACTTTATTTATTGCACACTTTCGGCTGTACAACTTTGCAGATCGTTTACATTCTCATACAGTTACATTACACACAAGGAAATTTGAAATGGCATAATAAGGGCAGTTTAAGCCTGTTCTTCTAAACTGGAAATATTCTAGTTATTAATTGAGACATTCTATTAGTGAGATAGAATGTACATTTTGTGTGTAAATGGAGCGTGGGATAATGAATAATGTTTTTACTGTAGAAAGTCAGTCTGAACCGATTTTCCAAACAGCTTTTAGTACTTTCTAGTGTACTGTAATTGCCCCTGTGTGCATGTCTCATTGCCTATGCACTGTGCTTAGAATGTTTCCTTATTTTAAATGATAATTGAGCTCGCATGCTCAGCTGAAGGTTGTTTGAAACACTTAAAAAGGTTTTCAAGAGGAATGAGAAACAATTGTTGAAATTCTAATTGGGCAACATGGTGGTTTTTGCAATCATTGGTCTCTATGTTTAGTTCTCAGCAGGTTCAGTGTAATATAACTGTGGGCTATAGAGAGCGTGGGGGTGCCAGACTCTCCTCGGATTAATGCTGAGGAGAGGAAAACGTGAGAAGCGTTTCCCAAGAGGGAGGGAAGAAAGGAGAGGACACTGTCAAGGAGAGCAGTCATCTTCATTATCCCACAACCCTGTTCGTGACACAGCGCGTCACTTTTACACGACGCCGTGCTTCATCTGCTGTGATCCCTCACAAGAGTCTGACCACTGAGTGGAATATTAACAAGGCTGCCTCATATCTCCCCTTAGGGCCCAAGTGCTTCAGTAAGCGGCGAGCAAATATTGCCCTGTCATTCCTGCAAATGGGGCCACTGAGGTGCTTGCATGAATAAAGAAAGTCATTGAAGAAATTATTACGTCTGGAGATCAGAGATGGCTTAAGTCAAAGGGGGGAAATTATAGCTTAAACACGAGCTGTGTTTCAATCAACAGGGTCTCTACAGAGTGTATACTGCTCCCTACAACCTGAACACGGGATATCAGTTGAATTCCACTTCATTTAACAAAATGTGTTCATTTGAAACACCCTGAAACGTCATCAAACACAATGAAACTTGAGTCGCACATATTAAAGGAGTTACATTTTATGACTACTGTAAATAAACAGAATATAAATTTCCATATTTTTATTTAATATACATGTGTATATACTATATCCAAGAGTTTTTATGTAATTATTAAGTTATCAGTTTAATTTTTCTAAATTGTCATAATTTAAAGTGCTAAACTGAGAGATAAATGTCTATTGTGATGTTAACATATAAAACATAATTTGGTTATATTAGATGTGTATTTTACCTTATTTAACCATAATCATGATAGTTACACTGTAACTGTCACCTCGCACACTGTGAAGTCCACTTTGCAGGGCACTTACTGTCAAGTGGAACACACCTTTGGACTCTTATTTCACAAGTTCGCCTGCCCATCCAGTCCTGATGGTTAATGGTAAACAAATTTGGCTTGCTGTCCCTAAATGAAGGCTCGAACCCGAGCTCTAAAATGCCACCCTTGTCACATACTCTCATAGTGTTCTTTAATGTAGTCTTTTTTTTGTTGTGGGTGGTGGAGTTGGGGTGTGTTTGTAATCTGAAGATGTACTCTAGTGGACATTAAGGGGTCTTGGTGACTCACTGAATGAGTGTACTGTCCATGTAATTCTCTGCTCACAGACATGACCTCTCACAGTGGGGTCCATAAGAGGACTTCTTCATGCATACAAACCACCCGATGTGAGCTTAATTCTACTAACTGAGAAATTCATTAAACATCACAGAGCAATTTTTTTTTTATGTTCTGGTGTTCAGTAAAGACTTAATGCAGAACTTCATGCAGAAATATTGTGATTTCTTTTCATACCTTGTTTAGTTTGAGTCAAGACTTAAACTGAAATCCCTATCCACTTGTGAAGTTGTGACATATTAAATACTGAAAATGTACTCACCATCAGGTCATCCAAGATGTAGATGAGTTTGCTTTTTCTTTGGAACAGATTTGGAGAAATTTAGCATTACATCACTTGCTCACCAATAAATCATTTGCAGTGAATGAGTGCCGTCAGAATGAGAGTCCAAAAAGCTGATAAAATACTCTGCAAGTAATCAACATCAACTCCAGTCCATTAATAATCCTTTTGTGAAGTGAAAAAGCTGTGTGTTAGTAATAAACAGATCCATAATTAAGATGTTTTTAACTTCAAATGTTTTAGCTTCAGTCCTCTATCCATAATACTACTTTCTCCAGTGAAAAAGTAACCTTGTCTGAATCAGGAGAGAAATATGCACAGATCAAGATTGGTGGATTTTGATGTGAGGGGTTAACAGGGAATGGACTTTTCCACTGGAGGAAGCATTTTTATGGATTATGGACTTGTATTTTGGCCAGAAGTGATGGTTTAAAGTTAAAATGTCTTAATGAAGGATTTGTTACTTAAAAACACAGTTTTTCACTTCACAAGATGTTAATTGATGGACTGGAGTCATGTGGATTACTTGTGGATTATTGTGATGTTTTTATTAGCTGTTTGAACTCTCATTTTGACGGCACCCATTCCCTGCAGAGGATCCATTGGTGAGCAAGTAATGTAATGCTAAATTTCTCATAACCATTATGATGAAGGAACAAACTCATCTACATGTTGGATGGCCTGAGGGCGAGTCAATTTTTGGGTGAACTATTCCTTTAACAAGCAGAAAAACACTTCCAAAAGCTAGTTTGTTGGAAAAGTGACTGTTGTTGAACTTAATCACATTAGCTATGATTCCATCACTCTGTTTTAATGCGCATTTTGAAGTATCGCATCAGAAATGAGTGATGGAAATGCTAAATTTCGAATAAAAATCCCTTAATTTGCAAAAAAGTTTTTACGCTCACTTGAGGTGGTTTTTGACTTGTGCGAAAAAGGCTTAATGCGAATAATGAAAGATGGGAATGCATTTGCCGAATAAATTCCTCCATGTGCATCAAAAAAGACTTTGCGCTATGGGATGGCAAATCCTGACTAACCAGCGGACCGATCTCATTCCACAGCATCTGAAATGTTGTTATGGTCATTCTGAAATGCCCGAGCAAAATCTGTCATTAAAGTATTTCTGTATAATTGCCTCCCAGAACTGTTTACACAACTGCATTCCCAAACAGCAGGCATCCACTTCCGAAAGCAATGACCACATTTATTTTGTTTTGTCTGCTCGCTTTGAGGCTCAAGTATTTATTATATATGAAAATTATTATATTCAGTGGCTTCTCCTACTTTTCTTAGTGATTCTGTGCCGGTTTATCAGGAAGTGACGATTTTTTTGTTCTCTTTGACTCGTTGGATGGAAACGGTGCTTGTTCGCAAATGTTTTATGCGATATTCCAATTTTCCACGTAAGTTAAATTCGCAACTTTGGATGGAAACCCTGCTATTGCCTGCCAGTTTTTTCGCTGCAATTCAGGAATTTTTCTTAATCTTGAACCCAATTTGAAAAATACTGCTTTGAAGTCAGTTTTAACTATACTACGGTAAACAGTTTAAGATTTGTAGCACTGTCTAACATCATAGATTTTTCAGTTTAGGTTCTACCATTGAAAATCACCTTATGAATAATACAACAATATTTACAATAACAAAATAAGCTAAATAGAATTTAATAAACTTTATTGGATAATAGAATGAAATAGCAAGAAACAGAAAATGTTGAAAACGTGATTTCATGGTCAGGAGTGAGTGCAGTGTGTAGGATGATCATCTATGACCTTTCATAGCATCAGCACAATTGTAATATAATATAAAGGCCTCACATTCCTGTTTGAATGACATGTTCCTCTCAGCTGCCGCCCACGAACAACCCACACCTGATGCCGATGCCTCATTCAACTTACCCCACTGTATCGTCATTGTTTGAGCGTCCCTACGCCGATACGTGCTGCCCCTGGTACATTAAGTACTTACACTTCACCGTGAGTCAGAGCACATCTCCTCATAGCGATCTGATAGTGACGGGATAGGGGTTGACAGAAAAACCTTCAGCTACCTTTTTCGGCTCCTCCGTGTCCAGCGTGAGTCAGATAGCCTTCCCTCCCCCCTCCTTGTACCGGACTCCCTCTCATGTTCTAAGGAGGTGTTGAAATGAACATGCTCATTAGACCTACAGAGATGATTCACAACAATGAATCAAGCCGCCGGCCCACCGTTAGCACTCTGCTGATCAGCCAGACTGTCGTTCTGATCATACAGCTAAAGAATGGCAAGCCGCTTGTTCCTTGCTGTTGCCATGGTTTCCAGCTCGTTCGTCACAGTGTATTGCGTGTGGCTCCCTGCATGTTAAAGTGAAGGGGAGGGAAGAGTTGTGAGTCAGACCCTCACACTAGAGTAGGCCTTACTAAATACTAGCAATGTAGGCCCAACCTTCAGCCTCAGAAATGAGACTGGATGGACTATATTTACCATACATTATGAATTCAGAAGTTAAATGCACCCATGAAAGCGGAGTTTTGTCACCGTTAACGTGCTGTTAACCTTTTAAGCTAGTGTTCCAGTTAATAAAATACATTTTTATAAGATACTTTTATCAGATACTACATTACCAATCAAAAGTTTGGGGTCAGTAAGATTTTTTTTGTAAAGAAATTATTACTTCTATTAAGCAAGGATGCATTACAAGATATTAATTATGTTGTAAAGTATATACTGTTCTTTTAAACTTAAACTTGAATGCCTTTCAAAGAATCCTGAAGAAAAGTTTTGTGGTTTTCACAAAAATAATAAGCAGGACAACTGTCTTTGCCATTGATAATAATGAGAAATATTTTTGAGAAACAAAACATCATATTAGAATGATTTCTGAAGGATTGTATGACACTGAAGACTGAAGTAATGACGCTGAAAATTCATCCTTGCCATCACAGGAATAAATAGCTTTTTAATATATATTAAGATAGAAAACTATGGAAGTCTGTTTTCTTCACAGAATAAAAAACTGCAACTCTTTCTGTCACAATTCTGTCTTTGTTTCTCACAATACTGACTTTTTTCCCCAGAATTGCAAGAAGCACAGTCTAAAATGTGAGATAAAAAGTTAAGTTAAATGATCATTTTTATTGTTTTATTCTATGGCAGAAACAGGCTATTATATTTTTGTATTCAGAATTCTTAGTTTACATCTCACAATTCACAATATTGCAATTTTTATTTTTATTTTTTCTCAGAATTCTGATTACATCTCACAAACTCTATTTTTATTGTTTTTGCCACAGAATAAAAAAATAAGGCTCACAGCATAATTGACTTTTTATCTAACAATTCTGACTTTTTTCTACTTATATCTGCCATTTCAGACTTTTTCTCTCAGAACTGCAAGTTTATATATATAAAAAAATCTGAATTATGAGATATAAACTCACAATTGTGAGGGAAAATGTCAGAATTTTGAAATTTTTACTGTTCAAATTCAAGCAGATTCTTGGTGAGAATAAGACTTAAGGTCTTTATATATAATGCATTATAATAGTTTTTTTAATGCATTAATTATGCCTTATAATGAGCTTTATAATGCATTGTATGACCTCATGAATAATTATAACCACAGTTATAATACATTATAATACTCATCTATTCATAGTTACGCCTTTAGAAAGTATAATACATTAAAACACATGACAAACAAAACTTCAAATATTATAATGCATTTTAACTTTGGTTATAATTACTTATGAAAAGATATAATGCATAATACATAGAGGCTTTAAGTAAAGTGTTACAGAGACTTCTTTCAAAAAAAAAAAAAAAAAAAAATATATATATATATATATATATATATATATATATATTTATTTATTTATTTATTTATTTTTACCAACCTCAAATGTAAAGTAGATTGTTTTTACAAACAAGCAAATAATAAATAAATAAATAAATATATAAACAAGTCTTCACAGGAAAATGGAACAAAAGTATTGATGACTCTAGAGTGAAAATGACTTTTCTTTTTTTCTGAAGATACTTTTTGACTGAATTCGGTAAGTGACCCTTTGTAAATCATCAAACATCACATTGTCTACAATGATACTGCTCAAAACAGTTCAACTTCTCTGCAGTTTCAGGCTGTATGTAGCTCACCATTTTATAGCTGTCAATTACACTTTGAGTGCCACAGCTCACCTGTACTTAATATAAGTTTACATGTGTTATTTAAACTCAGTTCTCACCTAACTGTTAAAAATGACAAGTAGGTGTCTCACTTTTTAATTAATCACAACTTGTTACTGAGAACTCTCTCCTCCTACAGTATGTAGGAACTATTCTTCCCACTAATACTGCACTAAATATAACAACATACAAAATCACACTCACATCTCAGCACACTAACAGTTAGTATATTTAGATACCGTTTATCTCAGTTTTATAAATACAAAAGTAGAAATACCTGCCAGATAATGATGTAAATCCATGCATCAATAGGATGCATGGACCTTGCTCTCATAGCTGTTTAATTTTTCATTCTTGAATCTGAATTCCAGTTTCCAGTCTGGCTTTGTTAAAGCTTTGAATCAGAAAAAAATAAAATAAAATAGATTAAAAAAATAAACATGATGGTGATTGTACCAATGATTTTATTTTATTTTATTGGGTTTTTTTTTTCACAATATTTTTGATCAAATAACTACAGCTTTTGAGCATAAGAGGCTTCTTTCTCTCTGTTTTGTAATAAATATAATGATAATATTCAACACAGTGTGAGTACATGAGCTAGTTTGTGTCAGTGATTGGGGTATTTCAGTCTTTTTGATGGCCCTGTGGGTGTACTTAAGACAATATAAGTTAGGAAACACTCAAACAGTATATAACGTTCACACAAATCTTGTTTGTGAATGGAGGTTACAAAAACAGAAGAGAGCACATGGCTATAGTACACTGATGAAAGAGTCCCATGAGGAGAACCATATGATGTGAAAAACAATCCGAGAGCCTTCATTCTTAGCCTCTTTCAGTAACATGGGGTTCAATGCTGCATGTAAGACATGGCTGTCTCAGGGGAGAGGCCTTCATGCTCTTATCCAGGGGGACTGGATCGCTTGGCAACTTTTGTTGGTTACGGCATCACCTGGTTGTGCTGTGACACAAGGGTATAAGACCACTCCACAGCAGAGGACCCCTGACAAGAGATAGCATTTGTGTTTCTATATGTGTGCATGGCTGGTGGATTCATTATAAGTTTGATTTGTAATTCCTGATTGTTGTTTAGCTGGGAGTCTTGATTTGTATTCTAAGCTGGATTTTGTTGTATTTCCTCTGCTTTTTGTGACTGATAGAGCATTGCAAACTGATCCTATCAGCTCTCCCTTACATTTAAAAATCAGGCACACTAAGGCGAGAAGGATAAGGAGTGAACTAAAAAATATTTATATATTAATAAATAAAACCTGTGTGCAGAAGTTGGCATTTAAAACCATCATAATGACATATTATTGTGATCTTTGAGTGAATGAATGCATAAAAATACACCGACTGGCATCACAGAATATTTTTACCCTGCTGTTAAATATCCAGGCAGAAAGCAATTGAAATTCAATGTGATTTTACACTAACTTCATTATCACTGACTATTTTTAATGGCTCATATAGAAACAAAAGCCTATGACGTAATCTAAATTTGGGCATTTGGCACGTCTCCCTCAGTCCTCAGGTGATCATCTACTTATCTGGGACCTTTTGAAAAATTCTTATGTCTATGGAAACATTCTTATGTCTATTTCTGTTTCCCTGAACAGAAATATAAATACACACACACACACGTTGAATATTTATATATATATATATATATATATATACACACACACACATATACATATAGCATACACACAATTTATCTATATTAGTGAAATATCACCACCTATAGTAATATTAGCTACTCCCATTCTCTGTGTTGAGCTTGTATTAAGAGGATTATATGCTTTTGTCTTGTTTTTTTTATTATTTTATTTATTTATTGCCGACATAATTCTCCAAGAAATATGTAGACAATGAAATATATCAAAATCATTCAATCTTTTTTTTTAGCTGCAAGTCTCATTTTTACCGCTAGATGTCAGTGATCAACCAGTGTTTCTTAGTGCTGAAGCTGCTAATGGGTTTGCCATTCAATATTATCTTTCTAGGACTTACCATCTAGAAATCAATAATTCAGTCATGTTTTCTATTTATTCTTCAGCAGTTATTTATAAAGCTTAATGTACATTTACAAAAATCTGCAGTGTTTTTTTTCTGCCAAGAAGTACTGTTGATTCACAGCATTGTGGATATTGGAAAACATAAAAAATAGGTTAAAACAGTATGAAAGACTGGTTCCTCAAAACTGCAGCAGCTGGTTTCGAAATCATCGTGAGAATAGGGTATAAAGGATATGAAAACTATTCTTATGTATGGTTAATATTTTACATTACTTGTGTTGTCATTATTATTTTAAAGCACACATTCACAGAACCAGAAACAGGTTACAGAGTTACTACAAGAAATTAAAAATGCATCCATATAGAGCTCCAAAGACTGGGAGAAAAGGTCAAAGTGCATCTCAGTGTGCTTTTCCTCGTATTCCTTTGCTGTCAGAGCCGTTTTTCCTCAGTTCGCCTGCTGGCGGTCTTGAAACGGGCCTTTTGTTGAGGAGAGACTTGAAGTGACTTTGCTGTGGGCAGGTGTTTCCACTAACACTTTCACCATGAGTTTCCTTGGATCTGACAAGGCATTTAAGACCTCCTCACAGTGCTCTCCTGCCTCAGGCAGACCTGCCGCTTAAACATTTAGCATGGAAATGGCTCGGGATGTCAGAGAGGCAGTCTAGCGTATTTGCCTTTCTATCCGATATTCCAAATGACTTACCTCATACAATTCATAAGTCAGATAGATACATACATACATAGCTTGCAAATGATTTCTCATCACTTGCCACCATATAACCTACTTTACAAAGTTTGCTTCTCTGACAACAGACAGTGAATGAGAAGACTATCTCTTCATCTTTTAGGGCGTCTATAGTCGTGCCTGTGCCAAGAGGCTTTTGTGCCTTGGCAGAAGGAACATCCCATAGCGGAGTGGCCCACTCATCTGTCATCGCAGCTCCTCTAGACTCTGGCTGATGTTAACACACTTTGATGTCAACTGTACATTCTGATGACATTCCTTCTCCAGTGTTTCATTTACAACATTAGAAAGCATTTGGCAGATCACAAAATGACAACAACTGACAGTCTGGAGCCTTCATGACGCGCTGCTAAACAATTGTCCTTGCTGTGGAAGCTATGCAATGTCTGTTTTCATATAGTGTGATAGAGCTGTAAAGCTGAAATCCCTCTGGTCTCAGTATTTGCTCCTGGGGGAAACAATCCAGCTGTGCTTTACTGGTTTAACTGCATTATTTTATTTCAATTCATGTTCCTTTTTTGTCCTATTTATATTTATATATATTTATATTTATATATAAGGTATGCAACAATATAGTTCAATACATACCTTGGTGTTTTTTTGCAATTTGTAATTTAAAATGCAAATTTTAAATGAAATGAACTAAATGCATATATTATATTACACCTAAATTATTTTTATACCCTTTAGACCTTATTCTTTTAAACATATTATTTTTAATATTATATAATAGACTTTATATAATGTAAAATATATAGCTTATATTCTATATATTTTTTTCTATTATATTATAAAAGATGCTTTTATTTCTCTTTCTTTCCTTATTAAATTTATATTCATAAGTTATTTTTTACATTTTCTTTATTTATTTATATATTTAATTTTCTTTTTCTTAACTATGCCTAAATTAAGCACTTCAAATTACCGTAATGCATGAAATGTGCTATATAAATAACATTTCTTGCCCCTTGATTAATCAGTCAGAAGGGTCTATCAGAATGCAGTAAATACATTTGAGGAATATATTTACTCTCTTAAATTGAGTAAATGCAATAAAATCAACCAGTTATTAAAATGTACTCAGTATTCTATTAACCAAAAAGATTCATAGACATTTGTATGTCTTTAACGTTGTTTACAAATGAAATGCTTGTGTGTGTAAGTTGCTGTCAATACAGTAATGTTTTAGTATCAACACAAACATAGTAAAGTGTTTGCTAAAACAACACTTTACAATTCTATTCAAAAGTTTGGGGTTTGTGAGATTTGTTTTTTTGAAAGAAGTCTCTTATGCTCACCGGAACTACATTTATTTGATCAAAAATACAGTAAAACAATAGTATTGTAAATGATAACTTAAAATAACTGTTTTCTATTTTAATATATTTTAAAAAATATAATTTATTTTTAATATAATGTTTCTTACCCTTGTATAATCTGTCAGAGGGGTCTTTCTTTGATTATTTTCAATATTTATACAAAAAAAAAAAATGAAAGTTTCTTTCTCAATTGAACACTAGAATGTTAATAGACCAAGGGAATATATGGCTTGTTTTCCAAACAAATTGATGACGTAACCCACAAAGTAGCGTGCAAGTCACAGAAAGGAGTTTCAATAATATATACACAAGCTTGTTTGCGTGAAAGCTTTTAGCATGAGCCCTGCTGAAGCATCAGCGCTTAAATCTGACAAATGTGACAGCCTCTGAAAATCTCATTAGAGGCCAGTCCAAACCAATGAAAGGCTCCTTTTATCAGAAGGTCACAAGATGCCGCTTGGTGTGACCGATGCTTCTCGCAAACCTCGCTGACAACTTCTTTTAAATCTTTGAGTGTATGATGACACATTTCCATAAAAGATGAAAGTGATGAATAATGCACAAGACTCCTTCATGAAACATTGACTGTTCCTCTGATGTCACTCCTTGACACTTTTTGATGCATCTCTCTGATGATCTTGTGGTACCATATCGTATGTATATTTGTGTGTAGTTCATAGCTCATCTTTGATCTCTGATCTCATTAGTATTCAAATTATTGTATGTAATGTTTACATGTATATATTTGTAGGTTTGGATATATGCAGGAGCTTACAATATGGATGTACTCACAGCATCTTACATTTACATTTACATTTAGTCATTTAGCAGACGCTTTTATCCAAAGCGACTTACAAATGAGGACAATAGAAGCAATCAAAACCAACAAAAGAGCAACAACATGCAAGCGCTATGACAAGTCTTGGTTACCCTAACGCAGTATACATAGCAAGGTATTTTTTATTCATTTATTTTTTTAAGAAAACAAGTAGATAGAATATAGAAAAGAAAGCTAGTGTTAGTTTTTCAAGAAAAGCTAACAGTTAGAGAATAATTATGCAGTTGATAGAGGGTCAAGTGTGTGTTTTTTTTTTTTTTTTATAAAAAGAAGGCAGATAGATCAAATAGAATTAGAAAAGAGAATGCTAAAGTTAGAGGGTCAAATAAAGATGGAAGAGATGGGTTTTAAGCCGTTTCTTGAAGATGGCTAAGGATTCAGCTGCTCAGATTGAGTTGGGCAGGTCATTCCACCAGATGGGAACAGTTAATGAAAAAGTCTGTGAAGGTGATTTTGTGCCTCTTTGGGATGGCACAATAATGCGGCATTCACTTGCAGAACGCAAGTTTCTAGAGGGCACATAGCTCTGAAGGTCACTTCAAGTCTCTCCTCAACAAAAGGCCCGTTTCAAGACCGCCAGCAGGCGAACTGAGGAAAAACGGCTCTGACAGCAAAGGAATACGAGGAAAAGCACACTGAGATGCACTTTGACCTTTTCTCCCAGTCTTTGGAGCTCTATATGGATGCATTTTTAATTTCTTGTAGTAACTTTGTAACCTGTTTCTGGTTCTGTGAATGTGTACTTTAAAATAATAATGACAACACAAGTAATGTTGTAAAATATTAACCGTACATAAGAATAGTTTTCATATCCTTTATACCCTATTCTCATGATAATTTCGAAACCAGCTGCTGCAGTTTTGAGGAACCAGTCTTTCATACTATTTTAACCTATTTTTTTATGTTTTCCAGTATCCACAATGCTGTGAATCAACAGTACTTCTTGGCAGAAAAAAAACACTGCAGATTTTTGTAAATCTACATTAACCTTTATAAATAACTGATGAAGAATAAATTGAAAACATGACTTAATTATTGATTCTTTCTGCCCCTTATCTTCCAGGCCAGCCCGTACCACCCCATCTGCCCCTTGGCTATCTGATGTTCTCTGTGAACATCGTTCTAAGCTCAGGGCTGCAGAGAGGGTATGGCGCAAATCACAAAATCCTACTGACCTTAATTTATATCGATCACTCCTCTCTGACTTTTCTGCTAATGTCTCTACTGCTAAAAGAACATACTATCACGACAAAAGTAACAATTCGCCTAACTCTCGCATGCTCTTTAAAACATTCTCCTCCCTCCTTTGTCCTCCTCCTTCCCCTCCTTCATCAACTCTAACAGCTGACGACTTTACCACATTCTTCATTAATAAAATTACAAACCTCACTGCACAATTCTCCACACCACAAACTTTCAAACACATCTTACCTTCAAACATACACTCGTTCACATCCTTCTCTTCACTCTCTGAGGCAGAAGTCTCTAAACTCATCCTTTCCAGTCATCCTACTACTTGTCCACTTGATCCTATTCCATCCCATCTCCTTCAAGCCATTTCTCCTGCAGTTGTACGTGCACTCACTCACATCGTTAACACATCCCTTCACACTGGAGTTTTTCCCTCAGAATTTAAACAGGTTCGTATGACCCCACTTCTTAAGAAACCCAATCTTAACCCAACTCTTTTAGGGAACTATAGATCGGTTTCCCTTCTACCTTTGATTGCAAAAACACTTGAACGAGTTGTGTTCAACCAAGTCTCTGCCTTTCTCACACAGAACAACGTCCTGGACAGCAACCAATCTGGCTTCAGAAGTGGACACTCGACCGAAACTGCCTTGCTCTCAGTTGTTGGAGCCCTAAGACTTGCAAGAGCGGCTTCCAAGTCTTCATTACTTATCTTGCTGGATCTATCCGCTGCTTTTGATACAGTCAACCACCAGATCCTCCTGTCAAGCCTATTGAGAAAGGGCATCTCAGGAACCGCATTCCAGTGGTTTGAGTCTTCCCTCTCAGATAGATCCTTCAAGGTATCTTGGAGAGGTGAAGTATCCTCTCAGATAGATCCTTCAATGTATCTTGGAGAGGTGAAGTAACACAACACAACAAGGAGTTGTGTTGCATGTTCCGAAAGAAAGGGCCTGATCTTCCTAATACTGTATAAAGCAAATCTGCTGGACTGGGCAGTTCTAGCAATGTGGTCTGAGAAATTCAGCTTATCATCAATCACAACTCCAAGGTTTCTGGCTCTTTTTGAAGGAGTAATGGTTGATGAGCCTAACTGGAAGGTGAAATTGTGATGAAGTGATGGGTTTGCTGAAACTACAAGCAGTTTTATCTTAGCTAAGTTCAGTTGAAGGTGATGGTCCTTCATCCAGCAAGAAATGTCTTTTATACATGCTGAGATGCGAGCAGCTATCATCGGTAGAGTTGAGTGTCATCAGCATAGCAGTGATACGAAAAGCCATGTTTCTGAATGACAGAACCTAGTGATGCCATGTAGACAGAGAAGAGAAGTGATCCAAGGACTGAGCCCTGAGGCACCCCAGTAGCTAGATGTTGCGACATGGATACTTCACCTCTCCAAGATACCTTGAAGGATCTATCTGAGAGGTAAGACTCAAACCACTGGAGTGCGGTTCCTGAGATTTCCTTTCTCAATAGGGTTGACAGGAGGATCTGGTGGTTGACTGTATCAAAAGCAGCGGATAGATCCAGCAAGATAAGTAATGAAGACTTGGAAGCCGCTCTTGCAAGTCTTAGGGCTCCAACAACTGAGAGCAAGGCAGTTTCGGTCGAGTGTCCACTTCTGAAGCCAGATTGGTTGCTGTCCAGGGCGTTGTTCTGTGTGAGAAAGGCAGAGACTTGGTTGAACACAACTCGTTCAAGTGTTTTTGCAATGAAAGGTAGAAGGGAAACCGGTCGATAGTTCCCTAAAAGAGTTGGGTTAAGATTGTGTTTCTTAAGAAGTGGGGTTATACAAGCCTGTTTAAATGCTGAGGGAAAAACTCCAGTGTGAAGGGGTGTGTTAACGATGTGAGTGAGTGCAGGTACAACTGCAGAAGAAATGGCTTGAAGGAGATGGGATGGAATAGGATCAAGCGGACAAGTAGTAGGTTGACTGGAAAGGATGAGTTTAGAGACTTCTGCCTCAGAGAGTGAAGAGAAGGATGTGAATGAGTGTATGTTTGAAGGTAAGATGTGTTTGACAGTTTGTGGTGTGGAGAATTGTGCAGTGAGGTTTGTAATTTTATTAATGAAGAATGTGGCAAAGTCGTCAGCTGTTAGAGTTGATGAAGGAGGGGGAGGACAAAGGAAGGAGGAGAATGTTTTAAAGAGCATGCGAGAGTTAGGTGAATTGTTAATTTTGTCATGATAGTATGTTCTTTTAGCAGTAGAGACATTAGCAGAAAAGTCAGAGAGGAGTGATCAATATAAATTAAGGTCAGTAGGATTTTGTGATTTGCGCCATACCCTCTCTGCAGCCCTGAGCTTAGAACGATGTTCACGGAGAATGTCAGATAGCCAAGGGGCAGAAGGGGTGGCACGGGCTGGCCTGGAAGATAAGGGGCAGAACATATCTAAACAAGATGACAGAGTGGAACACAAAGTAGCAGTGTTAGCATCAAGAGATGATAACTGTATAGAGGGAGGAAGCGAAGATGAAACCATAGCAGATAGCCGGGAGGGTGAGAGTGAGCGTAAGTTACGTTGAAAAGTGACATGTGGAGGGGTATGTGTTGTGTCAGGAATCATGTTGAGGTTAAGAGTGAGGAGGAAGTGATCTGAGGTGTGCAGTGGAGTAACCAGCACATGATCAGTGGAGCAGTGTCGTGTGTAAATAAGGTCCAGTTGGTTGCCTGATTTGTGAGTAGCCGTACTTAACACTCTCTTGAGATCAAAAGAGGCAAGCAGAGTGTGGAAGTCTGCAGCTTGAGGTTTATCTAGGTGGATGTTGAAGTCTCCAAGTATAACTAAGGGAGTACCATCCTCAGGAAAGGTTGAGAGCAACATATCTAATTCTTCTATGAAGTTACTTAGTGGTCCTGGAGGTCGATAAACAACTACAAAATGGATTTTTAGAGGGTAGGTAATAGTAACCGAATGTGATTCAAAGGAGCTGTTGATACTCAGAGATGGTAAGGGAGTAAATTTCCAATTATTAGAAATGAGTAGACCAGTACCTCCACCTCTTTCAGTAAAACGGGGGGTGTGGGAAAAGGAGAAATTATTGGAGAGTGCTGCAGGTGTAGCATTGTCCTCTGGTTTGATCCAGGTCTCTGTCAGGGCCATGAGGTTTAGCCTTGAATTACTAGTAATGGAAGTAATGAAATCAGCTTTGTTGACAGCAGACTGACAATTTCAGAGACCAATAGAAAAAGAAAGTAGTGTATTAGCAGACATAGGCAAAGTGCGCAGGCTGTTAGGATTGCGCTGCCTACAGTGTGTAATACGAGGTTTGCGAGTAAGAATTGTATAGTAAGAACACATAGTAAGAATTGGTTATAAAAAACAAAACAGTCTCTAAAACAGAAGTGAAACAAGTAATAGGAAGGAGGATAAATAGGAAGAAGAATAAAGTCGCACGGTAGAGTCGATGGTCTTTACACTCTTCGGTCTTTACACAACGAGGGCTTCACACGAGGGCTGCCGCGACCGCTGCCGCAGTAAACTAAGCTTATTTATACCCGTTTAACAATCACTAATTGAATTCAGCTGAACACACTTTCCTGTTAATCACAATAAATGGCCAATCAAGCACAGGCACTGACAAGGTACGCGATACAGTACTGGACCAAACGCGTTTTCAGCACGTCTCCACACAGATCTTAAATGTAAAAGTATTAGAAGTATTAATTAACTTTTATATTTATAGTATATTTATATTTGTATAGTTAAGTTTAATTGTTATATAGATATTTTAGGCTTGAGTAAAATGATGGGATCCTTGGCACCAGAAATCACACAGAGCAGAATGAATCTCTGTTAAATAAAGTAAATACAATCAACCAATTACTTAAATGCATTCAGTATTCTATTAACCAAAAAAGATTCATAAACATTTGTATGACTCTAAAGTCGTTTACAAGTGACAGTTACAGTAATAATGTTTCAATAGCAATAGTAACGTGTTTGTTAGAACAACACTTTACACTACTAATCGAAAGTTTGGGGTTTGAAAGATTTTCTTAGTTTTTTTTTTTTTTTTTGAAAGAATCCTCTTATGCTCACCAAAGCTACATTTATTTGATCAAAATACAGTAAAAACAATAATATTATAAATTTTAATCTAAAATAACGGTTCTCTATTTTAATATATTTTAAAAAATTAACTTATTTCAGTGATAGCAAAGCTGGATTTTCAGCAGTTTCACTGTCACATGATCCTCTAAAAATCATTCTGATACTTTTTTCAGGATTCTTTGATATATTGCACACATATTTAAAAACGAAATTAATGCTTTTATTCAGCAAGGATGTGTTAAATTAATCAAAAGTAATGGTAAAGAGTTTTACATTGTAACAAATGATTTCTAATTCAAATAAATGTTTTTCTTTTGAACTTTTTACTTCTCCTTTTGACCAATTTAATGCATTGTTGCTGAATAAAAGTATTAATTAAAAACGTAAATAAATATAATATAAATGAAAAATATATGTAAATTAAAAACATATGTATGGATACGTACATTTTCTAAAAAGATGTCATTACATGATATCTACAATGTAGTACGTTTGCTTCCTTTATGACTCACTAGTGCAACAACTGCTATTAAATGTCATTTATTCAAATATGTGCGTTTTCAAAGGATTCATATTACGCCGTATGGATTTCATTTGCGTGTGACGTTAAAAAGCTGACCGGCTCCAGATGTGACCAGTTTCTTTTTCAAAAGAACACCATGAGTAAGTTAGCCTGATAGCCTCAAACGTAGTGGGGGTTGTTTTGAAAGACACCAGTGAAACAGGTGTTACGAATTCATCATCTGCACGCTGTATTATTACTTCTGCTCAGAGAATTTCACTTCATCGAGGGCATTTGAGGGTTTGAGGAGAGCTGGCAGAGTCTTAAAAGGCCTGGCAACCTGGACAACCAGCCTGGAATTTGAACAACCGTTGGGAAACACTAAAATCCTTCCATTACTGGGAGGCTCTTTTACAGCAAACACACCGCGGGCATCAACACACACTCGGTGGATTTGAATCATAGTGAAATCATAGCAAATAAAATATCCTCCTGAGACCCAGCTATGGAGTTTTTGCCTCTGTAGTGGACATTCTATTTTAGTGAATTTCTCTGAGACCTCACATGTCACAGTTTTAAGTCTGGATGTCCTGTACAGAGCACATTCAGGGCTTTTTAGAGATACTAAATGTTTGGAAGTTTCACCATGACCTCTCCTAGGTCTTTAAAGATGGCTAAATTTAATTTAGTGAAAAAGTTTACATCCATATGGAAATATGATTATTTGATTTGTCATAAAGCAACATCTCAGGAAAATGTTATGGGTTTTCAAATTCAAATATGACTTCCTGTTTAAACAGGACATCATTTCATATATGTCCACTGTAGAGGACACCAGGACTAAAAGCATGTTTATTATGCATTTTGGGAGACATAACAATTGAACAGGAAAATAAATTATATATCAATTTTCTTATGAAATATTAGATATTATTATGAAAATCTGGCCAATTATTACTCCCATTACGACAATTCTTTTTTCAACATGCTGTCTCAACAGCAACACATTAATATGCAAATTAGATACAGTGTATAGATACACTGTGTTTAATGGGAAAACCAGTTTATGGAAATTTTTACTCACATGTTGCATAAAACAAAATGGTATATCAAATCATTTTGTTACATATTTTATAACACAGTTCAGAATCATCCTTAAAGTTTAGTATAAAAATATCCTGAAACCTAAAAAATTGATTGGTGATTTAAAAAAAAAAAAAAAATCCCATTGTTTTTGCCTTTTTATGTCTATTCATGCCATTTTTTTTTCTCTACAGAGGACATAGAATAAAATATGAATAAAACATAATTTTTCAAAAATGTTATTTTTCCATTTTTTTTCTTATGCGCTAAACAATGTAATGACATGAAAAATTATTAAATTCACAAAGGGGGGGGTCTCAGGAGGATATAGTAATTAAGCAAAAAATTGTGGTAGTAATAATTACAATATGTACAGTATGTCTGGTGTCACCTTAGGTGGATAATGTTTACGTAGGATAGAGATTTCATCCATTTCATTTATTCCTAACTGGTTAAACTCACTGTTGCAACTCAACCCTCCAGCTGTAATCAAAGGTCTATGAGAAACGCCTCCCCATCAAGTTGCATTCTAGCTTAACACAGTTGCCATGCAACGCCGGTGTGTAAATTTCCTCCCACGATGGAAATTAACTTGGGAGCTGCCAATGAACGAGAGGGCTATAAATACAATCCAGGATAATTATCATTGGTTCGTGAGGTTTTCAGAAGTGTGAGTCTTTGGCTAATCTGTGCACGGGGAGGTTAGACAAGCTGTAGACCCAGGTGTTCCTGTGTGCAGCATCTGCTCGTATGGCAGACATCCAGAGCCACATCTCTCTCTCCATGCTCTCTTTTTCTGTCCATCCTTTAGGGTTGGGAACCGAGATCCGTGTCTTGTTCTTGTTGCTTCCGTTTTTGCAATCTATTGCTGACAGAATATCATATCAATACCATAACAGCTTTTAGTGCACAATAGTGAAGATAATGAACACTGATAATGAATCTATAGAGTAAAACAGACATTGTCTAACTCCAAAAAGCAGTGGTGTACTGTAACGAAGTAATAATACTTCGTTAGAGTACTTAAGTATTTTTTGGGAGTATTTGTACTTTACTTGAGTTTTTATATTTCAGCATTTTTTTTTTCAACTTTTACTTTTACTCCACTACATTTCCTAATTAAAATGTATACTTTTACTCCGATACATTTCCCCGAAGCATATTTGTTACTTACTACAAAATAGTCAGAGGTCAGAAGAACACGAACTGCAGGAAAGCAGGTTTAACGAATCAGTGGTCTGGCGCTTGCAAGTTAGACTCCCCAAAACACCTTTGCTCATGTGCAACAAGTGTTCGCACAACTGCGGATCTTTTCATTTTCCGCTCAAGTCGAGTCTGGGGTGTGCGATACAGCATCGTCTGCGATACTATGATGTGCGATCTGACATTATCAAGTAGGCAATATCACCAAATCACACACAGAGTGCACGTACGTTAATTTATTAGTCTATTAAAACTCAAAATTCCAGGCATTCTAAATTATAGACGGCAAAATGCTTCTGTATGCTTTTTATATTTATTTATTTATAACTATATCACACAAAGACCGTTTTTCTGCAGATATCAGAATGAACACATTTAATAATCATTTTATACAAGTTCAGTAAATCAATGTGACTTACATTTTAGACATAATATTGCATGTTTTTGCTCAATTTTGCCAACGAAAATAGTTCCAAATAAAGATCACGGCACTGTTTTGCATCTCTGAGCAATGGACGGTGTTTACTTATTGAATGAATCAGCTTTTTGAACGAATCAGTTGAATAAATGATTCAGTGATTCACTCATTAACACAGTCAAAGGCTTTGTTTCTGAATGAATCAGTCGTTTGAATGAATCGGTTGAATCTCAATGACTCACTCATTAACAGTCACTTTGCTGTCACCTACTGGCGGTTTTAATTTCACATTTTGACTATTTTTTTTTTTCATGTTTTAAATTATTTCAAATATCAGTATTCAACGTTTTATGTTAAAAACAAAACATTAGGCCTATTTATGCATCTGTAACTGCAGTTTAAATGCATCCATGATCCCCCTAAGATACATAAACTGTGTAAATACATCTAAATGCTGTTTCAGATGCAGATTCCAGAAATGTTTTCTTATGTTGGAATGAAAGACACTAAGTACCAGATGAAGTGCTTCTTATTCTTATCCAAATATACAAAATGGAAGAAAGAGTTAAAACTGAACACAATCTTGCTACTCAAGCTGTGCATGAACATTTTTTTATATAGATATTTATTAGCTTCTTTTCCATTTTGCATTTACTTGTACCTTTACTTTCAATACTTAAGTACGTTTAAGATTTAAAAAAAAAAATACTTTTCATACTTAAGTACAATAAATATCACATACTTTAAAACTTTTACTCAAGTAATATTCTAAACGGTGACTTCAACTTCTATCAAAGTTATTTTCTGGTAAGATATCTGTACTTTTACTTGAGTATGGTTTTCAGGTACTTTATGCACCACTGCAGTGTTCATTTTGACAGGCATTTTTGATTTAGTCTTAGTCTTAGTCTTGAGACGAAAATGCTTAATAGTCTTAGTCACATTTTAGTCATTTGAGTCTTTCATAGTTTTAGTCTAGTTTTAGTCAACGAAAAGTCATTACATTTTTGTCAACTTTTAGTCATTACTTTTAGTCAAACTGCAGTTACCAACATTTATTTAGGTAGCTATTTTATATGTAGTCTTCTAACAGAAATAGTCATTAATTCTTCTCTCTTCAGACCAAATCAATTAAGCTCATGAGAAATTTGAATCAAGGATTGAATTGGGAAAAACTGGAATAAATTATGACAATTTTCATTTTTGGGTTGAAACACAAGTTAAACTAATTTTTAAGATACAGTAGGTTTACTTAACATGTTTACATTTATTTAACATCTTTTGTTGGTTAACTAATGACACAGATAGGTATTTAATTAGGAATGCTGTCCCTTTAAGACAGAAGGCATGCATGTAATACTGACACACAATCAGTTTTCACCCACCTTTTTACGTTCACTTAAGCCATAACTGACTGTATTTATGTGAGATACTCAACACGATGGACATTTGGACTGCTGTGTGTGTATTTGATCACTGAGAACTGATCGCGCGCTGTGTGAGAACTGAAGAAGTGGAGCGTGCGCGAGAGAGAGCACTTCTATCAGCGCGATTCCGCCTCCACTAACTTTAAGTTAATCGACAATTAATTGTGATTCCCGGGAAAAACGGGACGTCAGGTCGCCCTATCTCTAACCTGAGGCCATTGTTTCAGATCGCTAGTTCGCGTTTCGGTAGCCTGTCCGTCCACTGTGGCTGCCATACTGAGACTAGATATGCAAACGCCCCTCATCCGATCGCAATCTAATGACAGGGACGCACATTTTGAAAGACAAGACAGTTAACTTAGCCTGTATGATGTATTTTGAATGTCCGGTAGTCCTCAAATAACATTCTAGTCCCGTCTCGTCTTGTTAAGGAAGACGCGGCATACATTTCGTCATAGTTTTTATCATCAGATATTATTTTTAGCTCGTCGACGTCTTGTCTTAGTCACAGAAAACATGTTCGTTAACGAATATTTTTTCGGCATCGTCTTCGTTGACGAAATTAACACTGCACCACTGCCAGAATGAATGACACAGATGTAGTCTCCCGAATGAATTAATCTAATCTAATGGTTCTTGTGAATTAAAAATGCATGCAACCTACAGTCTGATTCTTGAACAAATAACTCTTATGAATTGTTTCTTTTTAATGAGTCAAAACATATTGCGTAACAATGTAGCGAATTGTCGAATTAATTAGTTTTTTTAGTCAATCAAAAGAAAATATTTTCATAGTGAATAAAATAAAGTAACCTGTGTAGTCCAATTACAAAACAAATGACTCTTATATGAGCCAGTTCTTTGTAGTGAATCAAAAACATACAATACAAGCCGAATTTCCGAATGAGTAAATCTAATGAGTCGTTTTTTTAAGTAAATAAAAAACATACAGCACAACATATGTAGTTTGACAGATTCTTGAAATAATTAATTTTTAGTGAATACCGTAAAAGGAGTGTAGTCTGATTCGCAAATTAATTAATCTAATAAATTGTTTAGTAATTAAAAAAATGCAGCATAACAGTATATATTACTCTTATGAACCGATTTTTTATTACCGTGAGATTTGAAACGTTGTTACTGACTGGTTGTTCATCTGATAACAATTCACGCAAACCGTCTTTAAAGAAAAACAAAATAAAATAGTTAAAATAGTAATGTCAGGAAGGATTTACTAAAGACACGCAGTGAAGAATTAGCGCTGAAAAGGAGTGGACAGTTTTGCACCAGACCTTATTGAATATGCATTTGAAGGAGTTTCCCTTTCAGACGCAAAATTTATGGGAAGAGAGTATTAAAATGGATACGCAACGCGGTTTACTAATGTTTGCGCTCATCAAATTACTGGTATTTGCGCCATTTTTTTAACTGCCAAAAAAAGCATGTCTTAAATGATAATTTGCTAATTTGCGCTGCTCTTAGTAGATTGCACTGGTCATATGGAAATTATCTGGCTGTGTCGGTGTTCTTTAATGTGCGCACTGTCAGTAAATCGCACGCAGAATTTTCCCCTCCCATCGGCGCTTTTATGGAATTGCGCTCTAAGGCTAATTTGCCCTGTTTAGTAAATCTGGCCCTTAGTCTGTAGTATTTTATGAATAATGATTAAAATGTTAACACTTTTTTGTTTAGAACTGTTGTGTAGCATATAAGGACAGTTATTGCACTGCATTATAAAGCAGTGTTTTAAACTCATTATTAAGAAAGAAAGAAAGAAAAAGAAAAAGAAAGGAAACTAAAAGAATTGTTGATGGAACCATTGGGACAGCATGAGGGTAAGTCAATTATGACATTAATTTTGGGTGAACTATTCCTTTAAGGAAACTAAATCATTAAGAGGAATTCTTTATGACTTGCATCCCTACTTTTATTGCTCATTCTCACTTGTCTGCTCCTTTGCATATGTTCCTTTCTGTCCTATTAGAGCAGTGACTACAGCCAGACTGCGTGGCTGACGACTCTCTGTTTTGGCTGGCTCAGACTCAGGCTCTGCCCTCTTTAGCTCTTCTGACCACATGCACGCCTGACACGCTGGGAGCTCATGACAGCTGTAACTGTGGAGGGCCAGACAGTGATAGTGCCTGAGTCTTGGCAGGCTGGATGAACAGGTGGATAAGACTAGCGCTAGCAGACCCATCTGTGTATGGGGTTGGCCAAGGGCACACCTATATCACGTGCCAGGAATGTGAGGCATCGGTGTTCAAGTGACTTTATCTATTTGTGACAAATACCTGGAAAGAGTAAACATGGAGCTGTGAAAAGACATTGGGAACCCACTGGTTCTTAGGAAAACCTGACATTTTGGCAGAGTACTGATATTACTATTTCATTAGCATCATAAGAGCGGAATCGTTTAAATAGACTAGGTATTTCAAAACAAGGCCCACTGGAAAATGGTGACATTTCTGCAAAATGATATTAGATATTGCTTCTGGTATGTTTTGCAACACTCTTAAGGTGAAATGTCCAGTGTGTGGGGCTAAAATTGAGTTCAGTTTTATCCAAAAATAAATATGACAATGTAGTATTACAATGGTTATTGTACGTAAACCCCACTCTAAACCTTACCAAAGCAAACATGGGATAAAAACGCATTTTCTGAAGCAAACATACCAAAGCCTTTAAAGTGGTGAACTGAAACTACAACAAAAATAATTTTTTCGAATTTAATTTTTGCAAAAATTAATTTTGCTACAATAGTAAAAGAAAATCACAATAGAATTTTTATGACTTTTCAAAAGATGTAAACTTTGCTGTCACTCGTATTAGAAACACTCACGGAGCAGCGTTAACTAATTTAATGCCAAGGAAATGTAACTCAAAGTATAGTGTTATAAATGTACATAATTTAAAAATAAAATGAAAATATAAAAATGTTATTTACAGTGTTAATAACTGCAGATATGTGTCATCACAGTCTGTGAATAGGGTCCAGTGCAACGCTGTACCAGGTGAGCTACTGTGCAAGTTTACTACATCAGAAAAGCCATACAGATGGAACTGGTTATGAGTTGCAAACATCAAAATGTATTAATTTACAAATTATGCACTACGTTAAAAGTGTTTTGAGCTCTTAACATAATATTGCACAAGGAATTGTGCAAAAAATGTCTTTATTAATTAATAATCTGCCCTTGTGTGAAAAGAAAGAAATGTTTTACTGCCACTAGTGTTCAATTCAGCTGGACACTGCAGTGAATTGTATATATAGGTGTTTTTTTTTTTTTGTTTTTTGTTTTTTTTTTGGAGTTTTGCAAAAATGTAGGTACATTGTAAGAAAAAAAAAGTTTTCAAAGTTTTACAAGAAAATACTCTTTCAGTCTTTCCTCTTTTTCTATTTTTTTACGGTTTTTACATTGAATCCAATGTGTCACTTACACTCTTAAAAATAAAGGTTTGTTAAAGGAACAGTTCACCCAAAAATGAAAATTACCCCATAATTTACTCACCCCCAAGCCATCCTATGTGTATATGACTTTCTTCTTTCAGACGAACACAGTCGGAGTTGTTTTAAAATTTATCCTGGCTCTTCCAAGCTTGGTAATGCTGGTGGATAGTGGCTATTATTTTGAAGCTCCAAAAATCGCATATATCTTTCGTAAAACTAACCCATACGCCTCCGGGGGGTTAACACATGTCTTCTGAAGCAGATTGATGGGTTTTTGGAACAAAAATATTTCTATTTTTAAAATTATAAATTCAAATCCCTGACTTCCGGCAACGGCCGTATGCACGTTCGCGAGAGAGTCGAGTTCCGGCTTCTTGGCTGACCTCTGACTCGATTTATGATGTATGACGTAAGCTGCATTCGTTCTTATAGTGAAATCCTCTGACCTTTTTTTTAGCTTCTCGTTTTCGACTTTTAATTCATTACCGGCGTTTAGTATTGCTCTATCCTCGTTCATTTATTCTGACCTGAGCTTACGCTACGAATGCGGTTTACGTCATACGTCATACATCGAGTCAGAGGTCAGAAAGGTGTAAGAGGTTTAGGACTTAATACCTTCTACAAAAGCTCCTCTAATGTCCTAGTATATTACTACCTAAGAAGCTCCACTCCGATTGAGAGCTTTACATCAAATGGATTCAGTGAATCTTAATCCCTCTTAATTTAGGTGTGTAAACCGGCAGTGCTTACACTTCACCTAAGTGAATTAAGCAATTAATTCCCTCACCCTATGCTGGGCTTCACTGAGCCTATACGCTACGATTTCACGTGACACCTACAGTTACTTCCAGCTAGGTTCCCCACAATCATTTTTGTTTCTGATGGGGTCCGCCTGCGTCCTGTCTCCAGCCTGGCCCTAAGGGATTGGAGGGGTGTAGGGTTAGAGCTTCAGCCCCTCTCTCTTTCTCTCCCCTTGAACCGAGGCTGTAGGCACCGACACTGTCAGCTCCCATTACCTAATTGGAGTTGAGATGCAGCTGTCCTGTGTTTTTGCCTGCATGGCGTGTCTCGCTCAGCCTCACACAGATGCTGCATGTTGCAGACTTTAAAGGCGTCCGACAATCTCTCTGCGACAAGAGGGAGTTACGGCCACTGACAACGCACTGGCGTTTAATGTAAACACTGAAGCTGTGTGAAGCTCTCTTATGCAATGTGAAATGTTTATGCGAGTGAAGAGTTACAATGTGCATTATCATGCAGCTGTCTTTCAAAATATGTGGAGGAGAACTACACCCCACAAGTGTCACAATCCTATCAACCACACGTTGTATCACTGGTTCATAATAGAAACAGCAGTAGTTGGAATTTGAATGACTGTACTGTAAATCTCAACTCAGTTTCGTTACTACAAATTTTCCTACCTGATCTCATGACGAAAACGTGCCTATGGGAACTTTTTCGCAAGATGTGAAATGCGTACCAATAAGTACATATCACTGCAGTTTTCAACAGAAATTAACACCAGAGGCAGTAAAACATTGAGCACTTGTAATCGTTTTCATACACAGTTATGATTACAGCTCCATATGTTTCGCTTTCCGGATGTAATAAGTTTGCTCGGTAGCTCAGCTGGCATGGAATTGGACTTAAGATGCGGACTCCTTGGGTACGAATCCTGTAAAAAACATGACTTATGATGAAAGACCTGAAAGATGAGAGATCAAAAAACAAGCTAAAATAGCATGCTTGCAGTTGCGTTTTTACATCACATTTGCGTTTGTTCATGCTATCAGGTAGGTTTAGGTGTAGTGCAGATGGTACCTTATTTTAAAACGTCACAGAGCATTAGACTTATAGCACCACTCAATGGACATTTCAAGTCACAACTGCAGTGACACATACAAAACCAACGTCACATAAAACGTACCATATGTATGTTCAGGTGTTCCAGGGAAAAAAAAAGAACACTCTTTTAGCACCACTCAGTGGACATTTCACATGGAATATGTCACGAAACATACATGGTGGTACGTATTTAGTGTCTTGCAAAAAAGTTCCCACAGGTACGTTTTCGACATGAGATGAGGTTGAAATTTTCAGTTCTCAGCATGCAGTGTCCAATATAATAACTCTTATTTAGTTTCACCACAAGTAGTAAGTGATCAATGTTCATTTTGAGCTGAGACATTGATCAGTCTTCTTGTTTTCCCCTGTGATAGTCCTCACATTGTTGTAGGGCAAAGCTGAACTGGCTTCATTAGTGAAAACGGTTAAGTTCTATAGAATTTAAAGCTAAATGTCTGTAGGGGCAGGAAGTTGCTAACTTAATTATCAGACTTCCTGTTTAAAGCAGTACCCAAAGGACAGCAAATAATTATAAAAATGACATCCATTAGTGTCCTCATCCTGTATATGTAACAAAATCCTTTTACGTTACATTTACAAACAATTCGTTCGATCCTAAGACAATACAATGCCATGCGAAATTAAAAATATGAGTAAATACCCATATAAAAAATAAATAATATGGAAAATTCCTTCATATTAATATAATATAATATTTTACCTGCTGTTATAAGCTACATTTAATATGATTTTCTTAAGCAGGGGCCCACTAGGGGGCCTCAGCAAACTTCCAGAGGGGCCCCAATAAGTTTTAAAATTATTTAAATATTTATTTAAATTATTTAAATATAAACAATCTTTACTAATTCTAAATGCTTCTGTTGTCCTCATTTGTAAGTCACTTTGGATAAAAGCGTCTGTTAAATGATTAAATGTAAATGCTTCATAAAACATTAAAAATAAAGCTGTACAGCATTCACCTAACGTATTTATGAGTTTATTTATTTTTGTTATAAAAGAAGTACCAGAGGTACCTGTTAGCTTAGATAGGATGTTGTCTTGGCCAAATTTTGGCCTTGGAGTCAAAAGGATTGAGAACCACTGTTTAAAATGTATTTTAAGTTGGTTCTGGTGATAAAATTACCACCCACATTGTTGGAAGGCTCTGCTTTACACTGAATATCAGTGTATGTGTCTTGATATTATGAGATTAAATTTCCTCCCTAGCTAGAGGGGGAGCATTGCAGGATCCAACCCACTTGAGTTGAAATCCACTTTTCAAGAGGATTTTATAATGTTCTTTAAAAAACTGAAGCCTTTAACCATGGGCCATTTAAGCAGCGTGAAGCCTGGATCAGTTTTCAGCATTTTTGGCTGAAATCGTTTGTTGGCAGCTTGACTAAATGTGTCATCTTACAGTGTGACTCATCAAATGAGGGTAACAGCAACAAAAAATCCTGAACTATTTTTCCCCCGTTCCTCAAATGTACTGCTGATGTTTTCTACCTATAATTGAATGTAACAAATTACAATTGCCTTGTAATGAGGTCTTAATGTCTTAATGGAACAAATTATTCTGTCATCATGAAATTGTGTTTTTCAGTTCCATACCTTTGTCACAGGCAAATAAATAAATAAATACATACATATATACAACATTAAACTGACATATTTTTGAGTTTTTATTATTAGTAGTAGTAGTAGTAATAGTAATAATAAAAAATCTTAATGAAAAAGTATTGTTTTCTTATATACAGTCATTATAATATTGTTGTTGTTGTTTTTTCGGTTCCATGTCTTAGTCACGAGAAAATAAAATAAAAAATAAACAGTAGTAATAATAATAATAATAATAATTGTCATTATTATTATTATTATTATTATTAGTATTATCATTATTATTATGGTTGTTGTTGTAATAATACTAGTAATAATAATAAGCATAATCATCACAATTAGATGGTAACCTTTGAAGGTAAAAGACTCAGAATGCATTAATATTTGTAATGTTTATGAGCACATCCTTTTTTAGCACAGTAGGAGGAAATATGTTGTTAGGGAATAGCAGTGATTGATGCCAACAGGGAAGTGGGGAATATTGTTTAACTTAAGTGCATGACGGGAAGTGTATTAACACGGGAAGTCAAAGGAATTCTACATGACTGGTATAAGAGGAAAAGTAGGAACTACACAGCTAAATTTCAGACAGGCATGTTTGTGGATGACTTGAATTTTTTTCAAAAATATCTGGTGTTATTAAGTAAAGAATTTTTTAATCAGAAATGAAGGCATAGTTGTGCAAATTCTTTAAAAAAGTGTGAGCTGAAATTCAGCAGCCAAGACTTTGCTTGTTCATGTTTAATTTGTGTTTATTCTAGTGTGGAATGTATATTGATGTATTTAATTTATACTTTGGTCTACAGTTAACCAGACTGTTTTATCAGACATGACTACTAATGAGTCTGTCAGGTGCCTGAGGTTTTTCAGTAAACCATGAGTAATGCCCTTAAGAATAACATAGTTAATTAAGATTCCAGTGTAGTTTCATCACATGAGGTTCTTCAAAAATATCCATGCAAAATCACAAAACTCTTTTGACAGATCAAACCTCTGTTGCCTCCCAGAATATCAAGTACATCTTCACACACAGAACTGCTCTTCTGTGTTCAGCGGCCAGGGGTTGCGGTGAGTGTGTGAAGATGTCGGGATGTCTGCCTGAATGCTCGCAAGCCACGCAAAGCCAGGGGGAATTCATTCATTTCCCCTGAGCTCACCACACTGTCTACCTTACACAGCACCATCTGCCTCTCCTCTCTCGACACGGAGCTTTCACTGCTTGTTTTCTTTGTTTGTGGTACAAAAATAAATTGTATTAAAAGCCTAAAGGGGGGAAAGGTGAAACTGAACCAAATGGAAAAATATATTTTTATTTCCAGTTAGCTTTTATTGCTAATACTAGTTTTAACATTTCAGGTAATTTTACAGTAAAATACTTTTTGGAAATAAAAACAGTATGTTATTGTAGTTATTTAGAGTGAAAAACCATAAACTGACATTCCCAGTATTCCTTGTGTGGCACTTCCCATTTGATGGAATAATTGATGGAATAAATAATTGTGTTTCCCTGTAGTGCTTAGAGGTTTATGTTACATCTTATGTTGTTAAATTAATGTTTATTGGATTATGTGTATTTTACGTATATTCACAAAGCCATTTGCACCGCGCTCTTCCATCACTTAATATTTTATTTTGGTGCATCAATCTATTAAATTACTTAGTTTATGAGACCATGATCCGCACTCACAAAAATAGTCTTCTTTTTAGCGTTTATTTTACATTAATCAACCAACTATCACAAAGTTGGTGATTAATATAAAATAAATGCTAAAAAGCGTTTATTTTAGCGTTAATTAATCAACCAACTACTATGTGATAGTTGGTTGATTAATGTAAAATAAACGCTAAAAAGAAAACTATTTTTGTGAGTGCGGATCATGGTCTCATAATGTTACATATATTACCATTATTATGACTTGTATTTGACCTTCTATATATTTCTAGCAATTCGTATATATTTTACGAGGTGGCTAATTAGTACGAATTCATACGACCTTGCTCGTATGAATTCGTACGTTTTGTGAAAAATCGTACGTATTTTACGAGGTGGCAAATTCGTAGGAATTTGTACAAATGACCACCCCTAACCCCACCCCTAAACCTACCCCTCACAGAAAAACAAACAAAATTGTATGAGTGAGGTCGTACGAATTTGTACAAATTAGCCACCTCGTAAAATATGTACAAATTGGTCGTGAGATAGCATTGGTATTTCTTTCTTTTTACCACATGTGTTATTATGGAGGTTGTCAATATATATTATAGGTACAAAACTGAAAAGGGCTCTTAGATTTACTGGTTAAAAAGTTTTTTTTTTTTTGTTTTTTTTTTTTTTAAATTTTGTTGTTTTGTAAAGATGTTTGCATTTTTACTGTATTTATCCTAGTTATTCTGGCAACCACAGCTACCAGGGTTTTATTTTTTTTCCCAATAACAGGATTAAGTACGTATTTGTTGCAAAATATCAGACTGAGAGGGATCCATTTGCAGCAGTAGTTTATTCAGAAAGCAGGCAGACAGGGTCAAAAACTGGCAGACAGCAATATCAGAGGCAGAATCGATAACCAGGCAGAATATGGGGCAGGTGACAAACAATCGGAGTCCAGATAACAGTCCGAGGTCTGGGTAGGCGAAGAACGATCAGAAGGTCATAGAACGATCAGAAGGTCAGGGCAACAGGGTCGGCAACAAGACAACAAACACGGGTAAATAACGCTCAGAATTGACAGACAGGCAAGTCAAGACTTCACAGGGAGTATCAGTGTGTGTGCTGCTTATATGCGGGTGATAATGAGGTGCAGGTGCAGGTGATCAGCTCAGGTATGAAGGATCACGGGAAATTGAGTCCGGGAAGAACTGTTAGAATTTGGATGACAGTTCCCTCTGGTGGTGAGAAGGAGGTGGTATGGGAGCTTCCATTGTAACAGAGCCCTCCCCCTGCGAGCGGCTCCTGACGCGAGGAGGTAAGTGACGCCAGGGCTCGGGGTCGAGGGGCCGGTCTTTCCGGATGCTCTCGGTGGAATTCCTCCGTAAGAGTAGGGTCCAGGATTTCATCTGCATTGACCCAGGAGCGTTCCTCCGGTCCGAACCCCTCCCAGTCGATGACGTATTGCAGGATACTGCCCCAGCGTCTGGAGTCTAGCAACTCGTGCACCTGATACGCCTCCTCGCCGTTGACCAGAATGGGCGGGGGAGTCTGCGGCTTGGCTCCTTCCTCCGACGCTCCTCTCGGACCACCAGCGGGTTTCAACAGGGATACATGGAAAGTAGGTGAAATACAGTAATTAGTGGGCAGTTCCAAACGAAATGATACGGGGGTAATTTGTTTAGAAATTTTGAATTGGCCGACATACCTTGGGCTGAGTTTCTTGCAAGGGAGTCGTAAGCGGAGATCTCTGCTGGAAAGCCAGACCCATTGACCAGAGGAGTATTCGGGACCGGGGCGTCAGTGACGGTTGGCCTGTTGTTCCTGACATCGAACGGCATGTAGTAGATGGGTGCGTGCCCGGTCCCAGACCTCTTCGCTGCATTGTAGCCATTCGGTGACTGATGGTAAGTTGGTGGGTTCGCCGGACCACGGAAACATGGGAGGTTGGAAACCCAGGACACATTTGAATGGGATTATTCCCGTAGCTGATTTGATCAGGGAATTCTAAGCGTACTCTGCCCACATCAGGTATCTGCTCCAGTCGGCTTGATGCTGTTGGCAGTATGACCTCAGAAACCGGATTACCTCCTGATTTAGTCGTTCTGTCTGTCCATTGGATTGTGGATGGTACCCGGAGGTCAGACTGATATTGACATTGAGATGTTTGAAGAAGGCTGACCAGACTCGTGAGGTGAATTGGGAACCCCGGTCCGAGACGATGTCATCGGGTAGACCGTAGAAACGAAACACCTGGTTGCAAAGGAGTTCGGCGGTTTCAAATGCAGTGGGGAGTTTGGGCAGAGGAACCAGACGACAGGCTTTAGAGAAGCGATCTACTATGGTAAGTATTGTAGAAAATTAGCTCAAAAAGGGAATTGTATATAAATAATTACAATTAATTATGATTAATTACAATTATTTATATCGGCTGACAGTAATAACTGTCGCAGAGTTAAATTGCCATCAGCTGATCTGTTCGTCCAGCGAACATTCAGTGTAAATTCATATCAACTCTAAGAAAGGATATTTCCGTGGCCACAGAAAATATCTTCCTATTAATGCATTAGAGCATGTAGCAAGGGTCAAAATCGTAAAGGGACATTAATATGCAAGGCAGAATCAGAAACTCATGTAATTTGTGCACAAGAGTTTTATTAACTAAACGCTAACACACATAACTAATCTAAACAAACAACGAATAACATACACTCACGCATACATACAAAGTGGAGCTAAAGTGGATGAATGAAGCCATTAGAGAAAACAGAGAATGCAGTTATGGAAAAAGTCATTTAACCACCTGAGTAAAACCATCAGCGCCATTTATAACGGGGTCTATAACTTATACTAAACCTCTGTTTCGTTTAGTTAAATGTACTATACTTGCACTTCCTTTGTCATGACGGAATGCGGTCTCGGATGAAAAGTCTTGATGGTTTCAAGGTTTTTGGACTCGCGATCACGTTCTTCTGGGTTGAAGAGTGATGAATTCCAAAGATGTTCTGAGGTAGAAATGTTCTTCCAGCTAAAGAGTGGAAAAAGAGTTAAGAAAGAGATCTGCTGAGGTCCGAGGAGCTTTTATTGAATGGAAAGACAAAGCCATAAGCCTGGCACAATAATTTAAGGGTCCAGAAGAGTTCCAGCTCACATCTTCCTCATCCTCTTAGGGTATAACAGATCCACAGACTGGGTCTTTGTGGTCAAGAGTCATCTCCCAGGCTGGGGAGATCACCCACGGCTCTATGTTGGGCCGACCGGGCGCGCCCGCAATCAGAAGATAGCAGAAGAGCTTTTTGCAGAAGAAGTTTTTGCAGAAGAGAGAAGAGAGGTTTTTTTAGAAGAGCAGGGCCGGACCTGTGAGTGAGACCTTTATCTGGTATAGAGGTCACACCTCTGGGGAGTCAAAGAGCCAATGATCTCCAGTCTCTTTGGAGGGAAGGTTTTACGACTCTTTGTCTCTGAGCATGGTAATTTGCATGGGGTTGGATTTAATAGTTGATGTACAACTATTAAAGATTCTTAGAACACTAATATGTTGCATAGGTATCAACATGTAATATACACTGTCATTTAGATCATCCGAAGACGAATTGATAGAGATCAAACATGATATAAGTGAGGTAATATTAACTAGTGATCTATCATAAGCATGCATAAAACAGGATACAGTACAAAAGACAATATACACGAACAGTAAGAATATACACAATGACCTGAGGATGTGTGTATGTATTCAAAGAAAGGTTTTTCAGTGAATTAATTAGAGAAGAGTCCATTCTTATGTGCCTTAATGTCTCTTTCCTAAGGGAAAATTAGGTGAGTGTTGCTCGGCCGGCATTCCTTAGAGCAATAAAACTAGTGTTATCAGGTTGGTTGCTATGGAACCGGGGGCCTGGAGTCCTCACAGACATACCGGCACTCAGAATGTGTGTTGGGTGAGGGGTCTGTGATTATTTGTTAATCTAATAACTAATTTGATTTGTTAAATCTGATGAACAAATGTGTGTCTGATTGGTCCAAATGCTACAGTATTGTGGTGTTGCCCTGAGAGTTGGGTATGTCAGTGATGAAGTCAATCGCGATGTGAGACCAGGGTTGTTGTGGGGTAGGTAGAGGATTTAGCAAGCCGGCTGGTAGCTGTCTAGGAGATTTTGAAGTGTTGCAGACATTGCAGTTGTGGATGAACCAAGTGGTGTCAGCTAGCAACGTGGGCCACCAGAAACCATTTCGGAGGAGATGTTCAGTGGCGGTGATGCCAGGATGACCAGAACTGAGTGTAGAATGTACCTGTGTGAACAGTCTTTGACGGAGAGGCTCGGGAACAAAGGTGAGTTCGGCGGGACATGTGGGGTGGTGGGTTTTGTTGATTGGAGTGTTCAATTTCTGTTACGATGTCAAGTCAAGTCAAGTCACCTTTATTTATATAGCGCTTTTAACAATACAGATTGTGTCAAAGCACTTAACAGTATCAAATTGGAGGACAGAGTGTCAGTAATGTATAATAATAAGATTAAACACTCAATTTTCAGTTAAAGGCATTTCATTATTGAATTCAGAGATGTCGTTGTCTAGCTCAGTTTAGTTTAAATAGTATATATGAAATCAAATTGATGATAATCGTTAGAAATTAAGTGTCCCCAACTGAGCAAGCCAGAGGCAACAGCGAAACCTTGGGAGAAACCAGGCTCAGTCGGGGGGCCAGTTCTCCTCTGGCCAGGATATTCTTGTTTATTTATTTTTTTACTTATTGTTTTAATTAAATTTTAAATGTATGAATGTATTATATTTCTATTTTTATATTGTTGCAATTTCTAACAATAATAGTATTATGTAGTTATGTATTATATTTTTAGTTATTTTGTTTTATTTTTAGTTTTATTGTATTTAAGTTGAGGTCTTCACTGGGGATATGTCCCCGGGGCTCATCTAGTTGTCCGGCATCCGCCGACGATCAGGGTCACAGACATCATCTCCCGGCGCCGATCCACCATCTGATCCGGACACGGACTGAGAAACAGAATAAGAAAGAAACAGACAAATATTAGCGTAGATGCCATTCTTCTTACGATGTAACTAGTACATCGTCTGTTATGAGGAGTGTTCCCGGTTCCGGTTGATCTAATTAATGCAGCCTAACAATCCTTTAACGGATTTGAATAATAGGATTGTATTAGTGTGTTATGTGTAAGCCAGGTTAAAGAAATGTGTCTTTAATCTAGATTTAAACTGACAGAGTGTGTCTGCCTCCCGAACAGTGTTAGGTAGATTGTTCCAGAGTTTGGGTGCTAAATAGGAAAAGGATCTGCTGCCCGCAGTCGATTTTGATATTCTAGGTATTATCAAATGGCCAGAGTTTTGAGAACGCAGCGAACATGGAGGACTATAATGTGATAATAGCTTGCTCAAGTACTGAGAAGCTAAGCCATTCAGGGCTTTATAAGTAATTAACAAGATTTTAAAATCTATCCGATGTTTGATAGGGAGCCAGTGCAGTGTTGACAGAACCGGGCTAATATGGTCATACTTCCTGGTTCTAGTAAGGACTCTAGCTGCTGCATTTTGGACCAACTGTAGTTTATTGATTAAGCGTGCAGAACAACCACCCAGTAAAGCATTACAATAGTCTAACATTGAGGTCATAAACGCATGAATTAGCATTTCTGCATTTGACATTGAGAGCATAGGTCGCAATTTAGATATGTTTTTGAGATGGAAAAATGCAGTTTTACAGATACCAGAAACATGGCTTTCAAATGAAAGATTGCTATCAAACAGCACACCTAGGTTCCTAACTGATGAAGAAGAATTGACAGAGCAGCCATCAAGTATTAGATAGTGTTCTAGGTTATTACATGTGGGGTTTTTAGGTCCGATAATTAACACCTCTGTTTTTTCAGAATTTAGCAGTAAGAAATCACTCATCATCCAGTTTTTTATATCGACTATGCATTCCGTTAGTTTCTCAATTTGGTGTGTTTCACCTGGCCCTGAAGAAATATAATATATAGAAATATAGTCGATAGTGTCGAACGCAGCGCTAAGATCCAGTAGTACTAATTAAGAGATACAACTACGATCAGATGATAGAAGCAGGTCATTTGTAACTCTAATGAGAGCAGTCTCAGTACTATGATACGGTCTAAATCCTGACTGGAATTCCTCACAGATACCATTTTTCTCTAAGAAGGAATATAATTGTGAGGATACTACCTTTTCTAGTATCTTTGACAGAAAAGGGAGATTTGAGATCGGTCTGTAATTAACTAGATCTTTGGGGTCAAGCTGTGTTTTTTTAATGAGAGGCTTAATAACAGCCAATTTGAAGGTTTTGGAGACATATCCTAATGACAATGATGAATTAATAATAGCCAAAAGAGGATCTATGACTTCTGGAAGCAGCTCTTTTAGTAGTTTAGAAGGAATAGGGATATGTTGTTGGTTTAGATGATTTAACAAGTTTATACAATTCTTCCTCTCCTATAGTAGAGAATGAGTGGAATTGTTCCTCAGGGGATCTATAGTGCACTATCGATGTCCCACTGTACTGGAGCCACTAGCAGTCTTTTGGGAAGGATGCTGTCATTACAATCAACCTGACCAGTATTCTCTGTTTGACGGGAGAGCGCATCAGCCTTGATATTCTTGGTACCCGGTCTGTATGTCACCGAAAAGCGGAAGCATGTGAAGAACAGCGCTCATCTGGCCTGCCGAGGATTTAGACTTTTGGCTGAGCATAAATATTCCAGGCTTTTATGGTCCGTGAGTACGATGAAAGGGTGAGAGGCTCCCTCTAGCCAGTGGCGCCATTCCTCTAGCACTAACTTCATGGTGAGGAGTTCGCGGTTGCCTACATCGTAGTTTCGTTCGGCGGATGATAACTAGAAGGTGCGGGGAAATATTTTGGCTGGGTCGCCATGCTGTTGAGAGAGGATTGCCCCCACCCCCGTGTTAGAAGCGTCGACCTCAACGATAAACTGGCGTTCTGGGTCAGGATGTTGAAGAATCGGGGCTGATGTAAAGCAAGACTTCAGCTCCTCGAATGCCCGGAGTGCTGGCTGAGTCCACTGTAGCAGGGAAGTGTTACATTTCGTCATGGCAGAGGGGAGGCAATGGTACTGCAGTTCCTGATGAAACATCGGTAAAAGTTAGCGAATCCCAGGAAGCGTTGCAACTCTTTCACAGTCTGTGGCTGAGGCCAGTCGAGCACTGCCTTTACCTTTTTTTCATCCAAAGCGACCCCCTCCTGACTGATGAAGTATCCTAGGAATGATGTGCTGGTCTGGTGGAACTCACACTTCTCAGCTTTAGCATACAGTAGGTGTTGTAGTAAGCGTCTCAGTACAGATCGAACATGCTGGATGTATTCCTCTATAGTATTCGAATAAATCAGGATGTCGACGATAAAAATGATGACCCATCTGTCCAGCATGTCCCGGAAAACATCGTTCATGGACGATTGAAAGACTGAAGGACTGTTTGCTAGGCCGAACGGCATGACCCGGTACTCGTAGTCCCCACTAGTGGTGGAAAAGTCTGTGTTCCATTCGTCCCCCTCTCTGATGCGAATCAGGTTGTAAGCGTTGTGCAAGTCCAGTTCGGTGTAATATCTTGCTTGGCGCAGTTGCTCTAGAGCAGCAGGGACTAATGGTAGTGGATAACGGTATTTTACTGTGATGTCATTGAGGCCCCGGTAGTCGACACATGGCCGTAATCCCCCGTCCTTTTTCTTTACAAAAAAGAAGCCTGCTGATGCGGGGGATGTCGAAGGTTTGATGAAGCCCTTAGTTAACTCCTCTTCGATGTAGCTCTTCATGGCGGCGGTTTCTGGGTGTGACAAGGGGAAAATCCTTCCCTTGGGAGGAGTGGTGCCTGGCATGAGTTCGATGGCACAATCGACTGAATGATGAGCAGGGAGTTGAGTAGCTCCTTTCTTGCTAAAGGCCTCAGCGAGGTCGGCATACTCGGAGGGCAGATCTAGAGTCATGGCATTGGACGTTGATGCAGGTTCTTTAGATAACTTGTAGACTCGTGACAGACAGCGTTCATGACATTCCGGACCCCATTCTACAATTTTCCCCTCTCTCCAGGAGATGTGTGGATCTTGGGTTCTTAGCCAGGGGAGACCGAGAATTAGTGGATGCTTAGGTGAGTGGATGACGTAGAATTGGATGTTTTCGGAGTGCAGGGTTCCGAGTTGCAGCTTGACTTCTTCGGTTAGACGCTGCACGGTTCCCTCTCCGAGAGGGCGGCCATCTAGCGCATCCACTGCCAAAGAGGAGCAACACAGGGTTAGATTGAGTTCATGTTGACGGACAAAATCAGCAGAAACAAAGTTTCCAGTTGCTCCTGAGTCTAGAAGGGCCGTGGCCTCAATTATTTTGCCTCGAATGGTTAACGTGACTGGTAGCTGAATACTAGAAGTGGGACTGGTAATATGATCTCTCTCACTCACTGATCGGGGACTGGAAGATGGACGAACGGGACATGAGGCCTTAATGTGCCCGGCCTGTCCACAGTAAAGGCACAGTTGGTTCTGGATACGGCCTTCCCGCTCCTCGGGGGTCAAGTGAGTGAAGCCCAGCTACGGGGCTGGATTCGGGCAGAGAGCGAGGCATGGGTCGGCCTAGTCGACGAGACCGAATGAGATTGTCTACCTGAATGGCGAGTTCGATAAACTCCCTTAGGCTTCTCCCCTCATCACGGCATGCCAGTTCGGACTGTAGTTCGGCATTCAGCCCTTTGCGGAATAAAAGTTTAAGCATGTTTTCTACCCACGTAGTTCGGAAGGACAGAGCATATTCAGACAGAGCATAGGGAGAAGTCGTGGCCTAATGGTTAGGGAGTCGGGCTTGTAACCTGAAGGCAGCAATATCAGACAGCATACTGCAGACAGCAATATCAGAGGCAAGGCAGAGGCAGAATCGATAACCAGGCAGAGTACGGGGCAGGTGACAAATAATCAGAGTCCAGATAACAGTCCGAGGTCTGGGTAGGCAGAGACTGATCAGAAGGTCAGGGCAACAGGGTCGGCAACAAGAATTGAAGGTGGGGATTGTGAATGAACAGCACTCTCTCTGCCTTCGATACCATGACTGAGGTGCCCTTGAGCAAGGCATCGAACCCCCAATTGCTCCCCGGGTGCTGGAGCAATGGCTGCCCACTGCTCCGGGTGTGTGTTCACGGTGTGTGTGTGTGTGTGTTCACTATTCACTGCTGTGTGTGTGCACTTGGATGGGTTAAATCCAGAGCACCAATTTCGAGTATGGGTCACTTACGTCACGACTTTCACTTTTCACTTTCATATTCAGCGGCTGATCTCCTCCCCTGAGAAAGGGTCAATAGTCATTCTCCGGCATTTTTCCCTTCAGCAGGGTGTTCAAAGACCTCTCGGAAGTTTTGAAGGAAATTATCAAAGGTGGGGAAGGCTGAACCATCCGTCCTCCATACTGCTGTGGCCCATTCCAGCACTCTGGCAGTGAGTAGGGAGCATACGAACTCTATGCGACTGGAGTCAGTGGGATACAAAGCCGGTTGCTGGTTCACAAACAGCAAGCATTGGAGCAGGAAGCCTTTGCATTTGGTGGGTTCACCATCGAACTTCTCAGGAAATGCTAGTCGAGGACTCACCGGTGGCGATGGGACTGGTGGCGGAACCACAGGCGCCGGAGGTGGGTTAGCGACAGCTGCGGGTGGTGAGAGGGTGAGTCCTTGTACTGCTCTGACTAGCTCCTCAGCCGGTTCAGTTGGTGCTGGTGCATGGCCAGTTGAGAGGCTTGGGCAGAGAGCTCAGTGGAAAGCTGTGTGATTGCTGCTGGATCGCGGGGTGGCAAAGTCTTCTGTTATGAAACATCAGACTGAGAGGGATCCATTTGCAGCAGTAATTTATTCAGAAAGCAGGCAGACAGGGTCAAAAACCGGCAGACAGCAATATCAGAGGCAAGGCAGAGGCAGAATCGATAACCAGGCAGAGTACGGGGCAGGTGACAAACAATCAGAGTCCAGATAACAGTCCGAGGTCTGGGTAGGCAGAGACTGATCAGAAGGTCAGGGCAACAGGGTCGGCAACAAGAAAACAAACACGGGTCAAGACTTTGCAGTGAGTATCAGTGTGTGTGCTGCTTATATGCGGGTGATAATGAGGTGCAGGTGCAGGTGATCAGCCCAGGTATGAAGGATCACGGGAAATTGAGTCCGGGAAGAACTGTTAGAATTAGGGTGACGGTTCCCTCTGGTGGCGAGTAGGAGGTGGTACGGGAGCTTCCATTGTAACAGTATGTATGCAGTACGTATGCATGCATGTATTTATTTATTTATTTATTTTTACAGTGTAGTAAAACGTATTAAAAAGCTATTTTTATATGACTATTTTCTAATAACATGTAGGATAATGTCATTTTAAATAAGATTGCTGAACATGTATGTTGACATAATGGAGCTCTAACGGGTGCTGAACTTTGGACTATGTACTGATATAATTTAACTGTTTTTTTTATGAAAAAAATGTAATAATTCAGTTTCTGGAGCTTGCAAGAAGGAGTGGTAAGTAGAGAATGTGTGGAAACAAATATACATTTAATACAATATGTATCCATATGATGCTTAGTCTGTGTCCTTTTTCAGCTTGTGGTCGTCCTGTAAATATCATTTTAAATGTCTTTTTTACTTATTAATTTGTATTATTTATTTATATTTCTTGTCAAACAAGAGTGACATTGGATGTGAGTGGCCTTGACTGGTATACCCTCCATATAAAAGATAGAACATCTAGATATAAATACACTGCCTTGATATCTCTTCGTCTTCAGCCCCACTATAATCACTTCCCAGCACATTGGTGTCATACTGAACGACAGACAATCAAAGCACTGATTACAGACTTCTCTTAGTATGTGCTGAAGTACTGCGAGTGGTTGGCAAGCCAGACTCTTGCTTTGAGCGTCCTTGTTGTTGATAATGTCTGTAATTGGAAAAAAACATAATGTACCCTAAGCCTTCAGGATTTGCGCTTATCTCCCGTTGTCAGACACTGAAATGATTTTTTTGCTGAAATGGTCCCACACAAACACACACACTCTATCCTTGCCATCAGACAGATTCACATAAACAGATTGTGATAAAATCACTTATTACATCTAATGCTGTGGTATTTCTGCAGACTGAAATCCTGAAATTTACTTTTAAGTTTATGTGTGCTTCTCAAAGTCCATACTATACTTGATTTCCAACACATTGTCTATGGCTAAAATACAATACAGACTGGAGGGAAAACCCTGAACTAGACTACCCTTGTGAAACAAGTGCACTTTGGCATACATTTTAAGAGTACTTATTACAGAAATAATATACTTTAAAAGAATATACTTAAGTGCGAACTGAAAGTAATGTTTTCAGACACTAATGCATGTTAATTTAAATTAAATGAAAATGTATTATAATTTAAGTTAAACTTAAGAATGTGTTTTTGACATACTTGCGTAGGAAGCAAGTATATACATATAATTTCATAATCACTCACTGTCTTGGAAATATGATTAAAGTGCACTGCTGAATACTGACAAGTGTATGGTAAACTAAAATATACTTTAATGTCAATTCTGTTGAAACATGTATGCCATATATTTAAATAGCCATGTTTTTAATTAGACATTTGTAATGATAAACATGTAATTAAAGTATATTTACACACATGGAGATTAAATTATAATTAAGTACTTTAAAGCACAACAAAAGATGATTAAAACATAATGAATGAAATGTACTTTAAAAGTAAATCGTTTAATTTGAAAGTATTACAAAGTTCTTTATAAAAAATAAAAAATTAATTGTATTAAGAAACAAAATCACAAAAGTGTATTATCTTTAAGTACACTCAAGTGGTCTTTTATTTCATTAATATTACATTATAAATTTGTATATTTTTAAGATTTGGAGTACACCGCAAGTGCACATTCAAGCACACTTCTTTTTTTCATAAGGGTGGATAGCTCTATATCTGAATATGAATTTTCTTGACCCGTGTTTCCCTCTTGATGGCATTTGTGAAATATAATAAAGACAAAAATGATAAAATACACTGGAAATATGGAAAGTCATTTCGAATAGTGTGAGAGCCTATAAAGTTTCAAAGTTTCCAAACTCCATGTAAAATTCTGAGCAGCAGTGAATGATCAACTAATTTGTAAACATAACTATAAAAACATGATGTCCCAATAGGAACTGGAGCAACTTCAGTGGCCGATTCCTAAAAAAAAAAAAAAGCCTGAATATTCATGACAGTGATGCTGTTTGTAGTCATGGAAACTCAACACAATAGGTCGACGTGCCTCTCTCTCTCTCTCTCACTTCGGTCGGTGAGCGCAAGCCCTCTCCATCCTCTCCTAAAGCCCTTTACTTTGCGCATGTACAGCCAAACTGAACATTTCATCGACTCCAAGATGGCGTTAACACCACTGGCTTGCGTTCTGCTGCTCCTTTCCATGCAATGTGAGTACGCATTCCCACACTTCTATACTTTCTTTGTAGAAGAGGCTAAAGTGATACAAATAGCGGTGAATCATTTATCGAAGTTCTTGAAATGTGTTTCAGTGAACGTCCGGTTTCACAGAAGTGCTTGTCTGTTCAAGCCAACTAAACTACTGAGCTAACCCGTTAGCTCTTTTAGATGAGATGTTAGATGTGGCTGTTGAATCCAAAGTGGGATAAAAGTAACATTTTCGGGTGGATGTGCCGTGTTTCGCGGCACGAGCTTCGTATTTTAGTTCAGTCGCGCTGGAATGTTTCTCATCGCGGGCTGGAGACTCGCATCCCGCTTCTGTGTGTTTGTCCAACTAACCATAAATAAATCCCCACGCCTCTATAATTCCCTTATTCTACAGGTTACATGGGAATATTAGATTTGCTTTTTTAAAGCTCAGCCTTTATAATCCCTTAAAACTCACATAAAAAGTTGTTTTCGAGCTGTTTTGATTCGCTGGATCATCGCCTCAGTTCTTTGTTCACGCTTTAAAAGTTTTTGAAATGACAAACAAATGAGGACTGAGTAGTGTTTTGGTGGTGCTGGTTTTTTTCCATTTTGCTTTATCAAAGCGGTCACGTTTTCGTTAGTTTTGGGTGTTTTTAACGATTATAAACTGTTTGAGTTGGAAGCGGGGCATGTTTATTGCGAGATAACGGTTTTCTGTCTAAAGCGTTAGCACGCGCTTTGATTTCAGCGTTTACAGCTTATTGCATTCAGCCTGCACAATACAAGTTTAGGACTGGGGGAAATAATTAAAAATATGGCATATTTGATCGCTTGAAGAGTCGGTTGTAATTTAATCAGAAGCTTCAGACTCAGTCTAGACCAATAGCTTAATTAAATTCAGTCAGAAGATGAGGTTTCTTTTCTTTCTGTGGACTGAAAATAATAGCTTTGCTGTTGTAAATAACTCATATTGACAATTTGTTGAATTCGATTTTGAGTCCAGTATGAACTCTTTCAGTTATTAAGGTCATGGGCTTTTTATTTTCTATGCATCTCTGTTACTTGTGTTTTATTTAAAAAATGGACATTTGATGACCTCTTTAAAGGTTAACTGTAGTTGTGGTTGTAGGCTCTTTTGGAAACTGCACATCTCCTGTGATTATTCAAGTGTGCTGATTGGCTTAATTATAGACTAAAGCACTAAATACTGCTGGTAAGTCTGTGTTGTGTTGTACATACTCTAAAATGTACCATCTCTTGTCTTTCTCAGTTTCTGTTAACATGACTTTTTGTCCCCTCATTAATAATTTATGTTTTTGAAAAAAAAAAAAAAAGTTTTGCCATTATAATTTGCAAATTCAGTAGTCACACACATACACACACACACACATATATATATATATATATATATATATATATATATATATATATATGTAAATTAAAAACATAACACTTTCTATTAAATCGTCCATGTTAATTTTTTTAATCATGTTTTGTTTTTAGTATTTACTTATTTAAATACATTGCAGCTATGCGATTGTATGCAATTTTAAGCATAAATCTCTTAGTTTTTTTTTTCAGTCAGCGTAGTGCAATTTGAATTAAAAGTACATTTACAATGTTAGTCACCTCATCAACAGAACAGTCAAAAGTCTATGCCAAAAGCAGTTTCTGCTTTGTTATACCTTATATGTTTAAAAACCTGTGTCTAGTCTCTGGAGTGTATTTGTACAGTGGAATCTCTCCAGTGTCTTTTGCCAGCACTTTTGGTGCCAAGATATGCTTTACTGGATAGGATAAAATAGATTCACGAATAGTACAAAGGTTGAGATCACACCCCATATTTTAGATGAATACTTGGACGAGCGGTAGCCTTCCATTTTAGTCCACAGCGAACGTTTCGGACTTTGGAGAAACGTGGTGTCGTGAAACATATTCACCATTGTGTCGCCTTTGAAAATGCTGATAATTGTCTGTTCATGAGGTTAGTGCTTCAGATGTGATTAAATACAGCTTAAATAGTGAAAAACAGTGAAAGTGATAGCTTGTCCCTAGAAGGCTGAGTGTGCTTTCTCCTCCACCCGCTGCTTCCCAGCAAATGGCTTTCTGGGGGGTTCATGAAAAGCATGCTGGACCTTCTGGGCATGTCCATCAGTTACAGGCTCACATTTTTGATGTGTTCAGTAAGCGACAGAGAGAAATATGTACGGAAAAGATAGCCGTTCTCTGTGTTCTTCACCCAGGGCTGTTGCGGACAAAGGCACGTTGCCCTTCCGCATGTGCTTAGGTTCGTTTTAGCTGGAAGGTAGCGCATGAGAAAAGTATGTTGTAAACAGCATCTTGTGTTCCTAAAGGCAGTTTATCGTCACTGTATAATGATGGGAAAAATTCCAGACGGGGGGTCCCAGCATAATCCGCATGGGTACCAGGACAGGCAGGGTGTCGTGATGAAACATGCTGAGTCTTTGAGCAACAGGAGAGCGGCACATGTCCGGTCAGCCAGCCAGAGTAACCCAGAGTAACGTGCAGAAACAGCTGAGCGGCTGTGGGTGCGAGTGAATGGAGGACCCCCCTGACACGGAGCTGAAATATGTCCCACTCAGCCCACCACAGATACTCAGCATTGAGAACAAATGTGGAATGCTCACCCACAAACAGAACCGTGAGAATTCATTCACTTCATATGCGTAATAACAGACACGCAGAGGTGAAGATGATGTAAAGAGTATGAAAGATTTTGCATTTTCCGTATTAAAAACTGAGTCATTTAAATAAAAGTGTTAAAAGGAAATCTAAGAGATTCTTATGAAATGGAAATCCCTCTGAAAGAAACATGAAAGGTGTTGCTTATCCTGCTTTTATTAATTTGTATCTTTTGGTAAGCAGTGACAGATGTGGAAGGGAAAGCCTAGAAATAACAGATTCGCAGGTCAAGAATGGCAAGCATGCACATTCCCTAAATGTCAATAAGACTTCCATGTGTAAGATGGGCATTGATCAAAATAGTTCCTGACTGCTGTGCTGGATATACTGGAGCCCGTGCAAAAGAGCAGGATTAGGACAGACTCCACTTTTATTTTTATTTTGTGTCATTCCTGTATGACTTTCTTTTTTCTTTGGAGCACAAATGAAAACTGAAAAACCATAAGGTTTTTAGCATAAAGTGAAAGTCAAAGGGATCCAAAACCGCACTGGACTCCACTCTCATTGCTTGAAAAAATAAAAATAAAAGGGGGACCTGTTACCCCAACTTAAATAAATGCATGGTTATAAGTTAAAAATTCTAATTTAATGATTTAATTAAACCTTTTAATTTGCTGAGTTAATTTGATGAGTTCAGATCTTATTTGTTCATTAAATTTACATACTAAATACATTACATTTAGTGTTATTAGCTGTTGATTTTAACTGAAATACTCAAGAATAATTGATTCCAGGACCACAACTGTTTTTTGGAACAGCTTAATTTTTATTTTTTTTTTAAATAACAAACTTAAAAATGTGTGTTTATGCTACAAATTATTGACTTCCTCTAACTCAGTGTAGGTTGTTGGTTGAACATAACTTCATTAGAAGTCGTTATAACTCAAAAAGTGTGTTGAGCCAACTCATTATTTTTTTAGAGTGTAAAACATATTTCAAATGTTCATTTCCACAGAAGGGAAAAAACATTTGGGTTTGATTTGGTTTCAATTTGAATTGTCCCTTTAAATAGTTTTGTCTTTCTTTTTTGATTATATTTGATTTTTCGCTGTCTCATGACTGGTATTTCATAAACAATGTTCATGTAATTCTCCTAATACATAATTAGTGTTTGTATATTGCCTTTTCAAGTACTTGTTTACTTAAGATACAGTTCTTCTTTATTTATTCCAAGTTTGAGTGATATTTTCTGAATACTGAAGGCTGTTTATATAATTTCCTGTCACTGATTTCTGTCTTGTCACATCCTTCCAAAGGAAAGGACTGTGCAGATTTTTTCCTCAACTTTGTCTTTCCCAGTAGGTGAATAGCGCTAGAGTGAATCAGTTGGATACTGTCGACTTCATGCAATAATTACTTATTAGCCAATTTCAGAGACTGAGATAATGAGCGTCTCTTTCCCCTTCAGTCTTCATTTTCAAATAGACTTGTTTTTCGTGTATAAAGCGAATTCAAATTGAACCTTGATTTATAATGTAATCACAAAGGTAATTATTATTGCTAAAAATAGAAATATGCAACAGATCATCTGACAGCCGCTGGAATCAAATGCTGGGCTCTCTATAGAAACAAGGCATGTGCCCCGTTTATGAGCTCACAAACACATACGACAGTAACAGTTTGAATAGAACTGACATGATAATAATTTAAACTCTAACTGTGATCTTTTCCATTGGTTTTACATTAGTCACATATAGACTAAGGTGGCGTTCACAGAATGCATTCCACTGTAAACATGCTGTTGTGCTTTTGTCTGATGCCTTTTGCAATGTCTAGCACATGACACACCATCAGGTTAAACGAAGTTCAACTATCAAAAAAACCTTTCTTTATTCCACTGCCCTGTGTCTCATTCATCTAATAATGTGTAAGGACAGTAAACAATTGGATATAAGATCTTTGTTTCGGTTAAACGGTGTGGCATCCTCATTGAGTTACTTCCAGCTGAAACATCTGCCATTTGCACACCTTGTATTTGATGTAGGGCTGGTCCGAATACCATTTTTTGAGCTTCGAAGCTTCGGTAGTGATCAACACCGAATATTTGAAGCTTCGGAAGGAGGGGGCTGAACATATTCTTCTCTCTAATAAAGGCAGGAATCTCTGTGCGTCTGTCTGTCTCTTTGCATTTTTATTATGTCGAGAACCGTTCATCCAATCGACTTCACACGTGGCGGGTGTGTTGCTGCGGACCCAAGGGAGTGTCGCATTTTGGTGCAATATGGACACGCAACATGTTCAGAATTATTAAACCTTTAATAAACTGCAGAACAGCGCGAGCCGGAAGCGGCGCGCCTCACGCGGGCAGGGCTTATATGCTCCGAGAACGGACACTGCACTAGTGATACAAAACACACAGGTCTGTTAAGAGCAATAATAACAGTGCTTAATTTGTAAATTGCGAGGTCTCGGAACAAAACGGGGTAACGGATCCGGCATGTGATTAGAGGATGGAGAGGACCAATCTTTAGTGATTGAAAGCGTGCATCAGTTGCTTTTATAGGGTTCGTATGGTCATGAAAAACCTGGAAAAGCTATGAAATTTTAAAACAGCAATTTCCAGGCCTGGAAAAGTTTTGTAAAATTCATGGAATTTTATTTCACAAATCTCTGTATAATAGAGTTATAGTTGATCAGGTCCTGAATTTGTGTGTATATCGCATAGTTTTACTCATTCCCGCAGCTTTCAAGTTTATAATGAATGAAATTCCTGCAAACATTTATTGAATATATCATGTAGGTTAGATGAGTAAATAAATCCGCACAAAATATCATATTGAATCAGTCATTTGAAAACAGCGTGAGTGATTCAGCTGTACCGCGTCTTCTCTCTTTCACTCTCTCAATTCACATCGATGCATCTCGTCTGCACTACAAGAGCTACTGCACGCTGATCCAAGACTTTCGCTCGCATCTCGGGACAGTTGACAGAACTGTCACTTGCCTAATCGGGTCATTGTTGCATCGTCACAAAAATGTATAATTTGCACATCTTTTTAAGGCGTTTTAGCGCTCCAGATGCCGGTTTCTGTGAGCTCAGAGTCACATCCAAAGCGCACACGTATAAAGCTGGCTCGCGAGTATCATATTGAGTTATTTTTCGTAGTTTGTTGAGTTTAAAGGCCAAATACACACAAAATGAAGTCAACATGGCTGTCATGGCGAGTATCATCACACAGTCGGTTTTGTCTTGAGTGGCCTAAATGTAAACATTTGAGAAAGAAAACGCATGCATCGCATTCGGTCTTATGATAGCAGAGGGTCCATTCACGTCGCGTCTTTTGCTTAAGTTCGTTATTTCAAATGTAGATGTGCGGCAAGCGCGCTCATGATAGAAAATTTTTCATGAAATATATGCATGCTATAGGTTAGCACGAACGTCTTTCATTGGCGAAAGGTCTGTTGTTGGTGCAGATGTTCAGCCAGGCGGACAAGTTGAGAACCGTTTCGCGGGGGATGCTAGGTGTTCGGAAAAAGAAAAGGATGTTCGAATTGCAAAATTGAAAATCGAATGCCAACCCACCGAACAAATATTTGAATAATCGAATATTCTGGTCCAGGCCTAATTTGATGTTCCCTATAACAAGCACAAATGTTGACAGATAGAACAGACTCCCATGATTCACCTTGGTGGCGATGATTTGAATCCCTCACAGCAGATATCAAGTTCTAAAGCGACTGCTATGAAGAGCAGATGACTTTGGCATGGTGATAAAAAAAGATCCGCAAATGCATTTGTTGACTGTTCCAGCAGAGGTTTTGAGGGAATAAAATGATGAGCGTGACAGATTTTCACATTTCCAAATACTGAGAAGTTCACACAAGCAGAAGCTCATTTTTGAGGTTAGTGACTGTGGGAGATGATATGTGGCTATACAAGAAACTCCAATACATGATACGAAACTCTATCAACAAGCAGCTCATCCGCTTGGATTTATTATCTCTCCATCGAATTACGCTTTGTCATTTTTATGGCTCTAGTCAGACCCGCATACAGTCAATCATAAGAACAATTTATCACCTGCTCGACGGCCCACTTTTTCATTGGGTTTGCACGGCTGTTCACCAGAAAGGAGAAAATGTATTACCCTAGCCTATTTCATATCAATTTTTAACGATTTCCATTTGTAGTGCCTTTATGCCTATATATTTTAAAGAGCAATAGCTGCAAAATACCTCTCTTAAAATAGTGCCTCCACTGTATCAAAGAACGATTAGCAGTTGAAAAGTTAAGGCAACATAAATGGAGCAACCTTAATGAGAATCTTATTTGCAGTCTGACTCCACTCTGGGTTAAAATCCACCATTAGCACCAGATTTGTTGTGTGCGTTTAGCCGACTGGTCAGATTGCACTGACAGATTGTGCTCAGACCATCTGGCGGGCCAGCGTTGAGGCCACCTCATAACGTTTCTCACACTTACTTGCTAAGTTAACAGGGATGAGTTTGAAAATAAAACCAGGCAACCCTTAAAGCTGAGCTTGAACTTTTTATGACAGCCACAGGCGAATTAGATCTATTTCAAGATGCCATCTGATTTACAAAATGCTGTTAAATCTGAGCGTCTGTATTTAAAGATTAAGATAAAACTTAACAGTCTTTATTCGAGTCAGATTACCATCATTGTAGCTCCCTAATAGACATTGCGCAGAGCAGTTGGAGTGAAAAAAGCAAGTTACTCTTCCAAGCTTAATGGTTTTCCTATATTTTGAAAAGGATGTTTGATTCCTCCAGTGGCCTCAAAACTTAAATGAACTTTGTAATAGTATGCGCTGAGTACAGCTGTTGTGGGTTTGAGAGTGTGTCCTGAACAAGTGCGTGCCTGGGATATTTGTCATTATGCCAGACATTGGTTGAGATCTTCCTACCCGGTTTATAGAAACCTATGTATGTATAGTATATTTAATAGGCAGAATAGGTTTGTTTTGACTGGCGGTTTTACGGATAAAGCTGTTAAGCAACTGTTTACTCACAATAAAGCTGTTCGATCATGATGCCAATTTGTAGGCCAGTGCGGAATACTGAGGAATTTCGAATGAGTTTTAATGAGTATAGTGGTTTCCAGTTTATGAGAACCATGAAAATTAAAGGGATAGATCATCAAAAATGAATTCTGTTGTCATTTACTTACCTCATGTTGTTACAAACCTGTATGACATTCCTTATTCTGCAGAAAACATTTTGTCCATACATTGAATGTCAATGGATTGTTTTGGACCCCATTGACTTTTGTTATATTGGAAAAAAAGAGTTATAACATTCTTCAAAATATAATGATATTTAATGTAAAATTACTTTGCAATTCATGTTTGTCTATGGTTCTATAGTATCATGGCAAAAAGCTAATGGCTTGTTTTCTGATATCTGGCGGTTATACACAGCAGTTTGTTCGGGGTGTCCCAAGGCGAACATGTTATCTCAGAGATTTGCCCTATAACAGACTGTGTTTACATCACGGCTGCCTATCAGCATATACCAAGATGACCTTAAAAGGAGTCGCTAAGATAGGGTGCATGAGACACTTCCTGCAGGAAACTAATCAGTCAGTAGCCTTTAAGAAGATTTACTGAGACTTAAGACGTCCTAATAACGTGCAGAGATACGGAAACAATGCCAGAATGCTGGATGTAATTAATCTTACTGTAACTAACCAAAGTGGAAAAGATGCTGCTGTTGTTGATGTTTACTGAAACATCACAGCAAAACAGAGTACAAATACAGAAGGAATGTAAATTTGATGATTTAATGTATAAATTTAAATTGAGTATAATCAAGATTACATATGGCAAGGTGGATGTTTTCCATATGCATTTTTTATGCATTAGCAAAGTATTTAATACGGTTTTGTGTATGTATATATCAGTATATATCAGAGTAGCAGTGCTCAGGCTAGATCTGGATTATAATTTTGTTTGTGCATCGATTTAGTGTTAGATATACACTGCAAAGAGTGGTGTGTATTTTCTACCATTATTGCACTACATTATCAGTCTGTATCCTCTTCATTGGCAAAGCTTTAGGATGTTCTCCTAAATAGTAGAAATGATTGGCTGTAGCAATTTTTTCCTAATGCTCTATGATGATTTCTGTCTTCTGAAAGTATTGAACTGCAATGGCATTTGCATAAATTGTCTCTTTAGAGGACAGAGAATTTCTAATTATGCTGATGCTTCAATTGAATTTCTGTGAAGGTTAGTTTTAATCATTTGCCTCTGAGCTCACGGGGCACGTTTTTTCTCTTTTTTCTGCTTTTGTGCACAAAAAAACCCAACTCTTTAAATAACAGTTTACTATTTTTTTTACTGTTTTTATCATGATGCAGTGCACTTATTTTGGATTAGATTATTGTGTTTATTTCACAGCACTGAGCTAGAAGTGGCAGGAAGCCACATTGTCTGAGGACGTGTTGTGTAGTACCTTAAATTACAGCTTCGTTTTGTTGTTCTGTAGACTGAAGAACAAAGAGAACACTGATGTGTGGCTTCTTGAAATATTAAAACATAAAACAGTAGAGAAAGAATAGAGACAACAAATAATTTATGGCAAAAATAAGGCCCAAGAAGACACACAAATAATGCCTTTTAGCTTGGTCCCTTGAAAGTACGGGCCCATATAGCCATTGCACTCCTCAGAAGTGAAAGTTTTCCCCAATGTTGAGACTCTTTTTCTTCCTCTTTTCCACTGCACAATGATCTTATGGTTCTGTGCACATTCATGGAATTTTCACTTGGAAACTTTTTTTGAGCAGAAATAAATTCTCTGCTACAGAGTCATTCATGCAGAAGTGGGCAACCATGCAGCTTTATTTCTTATCAGCACCACTCAGGATCACTCTTCATATGTCTATGGGCAACATCCTGTTGTTGAGGGAGAATATTTGTAACAGTGCAATGGAAACTCCAAATCTGAGATAGAAAATGTAGGGTAAGCACTTATTTGTATGTGATTGTATCAGTTTGCTGGATGTTTGAGCTGGCTGCATTTCAGGAAAATGGAGTGCAGTTGTCTATCAGAAGTAGACATTGCATGTGTTACACTTATCATGGGTGGGGTTAATTATATCTACAGCTATCCAAATTGGAGATTCCAAAATGACGGCAATAGAGTTGACTGAGTGAGAGATATTTTCAGCAGTTGAGGAAATACTATTCCCCTCGTAAAACTACCCTCATTAGTGAGTTTACATTGTATTCTCTCTGGGCAGCAAAGGCTTAAATCAGATAAGCGTCATGCAGTCGGGTCAGGACATTAGGAATTGTCAGGCACGCACATCTGGATCAACCAATGCAAAATGTATGCAGTGTGTATAAATCCTAAAAGTATAGGGAGGGTTGTGTTACTGTGGTTTTCTCTACTCTAGATTTATGGATTAGCTTAAATGCGCCAACATCTTGACTTGACTCTGTTGAATGCACACTTTATCGATTGTGCCAGCGTTTCCTGCACCACTTTTTTGCTGAATTTGCAGTTTTTCAGCAAAATAAGCCCTATTTTTTACCTCAGTTTGCCCTCCAAATTGAATGTTGTGAGGTAAAATGGCCTGCTCCTCAAATGTCTTTCTATCATCCCCCTGGGCTGGACTGCATGTAATAACACTAGCGTGGCTGGTGTAGATCGTTTCACAAACTATTGAGTCTTGTAAACCAGTTATTTTTAGTGAATCAAAACCATACAGCACAACCAGTGTAATTCTAATCAAAAATATGTGACTCTTTTGAGTAGGTCCTTGATGAATCATTAAAAAAAGCTGACAAGCTTAGAAGTTTGAATCAGTCTGAATCCAATGAACAGTTTCTGAATCAGCATCAAGTTACCGTTATCTCACATTACCATTTACCATTTACCATTTAAATGGACATTGTAACTGAAGAATACCCTTATGAATCAGATACTTATTTGTATTTGATACCCAGCCCTACTTTCCGATACTTCTAGCTCAAGCTTCACTTGTAAACATGGCTCTTTCCCTGATTAATTTTTTTTTTTTAACTACTAGGCATGTTAACATCCGATTGACAAACTAATGATTCTTATGAAATGGTCCTTTTTAGTGAATCAAAACCATGCGGCACAACCATTGTAGTTCAATTCACAAACAAATAACTCTTTAAGTCATTTTGATGAATCATTAAATAAAGCTTAGGAGTTTGAATCAGATGAATTCACTGATTTCAAATGTAGCAGTTACTGTATCAACATCAAGTTACCATTACCTCACATCACCATTATTATTTACCATTTAAATGCACATTGTGAATGAAATGTACCCATATGAATCAGGAAATGTCTATTGGTTCCCAGCCCTACTTTACAGTAAGTCTTAGGTTGCCTCATAAAAGAATGGATATTAACCCTCTGGAGTCTGAGGGTGTTTTGGGGGCCTGGAGAAGTTTTGACATGCCCTGACATTTGTGCTTTTTTCAGTTGCTTATAAAATATAAATAGCTAAAGTCTAATAACACTGTAAACAGCACAAACTGGGCTACAATAATATGTTAGCAGCATTTATGTACATTATTGTGTTTTTGAGAAAGCAACGTTTATGTGTGGTTAGTGAAAAACTACAATTTTGAAGTCACTGAAATAAGGCCATAAAACACATACAGAACATTTGTTCACAAGACTCTTGAGAACTGGATCTTGTAGCCTAGAATTTTTGCTTGAAAATTATGTGAAAATCATCTTGTTTACTCGCTCACAGAAAACAATATATTGATTCTAATTTTTAAAGACATGTTTTGTGATCGAAAGCCTATATGCGAGGGCGTCGCAATGGCCCTGAATATTAAAGTGGTTCGCTTTATTTGAATACTTCTGGCTCAAGCTCCACTTGTAAGTGTGGTTCTTTCCCTTATTTATTCTTTTGAAACTGGGCATGTTAACATCAGATGTGTCTGTAATCTCCATCCTTAATCAGTGTGGCCTCCTGGGCCTTGAAGAAGCGCCAAGCAGTTGAAATGTCACTGCTGGTTAGGGGTGGGAATCGCAGGGTACCTCACGATACGATATAATCACGATACATGGCTCACGATAACGATAATATCATGATACAGCGATTCTGCGATAATCGATATATTTCTAGAAAATCCTATAATGATATATCGCTATATCTGTCTAAACAAAATGCCTGTGAAAAGGTTAAGTGCAAGTTTTCTTTCTTTATTCAAGTCCAAACTGTTAGAAAACAGCAAAAAAAAAGTTCTGTAAATCAATTTTAACATGTTGAGTAAATTAATAATTTTATTCTTGGACTTATTAAAAGCTTACACTTTTCTTTTTCTCTGTGTGTAAACAAACACATTTAACTGCTTAACTTATATAGCCTCTCTCTCTCTCTCCATGTAAATAAACCTGGTACATTTCAAAATTTACCTGGAGTGCTTTCTCAACCTTTCTACTCCTCTCATCATAAAAACGGAGCCCCGCACTGAAAAATAGCCGTTCACAATCACATCGCGTCTTTTGCGCGCTCAGGTTGGTTATTTCAAATGTAGACGCGCGGCAAGCGCACACACACTGCACACTTCTGCGCCGCATTACGGCTCTGACAGTGTTTTGTCTCGTCCTCCATGCCATAGGTGCAGATTTATGTTTCTGCTGGTCCACGCTGATAACTGTTCCGGGGCAGTTTTTTAGTTTACATCTCCATAAACATGTATATATAGCAGTAGAGCTAATACAGTGGCTGGAAATCTGTTTATCATTCGGTTCCTCGTGCTTCCCCATCTTCATAGAGAACGCGCTTCATAGTTGCTCAGAGCGCTCTTGGAAAGAAGCTGGAAATGGCGCGGCCGCGATTTCCACGCATTTTTAGACGCTGAGAGCAGGAAAATGTATTTAGAGCACCTTATTGTATTAATTAAAATATCGATATTTGGCGCCAGATATCGATTATCGTATCGCATGGAGAAGGATCACGATATATCGCCATATCGATTTATTGTCCCACCCCTACTGCTGGTAAATCATGAAGGATTGTGAGAGCTCTGTCCAAGTCGCCTCTGTGGAAAACCAAGATCATTTTATTGTTTGAAATACGCTGCGTTTGTTTTTGCAAGTGTTAACGCTTCTGGCATATCTGCAAATGGGGAAAAGAGCAACAGAATCTGACTGCTGAATAGAAGTACACACCCTTGTTCCGCTGCTATAGCCACATGATATCATGTGCTTTCCTGTGGTTGCATCAAGATCTTTTACATCCTCCCACGGTCCACGGAATGTCCACATTTGTTTTAGATGTCCGGGCAAGCGGATGGGCATCGAATGCTCCACATTTTCGCCGAGTGAGCAGGAGCAAAGCGTTTCCCAAACAAGAGGGGATCTTCCTGAGCAGGTGATGAACTGGTTCCTTTGGGGAGGTCAGTGCTTGCATGGTGCTCAGATGGTGTGCGTCCCGAGCCGTGAACCCCCACTCTCACCCCACCTGTTTACTGCAACATTCCCTCTCTGGCCACTTAGACGGCGTATGTAAACTATTTGAGTCTGAAGCATGCCTTTGCAAACATTTGTTGTTTCCGCCTAACTCGCTCTTTTTAAATTCCTCAGCCTTTTTTTTTTAGGTGAAGCACGAGTATATATTACAGATTTATGCAAAACTCTCACTGTTTTAATTTGTGGTAGTGTTGACACTCAGTCTCAGAGGAGTGATGAGTCTTGCACATGAAACTGAAGATGTTTATACATAAGGCTTCTCAGTACAAGCTGGAAAATTCTCTCTGTTTTATAATGGAATTTATATGAATATTTTGATTACATAAGAATATTTGGTCACACTTTATTTTAAGGTCCAATTCTTTCTATTAACAAATCGTTAACTATGACTTTTGCCTGAATAACCTCCTCATTTGCTGCTTATTAATAGTTATTAAGTTAGTTGTTAAGTTTAGGTATTGTGGATTAGGGATGTAGAATTTGGTCATGCAGAATATGTGCTTTACTAAGTACTAATTACTAATAAGCAGCCAATATGTTAATAATAGGCATGCTAAAAAGCAACTAGTTAGTGAAAATTGGTCCCTATACTAAAGTGTTACAGAATATTTTTCTATTGTGAAACACAAAAGTCTTTGAATAGGGACTGGAGAATTATTGCTTCAAAAAGGCCACAAAAACACCATAAATGTATTATAAAAGTGGTTCATATGACGTTATATGTTATACTGTAAGTCTTGTCTTATAAATCCAACATTTTACATGAGAAAGTGACTGAAATTTAAGTTTATTCACTTAAAATTCTTGACATCTTGGCCTTTTTATTATTTACTTATATATATTATATAAACATATTTAAATTATACACTACTGTTCAAAACTCTGGGATCAGTATTTTTTTAATTAATACTTCTATTCAGCAACGATGATTTGAATTGATAAAAAGTGTCAGTAAGCATTTAAAATGTTATAAAAGATTTCTATTTCAAATAAATGCTCTTCTTTTGAACTGTCTATTCATTAAAGAACACTGAATAAAATGTATCATGGTTTCCACAAAAAAAAATTAAGCTGCACAGCCATTTTCAAAATTGATTATAATAAGATATGTTTCTTGAGCACCAAAACAGAAAAATTTCTGAAGGATCATGTGACACTGAAAATTCAGCTTTGCCTCACAGGAATATATTACAGTTTAAATTATAGTGAAACAGTTGTTTCAAATTGTAATAATGTTTCACAATATCACTATTTTCTACATAATTTTGATCAAATAAATGCTTTGGTCAGCATAAGAGACTCCTTTGAAAAAATTTGAAGTGTGGTAGTGTGGGAATGTATAGCCATAGGTTTGAAACAGCACATGATGACAGATTTTTCAATTTTGGCTGAACAATCCCTTACAATCAGCAAACAAGGAAAGCAATAGTTGTAGAAAGTTGATCCAGCCCTGAAAGTAGCTTTCCCTGGTCGACCTCTCACCTGCAGAGTCTGTCCAAACACTGACTCAACTGTTGTCTGTTGTCTCAGACCGACACACATCATCAGTGACCCTCGTGCATGGCCGTTCTGCATTACCTCTGTGGATCTGGCATGAGGATGAGCATTAATCTGACATCAAAGAAACAGTGAATTACAGTTCCTGAAAACAGATCCAAAACTCTTCCTCAAACAGGCGAGTCGGTTAAACACAATATAAATCATACTGAGAGTAGACCCTCTCTCGTTTACATTAGAGACCCTTTTGAGATTCAAAAGCCCGGAAGACTGTCACAATACTGTTCATGTTAATTAATTTACTCAGATGAACAGGTTCTCTGTTCCATTTTAGTGTTGCTGAAAACCTCAACGTCTGTGTGCTTGGCCGTTTTCCAAATGAAAGGCTTGCATAAACAGATATTTTCAGTGTTTGAATAACTGTTCATGGATTGATTGGGTTTGTGGTCCTGATTTAAAACTCTCTGTGATAGTTCATCATTGGTACTGAAGCAAAGCGAAATGTGCTGGAGAGAGAAGGCATGTTTTATTTTTTTTGTGTTGCTATAGAGCCAGAAGTGAATGTGGCCTGTATTTGCACATTTGCAAATGAAAAGAGAGAAGTGGTTGTGTAGGAACATACCTTTTTGTAGACTGTACTTATATAAGCTGTTTTTAGATTGTATTCAAATCTAATTATGAAACTTAATTTGATTTAAAAAGAAAATTTAATTCATTTAAAAATTAAATGCATCTGCAACTCAAATGAACAATATTCAAGAAAAAAAATTATTTGACTGGAGCTAATGATTGATACTCATCCTACTTGTTGTTTCCTAGAATTCCCTTTATTATAAATATGTGATGACAAGAAATCAATCCACAATTACTGATACAAACTAACGTTATGCTTTAGCCAATAGTCATATTGATTTCATTTTTAAATGCAATCTGTTTTATAACAGATGCATGTGGCAGAGGTAAAGATTTTTATAACCGCAGGAACAACTTCAGCTCCAACTGTTCAGAGCAGCTAGTTGCACTACACAACATGGCTTTTGTATAAGAGTGCAAACAAAAGGCAATTAACAAGAGATGCTATGGGGGGCCAACGCTGTACAATAGACAATGAGAGTTCAGGGGTTTTTGCTTGGCTTGCTGTTTTAGCACTGACTGTATCTTGAAGAGAGGAGTGAATGCTGCTACCGGGTCTATTATGCAGTTTATAGGCTTTCTGCTGCTGGTTTAGTCACTGCTCGCTGAGAGCTTGATTCTATGGAGACTGAGATATTCTCTTGTTTACTCCACTTATTTTATTTTATTTTATTTATTATTTGGGTATATATGTTTTAATATGTTATATAGCACTTTTTTAAATTAGATTATTGTGTGTAAAAGTTATAATTACATGATAAGCATGCTACATTTCCAAAAAAAAAAAAATTCTATTGCAGCATTTTAGACTATACACAGGGAAACACCATGTAGATTTTATTTTTTTATAATTAATTTATTTTATTAATATATTTACATGTACAACATTGTTGTAAAATATAAAACCGTAAATTAATTTTTAACAGAACTTGAGGGTTAAAATTAGTTTTTGTTATATTTTTTCAAATATTTCATAATTTCTTAAAATAACCTTTTCAAAATTACCAAGATGTACACAAAAACTTAAAAAAAAAATGTACCAAATGTTTATTACATTTATGAAATGTAACAATACGAAGAGTCACCCCCAGGGTGCTCTTTTCACCTACCCCGTTGCATTCTGGGGCATTTCTTTTGACCAGGAAGTGAGGAGGATTATGTGCATATCCCTGCTAAATCAACAAGTCTCCAGCGACTGTGGGGTGGCATTATTCAGCTGTCAGCCAATCCGCACCTCGCTGCTTTGCCACACAATTCACGTGCTCAACAATAGATGTTGTTTCCAGCACTGGGACCTTTTAGGACTCGAGCATCTGAGAGAATATACGAGTTAATGTCCTTTAGACTTCAGCTCACTCTCGATTTTATTAAGCCTGCTCAGGGATTTAGCCCAATTCGCCTATGCATTTGTCACAGCCCATTATTTAGAGAAACACACAGGCCGCTTATTTCATGTATTTCATACTCTAATCCATCATCATAAAGACGTCATCAGAAATCCAGACACATCATCTCATATTGTTTTAATGTCACAAGTTAGAGAAAAGAAGGTTTCTTTTTATGTTTCAAGGCGCACGCTTGTACTGCCACCGCTCTTGAAGAAGGCTCTGGCTGAATTTACAGTCCTAATTAGGATTAAGGAAGAGGTCAGTGTGCTTGTACTAGAATGTGAGGCATTTGCAATGAGCGGGGATGACGCCATCTGTGCTGAAAGCAGTGAGCGGCTAATTCTGGAGCTGAGTGCGACACGATTTACAGATTTCGGCTGGAGCCTCACGGCGAATACGGGATCCTCCGATCAGCCGATTTGGTGAGCTAAATTAGGGCCTTTTATCGCTGACGGAGGAGATAAGCGCAGTTTAAATAATGTGTGCATGTATGCAAATGCATTTCGTATCTCTGATTATCAGTTTCTGTGGAAAGCAGTTGTTGAAATGGCATCTGAGAGCCACGAGGGTGAAAAATAAGCCTCCAGTAGATCTTTTCGGGGGACGGTCAGTGTTCCCAGCTGCCCACGAATGGGACGGGAGGAGATGCACAGCTCTGACTTACCTGCAAATGCAACCAATTAGTATGCCACGCAGTCTCTGCCTGCTGTTGACAGATGCTATAAATAGCAAAGGCTTCTCCAACTGTAACCTGTTCTCACCCCTGTGGAAAATAACTCATGGTCTTGTTAAGTACAACTGCCCTCTGTATAATCACTAACCTGCGTTGGGAGATGTTCAGTGATGATGGTTTTAACCCTCATGTTCTGTGCGGGGGTCTCTGAGACCCCAGGGCCATTTTGATAGCTTGAAAAGCACTGACATATCAGATTGATACTTCATGGCTTTTCCTATGCATGTAAAAAAAGTATATTGAATTACTTATGTTTGGGGTCTCCGGGACTACAAAAATTTTTCAGACTGGTGTACACACTTTAAATTTATTTTTTATTTTTTATTTATCTTTTATCTATCTTTTATTTTATTTTATTTATTTTACTTTATTGTATTTTTTATTTATTTTATTATATTGTATTTTATTTTATCTTTTATTTTTTTATTTTGTTATTTTATTTTATTTTTTATTTATTTTATTTTATTTATTTTTTATTTGATTGTGTTTTTTCATTTTTATTTTATTTTATTTTATTTCATTTTTTATTTTATTTTATTTTTTATTTTTATTTTATTTCATTTATTTTATTAATTATTTAATTTTTATCTTTTATTTTTTATTTTGTTATTGTATTTTTTTTATTTTTTTTATTTTTTATTTTATTGTGTTTTATTTCATTTTTATTTTATTTTATTTCATTTTTTATTTTATTTTATTTATTTATTTATTTTTATCCACTTGTCCTATGTAGAATTTCAGGAATGCTGGAGCATCTCGGACCAAAGGCAGGAAAACACCATGGAAAGATAGCCAGTCCATAGTAGTTTTTATTTTAAAATGTTATTTTTTATTTTATTTTATTTTATTTTATAAATTTAAATATTATTTTGGAATGTTTTGACATTCACTGTATTAAAAGATTAAACAGTAAATAAAATTTTAACAGAACCTAACATTTTTGATATATACATATATATTTTATCAAATATTTGTATTAATTTCCTGAAATTGTGCCACTCAAAAGTGATCTGCCTTTGTACTGTTGCTATCAGGAATGCTTTTGTTCTACCATCAGGCCCTGTCCTGATTAATTTAGTATTCATTCACTCCCACTGCCTGAAACTGTGTCACAAAATAAATGTTTCGATTGGTGTTCATGTGCACTTCAACCATGTGATGTTTGACACTAAACAAGGGGTCTATTTTTATTGGAAAAAAAGCACCGATATAATCAAGCCCAGTTATTTCATGTGACTGGAATGTGAGGTGGAAAGTATTCCTAATATGATATATCTGTGAAACTCATTTCCCTGTACTGTTTTTGAATGCTGGAGCTTCATGGGGAGCTTGTTTTTGCTGCCAAAATATAGTATTTCCAAATGCAATCAAATGAAGCCATACATCTTCCATCACTAAATCATACCTGACTGTCAAAATCCCAACTCATTTGAATCTTGTTGCCATGCAGAAGGGGCATAAAGGGATACAGGACAGAGATGTGGAATGGGAGATACGCACACCGGTCCTGTGAACTCCAGTCGGCTGGAGGACAAAAGGAAAGGGGGCCTCCTGCAGTAACTAATGCTGACGCAAAGTGACATGTACTCAGGCATACTGTGACACCGCTGCCCCTCTCTCACTGGCTCAACTCAAGCATAGTCTTTGACCTGGCTAGATCAGAGGGGAGCTTGGCTGGAGCCCTCAAATACCTCCAAGAGAGCTTATAGCATCCACACGTGAATGCAAAAATTACAAATGCAAAAAGCAGAGCCTCTGGTGACAAGTGAACTGTCACAGACCACCAAATTTAGAAGTAATGTAAATGAATCCTGTTGCATGTGATAGTGCAACCTAGTCTAGTCTACCTAGATTTACCTCATCCTGCTTCAGGATAGCTTTCATCCATCTTTAATTTGTTAAAAAATCATCTTTAATGTAAAAATAAGGCAAAAGTTCTTTAAATTATTTAATTTGGATCATTTGTATTAGTGCTGTCAAATTTAGAGCGTTAACGCAGGCGATTAATTTTTCTAATTTAACATGTTAAAAATATTTAACACAGGGGCAGGGCTAGGACTGGCCACCCCAGTCACAACTGCTGCTTCTGTCTCTTTTTTTCTTGACAAGAATTACATTTATTTAGATGCAGAACGTGTGTTTATGACCACATCAAACGGGAGACTTCTCAGATGCGCACTCCACTTTGACTCAGCGATAGGCGCTAGTCAGACGAGCGCAGAAAACGGTACAGGTGACGAGGAGCTTCAGTAGAACAACAGTGAACTGCGGTCAGATGAGATGCTGTCAGGCCATATGTCAGTAAAAACTAATTTTCCTCTCCTGTCTGCCATTATACTGTGTTTGTAACGTGCTCTTCAATTGCATGCAGAAATGTGCCGTGCGCTGTATATCATTTCATATTAAAGTGCAATATAAAAATTTTGTGAGAAAATATGATGCATGTCAGATCTGCGTCACGTTCAGCAGCGGCAGCTCTTAAAGTAATAGCAGCCAAATATCCTAATAGCCCAGCTGCTGTGATGTCTGTTAATCAAAGAACAAAAGAAAAAAGAGGAAATCAATAACTTTTGTAGCTTTAAGGATTCATCTATATTTAATTTCGAATTTAGTGTTTGAACTTTATTCAATTTCTGTATATGTCCTACTTGCTGAAGGGCACAAGTAGCTAAATATGACATTTATTATATTGGGTTTATGTGAAAATTGTTTTAGTTAAATTAAAAGTTTTTTTTTTTTTTTTTTTTTACATCTAATAAATGTTAAAATTGATAGCTCTCATTTATATTGTAATGCTGAATGACTATAATCAATGGTTAAATATTAGGGGTGAAAAATCTATTTCATAGAGACATCAGTATTGATATCAGTGATACTCGCCACTAAAAAAGATGCCACTAAACAAGTATTAATAAATATACTGTCTTTATGTTGTTTCTGCATTAATTTGAAGATAGCAAGTGAAATTATTGCAATATAAAAGTATATTTAAAAACTTTAATGTTAAGTGAGATTAATCGCGATTAATTTCAGAAAAAAATGTGCGATTAATTAGTTAAAAAATTTTAATCAATTTACAGCATTAATTTGTATATGCATTTATATGTGTCATTTTAGAAATCTAAAAGTATCTATCTTTCTATCTATCTATTAGGGATGGGCATTTCAAGCAAAAGTAATATTCGAAAATCCCTGGGAATTATTCGATTATTATTCGAAAATCGCACCCCTTCCCCGCATGCATGCACACACGTATAAGGCTAACGTTACACACCCATAACAGAGAGAGAGACCATTCACGCTTTTAATCTGTATGATTAAAAAACTTTTTAATTAAAAGATAGGCTATCTTAACTCAAGCCATATAATGATGAAACATGTAACATGCTGAAACATATTAATATAATAAACATAACAGAATGACGGCACTTATTAACATAGCAGTCTGTCGATTAGCATAAATCAACTGCTCATAAGGTATTAAACTGCTCAAAAAATATATTCCAATACTTTCTCTCGTAATTCTATCGTTGGGTAATTATACTGTATATTAATTGCAGGCATCAGTGAGGCGTTACTAATATCCGGGGCATTGAAACCGCTTTTGAATGCACGACCGTTTTACTTTCACTTTCGAGATTCGCGATCACGTTTATACTATGGAGCGGCAGAATTTACCACACATTTTACAAGATTAGATGTTTGTCAGAGGTGCTCAGGATCTGCAAATCATTCGCCATCGTCCTATCAGTCATCTCTCCTTACTCTGTTGCTGTTAAGTGAAATTGCATGTAATGAAATGTAACAGGCTACCACAAGCATGCGGCTAACAATGTGTCCCTTTAGTGGCTCCGTAGAACGCGTTATTCGTTTTCCGTGCCTTTCCCAGTACGGATTTAGCACACCTCTAACCCAGTCGGGGATATTTGTGGTCCGCACAGACCTCTTATTTGACATCGTTCTTAGTTGCAAGTCTACAGTGTGTGCGTGAGACAATGTGTTCTTCTGTTGTCTTTGACAGCTTTTAAGTGCGTTATTGGCAGCGCTACCCTCTGCATCACCACCGAAAACATGGGGAAATTTTTAGACAATAATCGCACAACCTATTCGATATTCTATAATAAAATCTACTAATCGAATATTCGAAAATCGTGACCCATCCCTACTATCTATCTGTGTCTCTGTCTAGATAGAGAGAATGTTTATATATTTTAAAAGGTCTATGTATACATATACTTTTTTGTATATACTGGATAATATATATAATATATAATATTTTCACTCAGAAATTGCTAATAAATTTCATAAAAATTACATTGAACACCCTAAATGTTACATTTTTACGGAGAAAAACTTTATAGGATTTTCTTGTAAAACATGCTCTGATCTCTGTTTTACTTAGAAATTTAAGTTTTTTTTAATATTTTTCAGTTTTATGTAGTTTTATATATATATATATATATATATATATATATATATAGCTAAAAAGTAGTATTTACATATTTTTTTAATATTTTTAAAATAATTTTGGGAATTATCACATATATAGGATCTATATGTTGACAGACGTCTTAAGCTGTTGCGTACCGTCTAACACTTGCTGTTTTCTGAGCGTCCCACCATGGGGGGTGTGTTTCTAAGACGCTGTGTCGAGTTAAAAATAGTCAAACTTTAAAAAGGTGTCTCAATTCCCCTGCTTTCTGTTTCATTCCCTTGCTCTTCGTCTGCTTGTTTTTGAACACAGGAACACTCCTTATGTAAAACTGTAAGAAATATAAGTATAAAAAGTGAAAAAATATTGTTTCACGTTTTTTGCACATCTTCACAAATAAAATGAACAATCCTCCTACTGTAGACCACAGGTCAGTGTTGTGTTTTCATCAGAGGTGCAGTTCAAGAGGAATGCCTGCTTGTTCTACAATTGCACTTTGAAGTGACGCCCAGTGACATTTGCTCAGCAGCTGAAGGAATATCAGAGGTATTTTCGTTGTGGAGGTTGCCTTATCTTTGCTGAACGCTACTATTTTTAGTCTTGGTGGAACAAGAAACAAACCCATTTCTTCCATGATAGAAATCTAGCAGTTCGCAACATTTAGAGTAATGGGTCTTTGGGAATATGTTGCGTAACAGAATCATTTTTCTCAATTGAATAAAAACGGAGAATACAGATAGATCCAACATGAGGTTACAGAAATGAACAAGATGTACAGCTGATGTAATGACTGTGTCTAGCTCCCTGAGGTGTCTTCCTCTCAGCTTTCATTATTAGATGTCTTCACTTGAGATTGGATGAAACTGATGAGTCTGAGGGCAGAGGGAGAGGTCATTACTGTCATTTCTCCAGCAACATGGGAGTTTTCAGACTGTAAGCGACTGAATATTCAACTTCAGACTTTTAAAAATTAACATTTTCTCTTTGTAATCTTATGTGCTTATGTAAAAGAGTCTTTGTTGAACCTTTTTTGACTTGTAACACCATGCAAATGAAACCTAAATGTGTAAATAAAGGAGATAAAAATGTAGACCGTTGAGGTCATTCGTTTGGGCAGCGTCAGGAGTGTAAGAGCCATCCACAGCTGTAAAAACACCACCATTACTGACTCAACGCTTAAACCTCTACAGTTTTGTTGATGCCGTTGTTTTCATGAGTTCTGAGAGGTCAGCTAAGCTACTTTCCCTGGAGCAGGTGGGATGTCCTACGCAGGAGATTATTTGTAGAGGGGGTTTAACACAGACATGTCAAGTACTGAGGTGACTGGCTTCACAAGGAGCCTTATCTCAACAGAAATGCTTCTTCAAATGGGATTTTCCCCTTGTAAATGTATGCTTATTAGAGAATATTGAAATACAGCAGGCAATACTATTTTTGCTTGGAGTAAAGTGACTCTTTTTTCATCCTTTCCTTTCCTTTCCTTTCCTTTCGATTAACACACTTATTTGTTCATTTATTTATTTATTTATTTAGAGATTAATAATCCAGAACTATTTTTCATGTAATATTGACAGCAAGTGATTTAATATTATGGGATTTTACATTTAAAATAAACTGGATAATTTTAAGGTGGTTACTATTAAAAATTCCTATAATAATTATGAATATAATTATATCATCATATAATAAGAAATATAATTTATATCATTATATAATAAGGAATATATATATATATATATATATATATATATATATAATGGTAATAAAACTTAAGAGTTAAACTGTGTCAGAACAAATTCATCTTGATAATGTCAGATATCTTTGATAGAAAGGTATGTAACAAAACATGGTCAGGTCAAAGTGTCAAATCAAATTTTTGATTTAATGAACTATAGTGTCCTGCAACCACTAATAAAAAAATATCAAAATATATCTATAAATTATAAAATGTATTGGGTCACCCCCTTCTAATGAACAGGTTTGACTACTTTAGTAATTTCCATGAGTACAAATCTTAATGTTTAAGCATATAATGATATGCTAGGGAATTGTGTGCTTCTAATTTTAAAGCAACAGTTTGAACAGGACCCTTTTCTATTCTAACATGACAATGCCTCTGTGTATAAGGCAAGGTTCAAAAAGAAATGATTGATTTAGTCAGTGTGGAAGAACTTGACTGGTCTGCAGAAATCCAAGTCCTAATCCAAGCTGAACACCTCTGGTGTGACTTTAAATGCAGACCTTGAGCCAAAAACTCATCACCAAACACCAAAGACTTGTACATACACTATATGGACAAACGTATTGGGACACCCCCTTCTTTAGAACAGAAAAAGGCACTTCCAAAACCGTGGAAACATAATGCATGTATTTAAAAATTGTATTTCCATCTCTGTTGCAACAGTTTTGGAAATGTGTAAAATGACTGTACCCATATGTACAAGTCATTGGTGTTTGGTGATGAGTTTTTGGCTCAAGGTCTGCATTTAAAGTCACACCAGAGGTGTTCAGCTTGGATTAGGACTTTTTAACTTTTTATGTATCAAATGATCCTGAAAAAAGTATCACAGGTCCCAAAAATATTAAGCAGCACAACTGTTTCCAACAAAAATATAAATGATTATAATTATGATTATGATTAATCATTTGATTATGATTATAAAGATTATTCAAACCATTTTACCCAGAGTTTGTGTGAATATGGTGTTGTGTTGGTGTGCATAAAGTGTTGCACATCAGTCACTATGAGTCTCTATGTCCATTAAGATGCTCCCTTAGGAGGCAGCTGCCTATATAGGCGGTAGGTAGCCCAATAAATTTTAGAACAGAGCCTTAATTCCTCCTGTCAGCGTAAAACAAAAACACATGCCAAAATGCCCATGAGACGAAATGTGAATTTAAAACACATTGTCTCCTTTGTTATTTCTCAATGGTTTAGAAATCCAACACTCACGTTTATACCATGCATCCACACAAGTGTTCGTACAGGCTCGGAGGGTGTTGTGTAAGAAACACACTCCTCAGCAAAGTCACACTGGGAATATTGCTGTACAGTTATCCATGTGTCAGTGGAGGAGGATTTGTGACGTCTTGCACATCATGAATTGTTCAGGGCTACAAACATGCAGAGCTGCGGGGGCAGAGCCCGAGTTCGACTCTCCATGTGATATCGCTCCTCCAGCTTTAGAATCTATTCCAGTTGGATCCGATCAACATATAGGAAGCACACAGCCAATCAAATCCCAATGAAGTAGACCGGGGATGTGTAATGAATGGCTCTTTGGGCATCTCTTTCTCAGCCAGTGAACAGCCTCCCCTCCTCCCCCCAGCAAAATGAATCAATGCTGCAGTTTAAAAATAACAAGGAATATTATCCACTTCATGCATTGCTGAGTGAACCACATGTGTTGAATGCTCTCTGACAGGCTGCATCGGAGCAGAATGTGTTTGGGCTTTTCTGCACGCCGGTCGCAGATCACGATGCAGGGTGTGGTGGGGTTTAAACTCTGCGCTGTGGAGGCTGTCCAAACAGCCCCATGATTCTGGCCGTATAACTCATTTCTCTGTGGTGTAATGTTTCTCCATAGACCGTCATGCTGAGTTAGGTGTCGATGCCAGGATTAGAAAATGGCCTCCTCGAATAAGGCGACCCCTTTGTTGACCTTTTTCACCATCGTGCACTATAATTCCAAGGTGGTCCATTTGTGCAGTTTGATGTTGATTACTTCAAAAAATAAATTTGGACCTTTGCCTCATTTTCTTTTAAAAATTGATTTAAAATGATTTAAGAGCACAAGTGTGAAGCTTATAATTTTTTTAAACCACTTACACTATTGTTCAGAAGTTTGGAGATATCTTTCAGTAAGACTTTTCTTTTTTTCCAAATGAAATTAATACTTTTATTTATCAAGGATGCATTAAATTTATTATAAGTGACTGTAAAGACATTTATAATGTTACAAGATTTCTATTTCAAAATCAGCATATTAGAATGATTTCTGAAGGATCATATGACACTGAAGACTCCTTCATCCTTCAGAAATCATTCTAATATGCTGATTTATAATAAATGTTGGAAACAGTTGTGCTGCTTAATATTTTTTTGGAACTTGTGATACCTTTTTCTTTGATTCTTTGAAGAATAAAAAGTTAAAGAGAACAGCATTTATTCGAAATAGACATCTTTTCTAGCAATATAAGTCTTTACTATCACTTTTTTTATGCATTTAACACATCCTTGCTGAATAAAAGTATTAATTTATAAAGAAAGAAAGAAAGAAAGAAATTATTGACCCCAAACTTTTGAATAGTAGTGTATATTGGAACACAAAATTTATATTTTGAATAAACACTGTTCTTTTTAACTTTTTATTTATCAAATAAAATCCTGAAAAAAGTAGAATCCTGAAAAAAGTATCACAGGTCCCAAAAATATTAAGCAGCACAACTTTTTTCCAACACTGATTATAAATCAGCATATAAGAATGATTTCTGAAGGATCATGTGAAAGTGAAGACTGGAGTAATGATGCGGAAAATTCAGCTTTGCTTCACAGGAAGAAATTCTATTTTAAAGTATATTAAAATAGATAACTGTTATTTTAAATAGCAATAATATTTAACAAAATTACCTTTTTTTTCTGTATTTTTGATCAAATAGATACAGCCTTGATGAGCATAAGAAACTTCTTTAAAAAACATTAAAAATCTTACTGATCCCAAACTTTTGAACGGCACTGTGTGTGTATATATATATATATATATATATATATATGTATGTGTATATATATATATGTGTGTGTGTGTGTGTGTGTGTATATATATATATATATATATATATATATATATATATATAAATTTTTTGTTAAAATTTGATATAAATTTCACACAAAATGTTTGTAAGCATTTTTTTCACGGTAAAATCATGTTAAAATGTATATTGTTTACATCTTGTGGCTATACTGTTGAAATATTGAGTATTTTAGTGTTTACAGCCCTATTCTGTTCCATTGTAAGTATCTCATTCTAAGCTTTTTTTTTTAAATTAAAAAAGAGGGATAAGCGGAAATTAAATTTTGTGCTTATCAACATTGTGCCACAAATGCTATCGATTGAGTTTAACAGCACGCAGATGCATTATGGAGATATGGAAATTAGGCTAAGTCAGGAAGCTCTCTCTCTCTCTCTATTATATTATTCAGTTTTGTAATGCCTACGATTTTACCGGGGCATTACACTAAGATTACTGAAGATAACCAACAGTTATGCCTCTAAAGGAAGAAGTGGAAGATTAAAGCTTGGCTAGGATTGTCACATCTCATCCAGCTGTGCTCTCCAAACAGGAGGAGAGAGGTCAGGATATGTAGGTCATAGAGCACCTGCCTTGTTTGAGAGCTCAATTATTCTTCAAATGGCATCAGACCACTGAGCCTTTACCCGACAGGACAGGGTGAGGTGCACGGAGGTGAACGTTACTGACACAAGCTATGGTTTTGGTAGCGCTGAGCACCAGCCTCTTATTTGATGATGTGATAGGACAGGATGTGGCAGGCAGAAAAAGGAGACGGGAGACATCGTCACCACTTCCTGGCAGTCTAGAGTGGCCAGTGGCCTTTGTGTCCTCCATATGGCTGGATGTGATTGTAAAAGAGGATGTAAGCATGTGTGGATGTGTTTGTGTGTGAGGTGTGTATGTATTGTTTTTTTTTGTTTTTTGGAAGCACATCCTGCATCCTTTCCCATTACATCATTGCACTGATCTGCACCTCTTCTTATAATTTCTGAATTAAAAACTAATATCTAGTCATGCCTAATTGATCTATTTGACTAAAGGAAATTGTGAAGACATTTTTTAATATTTTAAAGTATGGCATCCATCTCATACTGATTTATACACAATAAACAGCATTGTTTTAGCTCTTCAGTCTATGCAGTGCCTCAGACTGTCACAACTAAATACAACTAAAATGTGTGAAAATTTAGTTTGTGCATTCATATGCTGATTTCATCAGAGTAAACCGGTGTTGTTATTATCTAAAACTAAAACAGTTAATCTATGGTAATTGACATGAAGCTGAAATAGAAAATAAATATTAGCTGAAAAACTTAAACTTCTAAAAAATTTAATGAAAAGTAGAAATGTTGCCTTGGCAAATAACTGAAACAAGTTTGAAGTTGAAGTACTAAAACAATTAAAACTAAAACTGAAATAAAAATAAATGTGAGCTAAATAGAAATCATAAAAAACTAATAAAAAGACCAGAAGCACATAACAAAATTACTAGAATTAAGGGTGTGTGTGAGTATTTTCTGCACAATGTGAGTAGTAACATCCTGATTCACAATCAAATGACTCTAATGAATTGATTCTTTTTAATGATTTGGTCAAAAAGACTCATGAAACAGCCTCAAACTTACTCAGGAAATTGTCCAGAGCCATTACTAAGTTATTTTTCATTTGTGTCTGGTTCAAAATGAACTGAGAATTGTTTTTATGATGTACATTTTTGATTTGTGAGAATTACATCAATCTGTTTACTCTCTGGTTGTTCCTATGTCAATGTGTACAGGAAAATGCATATTCACAACACAGTTATCTTGTGTAATTTAACAATGGTATTCAGGATCAAAAAACATGGATATTTCTGACAGTTATGATCTTCTTATACTGTCTTTCTCACTTTTTTAGCGCACTTGTTACTGCAACATTTTTTCAATCAGATTTGCTGCTACGTCTGTTGTATTACTAGCCTTGTTCTGTGAATTCTCAAGAGCCTTGGCCCAAAATACAATCATCAAAGATTCATAAAAATTATCCCTAGCAATCAGATGGCCATTAAAATTTCAGTGCCCTGAATTTATGCTCTTTCATAAAAAAAACAATGTTTTTGATATTTATATGGCACAAAATTACCTTATACCAATAGTTGTTTATGAATGGCGTTCAATTGCTTATCCATGGTAGTGCTTAAAATGTGTTTAACCAACCAGCTTTTCATAGGGAGTTAGTCTTTAACCTTTTAAAGTGGTAGAGACAGTGATGAGGTTTATAGGTCACGTTCTATGCAAATATAGCAAGGGTTTTTCTTCCTCTGTGAACCATCATTACTAGATTCGTTTAAATTCTTCTAAACATTTTCTTGATGTTTGACAAAAACGATGAGACGCAAATTTCTAAAATTAGTACAAACTTCAAAGTTGACCTTTTTGATTTAGCATGTTTATTAGCGACTACATGAACTTAGCGAGCTCCCTGGCCTTCACTTTAAAGCAGTCAGCTGTTATTCATAACAGAACGGAGAATGCTTGTCAGTCTACACATTTATTTGTGGTGGGACGCTTTTACATCAGTGATGTTTGTTGTGAGAGTGAAACTAAAAATGGCTGGTAACATATCCGTTCACAGCTCACAGTGATGCGAAGAATGTGTGCTGTCAGAGTAGAGGGTTTGGTCGCTGGGCTCGACTGTTAATTGAGTTTCAGAAATCTTTAGAGAAGTACATTGGTACCAATATCACGTGTGGTTTAGGCCGTAACGACCCCCCAAATGTCAAGTTGTTAATTCAACATAAAACTGATGTTTGTCTCTGTCTTCTCATTGCAGGCTACATCGGCACCTTGGCAGTCATCCTCAAGACGACGAATGCTAAACCATGGGTCAATGAGTTTGAATGTAGGGCTGAGTAATTTGCTCTCCAGCAGTCGTTAGCTGCTGATTCTAACATTAAACAGGCCATTGGAACTGCTCACGAGCTCTTTCGTTTTCTCTCCCCATGCAGCGATCGAGCTGTCCTGCATGATAGAGTCAATCTCCACTACTAATCCCAGAATAGAATGGAAGAAGATTAAGAAAGGAGAGCCCAGTTATGTATATTTTGAAAAAGAAATAGCAGGTAAGCTATACAACACTCTACCGAACACTGTGCTGTACAACATATTGAGTAATACTTTATAATAAGGTTCAAGTTGCTAACATTCAGTTTATGCAATATTTAACATGCTTTTAATAATGTTGGTTAATGTTAATTTCTACATACAGCACTATTCAAAGATTTGGGGTCGGTAAGATTTTTGGATATTTTTTTTTTTTTTAAATCTCTGATTCACTTATTTGATCAAAAGTACAGTAACAACAGTAATGTTTTGAAATATTATTACAATTTAAAATAGCTGTTTTTGAACTAATTGTTTTTAATATATTTATTCTTGTGATGGCAAAAGCTGAATTTTCAGCATCATTACTCCAGTCTTTAGTGTCACATGATCCTTCAGAAGTCATTATAATATGCTGATTTGGCGTTCAAGAAACATTTATTAATATTATCAAAGTTGAAAACAGTTGTGCTGTTTAATATATTTGTGGAAACAGTGGGATCTTTTTTTTTCAGAATTCTTTGATGAATAAAAAGTTCAAAAGAACAGCATTTATTTGAAATAGATTTTTTTTTGTAACATAAAAAATGCTTTTACTGTCTATTTTGATCAATTTAATACTTCCTTGCTAAATAGAAGTATTAATTACTCTCCAAAAAAAAAAAAAATCTGACCCTAAACTTTTGAACAGAAGTGTATACCAAAACATTTTAACATTTTAATGAAATACAAATTAACAGTACTATAAATAAATATGATTGACCAATAAACAATAATATATTTATACATGATCCCAGATTAATGTCTTAAAAAACATGGTAAAACTAAACATGATACATTTCAGTTTGTTAACATTTATACTAACAGTCTAACAGTTAATGCAATATTTAACTTGAATGAACAATACCTTTACAGTGTTTATTATTTTTAAGTTAATGTTAATTTGTACATATATAATAATACATTTATAACAATTAGGGTTAAAAAATTATGAACAGTGAATAATGTGGTATTTCGTATATTATAAACTATTAATATTATATATTAGTTATTATAAATTAACATTAACCTAATTTTAATTTATGTTGTATTGTTTATTGTTAGTTCAAGTTAGCTATTGCATTAACTGTTTAACTTTTACTGATATCAAATTGAAACGTATTATAAAGTGTTCATGTGTTTAGTTTATTCAGTTAATGTTAATAAATTAAAACCTATTGTGTTTTCTCACATTCTCAGTGTTTAATGAGGATTTGAAGTTTTGGAGTATAATTAAGTCCCACATTTTATGAACACCACTTTGTATCAATGGTAGCAGCTTTTCATCCAATTATGTATCTTCTCACTTGTTTTAATTTTTTATAGGTGACTTGGAAAAGAGAGCGAAAATTCGAGAACCTGCGACCTTAGTCATTCTCAACGCAACAAGAGCCGACTCTGCTGATTACCGCTGTGAAGTCACTGCCCCAAATGACCAGAAATCCTTTGATGAGATTTTGATATCACTCACTGTAAGAGGTGAGGGTTCCACTCAAATAATTCTACATCAATTGATTGCTCAGTCCACTAAGTGTTCACCAGCCCAAAAGTGAGTATTTAGTATACATACTTCTCAGAGGAATTTTGAATTTGTTGGAGACATAGCATTGTTAGTACTTTCCAACTGCTACGATGTAACATAAGACAGAGCGGCGGGCCAACGCACCCACCCTTGGCACACATTTGAGGATGCTTGCAGCTCTAACTCTACAGGGCGTGTTCAGGGCTATATGAGGAAACCTCTGAAACTGCATCTGAGTTTAATCAGGGGTCTAAAAGGGGAAAGAGCAGCATGTTCAGTTGGCCAGGATGCTTGCAGTTGGAGTGACTAAGGTGTATGTGTGTGAGGATGCTTTCTCTTCTCTGAGATGATCTTTTGTGTGCCATGCAGTCAAGCCCGTCGTGCCCAGATGCTCAGTACCCAAGTCTGTCCCGGTAGGCAAACCAGCAGAGCTGCATTGCTTGGAAGATGAGGGCTACCCGAAGTCCCAGTACCAGTGGTTCCGCAACAAGGAGGAAATCCCGGAGGATCCCAAGAGCAGCCCAAAGTTCTTCAACTCCTCTTACACCCTGAGCGGAGAGATGGGCACTCTGGTGAGTTCAGAAAAAGAGGCGATGGGGTAGGCGTAGAGATATTTTTGGGGAGCCAGTTGATGTGCGATGGGCTCAGCCATGAAGGGAAATCTGCTGGCCTCATTAGCACATTCCAGAGTGCCATTCTCTGCCATTTGTAATCTGTCCCCTCGTCAACCTTCACACCACTTTTTAAAGTCTGACCTGCACTGCAGTACAGCCTCTTCTCCCCGAGGAGACAACCTCTGAAGAGTTTACTGTGTGTCCTTTAACATCTGCAAGAGCCTCGTTCAACACCTCTGTCTTACTTTTATAACATACACAATTATTAACGCATACACAAGTCAGAAAGATGCTTCTAGGTTTCAATTTTTTGATGAGAAGTTCCTTTAAATTTAGTTAATACTTCATGTCATATTCATTCATTTTATTCAGTTTTGGCATCTAATTTTAGGTGACTAAAATTTTTTAGTTGATGCAAGATTTAAAAAATAAACCAAATATTTAAACATTAAGACGTGCAGTGAAGAATTAGCGCTGAAAAGGCGTTGACAGTTATTTTTGCGCCTGACCTTATTGAATATGCATTTGTAGGAGTTTCCCTTTCAGACGCAAAATTTATGGGAGGAGAGTATTAAAATGAATCACGCAATGTGATTTACTAATGTTTGTGCTCGTCAAATTACTGGTATTTGCGCCATTATTTAACGCCTAAAAAAAGCATGTCTTAAAGCAGGCGCAAATTCTTGGTAGATTGCGCTGGTCATTATGGAAATGATCTGGCTGCGTCTGTGTTCTTTAATGTGCACATTGTCAGTAAATCACATGCAGAATTTTCCCCTCCCATCGGCACTTTTATGGAATTGCGCTCTAACGCTAATTTGCCCTGTTTCGTAAATCTGGCCCTTAGTATATTAATTTAAAAAAGTGGTCACACTTTATTTCAAGGTCCAATTCTCAACCATTTAAAAAACCATTAACTACAACTTTTTTCTCAGTAAACTCCTAATTTGCTGTTTATTAATAGTTAGTAAGGTAGTTGTTAAGTTTAGTTATTGAGTAGGATTAGGGATGTAGAATATGGTCATGCAGAATATATGCTTTATAAGTACTAATAAACAGCCAATATGTTAATAATAGTCATGCTAATAAGCAACTAGTTAATAGTGAGAATTGGTCCCTATGCTAAAGTGTTACCAAAAAAGTTTAGTCCACAGAAACATTGTTAGTTCATTGTTAATATCTTGCAGTGTTTTTTCCTAGTCGTGTTTTAACAATTATTAAATTATTTTAATTTATTTACAAATGCACAAAATGTTTAAAATGCACAATTTGAATAGAAAGTTCAAGAGAAATGGGTTACACTTTATTTTAAGGTGTGCTTGTTACAGTGTAATTAAACATTTAAGTACTGAGTAATATTAATTAACTACATGTACTTACTAAATGCTTAAAGTTCGGATTAGTGTTTGACTTAGGGTTTCTTGCATGTAATTATGCATAATTTATTGTTATTAGAATAGTAAGTACATGTAATGTGTAACAAGGACACTTTAAAATAAAGTGTTACCGAGAAATGTAATTAATATTTGTTACACTTACAGTAACAATTACAAATACAATTATTATTTGAAAAACTATTATAACATTCTCATTTTTTAATCAATTTAATGCATCCTTGCTAAATATTTTTTTTAAATCTTACTGAGCCCAAATATTATGCAAAATGATTTGTCAGCTTAAACCACTGTAATTTATGATCTTCAGAAATTCAGTGCGGTCAGGAAGGAGGACGCTGGAGGATACTACTGCAGAGCCAAGAATGAGGCTGGGTTCTCCGAATGTGGACCGCAGATGATGGAAGTTTGTACGTATTTTGATCGCCTTTTCACATGTGATAAGGACACCCAGCAAAGCCATGATATCACGCTGTGCCTTTTTTTTGTAGATGACATCAACATTGCTGGAATCATCCTGGGCGTAGTGGTTGTGGTGACGGTCCTTCTGTGTATAACAGTGGGCATCTTCTGTGCCTATAAACGGGGCTACTTCACCAGCCAGAAGCAGACGGGAAACAAGTAAGCACACGACTTTGACAGCGACTTCCGTCTGAGTCACACTCTGTCCCAGAGCAGTTTTGACTCACCGTTTTATGGCTTTTTTCCATTTCATCACTCAAGGAGCTTGAATGTTTCCAGCTCAGTCTTAACATCACATTTAGTCTGTTCAGATATACATAGTGGTGACTGCAGATGTAAAACTGGCAGTTTCTATTTTTTCTCCTCAGTTACAAAGCTCCAGCAAAAGGAGATGGAGTGGACTATGTCAGAACAGAGGATGAGGTATGGGAAAATAAAGAGATGTTATTTTTTTATTAAGGCTTCCAAGGGCTTAAGAATCTCCTGGAAAGTCTAGCAGTTTAAGACAGGGAATTATTTAAACATCCTTTACTCAATCGTCTCTCTTTCAGGGGGATTTCCGACACAAATCCTCGTTTGTCATCTGAGAGGAGGAAGACGGGTGATGGAAGAGATGCGGAATTACGTTGAAAGTTATTGGCGCTATTATACCTCGCAGACACAAATCCCCAAATGAGGACATTGACGTCGGAGCTGCCATTGCACGTGCCTCGCTTTACGGCACGTCCGTGACGACACAATTTGTATTTGCCAAAGGTGACAAATAATCATGTCTGATCACTGTTTAAAGACACTAGATGTTACTTGTTTCTTTAATTCAACTTTTACAGCCCCTTTTTACTAAAATTAGAACCCGATATACAGCAAGAAAACATTTTCCTTGAACTCTTCAGTCATTTTTAAAACATTTATTTTGTACTAGGTAAATTTATCAGACTATTTTTGATGGAATATATTTTAAAATGCCTACAGAATTTTTTTTTTTTTTTACTTTTTTAAATATTTGTAAAATACTAACCTGGAAGCCAGTACGTTTTTTTTTTTTTTTTTTATTTGGTTGTGAAAGAAACCATTTCCACCACCTCTGTTTTAGTCATTCAGCAAACAAATAATGTACCAGACCACTCGATGTGTGGATGTTTTGTTTTCCATTCAGATTTCAAATCCTTTCAATTGTATGTCCAGCGACACCGGCTTCAATCAAAGGTCTTATGTGCTTACTATACTGCTGGGATTTCATGTTAATAGTGAAAGGACGTTCCATGTTCATGTCTGTAGATAGTCTTAGACAGTTAGTATCTTCAGAAAAACACCAGCAAAAAAGCTGGAGAATATTTTGAAAGACCAGTGCTGCGTATCATTGATTTTAAGTGTCCTTCTATGCTAGCTGTTTATCTTGTATATAGTGAATATACTGTCTAGGTTGTTTATTTTTTTTTTTTATTATAATTTTTTCTTCACTTTCTCTCAAGCTACATCTTTTATTTTTCTTATTTGAGTGAGAAACACTCTCCATGTTACTTTTTAACATAACAGGGTTTGTTTGTTGGCTAACTGTACTGGTTGTATATAGATCCACTGTGAGCTACACTGTGCATAAGAAGTTTCTGGTTTACCAAACGTTGAATGAGGCAAATATGACACTCTTTCCATGGAAAAACTAATTGGTCATGGTAGAGAGGGGATCTGCCTTATTAAATACATTAAAAAACAACAACTTGGAACCATGTAAACTTACATTTTCTTCCATAAGGAATTATTATGGATAAATTTGGACTATTCACACATACTTTTGAAGATGTTAAAGAGTACAATCCGCTAAAACTAAATACTATTGATAATATTTTATGAGTAAAACCATTTTTTTATTCTGCCATGTTCTCAGAAAACTTCAACTAACTTCTGAAGAGAATCATAAATCATTCCTCTTAAGTGCCTTCCTCATAGACGGTGACAATAATGCAGGTTTCAATCGTTAAATGCTGTAGCAGTTAATTGGAATATGCAGAACAACTTTTCTAATTCACATCCAATTCATCGCTCTTAAACCAGGTCAATATTTAGAAAAGAACAGGTGTTTGAGAGGAATGATAATGTTCTGTGCTCACTGTTTTGGTCACACATATCTAATATGATATATATATTTTTTGTAAATAGACCTGTTGTTGTGCATTGATTTGGGGATTGTTTTTTTTTTTCATTGACGTAGATATTCTATTATGTATTAGTGCCTAAATGTAGAATGAAATGATGTTTCAGGAGGACAGAGCACTAGTGTTAATTCAGCAGATGGAATTGGAAATTCATAGTTTCATATGTGATATATAATAGTAAGTTAAAAAGCGAGGTAGCCTACATTAAGGGTCACAGCCCAGTATCCCTGCACGTCACTAGAGTACTGTGAGGAAAACAGAAAATGAAAAATTTTGTGGTTTGAAGGAAGAAAAAAAAAACAAAAAGCAGGGAGAGCTTTACCAAATACTGACTGCCAAAAGAGCATTTTCTCCAATTCCAGTATTATTCTGCTCCCAGTTCTCTTTCTTTTTTATTTTGTTTGTAACTCTTGAGCAAGATTTTTGGAAGCTGAGTTCAGATGTTTTTCACTCATTTTAGTGGAGTTTGTGGTTGTTTTGGAGACAGCTGGAATTTTAAATGAAACATATTTCATTCACTGAATTCATGTAACGTCCCATTGGTTTGGGACCGGTACAAATCCTGTGTGAATTCTTGAACAGTATGTTTGTGATTAATAAAACTCACTTCTTGAATTCATTATGTTGTCTTCATTCATTTTAAAATGAATTCATTGTCTAAAATAGAGATGATTGTAAGAGGTAATGACAGAGACAGAAATACATTATCTAGAGCTCCTGCCAATAAATAACGACCGGGTTATTGGGCTGATCATTTATTAATGTCCGTAGTCGCATACAGTGTTTTACACAAAAAGTCTGTACTTTTGAAAATCCTGTACACTTCAAAGAGATGAAGGCTTCAGATATATAAGTCTAATAAAAGCAGATTTATTTTGCATGGAGGAGGTCAGTCACCTCATGGGGAGCTGCTGAGATCCCATGACCAGCAGAATATGTCTAATTATATGGACATCTTCACTTGGTGAATAAATTAATCTTATCAAAATAGGTCATAAAACAAAAAATAGGTAGAGTTTATTAAGGTTAAAGGCGATAATTGCTTATTTAAAAATAAGAATTACCTGAGAAGCTTACTGGTATTAACCTAATATTGAATATTAGCCTTGGTAATACTTGGTTTCAGATCAAAAGAGAAATTAAATGGTATCGCCAGTCCACAATGTATGGTTGTTTCTAATGCCTGCTCTTTCGTCTTAAACACGTAAGTTAGTCTTATATAAACTTGTCGGGCACAATCCACTTGTTACACTCAACAGCCGCCTCAAACAGGATTTGCGGTAGGTAACCTGATTAACGAGTTAGCCCGAATCAGCAGCCCTGCTGAAGGGTCAACACTGCTGAGGGCTTGACCTCTGATCCACTGACCTCTCCAGATTAATCTAGTGGTTGTTCGGACACTGGACAGCTCTGGATCAATGGACATAAATGAAGTGCTAACCAAAGTTTGGTAAACAGCGCTCTCTTCTGGTGCAGAAAGGATCATTTTCCCCTAGTAGTTTGGCTGTGTGACAATATACATTATATGCTTTATGGCTGCTTCAGATTATTCATAAATCCTTTAATCTTTGTAGTATGATGAAGTTACGCCAGGGCTCTCAAGTCTCACGCATTTCAAGCGGTTCACACGCTCTCACGCCACACCTTGTATTTCTCACGCTGAGAAGGGATAACTTGTCCCGCTATGTATACAATTAATAAACGAGGGAATACGGAGGTAAATTCTCTGCCGAGTTCATAGCTGTCTCGAGTTATACAGAGTTAAAAGCCACCTACCAGCCGATCAGAAATTAGGATGTTGTTGTTTCCGTTTAAATTACGCGATTCTGCCGCAAGCGCGTTCGTTACTAAGCAACATGGATGCGCGCGCACATAAACTCAGATGAATGCTGTAGGTAACCCCTTCATTTTATTTGTCGATTTTAAGATTTCTGGACGAAATCACTTGACTGTGAAAAGATGAGAGCTGATGTGGGGGGTATAGCCAAATTCGCGCTAAAGTATTATTGATGCAGTCAAAAACTCTCCAACTGCTTTGCAACCAGAAGCTTTAACTTAGCTTTGGCTTCCTGAAAGGAAAGTACTTGAGATGTTATAACAGTTTGTAAATCTGATAAAAGACAGACAAATTCATCCAAATAAAATAAGTTGTTTTATATATTTAAAAAAGTATCAAAAATACAAAGAAATTTGGCCCCAAACGAGCCAACTGAACAGCAGTGCTCAATGTACATACTGTACACATACAGTAGGATTACAGAACTTACCCTGAGCATGTGTGTCAAGCTGTGTGTGTGTGTGAGAGAGAGAAAGAGAGTACACATTTCAGCTTATGAATTATTATTATTATTATTATTATTTGTGTTTGTTGCACATTTTGATGCCTTGATGACAGGGGTAGGGGGCTCCCATATAAAGCACTGTGGCTTCCCCACTCAAATTCAGATGCAGTGTGTTTTCCATGGTGGGTTTGAACAAAACCAAAACTATAAACAGTTTGGCTCTGGATGGAACGCTATTATCTATCATGACAGTGCTTTATGTGGGAGTCCTCTACCCCTGTCATCAGGCATCAAAATGTGCAACGAACATTTACAACAGAAAAAACAAAACATAAGCTGAAATGTGTACACTCTCTCTCTCTCTCTCTCTCTCTCTCTCTCTCTCTCTCACACACACACACACACACACACAGCTTGACATACATGCTCAGGGTAAGTACTGTAATCCTACTGTATGTGTACAGCACGTACATTGAGTACTACTGTTCAGTTGGCTCGTTTGGGGCAAAATTTATTTTTATTTTTGATGCATTTGTATTTTTAAATACATAAATCTTTTTTATTTTATTAGAATGAACTTGTCTTTCATCAGATTTACCAGATGTTATCATTTCTATTTGTGCTGGTCAATTATGAACAATATGTAAAATTGAACTGCTAGCAAGCTGCAAATATTTGAGTTGCTCCTCCCCTTTGAGTGACTCCTCCCCTTCGCGTGACTCCTCCCCTTTGAGTGACTCCTCCCCTTTGCGTGGCCCCTCCACTAATCACACTCCAAACTTTTCCTATAACTTGAGAGCCCTGTTACGCGTGTGTAAATGCAAGTAAATTGCATTGTCCTTGATGGGATTTGCAGAAATATTTAAGATTAGGATTCTCCATGTGATTTATTTATTCTAGATAGATAGATAGATAGATAGATAGATAGATAGATAGATAGATAGATAGATAGATAGATAGATAGATAGATAGATAGAAAAACACACATACACATAAAACAGATAAATCGCATGCAGCTGGTTACTCACCATAACATAAAGGCATAAATAAACATAAATCTGAATGCCATCTGTACTTCATTTAAGAAACAGAAGAAAAAATATTTTAAAAAGGATCAGTTCCAAATGTTATGAATTCTGGAGTAAATATATAAGAAACATTAACATTATTTAGGCTATGTCCATAGTATCAGCCCAGTTGATGGCAGTATAACTCTGACGATCAATAAACCAGAAGAGAGGAAGAAGAAAAAAACAGTGTTGCCAGATCCCGCGGAAAAAAAATCGAGAAAAGGGAGAAAAATCGAGAGAGAGAGAGAGAGAGAGAGAGAGAGAGAGAGAGAGAGAGAAGGAAAAAATAAGAAAGTATATATGTACTTATTTACTTAATTATTTTACAGATCTATTCTTGTTTTGTTTATGTATTATATAATCGTTTGTTCCTTATTCATAATGGACAATGTCTTAATCATTAAATTAAATTAAATTAAGTCTTTGGTTCTTTTAATTGTGATGATTTTGGCTCACATTTAACAAAAACCCATCAATTCACTATCTCAAAAAATTAGAATACTTCATAAGACCAATAAAAAAAATAAAAAAAAACCTTTTTAGTGAATTGTTGGCCTTCTGGAAAGTATGTTCATTTACTGTATATGTACTCAATACTTGGTAGGGGCTCCTTTTGCTTTAATTACTGCCTCAATTCGGCGTGGCATGGAGGTGATCAGTTTGTGGCACTGCTGAGGTGGTATGGAAGCCCAGGTTTCTTTGACAGTGGCCTTCAGCTCATCTGCATTTTCTGGTCTCTTGTTTCTCATTTTCCTCTTGACAATACCCCATAGATTCTCTGTGGGGTTCAGGTCTGGTGAGTTTGCTGGACAGTCAAGCACACCAACACCATGGTCATTTAACCAACTTTTGGTGCTTTTGGCAGTGTGGGCAGGTGCCAAATCCTGCTGGAAAATGAAATCAGCATCTTTAAAAAGCTGGTCAGCAGAAGGAAGCATGAAGTGCTCCAAAATTTCTTGGTAAACGGGTGCAGTTACTTGGTTTTCAAAAAACACAATGGACCAACACCAGCAGATGACATTGCACCCCAAATCATCACAGACTGTGGAAACTTAACACTGGACTTCAAGCAACTTGGGCTATGAGCTTCTCCACCCTTCCTCCAGACTCTAGGACCTTGGTTTCCAAATGAAATACAAAACTTGCTCTCATCTGAAAAGAGGACTTTGGACCACTGGGCAACAGTCCTGTTCTTCTTCTCCTTAATCCAGGTAAGATGCACAAGAGGAATACGACAACTGTAGCCAAATTCCTTGACACGTCTGTGTGTGGTGGCTCTTGATGCCTTGGCATCAAGAGCCACCACACACAGACGTGTGGTCTTGAATCGATTTTGCTTGACAATCCTCTCAAGGCTGCGGTTCTCTCGGTTGGTTGTGCATCTTTTTCTTCCACACTTTTTCCTTCCACTCAACTTTCTGTTAACATGCTTGGATACAGCACTCTGTGAACAGTCAGCTTCTTTGGCAATGAATGTTTGTGGCCTCCTTGTGAAGGGTGTCAATGATTGTCTTCTGGACTGCTGTCAGATCAGCAGTCTTCCCCATGATTGTGTAGCCTAGTGAACCAAACTGAGAGACCATTTTGAAGGCTCAGGAAACCTTTGCAGGTGTTTTGAGTTGATTAGCTGATTGGCATGTCACCATATTCTAATTTGTTGAGATAGTGAATTGGTGGGTTTTTGTTAAATGTGAGCCAAAATCATCACAATTAAAAGAAGCAAAGATTTAAACTACTTCAGTCTGTGTGCATTGAATTTATTTAATACATGAGTTTCACAATTTGAGTTGAATTACTGAAATAAATGAACTTTTCCACGACATTCTAATTTTCTGAGATGAACCTGTGTATATATATATATATATATATATATATATATATATATATATATGTGTGTGTGTGTGTGTGTGTGTGTGTATGTATGTATAAAACAAGTAAATAAAAAAGACAACATAACAAAATTACTTAAACTGAAATTAAAATTAAAACTCAATATATAAAAATAAATGCTGCTTCGATTTATTGTGGTGTTTACAATGATAATGCAGTGACACTTTACAATATGCATTAATAACAATTTAATTAAAATATTATTCTCATGTTATTTGAAGAGGTTTTGTAAAGTTTTTTATTTATTTGTTTTTAAATGAAAAATAATCAAATTAAGCGGACATGGCAACACCGGAAGAAACCCTCTCAGGACACCTGGTTTTCTCGCGTGATTACACGTTCTGACGTCATACTTCTTTGCGTTAGTCAAGGGAACTGCAGAGCGATTTCACCTTTATAACAGAGCGTATTCGTTCATTTAGTATTTTATCGTTCATGCGTTCTCGATTAAACACATATTTTATGGCTGAAATAGGACGTTGCAACGGATATTTTGGGTAAGATCTCATATGTATTCAGTTACCTTAATTATATTCTGCATGATACAGTCTATGGCTGTGTCTCAAAACCCAGGGTTCTGCCTATCTAGACAGCAATTTTTGGACATCATAAGCGCCCATCATAGCAAAGCAGTCTTGGTAGGCAGCTCTCTGGGTGCATGCAATACATGTAGATATCTTACTGAATCACAATAATGCTCAGTAGAGCAATCGCAGCACTACTGCACTTTACCATTAACATTACTTCTTTGGATAACGAGCAGGGCCAAAGTGAACTTCCATTTTTACTTTATTTTATTCTTACTTGATTATGGTAAATTATTCTAATAGGCCCAGGTGCCATATAAAACACTTGTTTTGTTTTAAAATAACACTGTTAATAACAGTAATGTTATTTTAAAAAAAAAAAATAAATAAATAATTGTTTTGGTTAATTGAAATTAAATAAAACATAAATATTAGACAATAAGTATATGTATATATGTGACCCTGGACCACAAAACCAGTCATAAATAGCACGGGTATATTTGTAGCAATAGGCAAAAATACATTGTATGGGTCAAAATTATTGATTTTTCTTTTATGCCAGAAATCATTAGGATATTAAGTAAAGATCATGTTCCATGAATATATTTTGTACATTTCCTACCGTAAATATATCAAAACTTAATTTTTGATTAGTAATATGCATTGCTAAGAACTTCATTTGGACAACTTTAAAGGCAATTTTCTCAATATTTTTTGCACCTTCAGATTCCAGATTTTCAAATAGTTGTATCTCGGCCAAATATTGTCCGATCCTAACAAATACATCAATGGAAAGCTTATTTATTCAGCTTTCAGATGATGTTTAAATCTCAATTTCAAAAAATTGACCCTTATCACTGGTTTTGTGACAAGTAAATAAAAAAGACAACATAACAAAATTACTTAAATTGAAATTAAAATGAAAGCTTGAAGATATAAAAATAAAGCAAAAACCTGCACCTGACCTGCAGTTATTTTATTAGTTAGGCTGGCTTATCAATATTGAAATGTTTCTTGAAACATATAAAACTTTATTATTATTTTACTTTATTATTAATTTAATATTACTAATAATATTTTACTTTATTATTAATTTAATAGGGTCACTTCTTCAAATCCTTCATCACAGAATGATATAGAGTTTTGTTTCCTGTTGGAAAATATGAATTAATAGCAAATACAAGCGTATATTGACTCAGAATAAATAATCTAATCTTAGAATAACTAATACTTTGTTGTATGAGCAGGATGGGTTGTGCAGACCTTATATTATAGCTTGCTCTGTGTGGACATCACCGCCACCGTGGAAGAAAACGGCAGCTCATGGCACCAGGCCTACACAAACTCGGGCTCCAGGCCCCTCCCAGCACCACCCGAACACTTGTGCAAGGCCTGCGGAGGCCAGTTTGACACCGTAAGAACGGTAAATCAGGTTACATCTACTCCAATTCTGCTGTTAAAGCAAAAAGTCCAGATAAATTCCAACTGGATTTGAGCGTTTTTGCTGATTTCAATCCATTTCGTAGCATGTCTGCGTGGACTGCAAAAACAACTTCTGCAGCCGCTGCTCGGTGCAAATGGACCTCCGGCCGCGGATCTGCCACACCTGTCAGCGGCTCCACTGCACCTTCTTTGAACGGGCAGAGTTGATGAGGCTGAAGGTGAAGGACCTCCGTGACTATCTCCACCTGCACGAAACCCCCACGCAGATGTGCCGAGAGAAGGAGGAGCTGGTGGAGCTGGTGCTGGCTCAACAAACTCCCAGGGGCAGCGGCAGTGCTGAATCTCGATCACAGCCGTCTGTGCCTCCTCTGCCTTCCCATCCTCTCGCAGAATCTGAAGCCCTCACGGAGGAGGAGGACGATGATGAGGATGAAGAGGGTGAGGAGGAGGAGGAAGAAGATGGAGATAGAGATGGAGAAGATGAAGATGGCGAAGAAGATGATGAGGAAGAGGTATGAATAAAACATTCTGTGTTTTTGTATATAGTAGTAGCCTCTTCCAGATGTAATTGTGTTTTATCTGCACTTCACTTAGTCCACAGACAGTGAGGAGACGCTGGTGCACAGCAGAAGAGCCTCTCTGTCTGACCTGAGCAGGGTGGAGGACATCGAAGGCCTCAGCGTGCGGCAGCTGAAGGAGATTCTGGCGCGCAACTTTGTGAACTACCAGGGCTGCTGTGAGAAATGGGAACTAATGGAGAAGGTTACACACCTCTTTAATGATCAGAAAGACCTTCACAATCTGGGTACGTCTTTCTACATGAACACTGTGAAGCCATAATAATAACGATGGTGTTGCCTTGACCTGGGCTGGTAACCAAATTGCAGTTCTGATTGTTAAGATTTTTGTTTTAATTAATTTATAATGGAATTCTAAAACACATTTATATGTTTTACAAAAATTTTAATGTTATTGTTTAGCATGTGTATTTTTTTCCAAACAAGTAGATTTATTCTTACAAAAAATGTGACCCTGGACCACAAAACCAGTCATAAGTCGCACAGGTATATTTGTAGCAATAGCCAACAATACACTGTATGGGTCAAAATTATCGATTATCAAAACTTAAGTTTTGATTAGTAATATGCATTGCTAAGAACTTCATTTGGACAACTTTAAAGGCGATTTTCTCAATATTTAGATTTTTTTGCACACTCAGATTCCAGATTTTCAAATAGTTGTATCTCGGCCAAATATTGTCCGATCCTAACAAACCATACATCAATGGATATTTCTTCAGCTTTCATATTATGTTAATCTCAGTTTCAAAAAAATTGACCCTTATGACCGGTTTTGTGGTCCAGGGTCACAAATAATAATAATAATAATAATAATAATAATAATAATAATAATAGATTGCTTAAATTACAGCATCAGATTGTAATAAATGTACAACTAAAAAACAACCTAGTTTATATACTCTAACATTTAGAAGTTTGGGGTCAGAAAGATTTTTTTGAAAGAAATTAATGGCTATATTCATAAAGGATGCAGGCAGTTGATGAAAAGTAACAGTAAAGACATTTGTAATGTTACAAAAGATTTAAATTCAAATAAGTGCTGTTCTTTTGTACTTTCCATTCATCAAAAAAAAAAAAAAAAAACCTCATGTAAAAATGTATCATGACATGACACTGAAGACTGGAATAATGGCAGCTGAAAATTATGCTTTCCATGACAGGAATAAATCACATTTTAAAATATAGTAAAATAGAAAACACTTATTTTAAATTGTAATATTATTTCACAATGTTACTGATTGTATTGCATTTTTGATCAAATAAATGCAGCCTTGGTGAGCATAATAGACTTCTTTCAAAAAATATTTCTTACTGATTTTACCAATCCCAAATTTTGTATCATTATAGTGTATATACTGTTGTTCTTCAAATATACTGAAATTGATGTTCTTGCACTTTCTTTTACTTTCAGTTTCAAATACAAAAACAGAAGCAGGTATGTTTCATGGATACTGTGGCCCCGAAAAGCTATATTAAAATTTACAGTTCCCGAATTGGTGTCTGATAATTGAATCTCTCACCATTCTTCCAGCTGATCCCGCTGAGCCCAGCGGCCAGGAGGAGAACCTGTGCAAGATTTGTATGGACTCCCCCATTGACTGCGTTCTGCTGGAGTGCGGCCACATGGTCACATGCAGCAAGTGTGGGAAACGCATGAACGAGTGTCCCATCTGCCGACAGTACGTGGTTCGAGCCGTGCATGTCTTCAGATCGTGAAATTCGGGTGCAAAGAGACAGACTGTCCCCTACAGGTTGTTGCTTTTTCATACATTGAGCAACATTTTCTCAACATTTTCTCACGTTTTTGATAATTCTCCATTATGCTGCTTTGTTTATAATTTTACATGATTAAATTTGCACTTATTTGTTTTTTCATCGCAACAGTGTTAAAGTGTGGTTTCAAAGTTGTTTAATTCATATGTTGACTTTTGCACTTTTTTAATTATTAGGATTTTTTATTTATATCCATCCCACAACATTTGCATTACTTACAGTATGTAAATAATAAACAAACAAGGTTTAAAGGAAAAAGTTGCATCAATGATTGAATGTTCATTAGAGGTTAAGATGTCACTTAAAAGCCCCAAGAGATGTGTCTATCTGTATAAAGAACACATTTAAAGAAGTGGAATATGCTTGGATATTTCTGGGATGTGAAAACAGGGTTAGATGGTTGACTTATGTTTTATTTGGAGCACTGATTCTCATGTTGTTTCTGTGTTTGTACAATAGTCCACCATTGCAGTTAAATCACCACTATAATGTGACCACTTCAGGGGTCATTCTACTCTTAGTTAAAGAAATGTTTCACCCAGAAATGAAAATTTACTCACCCTCGGGCCATCCAAGATGTAGATGAGTTTGTTTCCTCATCGGAACAGATTTGGAGAAATTACATCAATTTCTCACTAATGGATCTTCTGCAGTGAATGGGTGCCGTCAGAATGAGGGTTCAAACAGCTGATAAAAACACCACAGTAATCCACAAGTTATCTATGTGACTCCAGTACATCAGTTAACAACTTGTGAAGTGAAAAGCTGCACATTTGTAAATAACAAATCTATCATTAATGTGTTTTAACTTAAAAAATGTCTTCCCAGTAAATACAAGTCCTCTATCCATAATATTGCATTCTTTACTAAAAAAAAAATCAACTTGTTTAAATTTAGAATTTAGATCAAGCACCATTTACAAGCAAAATCAGTCCAAATTAATTCTAAATGTTGGTGGACTTTGATGTGAGAGGACAACAGGTGATGGACTGTTTAACTTGAGGTAGTGTTATTATGGATTTTGGACTCGTATTTTGACCAGAAGCAATGGTTTACAGTTAAAACACCTTAATTATGTTTCCTTATTGTGATGTTTTTATCAGCAGTTTGGACTCTCATTCTGATGGCACCCATTCACTGCAGAGTATCTATTTCTCCAAATCTGTTTCTTTGAAGAAATAAACTCACCTACAAATTCGATGGCCTGAGGATGAGTAAATTTTCAGCAAATTTTCATTTTTGGGTGAACTATTCTTTTAAATGATTACACACGCTACCAGTATTGGTACTTGTTTCTAGTGAGTAGGTGCTATTTTCCAGGCTCTGTGCACTTAGAGATCACAGACCATTACACTGTCTCATGCTTTGGTCTTGACTCCATATCTTAGGCAGAATCAGTACTTCCAAACTGCCAAGAAACCTTTTCTGGCTTGACATTTGCTTCAGTACATTCTTTCTTTTATTACACCGGTGGCTAGTTCTCCACCATTACTAGTATTACTAACAAGTCAGTGTTAGTCACAAGGTGCTCATTACTGCCTACATTTATTGTTGTATGATAAAGTGTGTTAACCTAATAAAAAGTTTTCATGGAGTGATAACACCAATCGAAACTGTACATTTTTTCAAAGAAATCTTGAAATCTCTCGTTTTTAAACTTGAAGACTCACACTTATGGAGGTACCATGTTTTAATTATTCAAAAAGTATGATTAAAATTGCAAGTTTACGAATGTATCATATTTGTGGTTATATAGTAATGTTTTCATTTGAAATCTTCGTTCGATGCATATCTCTGATTCCTTGCTTTCTTGAGCTGAATGTAGATGACACTGAGATCCGTCTAAACCATTTAGCCCATCTCTAAAACACAGATCATCTTCTAAACAAGATATCTGGCTTAAAAAGTTCAATCTTTTGGATTTTTTTCAGTTATTATAGGAGACCTTTGACAGGATATGCAACCTGTACATATTCTATATTTTGATAGCTTTGTGTTTTATCTATTTGCATATTTATCAATCCAGCAGCCACATGATAAAACCGACAAGATCTCGATTACTCACTATCAATGTTTCACTGGTCATTGCAAATGTCTAGTCAGTCCAAAACCCAGCATGATCATCCATAACCTAAGCACAATATATTAAAAAGTTGATGATGAACAGATGCTTAGCAAAAATTTGAGTGATGGGTGTAAATTTCTGCTCAGTCCTGCGGTGCTTGGAGCTTTCATTTTGTGCTTTAACAGCTCTAGTTAAAAAAAACTAATAAACTGGCAGGATGAGATTTACACGTTAAGTCAAAATCCAAGTAATTTGTGTTATTTATGTAATAGCAAAGGTGCCCAAGTGTGTGTGTGTGTGTGTATGTATGTGCAAAGTGGAGTTATATCCCTTGAAATATCAGTAGGTTGTGTTGCGGTCTGAAGATTTAAATATCTACAGAAATGTAGAAATGCATTATTTGGAAGCTAAAGCATCTTTGCAAATATATCTTCATTAAATGCAGCACTGAGAAATTGTGTTCAAAGAGGAACAAGTAAAACATTGGATGTGTATCTAGACTTATGAAAAAAAAAATTGAGAATATAAGGGAAAAAATAAGAGCTCTTGCATGCATGAGCAAAGAAAAAGATTATTGAAAGGTGCTTAGAAATGCCTGAATGAACTTTTCCAGGTTGAGTGGAGACACTGGATTCTGTATTAACTTTTGTGTATCGTTTTGTAAATTGTTTGGTTTTGTTTGTTTTTAGATTCTTTGAGACTGTGACTTTCTTTTGAACTGTATGAAATATAATCGAATCAACTGATAACTCAAACGCTGTTCCGGAAGTAAACATTTATCATATAACTAACAAGCATGTCAGATTGCCAATATTGTCTTTAATATGCAGTGAGCCTGATGTGCTAAATGCTGTATTCCTGTAAAACACTACATTGGAAGGTGATGAGGTTTATTATAATTATTGATAAATTTATATATTTTTAAATTTTGTTACTATATATGGTTGTTCTTGTGCAAATATTTGTTTTGTTTTCTTTTTTGTATCAATAAACAAACCTACAACAGCTGAACGTGTCATATGGGATTTATTTTAATAACTATTCGGTTTTGATTCAATAGTCCAATGTGTGTTTTCTGACTGCATTACAGTTTGCAGCTTTTACAGCAGAGGGAGACACAGGCCACTAATTCAAAACAATAAAATAAAATTATATAACAAAGGGTAAAGTTAGTCTTTCATCTCGACAGTGATGATTCAAAACACTTGCACTATTAAATCTGCAGCCACTCTAATGTCAGAAAATCAGAAAAATGATTTAAACCAGTGGCTGTCCACGTGCTTCTGTTTCTGGTAACCATAGAAACTGTGACCGCTGCAAATTCAGCAGTCAGCTGCTGCTGTGATTTACTTTCTACTGGCGGAAATGTATAACTTTATTTACATAAATGTGGATTACCAAACTTACTAATGATATCGTCAAGAAAGCGAGAGAAACCTAAGGTAAAGTATAAATTACACAGTTTGCATAACAAAAGCAATCATTTAAAATCTTAGCAGTAGACTCAGTAGAGCTCATTTAACTGTCTACAAATTATTTATTGTTTATATTATCTACTATTATCATGCTTTTAATAAAACATTAGGCCTATAATAAATACTTTTTAAATAAATGATGACCTTTGTGCCATATGTACACTGCACAGAAGCTGCATATATACCATGCATTTATTTTAAAGACTGTTAATACCACACAGATATAGATATATATTATATGTGACATAAATGCATTTACACAGGAATTATATTTGTAGAAATAATGCTTTGAAATATATTAAATGTAAATGATAAAAGATAAAAACAGCAAATTATCAATTATGCAATATATACCACAGTTTGCACAACAATAGAGATAATTTCATTTTAAATTATAAAAAGCCACAGACTCAGTAGAGCTCATTTATTTGACTATACAAATTATTTATTTTATATTCAGCTTGGGATGCCCACTAATAAGATTTCAAAAATTATACTTTTTAAATAATAATAATAATAATGTCATTATTATTATTATTATTATTATTATTGGCTAATTAGAATGTTTTTCCTTCTTAGTTGCAGTTCTTACAGCAGGGGGAGACAGACGTTTAATTAAAGATAAAAAATAAAATAAAAACTGTAATAAGTACTTTTTAAATAATAACAACTATAATTCCATTATTATTATTATTATTATTATTATTATTATTATATTGGCTATTTAAAATGTTTTTCCTTTTTAGTTGCAGTTCTTACAGCAGGGGGAGACAGACGTTTAATTAAAGATAAAAAATAAAATAAAAACTGTAATAAGTACTTTTTAAATAATAACAACTATAATTCCATTATTATTATTATTATTATTATTATTATTATTATTATTATTATTATATTGGCTATTTAGAATGTTTTTCCTTTTTAGTTGCAGTTCTTACAGCAGGGGGAGACTCAGACATTTAATCAAAAATAACTAAATATAATAATACGTAAAATATGCCCTAATTGTAGAGGTAGCATTTTATCTATGGTAATGTATTGTAACTCAGTGTAAATATATTTAAAATAAAATAAAATAAAAGCTAATTGTTATAAGTTTGAGTTTTGTATAGAAGAAAGTGTCGAAGCAGGAAGCATGAGGCAGGCAGGAAGGATGTGGTCTAATGGGGCTGTACACAATGTAGCCAGAGTAAACTGCATACAGAATTTCAGATTTCACATCATGATTTTTACACATTGTGGTGTGGTGTTCGTTTTAAACAAGGAGGGACTACAGGGAGTGATATCCAGGCTAGAGTACCTCTACTGTGCTTTGCGTTCAAAAAGTTTTAATTTAACTTAAAATGAGGCATTTCTATTATAATAGATATAATGTGTATTTCACGGTCCCAGACCAGTGTACTTCACAGCACAGAAGCTAGAGAGAGAAAGCAGCCAATATAAGCTCAAGCGTCGCCATGACGACCGTGGAGCAGCTGCTGCGTGCGCATGCGCAGTAGCGCTCCCCATCCGCGTCCACCTCGTATCCTGTTTCAGGTCTAGCGAGCTAACGGGGTGGCACATATGGCCATCGCCTTGGCTGAGGTGTTTTCTGTACTTTCCTTTGTTTACATCAGTTCATCCGATATGCGGTTAAAACGCTCTCGCTGACTAAGGTCGTTAACATTTTCCCCTCGCACTCCTCTCACCTTGATGAGAAATCGGAAGAATGATCGCATCCCTGTCTAAAGGAAATCTGCTTGACGTGTTGCAGGAGGGTCCTAATGAGGTACTGAACTCCTAAACCCTCCTGTCTGTTTACACGTGCATTTATCATTTCATTTGCTTATAGGTTCTGTTAAGTCTAGGCTCACTAAAAAGTTAAAAGCGGTAGCTGTCGCAACTTATGAAGCGTTTTACGCTAGAAACTCCGAAGAGTACGACGGCATTGTATTGTTTGCATCTTCTGTGAGTAGTTACTGTAGTAGAACAACAGATACAAGGTTCTTTTGAATGTAGTATTTCATGCACTGTAGCCATTTTATCATACAAGTTAGTTTACAGTCAATATTTGTTGGTTAACAGTTAAAATTTCATAGAGCACATGCGGAATAAAAGCTTTCTGCCTTATGCGCAGAAGCCGCATATATACCATGCATTTATATAGGCTATTTAAATCAAATCCCAAATATAAAGTGTATTTTCATATTTATATTATATAAATGTATTTTTGTAAGAGCTATAGTGGCAGAAATGCTTTGAAAATAATGTTTTGCATGAAATGATAAATATTGAAACTTCAAATGATGAATGAAAATTATAAATAAAAATAGTAAATTATCAAATTACAGCATGTAATGTTTGCACAACAAAAACGATAATTTCAGCAGTAAAATTTCAGTAACTTCTAATCAGAGAGGATAGTCCTAGCAGCTCATAAACAATGGGTGACTCTATTAATCCTGAATTTACAGAGACTGTTTAATGCCACACATATATAAATATGTTTATGTAATGTATGTGGTATGAATGCATTTACATGGAAATTACAATTGCATAAATAATGCTTTGAAAATAATGTTTTACATATGCAAAACCGGTTGATTGGTTGATGACATCATGAATGAAAATTATAAGTAAGACCAGTAAACTATTAATTATGCCATATATACCATAGTTTACGCAATAAAAGCGATAATTTCAGTAGTTTGTTAGCAGTAACGCCAGTAGAAGTCTCTAAGAAAGTCTTGACAGCTGTTAAGCAAAGGGAGACAATCCTATTCATCCTGCATTTATAGAGACTGTTTAATGCCACACAAATATAAATATATGAATATTATATAAGATATAAATGCATTTAGCAGGAATCACAATTGTATATTGTGTTGAAAATAATCCTTCTGAATTGTGAAAATTTAGAAAATATGAAATTACGAATATCGAAACATGAAATTATAAATAAAAATAGTAAGCTATAAATAATGGCATATGTACACCCCAGTTTGCATAATAACAGCAATAATCAGTTGTTTGTTAGCAGTAAAATGTCAGTAACAGTCCAAACAGAGAAAAGGATAGACTAAGGATAGTTGTTAAACAATGGGATACACAGTCCTACTAATGCAAAAATTGATTTTTTTTTTTTTTTTTTTTTGGTGAGCTTTTTTAGACAGCATTTTTGGGCAGCATGCTAGGCTTTGAGACACATTCTGCTATTGTGCTGTACATGTTGTCAGCTGTCTGCTATGCTTACTTTGATATATTTTACAAATAACAGTGTAGCGCTGGATTAGTTTAAATTTATTTTTATTAGAATAACACGATAGTCTTTTAACTTATATCATTTATATGCAGGAACTACCTCTAAATAAGTGTTAAAGTCCTTTTAACCTGTGGAGATTACTATATCATGCTCTTGAAATGGTGTTAAGTGTGGGAGGAAGTGTTAAGCATATTATGGCATTTCTGTAACCATGTGCACTATCAGACATTCTCTACTGATGTTACCTAAGACTGAGTGCTTCTACATCTGACTGCCCTCCGACTGTAACCATTAAACCCTCAAGCGCTCTTCTCAAACCGTCATTGATTTTTTGTTATGAATCCCAGCTGTCTTAGTCTCTACAGATATTTCAGGTCCACCTAGAATATAAGGTGAGAATACAGCAGAACAGCAGGCTCCAGTGATGGAGATTTATCCGTCTGTTGGGTCACTGTGAGAACAGACAGCTCATTTGTACAGCTGGCTGCGCAGGACTATTGCTACCTTCCAGTTTTACAGCACGGTCAGCATCTTACAGTGCATCTGTGCTGAAAGCTCTCAATGTTAGCAGTTCTCACTGGGAAGCCTGGGCCAATGTTAGATTGAAGTGAGACAAATATGCTTCAGACAGAGCTTGCATTGTGTTAGTTAGCCCACCATGTGGCAAATCAATAAATGTTACTGTGCATGAAGGGTGAAAAACATGCAGAGCATTTGTGAAAAACATGCAGAGCTCATTTTGTTTTCTTTATTTTGGTGTGCATGTATTTTTCTTGATTGTGCACATGTTGGCATATGATGTAAAGTAGATGTTGGTTGGGAGGTTGAGGCCCAGGAAAGGTTTCCCTAAGTCTTCCAGATTAATAGCAGACTGTGTTTTGTCAAGGTTTTACACTTGATGTCATAATTAATGTTCAGTTTCATTCAAATGTTTGGGGTCGGTAAGGCTTTTTAATGTTTTTTGATAGCCTGTTCTTTTATGCTGATTTTGATGCTCAAGAAACATGCTTATCATTATCAATGTTGAAGACTGTTGTGCTGATTAATATTTTTGTGGAAGCTGTGATAAATGATATATTTAATGAATACAAAGTTGAAAAGAATAACAGTTATTTGAAAAATAACTCTTTTATAACATTAAAAAGTCTTTATTGTCAGTTTTAATCAACTTAATGCATCCTTGCTGAATAAAAAAAGTAAAAAAAAAATTTTTACTGATCTTACATCTCCCCATATATGTCATATATGAGAATTGTTTAGCAGTAGCTCACCCAAAACTGCAATTTTTGGCTTCATTTACTCCAAAATTTTACAATACGGATTGTGTCAAAGCAGGTTTACAGTATTAAACAGGAAAATAGTGTGTCGATAATGCAAGAGGACAATAGTAAACACTCAGTTTTTCAGTTAAAGTCAGTTCATCAATGATTCAGTTCAAATAGTACAGTTTACAATATTCGAACGAATAATTAATTCACAATTACACTGATCCGGTTCTTGAGATGAACTCACTGACTCCTGTTACATTGGTTAACAGCTCAATTGTGGGGAATATTTTCAGTGAACAGCATGTAAATTTTGGTCCATGTCTCTGACAGAGACATTGTATGGCTTTTGAGGACTTAAAATGAAGTGAACGAGTCATATGGACAACATTTATGATACTTTTATGGTGCTTTTGTGTCATTTTTCCTCTAAAGTATTGGACTTGTTTAGTCTAAATAAGTAAATGCTTTTTCTACCTGCTGTATTTTTCTGCAGCCATCCCACATTCTTCAGCATTTAAAAAGAAAAATCTTTTTTTGCCAGAGGTTCGAACTGCGGCAAACCTCACTGCAGTCTTTGTGTTCCTACATGTATTTGCTGAAGAGGAAGCGTGAACGTGGGGAGTTAAGCTGTCCTTTTGTGACATGGCAGAGAAAGTGCAAGTCAGACTAATCCATGCCATTGAACCCGGGTGATGCTGACCAGCCGGGGTGAATGAGGAGGGACTTGTTCTGTCAAAGCAGGGGCATCTTGAGCACTGAGGCAGAAATTTCTTTTGACAGCGGGTATCCTAGTGGGTATCAACACAGGCATATCCTGCATAACCTCTCCACCAGGACTGTCAGCACTAATGATAACTGGGGAGGTATGCAGTTTAACAGCACGTAGAGTCATTGGCTCCAGTGAGACTTGTGATTTGTGCTTAGGCTGCATGATAGCCTGAGGAAAGTAACCCTATACTGTAGCATAGATTTAAATAGCAAAAATTACATTTTTGGAAGATGGAAGTTGCAGCTATATGCCCAACTGGTTGCAAATTTACTATGCATGCATATATATATACACACATACATACTCCTGTAAAAAAGTTTGACGTCAGTAAGATTTTTAAATAGTTTTATTCAGCAAGGATGCATTCAGTTGATCAAAAGTGAACATAAAGACATAGATCCAATTCTGTTCTTTTGAAGTTTCCACTTATTAAAGAATCCTAGAATCAAATGAATTACAGTTTCCATAAAAATATTTAGCAGCGCAACTGTTTTCAACATTGATAATTAGAAATCTTGATTTCTTGAGCAGCAAATCACCATATTAGTATGATTTCTGAAGGGTCATGTGACACTGAAGCCTGGAGTAATGATGCTAAAAATTCAGCTTTTCCATCACAGGAATAAATTACATTTTAAAATATATTCAAATAGAAATCAGTTATTTTAAAATGTAATATTTCACTTTTTTACTATATTTTTGACCAAATAAAAGCAACCATGGTTAGCATAAAATATAGCAGTAAAATAGCAGTAAATATTTGCAAGCAAAAAATCAAAAGTACAATCTGCTCTTGAGCTGTAGACTATAACAAAGTTTGCACTAACCTGTATGACATGTTTGTCTTTCTAGCAGCAACTGGCTGCTTATGTGTCTTGGGTTAATGCACAGCTGAAAAAGAAGCCCGGACTGAATCCTGTGAGTGATCTACGACAGGATATCAGAGATGGTGTGGTTCTTGCACACCTCATTGAGATAGTGGGTAAGCCTATACATCATATTCCATTTTTTATTGCAGGACTGTATAATAAGCCATTGTATTGAGATGTTTTTTTATGTATTTGGCAAGCTGGTGAGCTGCTGGATGGCATTCATTATGTGCCACGGGACGATCAGGAGAGGAAGCAGAATGTGGAGAAGGTTCTGCAGTTTGTGTCATCCAAACGGATCAGAATGCCACAGACATCTGCCAGGGGTGAGTTACAAAGCAGGCTCTTAATCATGGTTAAGCTGATAAAACTACTTATTTAAGATCTCCTCTTTCTCTCTGTACTCAAAGACATTGTGGAGGGGAACCTCAAATCCGCCATGAGGCTCATCCTCGCTCTAGCTGCACATTTTAAACCCTCCGCATCAGCCAGTCACAGAGCTGGAGCTGGCGTAGGCAGAAATTCCGCTGGCTCCTCGGCCAATCACAGACCTCATTCAACCATGGCCATGGCCCAGAATGCAGCAGCAGCACTGGCAGCAGCCAGGCAGGATGCCTCTCGCCCTGGCCGCTCTGTTTTTCATCTAAGGCAAGAATGGAGGTACATGTAGCTTTATGCTTCCCTTTATCTCCTTTTCCTCCTTCAAAAGTTTTGAAAATGTTTATTCATTTAGGTAGAACAGCTTCCATAGAGCAACTGTTCTTAAATCTCCTTCTCATTTTAAAGGGATAGTTCTCCCAAAAATGAAAATTACCCCATGATTATAGCATATTCTTACCGGAGCTTGTGCTACGCCTACATCCTACGTCATCCGCTGGAATGCCAATCTTAGCGGAAGCTAGAGATTTATAAAGTTTGAAATATGGATATTTTTCTTACAAAATCGCATCGATTCGCTTCAGAAGGCCTTTATTAAACCCCTGGAGCCATATGGAGTACTTTTTATGATGGATGGCAGAGGTGGAAAGTCCAGGTTCAGAAAGTAAAAGTCCTCCTCAGTATTTTGTTCCAATCACCTGGATTTGCTAATTAGCACAGTTTTTCAGCCAGGAGGTAGAACTAATTAGTGAAATCAGCTGGCTGAGTTCATGAGTGGAATAAACATGGCAGGACCTTAACTTTTTGAAAGGGACCTTTACTTTTCAAAATCTCAACCCCCATTCACCACCATTATAAAGTTTGAAGAGCCAGGACATTTTTTAATATAACTCCGATTCCGATTGTATTCATCTGAAAGAAGAAAGTCATTTACACATAGGATGGCTTGAGGGTGAGTAAATCATGGGGTAATTTTCATTTTTGGGTGAACTATCCCTTTAAGATGGTCCATTAAATTTGCATTAAATTTAGTCATTTACTGACCCTCATGTGGTTAGATAACTTTTTGAGGAACAGGCTGGAATAGAAGTCATTATTCAGTGGAAATCCTGACATCCAACCTAGCTCTCATTGGTGCTTTCATGAAAATTCAAGAGAGAAATAACCATGTCCAGTTTATGAACAAATTTCCTTAAGTTGGATCTTTCTTAAGATTCAGTTGATTCTGTTCACAAAACTGGTGAAATGTTATCAGTGAAAACACAAATTCCAGTCTGTTTGACTTGAAATATTAGTGCTATTAGTTCTCCTTTTGTGTTTCAAAAATCAAAATGAAGTCACATGTGGTAAACAATAACAAAATAAAATGGATGAATCATTGCCCTCTTGCTGCTATCATTAGAAATTGCAGCTCAGTTCAGAGGTAGCATATGGATAATCAGATCTGCAGATCTGAACATATGTTGCATCCACAACTTTACATTTGCTGTCACCCCTAGCTATAATCTTGAATGTGCTCTGTTGGAGCTTTGAAAATGGTTTGTATGTGTCTGAAACAAAATTATTAAAAATATAGGTCCCACTTTATATTAGGTGGCCTTAACTACTATATACTTACATTTAAATTAATCATTTGAGACAGTGCAATTATTGTGTATATACATGTTTTTACATATGTTTGTACTTATATTTTTTAAAAAAAATGTAGTAAAATGTAGTTACATCTGTAATTAATTTCTGTAATTACATTTATAAGTACACTTTTGACCCATCCCTTACACCTTAACCCATCCTTAAACCTACCCATACCACCAAACCTGTCCCTGACCTTACCCATATCCCACCTCAGTAGCAGCAAAAGTGTTTTGCAATACAATATGACCACAATAAGTACATCGTACTTATTTTTTGATGTAAGTACATAGTAGTTAAGGCCACCTAATATAAAGTGTGGCCAAAATATATATTCAGAGAGAGTTGTCAATCCATTTAGCTTACAAATGAAAAGATCATCCATATTTGAAACAGCTTTTTACAGTTTGTAATCTCAATGTATTTTTTCTCTTAGTCGTGGCTTCAGTGGTGAGGAGGACTCCTGCTGGAGTGTCCGAGCATTGGTTCAGCAGTATGAAGGACAGAGAGGGACATTTGAAGAGGAGACAGGAGCAAAATCTACTGGGTAAATTCTAATAGTTTCAATATTAATATTTAAGATCTAATAATCAATCAATATTTAAACAAAACATTAGTGAAGATGCATATAAATAGACAAATATATGCAGATGTAGTTATAAGCCTGTAAATTGAGAATACATTCAGCTGTAAATAATTTGCTTCAGTTTTGCAAAACACCTCTTGGAACCAACCAGCTTCCCAGCATTCTCATCTCTTAGTTACAAAATATACACAAACATGTTATCACAACCTCTCTTCTTTATTCTCTCTGCTTTTATGAGAGGAGAACACATAGATAGGCTGGAGGAGGCTGTCACAAGGATTTTCTCACTGCTTGTTTTGTAAGGCCTGAGATGTTCCTGCCCACTGGCTTTCTTTAAGGCATCATCATGCTTTGCCACTGAAACCAGAAAATGTGTGACTTCTTTTATGTGGGACATCAGCTATGATTTTATCGGAGGAGCTGATTCAGTACCTGATTATCCAAAAGAACATCATTTGTACACTTAGTCATTAATTCTGGTTTTGGAGATGTCTGTAAGTGTTATGTAAGAAACCATTCTAGGACATTGTCAGGTCAGTGACTTGTTAAGAGGCACTTGATCAGTTATAACTTGACAGATCTGGATAGCACACTGCCCTGAAGGCTGCATTTGATTAATGCTTAAACTCGAATGCTTTTATAAATCATTCATTCTTTGTTATTGCCCTTTTAATGTATAGATTGTAAGGAGAACTATTGAATTGGTTGGTATTTCTGATACCTCTGCAATCCATCTGCACAGAACAGATTTTTCTGCCACAATAGACAGCTTTTTGCTTGCATTGTGCATACTGTTATTGATTTCTGCAGAGATCATTTTAAATTTCTATTCTGTCAGAGATGTTGCAGCGATAGTGTGCCGGCTCTTGACATGAGCTTATGTGAGTGACACTCGTTCAAGTTTGGATTACACAATGTCACAATAATATTCCATTCACTCTGCCACAGTACTATTCTATTCTCTTTTCACAGTACTATTTAATAAATAGTAGTGACAGACAAATATATCAGCTAGGCTGATCTGTGTCTGCTCTCCTTTGAATCATTTACTAAATCTACCAGCAGCCCAATCAATGGATAATACACAATTTTTCTCAAATACTGTGTGTATTTTTAGTAAAAATGTTTAAGTACACATCTAAATTTAATTAATTGTCATTAAATAGTCTTAGCTCATATTGGCAAAAAAATAAAGTCCACCCTCTGTGAAAGAAAACTGTTTTATTCAGCCCTATTTATTCAGCAAAGAGGCATTAATTTGTGCAAAAATAACAGTAAAGACTTTTATATTGCTACAAGAAATTATTGTTCTTTTGACATTTCTATTCATCAAATAATCCTAAAAATGTATTGTGGTTTTCACAAAAATATTAAGCAGCATTGTTTTCAAAATTGTTATTATAAAGAAATGTTTCCGGAGCACCAAATTACCATGTTAGAATCATTTCTGAAAAGTCATGTGACAATGAAGACTGTAATGGCTGCTGAAAATTCAGCTTTGCCATCACAGGAATAAATTGCATTTTAAAATATATTAAAAGGAAAATGGTTCCTTTAAACTGTAGTAATAATTCACAATATTTTTGTTTCTGAAATTATTATATTACAATATTTATAAGCAATAAATGTATCCTGAGTGAGCACAAGACTTTTCAAAAACATAAAAAATTGTCAAATTAACCCAAACTTTTGAAGCATATACACAATGTTATGTTAGATAATCCTATGTTATTTTAGCAATTTTGTGATTACTTTATGCCTACCCTCTGTGAAAGTAAAGTTATGTCTGAATGTTGTGTTAAATCAGAAGTGCATTATGCTGTAGCAAACTGTCCAGAGCAGATCTGTGCCCACCTTCAAACCAGACAGTCCCATACCAGCTCCCCCTCCGTCAAAATACCGGTCCTAACAGATGGGGAGAGAGGCAGGACAGAGAGAGAAGACGAAATAGAGGGAGGGCTGGAGGGGGAGGGTAAACAGAGGAAGGCCGGACTGAGTCTAACATCTCTGCACAGAAAAAGAGGAGCTAGTGAGGGAGGGTGGGAGCACGAGAACTAGACAGGGACACGCAGATCTCAGCGATGGAGAGCTTTATGAAGTGAAGGAGTCGTCTGTGAACAGGTTGAACTGAGAAGAGGAATAATTAGCCCAACTCACAGCCAGAGAGAGAAGGAGAGGAGGGGGTAGGATGCAGCTGCCTTGGTGACAGAGCAATACCGCTTTCTCCTGTCACCGTGGACGGATTGAAAACAGGATTTCCATATGGACAACGTCGGGTGCGTCTGAAGAGGCTTTGAACTCACAGATAGGATCCGCTGTCAGTTCCAAGCATGGTGATTAAGAGGAGCTAGTTAGCAAACGAGTGGTAGACACTGCATGCTGAGACAGGACTCTAAAGAAGTTGTCTGAAAGAACGATGCTGATGTCTAGACTTCCTTATGGTCTATGGATGAATAAATGTGGTGCAGAGGGCTAGAAACTCTAGTGCCAAAATGGGAGCTAAACAAATCAAATGGTAAGATTCTATCAAAGCATATTTGTGATGTCTTAAAGGAATAGTTCACCTAAAAATGAAAATTCTGTCATTCTTATGTCCTTCCAAAATACTTGTTGATTTTTTTCTTCTGTGGAACATGGAAGATATTTTGAGATGATCCATACAATAGAAGTCAATGGTCAAAAAACTATTTGGTTACCACATTATCTTCTAAAATATGTTACCAAGATATCTTCTTTTGTGTTTTGCAGAATACAGTTTTGTAACAAAATGAGGCTGAGTAAATGATGACAGGATTTTCATTTTTGGGGTAAATTAGTCCCTTTTATAAACATTTTAACTGTTGATAGTTCTATGACAAGCAAGTTTACTAGTATTTTTAGTATTTTTCTATATATATATTGTATATTTTTATAAATCAAGTTTGAATTATAAAGATTTCACTCACTGATTCACTTTTCTGATGCCGTCCTATACTTTTTGGGGCTTCTCAGTAAACGTTTCACATTGACAGTCATTATAAGCAAAAACAAAAGAGCTATCAGAATTCATTTATTAGAAGCAGACTGAGGTGATGTGAGCTTCATAAACCATTGACAATGTGATAACATTGAGAAGGGTTCAACTTTATGCAAATTCTTAGCAAACACATGATTCACAGATACAGCAGGAATGTCTACTTAAAGCCATCAGTACAGCGACTTGCTGACTTCCAGTGATTTAATGGTTGTCAGTTAGAATGCACTGGTGTTTGTTATGTGTGGCTGTGAATGACAGCTGTGACTTCTTTAGAGGATCCGACCCAGTTTTCTTTTCTACAATAACTCACATACAAGATTTTGAATCATGTTTTCTACTGTATGTCAGTGCCACCTGTGCTGTGCTTTAGGATCCAGTTTTGTGTCATTGGCATCTGTCATTGACATACAGCACAATATTTCACTCACTCAGACACTTTGAAGTGCCTTGAATGCATGTGGATTTGACAGGAAATATTGGAAGAATTTTCCAAAACTCTTGTTTAGTTGTAAAGCAGTTTGTTTTCCTTATAACAGTGTAAAGAATGCCGGATATGTCTGCTCAGCTTTTTCCTTTCAAAACAGCCTCCCAGATGTGAAATAATTCTCGAACTCTCACACTGGCAGCCAAGATTTTCCGTTATGTTGACGTTTTGCATCTGCTGACCTTTTTCTTTAAATAACACAGGCTCCTGTGCCCAATTACTGACGCTGGAGCGTAAATACACTTTAATGAGCTTCCTGCCACCCCACCAAATGACTCCTGGGTTTGTGACGGGCGTCTGATGAGCTCTCATGAGAATCATCTAATGACCCTTCAGACTAACTAATCTCGTGTGAGAATCTCAGAGCAGAGCATGTTTATTTGCGTTGGACCACTTGTTGGTCATTTTTGAGGTTGGATATGCGAGTGTGTGGGAGATGTGAGAAACGGTTCTGAGATCCAGTAATATTTATCAGGGGAAAAGATGTTTTGGGAGGATCACAGCAAGCTCTGTTAAAGAGATTATTGGGTTTACTGCTGGGACTCTGAAGCCAGACTGAATCATCAGATCAGGCTTCACCATACGGCAACAGTTCTGTATGTTCCCATTGCATTCAATCAGTGGTTATATAAAATCCAGTCAGTGCATGCTGCAGTAGCTTATGAAAAATGGAACACATACTTGTTTCTTTTTGTTTTGCATTTCAAAAAGAATGGTGAGAACACTTTGCATAGGAAGGATCTCAGCGCAGGCTCGTGTTTCATCCAGAGAAAACAGCCATAGCGGATTTTTATTTATAACTAGAATAACACTTTGTGGATTCGCTTTGATTCCTTCCCAGTGGAATCAGTCAGTCATTCTCTAGCTGTCGTTTTCCATCCATCTTTGCTATGAATAAAGGATGTTTCAGCAGTGGCAATTGCTGATATTGTGTACTTCAAGGCCATTTGAAATGCCTTAGCTGTACAGTGCTGAATGTGTTAGATTTCATGTCCTCCGGGCAGCTAGTTAAACCATACACTGAATCTGAGGTTTTTGACATCTAAAGGCCAGTTCACACCAAGGACAATAACTATAGTGATAACTATAAAGTTTTAATAATCATTCTAATTATATGAGAATAGGGAAGTCCACACCACAACTATAACAACACACGGGAACAATGTCATTGGAATCACTTTCAGAACTTTTTTCCAGCTGATGCATGTTAAAAACATTGACAAGCAGAATCCATTCTACTTTAAAGAGCTTGAGAAATTAAAATGTTTGTATGGACGTTAATATAGTTGTCGTTACGCAGTAGTTATCTTTATAGTTATCATTCTTGGTGTGAACGGGCCTTAAAGGAATAGTTTACCTCAAAAATGAAAATTTTGTCATGATTTACTCACCCTCGTGTCGTTCCAAACCCGTATAAGTTTTTTTCTTATGTTGAAAACAAAATAGGATATTTTGAAGAACCAAACAGTTGTCTTCTATAGTAGGGAAAAATACTATAGAAGTCAGTGGGGACCATCAACTGTTTGATTACTAGCATTCTTCAGAATATCTTCTTTTATGTTCAACATAAGAAAGAAACTCATCCAGGTTTCAAATGACATGAGGGTGAGTAAGTAATGAAAGAATTTTCATTTTTGAGGTGAACTATTCCTTAAGTGTCTTGTTAGTGGTGCTTGCTCAGCATCATAATTTCTCTTGATCATACTTTTATTAAACATCCATGTGTAACCAGTACTGGACTTTAAGGGATGCACACTATATTGGTACCATATTTTAAAATGCATCTGTTTTGCCTCGTATTGCATATTTAATTATGCATGTTCATGTCTGCTAATTTTACATATAGATTACCTTCACCGTCATCTAACACTCACTTGAAGTTAATCTCTAAAATCTCTAATGATTTAATAACAGTTAAATGTAGTCTTTTGCAAATCTCAAATTAATATCCTTTTTTTTTTTACAGGGTTTTATGTAAAGTCACTGACAGCATTTAAAATGGTTATTTTTAGTGTTTTATTTGTAATTTATTTAGATTAATATCAGCAATTTGTTGGTTATCAATGATCATGAAAATAATTATTTTAATATCTGTGCATCCTTACTTTACCTGGCTCACAGGTAAATGGGTGAAAATATTGGGGATTGGTAAGTTGTTGTTTTTTTCTTTTTTTTCTCTTTTTAATTTTAATGTTAAAGTCTCTTATGCTCAACTTGGCTGCATTTATTCGATGAATAAAATAATTAATTTCTTTTAAAAAATTTACTGAACAATAATGTACATTAGAATGAATCGAGTCAAATCTAGGGACAGGAATAATGTAGAAATGTGGAGATGGGCCAGTAAACAACCACCCTAGACAACTTAGAAACCACACAGCTACATACTAAAAAGCACCTTAACAGACACTTAGCAATGCCCTGGAAACAACCCTAGAATATATGTTTTGCTTGTTGGTACTCTCTTTTTAATAAACCCTGTACTTTAATTCTTATGTTGTAGCTTTCACATCAATATGCACATTGTTTATAGAGTCTTGTTTTGAGAACAGTGGTTCAAAGATCAGTTCAAAACTCTTAATAAATAGTGAGGGATTTTTCCAGTTTAGTTTAGATCACATGAGTTTCAGTTCACTCGGTGTACATCTATTAATTGTGGTGTTTTTCTGCAAACGCAGCACTGAAAGAAGAGAGAAATGGTGGAAACTGAACTGAATAAGTGAGGGTCTTTAGTGTCTGTGTGGGTCACAATCAGGAGGGGGGGTCTGGATTTGGTTTTGAAAGAGAACAGTTCCCTCCTTCCCCCTCCCCACAACGTGAGAAAAATAAAACAAAGAGAGTAATGTGGAGTGCGACGGGCCGTCTCTTTCAGGATCTCTGCGGTCCGTAGCCTGGATTAGGACAATGAGAGCCAGCACAACATACACACTAAACAAAAAAAACAAAAAAAAGACAACAACAAGCGCTCTGTTTCTTTCAAGAAGAAGCATTGTTGTTTTGTTAACACGACAAAGCAGATCAGCCTTGGCATTTTGTCTTCATCCATCACACATAGAACACAAATCATTTGCAGAGCTCAGAAATGTTTGGAGGTTTCCAGGCATGATATGCTCGGCCTGTTTTTTGGGAGTTTTTTTATTAAAGCACTGCACCAAATCAACACAATGAAAATGGACTTGGGGAACCCCAGGCTTTAGTCTGTCTGAAAATAAACATGAATCCTCCAAAGGTCACCCAGGCGGGATCCATTCGCTGTGTTGGTGGAAATGTCACTGTAACTGGATGAGATTTATTCCCCAATATAAGTCCAATATTGATTATGACAGCATCGTCACACTCTGTCTAATCTGAAGGTCATTTGTGTCAAAGGGTGCAGAACTGTCCTTTCATTTTTTTGACTTAGTTTGGAGGACAATTGATGTTAGAGGGTTCAAATTTGTATGCATCAAGAAAGCAGACTGAGGTTGTTGGAGCTGCAAGCTTTTGCTGTCCCTTCACAGACAGGTCTGCCAGGGCCGCATTTGGATTGACCCATCATTGAATGAGTTTAGATCTGTGTCCTTCACTTCAGGGCCTGAAAGACATTGTGGTGTCATGCCTTCACTCTTCCACTAGTCTAATGCATGTGGAAAACTGAAACTGACAGAAATATACTCTCTATTCATAGTTCCCACAATATCCGACCAGACACTACCAGTCAAAGGTTTTTGAACAGTAAGATTTTTAGTGTTTTTTTATTTTTAAAGAAGTCTCTTCTGCTCACCAAGCCTGCATTTATTTGATCCAAAGTACAGCAAAAACAGCAAAATGTTTAAATATTTTTACTATTTAAAATAACTGTTTTCTATTTGAATACATTTTAAAATGTAATTTATTCCTTTGATCAAAGCTAAATTTTCAGCATCATTACTCCAGTCTTCAGTGTTACATGATCACATGATGCGTGTCACATGATGAGTAGAAAGATGCAAAGATCAGCATTTATCTGAAATTAAAAGCTTTTGTAACATTATACACTATACCATTCAAAAAGGGGGGGGGGGATATGAATAATCAATTAATACTTTTATTTAGCAAGGATGCTTTAAATTGATGAAGTGATGATGAAGACATTTATAATGTTAAAATATTTCTATTTCCGATAAATGCTGTTCTTCTGAACTTTCTATTCATCAAAGAAACCTGAAAAAAATTCTACTCAGCTGTTTTCAACATAATAATAATAATAATAATAAATGTTTTTTGAGCAGCAAATCAGAATATTAGAATGATTTCTGAAGGATCATGTGACTGGAGTAATGATGCTTAAAAATCTTTTTGAAATCACAGGAATAAATTACATTTTAAAATATATTCAAATAGAAAACAGTTATTTTAAATAGTAAAAATGTTTCAAAATTTTACTGTTTTTGCTGTACTTTGGATCAAATAAATGCAGGCTTGATGAACAGAAGAGACTTCTTTAAAAAACATAAAAAATCTTACTGTTCAAAAACTTTTGACTGGTAGTGTACATTCTTACAAATAAATGTTCCATTGTCGATAGTGTAGCGATGTATGAAGCATTGCTCACACAGAAGTCACTTTCTGTTGGTCAGCACTGTGAATTCACATGACCAATTTGAATTTGATAAATTCTGAATGAGCTATGGTAAATGTGGCTGTATCTTAAGAACTAAAGGTTTTACAATCTGATGCCACAAACAGCATTTTGTCTTCCAGTTCTTTAGACCATCTATGTACAGGTTTATAGAAGCCAATATGCTCATCTGAAAACTTTTAGTGTGAACTTTTGGGTTAGTTCACCCAAAAATAAAATTTTTCATCAATTACTCACCCTCATGTTGTTCCAAACCTATAAGACTGTTCATTGTCAAAACAAAATGAAGATATTTTTAAATAAAACAGAAAAGTTCTCCAAAACTCTGATGCTTCAAAAGTTCATTAAGACATCGTAAATAATGCAGATATGGTAAATAGAAGCTTAAATGTGCTTTTTTGATCCACAAGATACCAATAAGATGTGTTTTCATGTCACACAAGTACGGTTTAGTTTCTATTTACCATATTTGTTGTGCTGTTTGTATGTGTGTTGATCAATGTTTATATTTGAATAAACACCTAAATTAAGTCTTTTCCTCACATAAAGCAACCGTCCGTATCCCCTCAGAAGAATTGGATTAAACCTCAATTCATGTGAATTGCTTTTACAATGTCTTCATGAATTTTTTGAAGCAAATACATAAGCCATTGAAGATCCTGTATTTTTAATACTGTATATTTAAGAACCTATGTTTGGCACCGATACAGAAACGCTGTTCTGCATATTTCAAACTGAAGGTGTTATAATTTTCATGCAAGCAAGACATGAGCCTGTGCCTTTGAAATGGATTAACGGTGCATTATTGATAGGGCATCAGATCAAACACAAGAGCAGATCCTGACAGATTTGGCTGTTCTGCAAAGGGTCTCCATGGCAACTGGTTTTAAAAGGCACTTTCCTCCTTTGCTTCAGGACTGTTTATTTTTATCTAGCTCTGCCTTTCTGAGAAACCAGATGCAGTACCTGATAAACATAAACAACAAAAGCATCTGTCTTTGTGATATTGTAACTCACTCTTGGAACACCTCCATGATAATTCTGCAATAAGTGGATTTCATTTAAATGGATGTTCAAACAAAAATTAACTTTCTGTAGTAATTTAATCAGCCTAATGTTGTTCCAGACTCGTAGATGAGACTGTATGCTGCACTTTACCTATACGAGACATAACATTTTTCAGTCTGTGACCTGGAATAGAGCATATGGACTACTTTTTATGACAATTTTATGCAATTGTTTGGTTGATTTTTGTTTTATTTCATTTTTAGTTTGTTAGTTTTTAGTTATTTTATAGTTTTAAAGCCTGAGGTCACGTTATATTGTTGTGTAGAACAAAACACTGTAAACATTCTTCAAAATATCTTAAATGAAGTCATCTTATATAAAGTCAAACTGTTGCTGTAAGTGTTTTGGATTAGTATTTATTAGAGATTTTTAATTAAATGGATTAGTAAGTATTTTCTGTAAAGTCAAATAATTTATTTATAATGCACAATCCACTGTTTGGATAAGCCAGAAACTAATTTAATTTAATTTAATTTAATTTAATTTAATTTAATTTAATTTAATTTAATTTAATTTAATTTAATTTAATTTAATTTAATTTAATTTAATTTAATTTAATTTAATTTAATTTAATTTAATTTAATTTAATTTAATTTAATTTAATTTAATTTAATTTGTTAGATGTAATTTGAATTTAACTGTAAAGTTTAGCTATACATCAGTACATCAGCAAATTTAATATAATTTAATTAATGAGAAAACAAATAGTAAATCATATATATATACACACACACAGTACAATAAAAAGCCATGTGCTAATCAAAAGTTGACTCAGCCTTTCATCAATAACTGTGTGTTTTTGGTTTATTTCCACAGTCTCAGTTCATCAAGCCCCACCCACACTCCCAAAGACTCCGTCAGCCTATCAGACGTGAAGGCAGGACTATTAGACACCTTGTCCAGGGAGAAAAGCATTAAGTCAGGTATTGATTCCTTTCAATCAGTCAGTTGGACATTGATGGCCTCGTCCACATACAACTGTCATGATCAATCTCGGTTTGCCATTAGAGGACACAGTGAAATTGGCCCTGTGTGACCAGGCCATTGTCTCGGGGCATGATGGTCTAGCTGGTGGCTGCACCTGGGAGGACAAACTGTGTGAGCAGCAGGAGCAGCTGGAGAGGGAGATGCAGGAGGCGCGGAAAATGGTGTCTAGCCTACAGGTGACACTAACATATATCATCTCCTAATTTAGTTTGACTCGCTTCTAGAGAGCTTGTGGCTTATAACAGATGTTTTTGTGTGTTTTATAGGCTCTCCTTCTCCACGGTTCATTACCTGAAGATGAGCAGGAGGTGTCGCTCAGTCTGGGTGAGGGAGTTGAAAATGCGGAGCAGCAACTGGTGCGTATTTTTATTTCTGTCACAGTTGTGTTTTACCCCAAATTGGCCTCTTCCATATCCTGCATATCCCTCCCTCTTGATAATATGTGACTTCCTATGCCCCTTCCTATGCCCCTCCTTCCCCCCATCTCTCCTGCTCTTTCACTAAGCTCTGTCAGGGCAGATCATGTTACTCTCACGGTGAACTTTGCTTTGTTTGTGGGAGAGACGCAGGTATCCATTTCTCTCCTTCTCTCCTACGGTGTTTGTTTCTCTCTTCCATTTCTTTTCTGTTTTCTATTAGGTTGTCGTGTAAACTACTTCTGTGTTTAGTGTAATATGTGTGTTGTAGTTATGGTGGTTTTGTTCTGAAGTAGCAAAAACCCTCTGTTGTTGTGCTACAGGTTGTAATACGAAGTCGTCTGGACCAGAGCATGGAGGAGAGTCAAGAACTAAAGGTGGGCATTCATAGTATTTTTGTTCTGGGCTGTTTCAGTTTTGTGTATTGTTGAGTGTGGCAAGATATTCAAACAAGATTTAGTTTTTGCAGCAGGATAAATAAATCTAACGATATGTGTAATATAAATATTACATAAATATATATTAAATATATATACAGTATATATATGTGTGTGTGTGTATATATATATATATATATATATATATATAATACTCTACCATTCAAAAGTGAGGTCAGTAAGATTTTTTTTTCTGGAAAGATTTGAATACTTTTATTCATCAAGAATGTATTAAATGAATGAAAAGTGACAGTAAAAACATTTATAATGTTCCCAAATAATTCTATTTAAAAATAAATGCTGTTCTTTTAAATTTTTATTAACCAAAGAATCTTGAAAAAAAAACTTTATGACAGTTTCCACAAAAAAAAAATGAACAGCACAACTGTTTTCAACATTGATAATAATAAGAAATATTTCTTGAGCACCAAATCAGCATATTAGAATGATTTCTGAATGATCATCTGACACTGAAGACTGAATTATGACTGCTGAAAATTCAGCTTTGCTATTGCAAGAATAAATAAATAAATACATATTAAATAAATAAATTTTAAAATATATTAAAATAGAAAACATTTTGAATTGTAATATTATTTCATAATATTACTGTTTTAATGTATTATTTGAGTATGATTTCAGTTTGTTTGACTACTTTATGATGATACATAATCTCTGTGGTAGGTTTAATCTGACAGAACAAACTATGTAGTTATTTATGTGCTGATCTTGTCAAGTCCCGATGATTTTTTATAACCAATATATGCTATAAAGTCTCTAGAGTTATTTTGTTTGTTTATATTATATTTACATACAGAGGGAGCTATTGAGGTTCAAACAGGAGGCTCGCAACCTGCAGGGAGTGAAAGTAAGTCTTGCGTACCTCAGAACTCCACATGCCTATGAAATAAGACCCTCACACTTACATTACTAAGAATTCAATTAGTCTCAGACTAATATAAAGCAGAACAAGTTAGATATGTGAGTTGAGATTGATTGACTGTGCTGTGTCGTCAGGATGCTCTTCAGCAGCGAATGGCTGTGCAGGAGTCCTCAGTCCTGCAGCTCAAACAGGAACTCCTGCGCAACAGTATGGCCAAAGACGAGCTGGTGGGACAAAATGTGAGCGCATGCAACTGAGACCTGACATTTTTGTTTTTATGCTATGCATATTCATTTTGCTTCAGTTATACCATATCAGAGACCAGTTGTCAATTATTATCTTTGTATATTTCCTCAGTCCGAGCTACAGAGGAAGCTAGAGGAGAGGAACAGGCTTCTCAGCGAATATAAGGCATGTCTTGTTTATAATAGTGTTTATTACAAACATTTTTCCATAATACGTAGAATGTATTCTAATTCTACTGTTCAGTAGTGTTTTCAGTTCTTTTTATAGAAATTGTAGTGTTTTTAAGTTTTATTGATATTTAGTAATAATTAGTTCATGTTGCAACCGCAATCATTGGTGTATATATGCAATATTATGTTAATTTGTTCTGATGTTCTATTATCTGCTAGTCATACATTTAGAAATATATTACTTTTAAGCTTCAGTCTTGTTACTAGTTTTTATTAGTAGCTTCTAGTGTAACTTATTTTTCAAAAGGGTAGCTTGACTGTAAATTGTGCTTTAAATTTTGAGGAGATTGTAGTTTAAAAACCTAGAATGTTGCTTCCCCCACATTAAAGAATGCTTTTTCTAATCAAATGCTGATTTTCATCATAAAGATTTGCTAGTTATACCACATCTCTAACGCGTTTAAACTTACTGTCTTTATGCTGTACAGAAAGAACTGGGCCAAAAGGATCGGCTTCTGCAGCAGCAACAGCTGAAGCTGGATGAGACACTGTGCAAGCTGACAGACAGCAGCAGCCAGCAGGTACAACATCAAACACAGCCCTGCAGACTCAACTACCATAGCAGCTGTGAAGGAGAACTGCATGATGGGAATGGAAATGCAGGATAGTTATTCATTTGTTTTTGAATTTATGCATGTCAAGTAAAATGTGCAGCTAATATAGATTAAAACTAAAAACTTTAGTAAAATTTACTCATTAATAAAGTAATATTAATGCATAACATATGTAATAAATATATAACTACTTAAAATAATGTCTAAAAACAGAAATATACAATGAAAATGCTTCTAGCCTGCTTCTAGTTGTAAATCGAGGTTAAACGTGAATTTGTCTCAATATATATATATATATATATATATATGCAATAAATATTGATTTTTTATTTATTTATTTTTTTTCCCTGAAGTTTTCTTTTTTGTAATTGAAAATGTCACTAGAACAAGTACAGGCCCAACTGCCCCAGCAAAAAAAAAATCCTTACTGTTGAGCCTTAATTAATCTGTTTACCTCATTATGTAGCTGAAGGCTTCTGCACTTGCTTTTATAGGACAGTTCAGTGTGAATGAGAATGTTTGTGTGTTTCTCAGGCTTGCCTGCAGAGGGAGCTGGAGCACAAGGAGAGTATTCTCAAAGAGTTAATGAACCATGAGACAGAGGAGGTAACACGCCTATAAATAATACACAATTCTCCCCACAGCTGTTTGTTTTCACACATTGCAGATTATGTTTAGTGCTTCCATTATTTATTAAAGTTTCAAGTAAAGACTTGTCACCCTGTCTGTTTCAGCTTCCTGGTTCGCAAAACAACGGCTACTCACACCCACCCGTCACAACATCGAAACCACACCATGGGGTAAATAAGCCTGAAGACTCTTGTTTTCAATTATTTTATATCTATAGATATATATGTAATTGTGTCTCTTTTAGGCCGAAGAGCTGCAGTTAGTAAGAGATGCTCTGCGTAGTCTGAGGAACAGCTTTGGAGATCACGACCCTCAGCATCACACTCTGGACACCCTTGAGCAAGGTGTGGCTAGCCTGATGGATCGCCTCTATGACCTGGAAACACGCCACAAACAGGAGAGGAGGGTACGAGGAATGTTTTTCCATTCTCACACAGCAGGTTTTGCACCTGATCTACATTAGGTTCTCAAATCAGTCTGTTTCTTTGTAGACCCGAGGCAAATCTCCAGGACATAAAGCGTCTCACTCGGATCGAGACTCCTGGCCTCCTACTTCAAGTAAGCATACATCTCAATTCCAAAACTACTGTGGCACCAGAAATCTCCACAACTCAATGAAAACATGCCGCAACACAACAGAAACAAGCCACAACACAATGGAAACAAGCCGCAACACAACGAAACCAAGCAAGAACACAATGGAAACAAGCCACAACACAACGGAAACAACCCGCAACACAGCGGAAACAACCCGCAACACAACAGAAACAAGCCGCAACACAACAAAACCAAGTCACAACTAGGGCTGTCGCGGTGAAGGAATTTCCCTTGCGGTAATTTTGAGTGGCTCACTAGCATGGTATGCGGTATTACCACATATATATATATATATATTATCTGTGTGTGTATGTGTTACGATGTAACGAGGTCATATTCAGAAACCGAAACTAAATCGCGTTGAAACAGGAAGTGAAGTAGACAGAAGAGAATGACTAAATAATGGTCCACATAACAAAACATAAACCTGACAATAAGATTGTTAGTCTATTGTTAGCCTCTATATATATATATATATATATATATAACAGTTAGTTCTGATCCTCGAATCTGACTGACAGGATACTTTTTCTGTTGATATTTCACCTGTGTGTTCTAGACGGGCTGTCAGTCAGTGCAGTTTCATTGTTACGCCACAAGGTGGCGGCAAGGGACTGTCTTTGAGTGAGTCTTTAAACCGTTCATTCAACTACATGTTCAAAAACGCTGATTCATTCAAAGAGATATGTAAAGAAACACGCTGTTGAAATCATTTTAACTTTGAGCGCCACTTTTAAAGGCTCAGCTGACCAGCAATGCGTCGATGCTAAGACAGATTTCGCTTTCCTTGGACATGACAACCTGTTTTCACAAATATACAAGACTCAGCCTGAAGGACAGACGCAAGTAATCGCACGCACTCAGTCGATCTCTCTCATTCGCTGTCTGTTTAGGCTTGTTAAGTGAAAATTTACTTAGCCTCTGTACAAATCAGCATGGTACACATTATGTTATCATTACTAATATTCAGTACACATGCACGAAGTGTAAAACGAGAAGGGCGTAACCTTACGAAAAAGAAAACACGGAAATATCGCGGTTGCTGCAGTTGTTGCATTCCTCTGCGGTTATGCTCGTCAATAGCGCGGTATTGCGATATTGCGGTTATCGCGACAACCCTAGCCACAACACAATGGAAACAAGCCGCAATAACAGAAACAAGCCGCAACACAATGGAAACAAGCCACAACACAACGGAAACAAGCCGCAACAACAGAAACATGCCGTAACAACGGAAACAAGCCACAACACAATGAAACCAAGCCACAACACAACAAAACCAAGCCGCAACACAATGGAAACAAGCCACAACAACGGAAACAAGCCACAGCACAACAAAACCAAGCCACAACACAATGAAACCAAGCCACAACACAATGGAAACAAGCCACAACAATGGAAATAAGCCGCAACACAACAAAACCAAGCCACAACACAATGGAAACAAGCCGCAACACAATGGACACAAGCCGCAACACAACAAAACCAAGCCGCAACACAGCGGAAACAAGCTGCAACACAACAAAACCAAGCCACAACACAATGGAAACAAGCTGCAACACAATGGAAACAAGCTGCAACACAACAAAACCAAGCCGCAACACAATGGAAACAAGCCGCAACAATGGAAACAAGCCACAACACAATGGAAACAAGCCGCAACACAACAAAACCAAGCCGCAACACAATGGAAACAAGCCGCAACACAACAGAAACAAGCCACAACACAATGGAAACAAGCCACAACAACGGAAACAAGCCACAACACAATGGAAACAAGCCGCAACAACGGAAACAAGCCACAACACAATGGAAACAAGCCGCAACAACGGAAACAAGCCACAACACAATGGAAACAAGCCGCAACAACGGAAACAAGCCACAACACAATGGAAACAAGCTGCAACAACGGAAACAAGCCACAACACTATGGAAACAAGCTGCAACAACGGAAACAAGCCACAACACAACAAAACCAAGCCACAACACAATGGAAACAAGCCGCAACACAATGGACACAAGCCGCAACACAACAAAACCAAGCCGCAACACAATGGAAACAAGCCACAACACAATGGAAACAAGCCACAACACAATGGAAACAAGCCACAACACAACAAAACCAAGCCGCAACACAACAAAACCAAGCCACAACACAATGGAAACAAGCCGCAACACAATGGACACAGCCGCAACACAACAAAACCAAGCTGCAACACAATGGAAACAAGCCACAACACAATGGAAACAAGCCACAACACAATGGAAACAAGCCACAACACAATGGAAACAAGCCACAACACAACGGAAACAAGCCGCAACACAACAAAACCAAGCCACAACACAATGGAAACAAGCCGCAACACAATGGACACAAGCCGCAACACAACAAAACCAAGCCGCAACACAATGGAAACAAGCCACATCACAGTGAAATTTGCACAACACAACGAAATTAGTCCTATGTGTTGTGGCAATTTCATTGTGTTGTGCACTACTGGGCCACCGTACAAAACACCTCAGTACAGGAAATGACATAACCGTTTAAATAAATATGAATATTATTTGTCTTTGTCAGGTTTCTCAGTAGGTATATTTCTGTTTATTTAAAACACTACTAAAGAGAATAATCTCCTCTGCTCTCTTACAGAAATGGCCCATTCTCAGAGCAGCCCACCGTTAAACTCGTCAGCATGCACCAAAGTCCTGTACTTTACTGACCGTTCACTCACGCCATTCATGATCAACATCCCCAAGAGGTCAGTCAGACTCTGTTATACATATATGTGGTTTTAGTGAATCTTCAGCCTTAAATCACTATAATGTAGTATACTTTAGATATGTGAAATATATGAAATTTTTCATTGTCTTATGTCAATAGGCTTGGGGAGGTCACTCTGCGAGACTTCAAGGCTGCTGTAGATCAGGAAGGAAATTATCGCTACCATTTTAAAGCACTGGATCCAGAGTTTGGTACTGTGAAGGAAGAGGTATTGCCACATAAAAAGTCCCCACTGTTTAAAAAGAATATATTCAAAGATCCCCTACATTAAGTAAAAAATGTTGAGAAACACTGAGCTAAATTAAATCTAAATAAAATGTTACTTATATTGTATAATGTATAAAAAGGACCCATTGCTTCTCCCAGGTGTTCCAGGATGACGCAGTGGTGCCAGGCTGGGAAGGGAAGATCGTGGCCTGGGTAGAAGAGGATCATGGGCAAAGAGGGTACTGCATGCATCTATACAGCTGGTAGCACATCTGTTTCTCACCATTTTAAGCTCACTCTCTCTATTTTCCTCGACAGGACCTAACACAAGTCAGCAAGAAACTGTCAAAGGAAAAAGAGACATCTGTGCCAAAATGAAACAACATTGATTTGTAACCCAAGTGTACAGAGGATGGAGCTTTAGTGCGCTAAGAAAGTCCCACCCACCTTTACTCTATCCTGCATGAGCTGAACAACAGAATGAACCTGAAAGGACATGGAGGATCATCATAACAATCACCAGATGGAGAAACGCCCATCTTGTGTCCTGTCCAGACCAGTATTACTCAAACATAACTATACAGACGATGGGAGAAGAGGATTTCTGATCTCTTTTAGAGGTCTTGCCATAGAACAGACACCCATTCAAATGCTTTACCAACAGATAAACTCTTCACTGTGACGGAGGAGCCTTTTGTTCAATTCACCTACTTTAAAGTAGGTTCTGCCAGAGTACTTTTTTGTTTATTTTGATGAACCAAAATTGAAATAATTTTGCTGTGAAAAGAGACAAGTAGGTAATCTTGACTGTCAAGAGTACTTGTGTGAATGTGGTTATGAATCTTAAGAAAGCAGCAGTAAAAGTATGCGAGTATAGAGCAGAAATGAGTTTGAAGTCTGCTGTTGCCTTGCTGTGAGATTTTATTTTTTTTTTCATCTTAGATAGAGTTTCCCTAAAACATACGCACCATACATTCGTTTTTAAGACTTTAAATCTTCTCCAAGGACCAAAGTGTTTTGCTTGCTTGATATAAGATGTCATTCAATACATCTTTTTAAAGAGCCCTCAGTTTTAACATTTAAACAGATGATGATTTTTTTGTGTGTATGTGTGTGTGCATGTCTTTTAAGAGTCTGCACTGGAGATTTGACTATAGCGTAAATGTGGTAAAATTACAGCTCATGATTTTGACCATAGCACAACGTAAAATGTAGTAGAGATAAATTACATTATTGCTGCAGGCTTTCAAATGTCATTTTAGATGTGCCGTTCAGCTGCACTGATTTGAGTTTACAGGAAAGTGCCTGGAATCTGCTAAGAAAGAGATGTGACCAGGGTTTGCCTTTTGTATTTTTGTTCTGTTTTATATTTATGTAAATATGTTAATATTTCAGAGATAGAGTGAGGCATAGTGCCTTTACAATGTATAAATGATGTCCTATAAATACTGAATAATATTTTAAAGATATGAAAATGTCCCCTTTGTATCCAAAAAAGGCACATAATCACTCTCATCAGAGAAGCCTGTAGCTAACAAGAACCGTATTGATGGTGATACGAGTGACTGTACGCCATGACTGAAATTCTGCTTTACACTCCTGATTACTGCTGGTTGCATTGCTGGTTTAAGAAGAATGTTATTTGGTTTGCAAATAAACAGTTTGAAGCAGTGTGTTTTTGTTAAATACATTTTATTAAATGTATTATTATTATTAAGTGGTTTGCAAAAATGTTACACAACGATCCTTAGGGGACAAAAAAGTCTGTCAAAAGACTTTTTTTTTTTTTCGTCTTTTTACCAACTTTGGTCCTGGTCATAACTACCAAAAAATAATTCACTTTCAGGTTTTTAACAGTTTAAATGTTATTTATGTATTTTTTTTTTTTTACATAATGCCACTGTTATGGAAACACTGTTATGCAACATTCACAGGACAAAAATGAACAAACATTTCTGATAAACTGGCTATTAGACCATGATTTAATTCAATCTAAATCTTAAAAAACACATACATTTCCGCAACCTCATTATCTCTTCGAGTGTAGAATGTATACAATATTAATGTTAGCAGTTCAGATGAGTCAATAAATGTTTCTCGCCGCTCCAGGTCGTTAGATGGCGCTAATTCACTCAGCAACGTTCACTGCGAGCAAAACTTCTCGCGAAGTAAACGTTCACGTGTTGTTACCCTGTTACGCGCTACCTACTCGACGAAACAGAGTGAAAATGCGGGATAAAAACAATAAAGAGACACACGACGCTGTGAAGAATTATGAGAAATGGAAATATAGATACAACAAAATAAAGAAACGAGTCAAACAAGTTCGAAAGGCCAACAAGAAAAGCGACTGGGAGGTGGAGAGAGAAAACGTTCAGAGGCTGGTGAATAAATACTCGGAGGTGAGATATCATGAGGCTGGTATTACAAAGCATTTCTGATGTCTCTTGCTGTACTTGGTTCTAGGGGTTGCCACGTGTTTAACGTTACTTAACGTTACCTGTTATGTAACGTTAGCTGTTGTGGCATCTGGTTTGACAAATCAGTCTTTTGACATTTAAAAGCAATATTTACAATACTAGTCATCTGGATATTGTGTGACACATCATGCTTGAAGTGTTGCTGATGGTTGTTTCTGGTCAGGAAATCTATCAGAACAGGTCTTCGCAGAAACATGATACTGTTTTGTTGGTGGTCAGTAGGGCTGTTAAAATGGCTGAAAAACTAAATTAGAATTTTGTACTTAAATATTATTATAAAATTTAAATTATATTCGAATTTAAAAGACAATTTCAGTTAGAGGGGAAAAAAGCTTTTGGCTTCTCTCCTGAGGCCACAAGAGGGCGCATCGAGCAAAATATTACTAATCCACGGTTCTTCAAAGCAATAACACAAATATGTAAAAAAAAAAAAAATTACCGTCCCGCCATCATCTCCGCATTGATGTTCTCTTTTTCCGCAGTATTTTGAATGAACAACATATCCAGTGGGTTCAACTGGATAGGTTAAAAAAAAAAAGCATTAAAATGCAATGACACCTACCTACATCGTCATCTGACGCACACCTAAAATTCGAATGCAACGTTTTGCATTCGAATGTGGATTTTTATTTTAAATTCGACGAATATTCGAAATTCGAATTATTGTTTTGACAGCCCTAGTGGTCAGTGGTTCCTGAGTCCTAGGACAGAATATCTTCCATTTTAGAATCAGAATCAGCTTTATTGGCCAGGTATGCTTACACATACGAGGAATTATGTGGTGTTGTTGACATTCAAATCAAAATTTATTCAGACACCTTCAATATTTTTCACATTATCACAGTTTATTCGCTATAGTTTAGAAAATGGTAATAAAATATGACAAGACCTCAAGAGTTAAACTGTGTCAGAACAAATTCATCTTGATAATGTTAGATAACTTTGATAGAAAGGTATGTAACAAAACATGGTCAGGTCGAAGTGTCAAATCAAATTTTTGGTCCCAAATTTTTATCAGTTTTACTGGTAGTCCACTGTATGAAAAATGTTTTGGGTATAATATGTCACAGTTTACTTTATTTTGCTATCCTCACTTACATAAATGATCTATAGTGTCCTGCATCCACTAGTAAAAAAAAAAAATATATATATATATATATATATATATATATATCAAAAATTATATCTGGTGTCTAAATAATTTTTGGTTTGACTGTATAATAGTCCTGATATCCTTCATTAGACACCTAATAAACATGCCACTGTGAACGTTTTGACACGAGTAACTTGTTTTCCTAGATCAATCCCAAAGAGGCTGTGAAGTTCTCTGATTTTCCACTCTCAAAAAAGACTCTGAAAGGTGAGCAAACTTGATTATTTGCATGTTAATAAGTTCACTTATGTCTTCTCAATCTTAATGATGATCTTGATCATGTCATCAGGTCTTCGTGAGGCTCAGTACAGGCAGCCCACAGAGATACAGAGGCATACGATTGGCTTTGCTTTGCAAGGGAGAGATATTCTTGGTGCTGCAAAGACGGGCTCTGGAAAGACTTTGGCCTTCCTCATCCCGGTAAGCAATAGAGCAGTGATGATGTATTTTTGTAGGCCAACTTGAAAGTTAGCATCACCCTGGTTCTTTTGACAAAAACCAAACTGTAATGGGTTTTTGACCAGAACCCTATTGAATTCAGGATGATGGAACTGAAAGGGAAAAAACGTTAACTTATTTCAAAAGTTTGTGGTCAGTAAGATAGATAGATCTATCTATCGATCTATTTATATATTTTTATTTATTTTTATATTTTTGGAATGAAAACTGCATTTATTTGATCAAAAATACAGTAGAACCGTAATATTGTGAAGTATTAAAAAATATTTTGACCAGAAACCCCAATGAATTCAGGATGATAGAACCGAAAGTGCTAAAATGTTAACTTATTTCAAAAGTTTGGAGTCAGTAATTTTTATTTTATTTGATTGATTGATTGGAAAGAAGCCTGCATTTATTTGATCAAAAATTCAGTAAAGCAGTCATTTTGTGAAGTATTACAAAATATTTTGGCCAAAAACCCATTCAGAAACCCCATTGAATTCAGGATGATAGAACTGAAAGTGCAAAAATGTTGCATTGTGATTTCTCCAGGTTTTGGAGTGCTTGTATCGTGAACAGTGGACTCCGATGGATGGCCTCGGTGCTCTCATCATCTCTCCCACCAGAGAGCTGGCCTATCAGACCTTTGAGATGTTGAGGAAGGTTGGCAAGAGCCATGAATTTTCTGCCGGTCTTGTAATAGGTGGAAAGGTGTGTCTCTCTAGTCTTTAGTGATCAGTATGGTTCTTGCGTATTTTTGTCAAGGTTTTTATTGTGTAATAATTGATTATACTTTTTCAATGACTGCAGGATCTGAAAGAAGAATCAGAAAAAATCTACGCGACCAATATCATTATCTGCACGCCAGGACGTCTGCTGCAGCACATGGACGAGACGGTCAGCTTTCATGCTTCAGATCTGCACATGCTAGGTAAGATAATGCTTAGAAAATGTTTTAAATACACTGCCATTCAAAAGTTAGGGGTCAGTAAGATTTTTTTTGTTTTGATCAAAGGCTGCATTTATTTGATCAAAAACACAGTAAAATAGTAATATTGTGAAGTATTAGAAATAACTGTTTTCTATTTTAATATATTTATAAATGTTTTTTATTCTTGTGATGGCAAAGCTGAATTTGCAGCAGTCATTACTCCAGTCTTCAGTGTCACATGATCCTTCAGAAATCAATTTAATTGGTTGATTTGGTGCTCAAGATACATTTCTTATTATCAGTGTTGAAAAAAGTTGTGCTGCTTATTATTTTTGTGGAAATCGAGGTACATTTTTGTCAATGAATAGAATCTCGCTGATCCCGAACTTTTAAATAACATGACATGCTTCCTCTTCCACGGTAGTACTTGATGAAGCTGACAGAATTCTGGATATGGGTTTTGCCAACACACTCAATGCCATTATTGAAAACCTTCCGAAAACACGGCAGACCCTTCTCTTCTCTGCCACTCAAACCAAGTCCGTCAAAGATCTGGCCAGACTGAGCCTGAAGAACCCAGAGTATGTGTGGGTCCATGAGCAGTCCAAGTTCAGGTAAGATCATGAATTTAATGATCTGTGTTAGTCAGCCAGCTCTTAAAGGGTTACTCCACCCCAAAATGAAAATTTTGTCATTAATCACTTACCCCCATGTGGTTCCAAACCTGTAAAAGCTTTGTTCGTCTTCGGAACACAATTTAAGATATTTTAGATGAAAACCGGGAGGCTTGTGACTGTCCCATTGACTGCCAAGTAATTCAATCTAGGGCTGCACGATATATCGCATGCGATTGTCATGCGCATCTCCTCAGTAAAGCCGGTTCTGTGATTAGCGGTAAATCTCCATCACCTGTTTTCAAATGGAGCGCCATTTAATACACAGAGCCATAGTTCACTGACAAGCTACGCAATTCGCGCTCAGAATAGCAGATGAATCGCCTGCCATATTGAACGTGATATTGCATAGCTTGTCAGTGAACTACGGCTCTGTGTATTAAATGGCACTCCATTTGAAATTAGGCACCGTAACGCCTCCTCTGCGTCACCGTAGCGCCATTTTGGAGAATATCCGCTGGACGCAAAATGCGTACACTTTTCTGTGTCAGCCGCGACACAGGGATGCGCTGTTTGCATTCAAATAAATCAAGTAAATTGAAAGACGTATGCCATTACTTGCCATTACTTGGCAGTCAATGGGACAGTCACAAGTCTCCCGGTTTTCATCCAAAATATCTTAAATTGTATTCCGAAGACAAACAAAGCTTTTATGGGTTTGGAATGACATGGGGGTGATTAATGACAAAATTTTCATTTTGGGGTGGAGTATCCCTTTAAAGAGAGGTTGAGTAAATGATGACACGTTGAAAATTGTTGTTCCAAACCTGTATGAATTAATTTCTTTCTTTTGAACACAAAAAAAAAAAAAAAAATCAATGCTGGTAACCAAACGGTTGCCGGTAGCCACTGACTTCCATAGTATGGAAAAAAATTCAATTGAAGTCAGTGGCTACCAGCAGCTGTTTGGTTACCAACATTTTTCAAAATATCATCTTATTTTATGGGGCTGAACAATGCCTTTAATGTTAGTGGCTTTTTAACATCATGGACCTGAAGCTCTTAAACACTGATCTTCTTTGCAGTACTCCTGCCACTTTGGAACAGAACTATGTTGTGTGTGAGCTGCACCAGAAGGTCAACCTGCTCTTCTCTTTTTTGAGGAGTCATCTTAAGAAGAAGACCATAGTCTTTTTTGCCTGCTGCAAAGAGGTAACAGCTCAAACGGTTTCAGTTCTGTAGTACATCTCAGTGTCTGTTTTCATAGAATGCAGTGTGGTTGAAAAGTCCGAAACCACTAGTAAAAATTATATAATGTTACATTTTTTTATTTTTGTTAATTTAAAACAAAATTAGAATTAAAGTTTTTTTTTTTTTTTTTTTTTTTTTCAAATGATATTATGAGCATTTTTAATGTTTAAGTGTATATACATTTAATTAAAAATAACTTAAATCTGTAACCTTTTCTTGAGTCTCTTAAGCTCATCTAGGTTGCATTTAGTTCAGAAATGTATTTTTGCATTTAGATCAAAAATACACTTAAAAACAGAAACATTTTGAAATATTATTTTTAATTTACAATAACTCTTCTCTGTTTTAATATATTTTAAAATGTAATTTATGTGATTGCAAAGCTGAATTTGTAGCAGCCAGTACTCCAGTCTTCAGTGTCACATGATCCTTTATAAATAAAAGTATTTATCAAACTATTGAATGGTAGTGTATTTGTGTATATATACACACACATTTTTATATATATATATATATATATATATATATATATATATATATATATATATATATATATATATATATCTTCACCTTGTGTACTTATAACTTATATTCCTTTTAAAACAGTAAATGTCATATCTATTTTCTGCATTACTATTACCATAATTCTATTATGTCCTGTAATGTGTCACTGTTAACTAGTAGTGTGATGATGCTGAAATGCATTGGTGTTGTTCTGTATGTGCAGGTTCAGTATCTGTACCGGGTCTTCTGCCGGTTGCGTCCGGGTATCTCCGTACTTGCTTTGCATGGCAAACAGCACCAGATGAAGAGGGTGGAGGTTTATAATGACTTTGTCCGCAAGACCTCAGCCGTCCTCTTTGCCACAGACATCGCTGCCAGAGGACTTGGTAATGGAAATTTATTCTGTGGACAACTGCACATATTGGCTTTAAATGACTGAAGCATGCTGTCAATTTGTTGTCGTTTGTGTACAAATCTCAGCAAATGTTTGTGAATATTTTATTAATGAAGCAGCATGTCCTGTAAATAATTCAGCTTGATTGACAGCTGTAACTGAAACACATTTAATAGTTTTTGTTTGTGGTTCTAGACTTCCCTGCAGTGAACTGGGTGGTGCAGTTTGACTGTCCTGAAGATGCAAACACATACATCCACAGAGTTGGCAGAACAGCCAGGTAACACTGATAAACTGTTTTAATCTGTATTTAGCGGTGGTTAATTTTTCAAAAAGCATTGTAAAAATCTTAACAGAAGACACTGTTAACATTGTAACACTAGATGGCAGATTTGATCTGTTCCTCATCACTTACATGTTTTTGATACATATGGAAACAATGTTGACATTAGAATTATGCTCTTACATAAAATCATATTTAACCACTGTACAGATTTTTCTGTTTACACTGAGCACATGATGGATTAACGGCAGCGCAGCTATTAAGTTTTTCCATTTTTGGACTTGACTTGTTACAGTCTCACCTTGAGGGCAAGTATTAGGCACTGGATAGCCACAGAAACATGTCAAGTTTCTCAGCGCTTAGAGCGAAACAGCACACACCTGCCGTCCACCCAGCTGCCAGCTTCACTCTCTTTTCTTTGTGCTACACTTGTCTTTTTAGTGTGGAATCGATATTTTCAGTAACTCCCCTTCATAGATCATCACCCTCAGCAGAAAGCTCATGAGCTTTAACACGAACACTCACAGAGCTGAGCATTTAAAAAAAGAGAAACGGTTGTGTGAGAGGCCTGTTTTGCAGCAGACCACCTAGTGTGACCTTAAAGGGATCTTTCACCTAAAAATTTAAATTATGACTTCATGCACTCACCGTCATCTCATTCCAAACCCAATTGCTGATATTTTATGTGGCACAGAAAAGAGGACATTTTGAGTGAAATGTTCCTTTAACACACACCTTCTATCTCTTTCTCTGCAGGTATAAGGAGGGAGGAGAAGCTCTTCTTGTCCTATTGCCCTCAGAGGAGAAGGCCATGATTGCACAGCTTCAAGAGAAGAAAGTTCCCATTAACAAAATCGAGTGAGTGCATCTCTCCTTTCCTGTGTGACTGCATGCAGTCAGTTGTGCAGTGAAAGTAAGATGAGCTTGGAAACAAGTGTAGTTTTGTCAGTGCTTTAATGTGTGACGTGGCCTCTCTGGATGCTGGTTCATCAGTGTTTTGCTGAGACCGTATGCATGGGCTTTGTGAATAATGGAGGAAGCCACATGCATGCTGAGAATGAAAGATGGCAGCTTAATTCATGTGATCATGTGAGATCATTATGATCAGTGATATCTACTGTGAGAATGCAGCTGCAGTTACAGTCTCCACAGGCCTGATTTTAAGTTTGCTGTTAGTCAGTGTTACTGTGTTCACAGAAATGTCCCAATTTAACCAGAATGCTCAGTTAATTTAGTTGCATTTGCAACTGCATTTACAAACATTAGTGCCTGACAGAAATGGGCAAAAGAATCCCACAGTTGGTGTTTATTTAAAATGCAATTTCATTGAAATCCCTGTTAGTGTAATGGTCAGATGTCCCAATACTACTGTGTCCATTTAGTGTATATTCCATAATTAGACACTTTTATTTGAAGCAAGTTGTCACTAAATATTCAGCAGCCATTTTTATCATATTTGGACTTTTTTTTTTTTTTTTCTTCAAAACAGCAAGTGATGATTTTAATTTAAATTTCAATTAAACATTTTACATTTTATATAATATAAAATATAATGATATAAAATAATTAGTGCTGTCAATCGATTAAAAAAAATAACTAATTAATCACACATTTTTTCTGAAATGAATCGCAATTAATTCGCAGTTAATCCCACCTATCATTAAGGTTTTTAAATATACAATTGCAATAATTTCACATTCATTCTTCAAATTAATGTAGAAACAACATAAAGACAGTCTATTTTTAAATACTACCGATGTCTCTTGGAAATTGTTCTTTTTTTCCTAATATTTAACCATTGCCTATTGCCATTCAACATTACAGTATAATTGAGAGCTATCAATTTTAACATTTATTAGACTTTAAAAAATAACATCTAATTTAAGTGAACTTAAAACAATCTTCACATAAACCCATTATAATACATTTTTACCTGTGCCCTTTAGCAAGCAGGAAATATAGAGAAATTGAACAAAATTATCAAACATTAAATTCTAAATTAAATATAGATGAATCCTTAAAGCTACAAAAGTTATTGATTTCTTTTGTTTTTTGATTAACATACATCACAGCAGCTGGGTTATTAGGTTATTTGGCTGCTATTACTTTAAGAGCTGCCGCTGCTGAATGTGACTCGGATCTGACACGCATGCTCGTAATTTCATTCGAGCTTTAGAATGAAATGATACAGGCTACAGCACGTGCCGCAGCTTTGTCTGTGCAATTAAAGAGCACGCACTACGAGCCCATTATAATGGCTGACAGGACAGTTGTGAGTGGGTTGGCCAACCCTAGCTCCGCCCCTGCGTTAACTGCGTTAAATATTTTTAGTGCCATTAAACTGAAAAAATTAATCGCATGCGTTAACGCGCTAATTTTGACAGCACTAAAAATAATGCAAATAATATAAAATACTTGGTACTTCTGTGTTTCTAACTTTTTACGTATTTGTTTATTCATGTGTGTGTTTTGTTATAAACCATTTCATTGTTGTTAAACTGTTTTTGATAGTTGTTAATAAACGTAATTTTAAGAAACTCTTTTTAAAATGTTTGCATTTTCATCCAATCACAAAGATGTAGAACCCCGTTTACACCTGCACTGACCGCTTGACAGATGTTAATACCAGGTGTAAACAAGGCCATTGAGTTAATCATTTGTTTTATTTCATTGACAGCGTGAACCCAGAGAAGCTGGTGTGCATCCAGCAGAAGTTGGAGGCCTTCCTAGCACAGGAGAAAGAGCAGAAGGAACGAGCACAGAGGGTAAGGCCCGAGGAGACCTGACTTCCTGTGCAGTCTGTCACACCTCATCTCAGACACTAAAGGTTGATGTTATACTGTAGAGCAGAGCCATGCTTTTAGGATAATCTGATTGTCTGCCTCACGCTCAGGGCTGAGCTTTGTGAGGCTCATTATAGAGAGAAGAACAGCATGAAATGTAATCGGGCAAATTGCTGCCATGAAACACCTGCTTGTGCACTCTCACTAATGTGTTTATCAGGGATAAGTTTTCAGATTTCATCCTCCGTAATGCCTCTTCTCTTTTTTCCCCTCCACTCAACGGCAGTGTTTTGTGTCCTACCTCCGCTCCATCTATCTGATGAAGAACAAAGACGTCTTTGATGTTTTCCAGCTTAAACTCCCAGAATATGCCATGTGAGTGGATGCTGTGAAGCAATGCCCAGCAGTCCTCTGTGTAAATGTGTTTGTGTGTGTCCACTTTGAACACACTCATGAGGACTTCAGATGATGTGTCATTGTTATGCAATTAAATCTTCCAAAAAGAAACCATCACCATCTGTTTTGAAAACAGAGACTGATACATTATTTTATTCATAATTCATTATAGTCTAGTGTTTAGTGTCCATATTCTCATCGATTTCCCCATATCCCCATATCCTGTCCAAAACTTTATTTATTAAAACTCTTTATTTATAAAAAGTTTCAAAATAAGTTACCTAAAATTAGTAAAAAAAAAAAAAAAAAATACCTGTCACTATGTAATGAGCAGTCATATTTATGATTTTGCTTTGTTAATATAAAAATATACAAATATTATATAAATGTTATGTTCTATAAGTTATTTTATTTTTTTAAAAATAGTTTTTCCCCATCTGCAAATGTCTCTATTAATAAAAGGTGGCAAGAAGAACTGAAATAGTAAAAAAAAAAAAAATCTGTCACTATATATTCAGTAATCATTTATAACCATATTTGAACAGTTACTATCTTTTAAAATAAAATATAACTGTTTTAATTTTTGTAAAACATTTTGCGTTTAATGTGCATTTTATATATTATAGAATATGTATTCTATTATAAATGCTTTATTTTTATAAACCATTTTATTTTTAATAAACTTTTTTGTTTGTTTGTTTGCAACCCTCTTTATTAAAAGTGGTAAAAAGAACTAAAATGGGTTTCTAAAAAAGCTAACGTTTTTTTTGTATGATCTCATTACTGTCAGTTCACTGGGTTTGGCGGTGGCACCGCGGGTCCGTTTCCTCAACAAGGCCCAGCAACAGAAGAGTGGAGTGGTGCAGGACAACAGCGGCGCTGCAGGACATGAGTCTGAAGATGAGCTGAAGAGTTTCAAAGCCCAACTCAAAGGAGAGCAGTCCAAGTCTCAATCCTCACAGTCTGATGATGATGATGAGGATGATGATGATGATGAGGATGATGATGAGGATGATGATGATGATGAGGATGAGGATGATGATGATGATGATGATGATGATGAGGAGGAGGAGGAGACATCAAAGCCTGCAGCTCTGCTATGTGGCTTTAATGAAGAGGATGAGGACGACCAGAAAGATCTGGACCTACTGACTGTCAAGCGTAAAGATGTGTTCAATATCAATGAAGAGACTCAGAATGATAAGGTAAATAAACAACACACATCTGGTGTAATTAAAGTTATTGCACATTTCTGATGGGCTGTGCTTTGTGAACACAGGAATTATTAGCAGTAAAGGGGTCCCATTTCAATATAAATGGTTGCCTAAGGCAATTTCATGGCTGTATGTTTGAATTTATGCACCTGCTAGTAATAAGTTTGACTGAAATACCCCAAACTATTAATTAGAAGAAAATGTCTGCATATTTTTGGCTGTATAACAGAGTAATAGTCATATTCTGCCATGCAAGAACAGGATGTTCCCGAATGCATCATTTGCATCTTTTTTAACATAACACAGGACTTTAAATGAGAATACAGAATCACAAATAATCTATAAAAAGGTTTGAATACAAATTACACACTTCAGCTTTATCCTCAACTTGAATCATGGAAAATAATTAATGCAGCTTATCTTTGTAAATGTGGGAAGATTGTGTCTGTAGTGCTTGAGAAATGGACACTTCATCAGTCATCTTCCTCCTCACGTCTCGGCTGTTGTGACCCATTGCACTGTGATTCAGAAGAGCTTCTATTCGAGTTCTGTGCACTTTGCGTTCAAAGCGTGTTGTTTTAATAGGCCTCCAGATATGAAGACATGCTAAATTATGTAACACTCCTCTGAATATGCCTTTGAGACACAGTTAACATGACTCCTGTGCAGACCTGGCAAGTTTATGAGAGACGCGGACCTGTGAGTCATGTCAAAATTGCCTGATATGTCTTGAGGCTCTACAGTCATATACTGCAGAACAGTCAGATATATAGTGCTTAAATAATATTAAAATAATTTCAAAACTTTCCATGCAGTGACTTTGCCAAAATAAGGGCTGTCAGTTGTGTTAATTTAGCCCTATAATGTATTGTTATTATTAAAAATTATTAATTATTAAACATTTAGTGTTATTATTAGTATTTTAAAGGATAATGTTTCTTTAAATTGACCAAACATGATAGTAAAGACATTTTTAAAAAAAAAAAAAAAAAAAAAACATTTCTTTTTGAAATAAATGCTGTTCTTTTCGACTTTTTCAACTTCAAAAACTGTGAAGAGTAAGAAATGTTTCTTAAACACTAAATCAGCATATTAGAATGATTTCTGAAGGATCATGTGACACTGAAGACTGGAGTAATGGCTGCTGAAAATTCAGCGCTGCGTCACAGAAATAAATTATATTTTAAAGTATATTAAAATAGGAAATCAATCAAATAAATACAGCCTTGATGAGCAAAAGAGACTCCATTAAAAACATAAAAAATCTTACTGATCCCAAACTTTTGAACAGCAGTGTACATATAAAGAATTAAATAATGAAAAAACTCGACTGCATAATTATTTATAATGAAATAAAATATAGAAATAAAAAACAATATATAGAGTTCTAAAGACATTTTACATCTGTTTAATTATTTACATATCACAATAATCAAATGTCTTTGAATTATCTTTTGCTGGCTTTTCTCTGCGAATGTGGTTATATTGTTTAGTCAGCACCTTTGTAAATTATTTGATTTGATTTTTAGTCAATTAAGTCGACAGTCTTTGTTAAAATGTGATGCACAAGGGCTAAAGGCTGTTACGGTGTAACTGATACATGACCGCTGAAGTGCAGATGAGCAAGAGTTTGCAGAGTCTTTAAGTGAAAAGTGGTTTTCCTCAAGATCTGAACCTTTTCACATCTCATCAGCAATCGACTTTAATGACTACAAAGCAGAAAGTAATATTGTGGAGTGATGTTGGGTGTCTCAGTGTCCTTGTTGAATGACGGGATCGAATGAACTGCTTTCAGAGCTCCTTTATGAATTCTCTTTTATAATCTTGGCCCCAGGGAGGTAAAAATGACAGCTTTTATAATTACATCTGGTTATTTAAATATATTTTCCCTTTCTTTAGGGCAAAGATGCTAAGGCCAAGAATAAGAAACAAAAGGAATCCAAATTCAAAGATGCAAAGAAATTAATTAAAAAGAACTTCAAGGTCAACACTAAGATCATCTTCACTGAGGAGGGAGAGGTTTGTATTATCAGAAACATATTACTGAGAGTTATAAAAAGCAGTGTAAATTAACTGTGATGTATGTGTGCAGGTGGTGCAGCAGTGGCCTCCAGTGCAAAGGACCGTGGTACCAGATGATGAAGAGGAGGAGATATCTGGCATTAATGTGGAAGCAGCCAAAGAGCGGCTCCGCAAGGAAGACCAGGAGTTTGACAAGATGGAGTACCGTCGTAAAATCAAGGAGAAACATAGGGTGAGATTGACTTTACCATCATATTTTCCATCCTCCTGATTCATGCCAAGTTTATATAGCTCCTCCTTGAATCAAAAGGCTTCTTTGGATCACTTTATTTATTGTGTTCAGCTCCAGGTGTTCAGATTAAAGTAATATTGAAGGAGCTGAGTGCAATGGGCAATCGAAAAGACACTCTGGCCCTGTGGCTGGTGCTCTCGCAGGTTCAGGCAAATCGAAATAACTGAGATGCCTGTGCAGGCAGCGTGGCTTGAAGCTTCAGGCATCAGTGCTGAGATTGGGCCCCTGACTTATTACTGTAGTTCTGACTATTGGACAAGCTTTTAAAGGATTGCTCTCCGGCAAAATCAAAGCATTTGAGTCGTTCCAGCACAGAGTGTTTTCTCGTTGAGAGACAAGTATGGTGAAGTGCATCCCTAGTTTGTGTCTGATGCAGTTTTCAGTTTATTTGTTTTGTTTTTTTGAAATCGATCTCTGGGAATGTGTAGCTCAGTGAGTAAGCACAGAAGTAATGGGATCTATTTCTATAAGTGGACACAGAGCAGATGAGCACCATGTTCTTTATGTTCAGTTTTAGTGGCCCTTCTTCATTCCAGTTAAACCTAAAGTTAGTTTTTAGTACAATTTTGTTGGTTTCCCCCTTTTTTTTATAACTATAGTGTAAAGAGGGCAAGAATTGTTTGGAAGAAGATTTGAGCTTGTGGCAATCACATGAACACCATGGCTTAATATGTCTGCTAACCATTAGACCAGGGTTTTCCAAACTGTAATTAAATAATAAAAATAGTAATTAAATAAAAAATAATAATTAATGAAATCATAAAAATGTAACATTTTAAAGAAATCATTTTTAGAAAACAAATAATCAAAATAAAATGCTTACTCAAGATTGAATGTTTTTACTGAAAATTAATTTATCATAAAAATGTAAAATGAAAGTAAATCATTTTTAAAAGTAATAAAAACAATCAAGATTAAAAACCCTTACTAAAAATAAAATAAATATTTTATTTGTTTACCTGCATGTCATGTGACTATTAACCTACATTAGAGAACTGTTAACATGCAAATGTGTTGCTAAATTATCCAAATAGCAACTTAAAATCTCAGGGGTTCTTCATGCAAATATTTTATGTCATAAAGCTTTGACTGACAACGAAGTTTGGCAATCCCTGCACTAGGTCATGGCTTGGTTTTTATCTGTTTCTGAGTCATCCATTTAATATATATATATATATATATATATATATATATATATATATATATATATATATATATATATAAATAAAATATTACAGTCAACTCTCATTCAGGTCAGGCTCTATTCTAGTATGCAATGGCCACTTTTTTCCAATCAATACAAACACCATTTTTTATCTAATTGTATAACTAGGGCCCTATGAAATCAGTTTTGTTTTTTCCCAAAATCCTTTTTTTTTTTTTTCTTTTTTTTTTTTATAAATTCCTTTTTTTCCATTTTAATTTCTCTAGATTAGACTGTTTTAATGGTTAAATTAAATTGTATTAATCAAAAAGCATGTCTAATTAATTGAAATCATTAAATTTACAACATTTTACAGCAATTTATTGAAATTTTAATAAAAAATTACATTTTTCAGCCCCTATGAAATAAATTTTTTGTATTCCATTTTAATGGTTTCATTAAATTTACTGTGTTGTGTATTTACATTATTCTGCTAAATAAATTCAGGTAAATAATTTTTCTAATAAATATTTGTTTAAAAATAATATTTTAATAACAACTTTATTAGCAGTAGTAGTACTATCATTACATTAAGTAATATATTTCTGTCACAGTTTCTTCAAGTTAAACCTAACTTTTATTTTGACAGGTTGCTGTGAAGATCTTAAAGTTTCTGTGTGTATATGATATGATTATAGTTTTTCTGAAAAGAAACTGTAAAATGCTCATTGAGTGACTCTCAAAGCAGTTCTAGAGATTATTTTACATGTTCATAAAACACCGCGAGCATCATGCGTGCTTCAGTTTGCGTGTAGTAAACGAAATTGAGCGCCTGCGCCATTCATTCACACAGAGACGTGCAGAACATGCAGAATTCATATTTAAATAGTTTTTTTGCGGCTCCATAATGTTTTGATTTAAGTGTATTGGCCTACTTTTTATTTATCCAACATTTGACAAATTCTGTGATATTCTGTATTATACAGTAAATTCTATTTTTATGACTGGATTCCACAATTCCTTCCGCGTTTTCCAAATCGCGGAAATCATAGGACCCTATATAACGTATTTTTCTCAGAAACAAATTAAATTGTAGAATTAAGTTGTGTTATAAACTAAATTCTCGTTGAGTTTAATGAGCTGAAACTGAATATTTGGCCCTATTTTTTTGGAAACAGAGAAGTTGTTGTCTATGTTAACCCAGGATAGTACATTTTATATCTTTCACTTCTCACCCAAGCAAAAACTAAAATAAAACATGCTGGTGCCAGTCTCTCCTGCCAATTTCTCCTGCCAGTTCTGTCAAGCACTGACATGCGGACTGGCATACAGTAAAAACGTAGTTTTCCAATTTTTTCCTCTGAAAGTCACGAGGCAGAAGACATTGTCTGTGAATGTTCCTGTGAAAAGCCTAACCATCCTAATCCATTTTGATTTTGTATTTTGTGCTGTCATAGACTTTGAGAGGCAGCTACTCAGTAATCTATCAGATACATGCACATGCTTATCAATCAGACACGCTAGGCTCGCTGCTGCCTTTTGTGTTTCATATTCTATCATGGAGTCTTTATTACTCCAGCAGAACTGCATTTGTAGCTGAACCCTGAGACTAACATCATGCATAGGGTTTTTTCTGTTCCTTTAAAACTGCTGATGGGTTTTGCTGCATGTGACGTGTGACAAGTCAGCAACTCTGTGTGATCAAGATGTGTCAGTAAAGTTTAACTTTAAGAGTAGGTTTAGTCCTTAAACCTCCTAAGCTATTAATATCAAAATTCTGCATTTTTAATGAGAACATATTTTTATACAGTACCACAGTGTTCTTGCAGATCTGTGGGAGGATAACAACCTATTTATAGAGTTTTTACTCACACTCACTCACACTTAAACTTTATTCATTATAACTTTTTTTTATTTATTAAAGAAATTAAGAAACTGTTATAGTTAACTGGAAAAAAAAGCAACACAAAAAATATCACTTGAAACTACACCTGAAATACTTCTTAATTAGTGTTGGGAAGGTTACTTTGGAAATGTAATAGGTTACAGATTACAAGTTACCCTATTTAAAATGTAATAAGTAGTGTAACTATTTCAATTACTTTATTAAAGTAATGTAACTGATTACTTTTCTAAATTTCTAACAAATGTTTTCAGCTGTTAATCATTTTGAAACATTTAAAGCAGGCAAGGTTAACCTTACAGTAGCTCAACAGTTATTACTGTCAGACTTTCAAAATCCTCCATCACTTGAATTAAGATTATAATTTAATTTTAAACCACAGCCACCACAAAATCAGACTTTACTGTAGCACCTCTTGTTACTTTGAGATCATTCTGAGGTTAAATGCAGATTTAAAATCATAACAAGATATACAGGTACATCTCAATAAATTAGAATGTCGAGGAAAAGTTCATTTATTTCAGTAATTCAACTCAAATTGTAAAACTCGTGTATTAAATAAATTCAATGCACACAGACTGAAGTAGTTTAAGTCTTTGGTTCTTTTAATTGTGATGATTTTGGCTCACATTTAACAAAAACCCACCAATTCACTATCTCAACAAATTAGAATATGGTGACATGCCAATCAGTTAATCAACTCAAAACACCTGCAAAGGTTTCCTGAGCCTTCAAAATGGTCTCTCAGTTTGGTTCACTAGGCTACACAATCATGGGGAAGACTGCTGATCTGACAGTTGTCCAGAAGACAATCACTGACACCCTTCACAAGGAGGGTAAGCCACAAACATTCATTGCCAAAGAAGCTGGCTGTTCACAGAGTGCTGTATCCAAGCATGTTAACAGAAAGTTGAGTGGAAGAAAAAGATGCACAACCAACCGAGAGAACCGCAGCCTTATGAGGATTGTCAAGCAAAATCGATTCAAGAATTTGGGTGAACTTCACAAGGAATGGACTGAGGCTGGGGTCAAGGCATCAAGAGCCACCACACACAGACGTGTCAAGGAATTTGGCTACAGTTGTCGTATTCCTCTTGTTAAGCCACTCCTGAACCACAGACAACGTCAGAGGCGTCTTACCTGGGCTAAGGAGAAGAAGAACTGGACTGTTGCCCAGTGGTCCAAAGTCCTCTTTTCAGATGAGAGCAAGTCTTGTTTTTCATTTGGAAACCAAGGTCCTAGAGTCTGGAGGAAGGGTGGAGAAGCTCATAGCCCAAGTTGCTTGAAGTCCAGTGTTAAGTTTCCACAGTCTGTGATGATTTGGGATGTAATGTCATCTGCTGGTGTTGGTCCATTGTGTTTTTTGAAAACCAAAGTCACTGCACCCGTTTACCAAGAAATTTTGGAGCACTTCATGCTTCCTTCTGCTGACCAGCTTTTTAAAGATGCTGATTTCATTTTCCAGCAGGAAAAGCACCAAAAGTTGGTTAAATGACCATGGTGTTGGTGTGCTTGACTAGCCAGCAAACTCACCAGACCTGAACCCCATAGAGAATCTATGGGGTATTGTCAAGAAGAAAATGAGAAACAAGAGACCAAAAATGCAGATGAGCTGAAGACCATTTTCAAAGAAACCTGGGCTTCCATACCACCTCAGCAGTGCCACAAACTGATCACCTCCATGCCACGACGAATTGAGGCAGTAATTAAAGCAAAAGGAGCCCCTACCAAGTATTGAGTACATATACAGTAAATGAGCATACTTTCCAGAAGGCCAACAATTCACTAAAAGTTTTTTTTTTTTATTGGTCTTATGAAGTATTCTAATTTGTTGAGATAGTGAATTGGTGGGTTTTTGTTAAATGTGAGCCAAAATCATCACAATTAAAAGAACCAAAGACTTAAACTACTTCAGTCTGTGTGCATTGAATTTATTTAATACACGAGTTTCACAATTTGAGTTGAATTACTGAAATTAACTTTTCCATGACATTCTAATTTATTGAGTTGCACCTGTTGTTTAATAGCTGTGATACTATTTTTGAAATCAAATCTTTGCTTATCTATGTCAGGAAACACTGGCATCTATCAATGCCTTGGAAAAAACTGTTAATCTTGAAAATAAAGCATATACATAAATCAAAATAGGAAATTAAACAGTTATCAAATAAGCATGTATCCTGTTCTGTGTCCTAAATTCCTGAAACATTGGTGTCTCATATTTTAGAGCAGTCAATGCAATTTGGAATGAAATCAATCATATCTGTATGAGAGTGAAAATATTCAGTTGTAACCCCCTTTGTAATCGTTAAAATTTTCATAACTGTAATTTAATTGCACATTTTTTTCTTAGTAACTGTAACAGATTACAGTTACATTTATTTTGTAATTAAATTACGTAATTCTGTTACATGTACAGTAACTAGTTACCCTAACACTGTTCTTAATAAACAGTAGTGAAGTTATTTGAAATTTATATTTCTATAAAAGAGATATCCAATGATCTCCATCTTTAAAAAATGTTAGTTTAAATGTTTGGTAACAATCTATTTTAAGACCAATTCTCACTATTAACTAGTTGCTTATTAGCATGCATATTACTAGCATATTGGCTGTTTATTAGTACTTATTAACCATATATTTATCTTATTCTGCATGACCATATTTTAGATCCCTTAATCCTACCTGAACTTTACAACTACCTTACTAACTATTAATAAGCAGCAAATTAGGAGTTTGTTCAGGGAAAACTCTTAGCTAATAGTGAATATGTTCCCTATTCTAAAGTGTTACCAAATGTTTTATGCAATATATTAAGACATATTTAATGGCAACCCACCACTGTCACTGACTTTGATTTTGTGGCACTGATATTTGTGCAATGACGTATCCGAGTGAACCGATGAATATGTTTCCACATTTAGCATCATTTGACATTGCAAAAGTAATGAAAAGCCAATGAAATGCACTTGACTTTGGTTTTATTACACTCTCAGTGCTCTGATTTCCATTCAACCCTCAACCTCTTAATATTTCCTGTCTCCCAGACATCTGTGAGTCACTATTAATGTGTATAGTTGTGTCTGGCAGTCCAGTCGCCCCTTCATATTGGAAAGTGACACAAGACAAACATCAAGTCCTGTTCATTCTCTCTCCAAAAGAAATGAGCACAGAGCACTGAAGTTAAATTTTGCTTTCTTTTTCCCTGAGTCTGTATAATCATTTCAACCCCTGGCTGTTTGACATGTTTATGAGATTGTGGCGTGACCAAATCTGAGTAACTGAGCACCTATTTATTAAGTCTTTTTTTTTTTCTTCTCGTTTTCAACAGGAGAAAAGACTGAAGGAGAAAGCTGCTCGAAGGGAAGCGAGCAGACAGCATATAGAGGTATGTCAACCATAGATCTAAGTCATCTTGAAAGCTCTAACAACTAGCTGAATGTTAATGATTATGTATGGGAATTAAAGCAACAGTACATTTTAAATTGGTTTATGATTTGAAATAAGGAATTCCTGTCACAGGAAGTCAGAAGGGAAAGATGCCCCTCAGTCTCTGGCCTTTCCCTCCCACAGACAACGTATAATTCACAGGATGGCAGCTGTCATGTGTCCTGTCTCTCTCTACCTGTCCTCGCTGGGGGATTGAGCTCTGTGCATCCATATGGAAATGCAGCTGCTGCTCTCTTCTCGTTTGTCATCTGATCAATGTAGCAGTCTGTCCAAGAACGCGTGACTGTTCATCACCACCCTAACAATGAATCTCAGCGCTCTTTTAGCATTCACTCATTCCTTTGACTTAACAGCCTGACTGGTGGTCGATCTGTCCATCATTACACGTGGCCCAGATTAATTTAGAGAGCTATTGAATCGCACTTTTGACAGCATATGCTGTAAACAGATAGCAGCGCTGCTTCGTTTCCTGTCAATTTCACTTCTTTTGGGGCTCCTCTCGAGACGTTTGAAGAAATAGATGGTCCCTACAGAGTCTTGTTGCTCAGTCGGTGACAGTCATTACAGAGATATTCGTTAATGTAACACGATCTGCTTACTGAAAACCTCAAAATGCTCTGTTACCTTTCCTTAATTGAATTTGTAAAGGGTAGCCGCAGTCATGGAAAACGTGCCTAAATTCACTATTCACAGCATATATGCACTACTGTTCAAAAGTTTGGGGTCACTAAGATTTTTTAAATGATCAAAAATATAGTATAAACAGTGAAACAGTATTTTAAAAAAGTGCTTTCTCTTTTAATATATTATAAAGTGTAGTTTATTTCTGTGATGCAAAGCTGAATTTTCAGCAGCCATTACTCCAGTCTTACTCCAGTCTTACTCCAGTGTCTCATGATACTTCAGAAATCTTTCTAATATGATGATTTTCTTCTCAAGAAACATTTCTTATTATTATCAATGTTGAAAACAGTTTTGCAGCCTAAACTTTTTGTGGAAATGGTGATACATTTTTTTATAGGATTATATGATGATTTAAAAAGTTCACAAATTTTGATCGTTTTAATGTATCCTTGCTGAATAAAAGTATTCATTTATTTACAAAAAAGTTTACTGACCATAAACAATTGAATGGTAGTGTACAATTTTTTTTGTAATTTTTAGTATTTTTAGTATTTTTTTTTTTTTTAAGTTCTTGCTTTATTCCAGAGTCTTTTATACTGACCCACGTTTATGGCTGTTCTCGTTCTCTGACGTTATTCAGCACACATAGATGCATCTGATCAAAGCGCAGGTCTATCAGCAGAATTCAAATGGGTCTTACAAAACATGATTAGATTACAGCACAGGCAGAAGCACCGCTGAATACAGAGTATCCTGTACCTGAACAGACCCCATATCAGGTCCAAGCACAGATATACACAGTCTCCCTAACCAAATCTTTGACGGCAAAAGGCTGTTCTACACTGTAGATTATTCAGGCCAAGTACCACCCACTTAGACATGAAGACGTCAACCTGTAAAGTGACCAAGCACAGTTCATTTTATATGAATTTCATTTTGTTACTTTAGCTGAAATAGATTATAGACCACAATATTACCCGGGCACAGACAGTTCAGACTCTACCAATGTGGGCAATCTGTTTGGATGTGCATAGTACTGTAGATCTGTGAATTTACACGATGTCGATGTAGATTTATGGAGTTTTGTGCAAGAAACCAGGTAGAAAAGCTGTTTGGTATTTGTTTCTCTTTGTCTTAAACCAAAGAAGAAAAGGTGAAAACACGGGGCCAGGCTGCACACCATAGACCTTACCAGGATTAAGATGCTTGCCCGAGGGCACAGCAAGTCAGTCTGGAGGTGGAGCAGACCAGTGGGAAAATAAAGCTGGTTGTGACCGGCCCAAGGTCTGAGTTGTTAGGTTTTTGAAACTTTTAATGTACAAAGACAGGGCTGGAATCGATTCTTTCACCACTATCGCTGGAGGAAACTCTTTGGACACTCTTTGGTTGTAAATGATCAAAGAGCTGACATATTTAGGGAGATGGTATATCCATTGAACACAATGTGAAGTACCTCTAATGGCCACAAGTGCATTTATAATACCTAGAGAGATCTATCCATTAGCGTTCTCAATGGCAGGTACTCGGCTGGTGCAGGACCCCCTTAGATGCAAAAATCTGTACCGTTAGGAGTACAACAGCTCGTCACTGGGGCAGTACCCTCAAAAGGACATCTTTGCACCTTATGTGCCCCTAAAAGGTTCATGGTAATACCTTAAGGGTACATATTACTAATCTAAGGAACTAATTTGCAGCTTTTAGAGGTAGATATGGTATGTTACTATATCTCCAAAAATGAAAGTATAGTCCACTAAAAAATGAACCAAACAGTTTTGATTCCCATTATCTTCCATTGTACAAAAACTACAATGAAATAATTAGGAATCAAAACTGTTTGTTTTTTTTAATATTTTTTCTTTTCTTTGTAAAGTTTCTTTTGTTTGTAAATTATGAGGTCACATTAGTATTTAGACTTCAAATACAATATGCTCACCTGAATTTCTGATCACAGATGGGATCACAAAACATTCAGCACTGTATTTAGCACTGGCCACTGAGTTGGTATCACAGGTGTAAACAGACTAGAGTTAATGAAGAAAGAAAATATTAATTGCAAAATTGCCATCGTTTAAGATATCAGATAATCAGTATTAACAATGCATAAGTACAGTATGTAATTTAAATATTTTCTCTGTCACACAGGAGAAAATGCAAGATGATGATGAAGACGATGATAAGGAGGAGGTGGAAGCGTATCTGTCAGATGACGAAGAATTTGACCCCGGCACACTTCCTGACCCAGACAAAGTGCGGAACTCTGAGTCCTCCTCCTCTGAGGAGGAAGTAAGGTAAGAATAAAGCTTTTGTGAACAACTTGAACGACTTTCATCACTTTCAAAGTTCGTGCAGCAATTTCATCCCTCAAACCTCTGATTCATCTCAACGAAGACCAGTTGAGTTTTTCATGAAAAGCTAGGAGCGTTAAAAAGGCACAGGACGTGGCCTAAAGGATATTGATCTTCTAAAATACAAAGTTTCTAATTATGCACAGCTTCAAATTGAATGCCTATATTTGAGCGTTGAACCAAATATCATATTTTCCCCTTATCAATGCATTGCGGAGGTATGCAGGGCTTTGTGTTAGTGGAAAACCATTACACCAGTAAATCAAGCCAATCAGTACGACACCACATCACGAGGCCATAATTATTCCGAAATGAGGAATTGATTCATCTGATACTTAATTACCGCCTCGGCTTTCTCAGCTCTCTCTGCTTGTATTGAGTTTGTAGCGTTCGATTAGGCTCAGGCATGCTGATCCGCTGTTCTTTTTGTACTGAGGTCCGCTGCAGAATTGCCTCTTGGAGGAGGTATCCCTCTACAGGGGAAAATGATTCATGATGATTCATTTTCCCCATGGCAGCATTAAGCACAGATCCTTTAGTTGGCTGTAGATAATCTATAAAATGCATAATTACATCCAGATTTAAAGTGAGAGGCAAGACCATACGTTACGCTTTTTCTTTTTTTCACACTCTCACCCTCTCTTTCTCACTCTCACTTTTTGTCTTTCATTCAGCCTTCTCTTGTAAAACCAGATCACGTCCTCTGTTCTCATTTGCGTCAGTCTTTCCATCTGTCGGCCCGCACCTTTATGTCTCTGTTTTTCTGTCATTCACTCATGTACGCGCATTAAAGACGCTCACTGACACACACACAAACACTTGGGGTGTAGCAGTGCAGGTGATACGGCATAGACAGCAGCAGCGGCTCTGATTAATGACTTGGTGCGGTGTGTTTACTGCATGGCTACACTTACTGAATGCAGGAGAGGCTCTGGCGCTGTAAATCTGATAAATTTCTCTTTCTTCCTCTTCCTTTGGCTCGCTTGCCCATTTTCTCTTCCGTCATATCAAAGCCTGGTGTTCAGGACTGGAGCCAGAGGCGTCACTAACCCTGAGCTCTTTCCTGTTGCGGTACCTGTCTTCCTGCTTTGCTGTTTTGACAGATACCCCCCTCCCATAAATCTAATGGGATCTTATTGGCCCTGCTTCACCTCTGCCCCTGCCAGCACTTTGTGTCCAGAATAGCAAGATGCTGTACAAATCTTTGGAAATATTCCTTAAAGGGAGAGTGCAGTTACAATGAATCTTTACATTTGTAAAGGTTCATGAGAAGATATCATTGTTTGTGAATGATGAATCAGTTCAGTGAATCAGTTGATCCGGTCAAAAACATTTCTGAATTATTAATTTACGACTCTCTTCTCAATGATTCTTTCTCCAATTTAACTAACTGACTCATTGATCCTATTGCAGCAGTTAACAAATCATAGGGGGGATTCAACAACCAGGGCGGCATGATTAATTGAAATGAAAACCAATATTGCAATATATATTAGTGCGATTATCAAATCGTAAAACCTGTGATTTGATTAAATAAATATTCACTGCATGTTTCAGAGTGAAGTGCAGTAGTGTGTTTACACGCAAACAGCTAATGATCCGGTATTTTCAGATTTACAGTAGATGCTACTCCCTAGAAACTCATCTCTGGATCTGCTCTGAATTTAGGTTGCTTAAAATAAACCGCCTGTTGTCAACAGAAGAGAAATTTTAGGGATTTTCTGCACTAAAAATAAAAGCTTGATGGTTTAATGTTGGAAATAAAGACATTAAGACAGCCATAAATATGAGTATTGTAATTTTACAATTATACTGTAAAATTATTATTATATTTTTATTTAATATATAATTGGTTTTTATTTTTGGTGAAATTACAGTAGTGATAATTCTTATTTTGTTTAATATTTTTATTTAATATTTTTTATGCAGCTTATAATAATAATAATTATTATTATTATTATTATCATCATCATCATCATCATGGTCGTATTGGTATATCACAAAATGTTGGTAAAATTGTGCTGCCCTACAAACGAGCACAGCAAACCTGGAGATTTAAACACACAAATACACACATTTTAAAGTGCAAACACATTTTTAATTGTAGTTTATTTTTCCCCAAATTGTGCAGCCCTTCCAACAACCGACAAGAAGATATAAATTTTTGGTAACACTTTAGTATAGAGAACTAGTTGCTTACTAGCATGCCTATTATTAACATATTGGCTGTTTATTAGTACTTATAAAGCACATATTCTACATGACCATATTCTACATCCCTAGTCCTACTCAGTATCTAAACTTAACAACTACCTTACTAACTATTAATAAGCAGCAAATTAGGAGTTTATTGAGGCAAAATTCATAGTTAATGGTTTGTTAATAGTGAGAACTGGACCTTAAAATAAAGTGTAACCAGATTTTCTTATATACACAGTGTTGAAAAATGAAAATTTTGTCATTTACTGACCCTTATGTCATTCTAAACCTGTATGACTTTCTTCTGTGGAACACAAAAGAAGATATTACGAAGAATGTTGGTAACAGTTTTGTTGCTCATTAACTTCCATTGTATGGACCAAAAAAACTGAGACATGAGTAAATGTTGACCGAATTTTCATTTTTGTTGAGTTTTCCTTTTGATTTTGATATTTTTACCTGCAGTGCTTTATTTAGCCAGTCGATTTTGCACATACCTAATCCTGAGTCATTGAGCTGGTGGGACATAGTCAGTGATTTGAAACTATATGATCAGAAGCCCTTAACAACTTAATGATGTGTGCTAGCTACAACCCTGATTGCTATAGATTTTCCCACCTCCAGGTGGTCTCTGGACAGACCTTTAATGATATTAGTTGTCCTGGATGTACATGAGTTCACCATTCATGTATTAACTCAATTGTTAGGACCATTTAAGACCTTCTAACTTAATTAAATGCTGTGCTGATCTGTTATCCTTCCTGGTTTCTTCATGGTTTTATTATGTAAAAGAGCTGTGCAGCAACCACTTTGCATGAGATCCCTAATAATTAACTTGCACACAATTACACAAATGTGCTCATCCTTCCCTTCCCGTCTTCATTACATGAAACCCTATCTGTTGCAAAGAGTTCAGGAAGGCACATAAATTTTTCATTAAAACATGCTTTAATTAGTCTAGCACTTGCGATTTCTAGCACTCACAGTGTGCAGCGAAAAACTTGCCACTTTCGGTAATTAAACAGCTCAAAATATTTCTCCAAAAAAAATGGAAGTCCAATAACTTTCCTTTACAAAACAGCTGAACTTTTGTTCTTGCTATAAATGTGACTGTTAGACCAGAGGACAGCTTTTCACACCTCAGGGTCTCTTGACAGGACCTTAATACTATTAGTTGCCGTGGATGTGCATGAATGCACCATTCTAGCCTCATTTAATTAAGTTAGGAATTGTCTGCGCTGGCTATCAAGGTCACCCGCATGGGCTGGTACATTAAAAAACCCATTCACCTCAACTGCACATAGATGCCTTTAAAATGCAGTGCGCGTTGGTGATAGGAATTGTCACCACCTCCTAGATGTATCTCAGATGATTGCTTTTGCAAGCGCTTTGGTGCATCAGTGGTCCTGTGGGAAATGTTTAATGCCTTGTTTTGCAAATGCACGTTCTCCAAAGTTTCAGTCAGCTCAAGGAAAGTCCTTCCTAGTTCAACTCATATCTATGCTGTGTGGTTTCAACTGAAAATCATTGACAGCTGAAAGCTGCTGTTGCATTTAAAGATCAAGTAAGAGTAAGCACATCACAGGATCTCTTGTGTTTACAATTAGGAGATGAGATGGGGTAAGCTGTGCCACTTTTACTTAAGTTGTCCTCTCGGCAAAGGGAAAGCAGATGCAAGTAAAACAAATATGCCTAATTATATTTCAAGGTGTCTCCCTATCAACTAAAATTCAAAAAGAGCATCTTTAACGTGGAGCCATTTAAAAAGTCTTCTCAAAAAAACGACATTTTTTTAAAGCAAGGCATTTTTAAATAAAATTATGAACATACAAAAACATTTAAATATTGCAGTATCCCATTACAAATTTTTATTTACATTTTCCTAAAGATATCCATGATACATTCTAGCAAGCGTTAATATTCAAAATATTTTAATGTAGTGAAACCAAACAAATCTTCAAAAAAATTTTATTATTTTTAGAAACAAAAAAATGTTAGGGTAGGTTATTTTTCATCTTTTTTTTTTTATTCGTTTGCTTATACTAGCATTCAAAAGTTTGAGGTCAGTATTTTTTTTTTTATTTAGCAAGAATGCATTAAATTGATCAAAACATTTAAAATGTTACAAAAGTTTTCGTTCTCAAATAATGCTGTTCTTTTCAACTTTATTTGTCAAGAGTCCTGAAAAATGTATAAATTTTAAGCAGTACAACTGTTTTTAACATTGATAAAAATATCAGTGCTAACATATTTTTTTTTTTTTTTTTTTTTTTTTTTTTTTTTTTTTGAGCACCAAATCTGAATTTTACAATGATTTCTGAAGGATCATGTGACACTGAAGTCTGGAGTAATGACTGCTGAAAATAAAATTAATTAAAAAAAAATAAATTCATCTTGCCCATCACAGGCGTAAATTGTAAATACATTTTAAAATATATTAAAATAGAAAACATAAATTTAAATTGTAATAATATTACAGTATTACTGTTTCTGCTGTATTCGTGATCAAATAAATCTTGGTGAGCATTAGAGACTACTTTTAATCAGTAGTGTAGATAACAAAGACTTGACATAAAAAACCAATTTTACATGACGTTGAAAATTAACTTGCATTTTTATGCAAAAGCAGTTTATCATAAAAATGCTTATTATTTTCATGTGCATCTCTGACTTGCAGGCAGCAATATATATGATTACGTGACAAAAATGTGTGCCGTTTCATAGATTAATGAGGTGACACAACTTACCCACTGACACATCTTGGCCCACTCTTCACTGTATATCTAGCCTATCTTCCCTTTGTCTTCTGTCTTCACATCTGTGCATTGACCCATCTTTGTCTTTGCAGCGATTCATCAGACCGCGGCGGCAGGAAGAGAAGTTTCAACAGCGACAGCAGTGAGGATGATGATAGTGATGATGAAGTACAGCAGCCACAGGTGGGCAGGAAGAAGCCCAGGAAGGAGTCCACAGTAACTCCTCTGGACACTGGCCTCTCGATGGCTGAAGACGAGGAGCTTGTGTTGCATTTATTGGGAAGTCACAACTAGTTCCTTTGGAAACAGGTCCCTCTACCAACCTTCCCCTCCAGAGTTTCTTATTCATTGTACTTGTATGTCGAGCTTATAAAATGCCCCTTGACTAATAAAATGTATCCTGATTGTGATGGCAACTTTAAGATTCATTGCCACACATATCTTCATGTGATTTATTGTGTGAGAGTGCAGGTTATAATTTCCTTTCCTGCCTCTTGCCTTCTTTACATCCTCTCCTCCTCAAGACAGGAATTGAATTCTTCTCATCTGGCGTCTTGCCAGACAGCTTCAAATTACATGAAAACTCCTGTTTTGCAGTGAAGCAAAATATCAGCACAGCTGATGTCAGTCCTGATAGAGAGCCACTGTGAAGTCCCAGGTGCCATCTATAACCTATTACTGTTAAACTGCTCTCATTATTTCTGGTTTGAATATTGCCTTCCTGTCACATTGAACCGTCATTTAATGTGTGATTTACTCTCCCTCATATCTGTGGCGGAAATAGAAATGGAGGGTTCTCCAAGAAAACTTTGGTTTCGTGTCTATTGTCCCTTATTCAACACAAATCCATTTTTCTGAATTGTCTGGTTGTCTGCATTTAGCTGGCTCATGTCAGGTGGGGGATTGGATTGGGTTTATATATAGCCACCGTTTAGTACCAGTATAACTTTGCATTGTGCGATGGTGACCTTATGCAACCCTGGTTTTATCAGATCCGTTAACAGCTTCTCAAAGTGCTCTTGAGATCTAATCATTCGCCCACTCTCATTTGGCAGCTGGTTTTCCATAATGACATGGGTTTCAATGCACATTGTTATTACAGCCACTGTTTAACATGGGTATCCTGGGTCATTCCTGTTATACAGTACCACAATGAGTTTTAAAAATATATATATATATATGCTTGTGTAGTACTTTAAAGACATATTTCTATAAAAGGGTGTAAAAAAAATTTCAGAAATATGTGCTGGTCAAGTTTCTATACTTAAACTATTATCTATACGTTATGAGATATAGTAATATCACACTCGCAGAAGTGTATACTCAATATCTTTTGTGCAGAACTACTTCCTTCCACCATCGATTCAAATCTCAAGTTGACAGTTTAACAGCTGAGCCCAAGCCTCCGTTACTAATTTGAAAACATCACTTAAGAACTAGTAACGAAGGAATGCTGAGTTGCTTCATTGAAAGTATATTGTATTACTGTATTAAAAGCTCAATGTATTATGTAGATTACAGTATTATGAGAGAGATTGACTGAGCGAATGTGATTACCTGCATCTGATAAAGCATTCATTATTTAGCTCAGTCTCATATTCACAATAAAACATTAGTTTAAATGTCCACTGAGGATATCTTTGTCATACTATCCTTTCATTTGTTTAAGGAATGGTATACCAAAAAATTAAACATCTGTCATTAATTACTCAACCTCATGTTGTTCCAAACCCATTAGACCTTGGATCATCTTCTGAACACAAATTACGATATTTCTGATCTGAGAGCTTTCTGACCCTGCATAGACAGCAATGCAACTGACACCTTCAAGGCCCAGAAAGGTAGTAAGGACATTGTTAAAAAAGTTCATGTGACATCAGTGGTTCAACCGTAATGTTATGAAACTATGAGAATACTTTGCATGCATTTTTCACATTTTGTTGTTCAGCCTTATGTTAAATTGCTTTTTTTCATCAATCTACACTTAATAACCATAATGGCAAAGCAAAAAACAGATTTGAGGTAACTTTGCAAATTTAATAAAAAGGAAAAACTTAATTACATTGCATAAGTATTCATACCGTTAACTCAGTACCTGAAGCACTTCAATGCTTTTTGGGTACAATGTAGCAAGCTTTGTTTATCTGCATTTGAGGATTTTCTGCCATTATTCTCTGCAGATACTCTCAAGCTCTGTCAGGTTGGATGGGGACCGTCGGTGGACAGCCATTTTCAGGTTTCTTCAGAGATATGGGTTCAATTGGGTTCGAGTCCCAAGCTCTGGCTGGGCCACTCAAAGCTATCTTAGCTGTGTGTTAAGGGTCATTGTCCTGTGGAAGGTGAACCTACTGAGGTTCTGAGCCCTCTGAACCAGGTTTTCATTAAGGATATATCTGTATTTTGCTGCAGTGAGCTTTCCTTTAACCCTGACAAGTCCCCCAGGCCCTGCCACTGAAAAACACTCCCACAGCATGATGCTGCCACCAGCATGCTTCACCGTTGGGATGGTATTGTGCAAGTGATGAGCGGTGCCTGGTTTCTTCCAGACATGATGCTTGGAATTGAGGTTCATCAGACCAAAGAATCTTGTTTCTCACAGTCTGAGAGTCCTTTGTGTGTGTGTTTTATTTTTTTATTTTTTTTGCAAATTTGCAAGAGACCAGCTCTAGGCAGGGTCCTGGATGTTCCAGACTTATTCTGTTAGGGATTGTGGAAGCCACATGCTCTTGTCAACCTTTAGTGCAGCAGAAGTGTTTGTAGTCTTCACCAGTAGTCAACACAAACCTGTCTCTCAGCTCTGCAGTGCATTCTCTGATAAGCGTTTTCAGCTTAGACGTTATATTAAGGGTCATGTGACACTGAATACTGGAGTAGTAGCTGCTGAAAATACAGCTTATTTTAAATTGTAATAATATTTCACACCGTTACTATTTTACTGTCTTTTCAGTCAAATAAATGCAGCTTTGATGAGACTTCTTTCAAATACATTAGGCTAACATACTTGTACTAAAAGCGAAAAAACTTTACTTTTGATTTCATGGAGACTTTAATGCACATTTAATTCTGCTATTCAGTATACTGGACATACAGGTGCATCTCAATAAATTAGAATGTCATGGAAAAGTTCATTTATTTCAGTAATTCAACTCAAGTTGTGAAATTCATGTATTAAATAAATTCAGTGCACACAGACTGAAGTAGTTGAAGCCTTTGGTTCTTTTAATTGTGATGATTTTGGCTCACATTTAACAAAAACCCACCAATTCACTATCTCAACAAATTAGAATACTTCATAAGACCAATAAAAAAAAAGCCTTTTTAGTGAATTGTTGGCCTTCTGGAAAGTATGCTCATTTACTGTATATATGCTCAATACTTGGTAGGGGCTCCTTTTGCTTTAATTACTGCCTCAATTCGGCCTTCAGCTCATCTGCATTTTTTGGTCTCTTGTTTCTCATTTTCCTTTTGACAATACCCCATAGATTCTCTGTGGGGTTCAGGTCTGGTGAGTTTGCTGGCCAGTCAAGCACACCAACACCATGGTCATTTAACCAACTTTTGGTGCTATTGGCAGTGTGGGGAGGTGCCAAATCCTGCTGGAAAATGAAATCAGCATCTTTAAAAAGCTGGTCAGCAGAAGGAAGCATGAAGTGCTCCAAAATTTCTTGGTAAACGGGTGCAGTGACTTTGATTTTCAAAAAACACAATGGACCAACACCAGCAGATGACATTGCACCCCAAATCATCACAGACTGTGGAAACTTAACACTGGACTTCAAGCAACTTGGGCTATGAGCTTCTCCACCCTTCCTCCAGACTCTAGGACCTTGGTTTCCAAATTAAATACAAAACTTGCTCTCATCTGAAAAGAGGACTTTGGACCACTGGGCAACAGTCCAGTTCTTCTTCTCCTTAGCCCAGGTAAGACGCCTCTGACATTGTCTGTGGTTCAGGAGTGGCTTAACAAGAGGAATACGAAAACTGTAGCCAAATTCCTTGACACGTCTGTGTGTGGTGGCTCTTGATGCCTTGACCCCAGCCTGAGTCCATTCCTTGTGAAGTTCACCCAAATTCTTGAATCGATTTTGCTTGACAATCCTCATAAGGCTGCGGTTCTCTCGGTTGGTTGTGCATCTTTTTCTTCCACACTTTTTCCTTCCACTCAACTTTCTGTTAACATGCTTGGATACAGCACTCTGTGAACAGCCAGCTTCTTTGGCAATGAATGTTTGTGGCTTACCCTCCTTGTGAAGGGTGTGAATTATTGTCTTCTGGACAACTGTCAGATCAGCAGTCTTAAACTACTTCAGTCTGTGTGCACTGAATTTATTTAATACATGAATCTCACAACTTGAGTTGAATTACTGAAATAAATGAACTTTTCCACGACATTCTAATTTATTGAGATGCACCTGTACATGGTGAAGGCATGATAGGGAATGGCTCTTTTCACAGTAGGCTTGTTTTTACTCACTCTGTGTAGTTTGGAGGTGACTTGTTTATTCGTCTTTGATTCTTATCACTTATCACCTTTACTGAACAACTGCAGGCAGGCGGTACTCGTAGTGTTGTGGTGGATGTGACAGGCATGCACCTTGATGTATTGTGTTTGTATATGACTGGGTTGCATAGATTCTCTTTGTGTTCTGGGTTTGTGAGTGCAGAGTCATCCATCACAGACGTGAGTTTATTAGGCGCCTTCATCCTGCCTGGAAAGCTATTTCCCTTGGTGCTATTTCTCCCCTCTAATGACTGTTTCAGCACTGAGGAGTGTGTAGCTCTTCAGTCGTTACTCTGTAGCATTGTGCACCCAGAGCTTACATGCACATGTTAATGATTATACAAATTCAGATTGCAGCTATTGTTTTGCTTAACAAAGAAGGATTGTTAAAGACATTGCTTACCCCAAAATTGAAAATACTCGCCATTTACTCTCTCATGTCATTCTGAACTTCTGTGCTTTTCTTCTTTGGAAGTTTAGCCTCCTCTGTGCAATAAAGGTGGATAAAGACCAAAAAAAGACAAAAAGCACCATTAAAAATGCATTAAAAGATGTATGTGCTACCATAGTGGTAGTCCATACATCTTGAGCATATTCCCAAGTCTTTTAAAAAGAGCACAATAGCTTTGTGGAAGAAATGGAAAGAAATTCAAGTCATTATTCACTGAAAATGTTGCTTTGAAAAAGCCATAATAACCATTCACATTCGTTGTATAGAAAAGCTGGGACAAGCTGTTATAAATATCTTCTTGTATGTTCCACAGAAAAAAAAAGGAATATCTGTTGCTCAGTAATAAATCCTTTGCAGTGAATGGGTGCCGTCAGAATGAGAGTTCAAACAGCTGATAAAAACATCACAATAATCCACAAGTAATCCACATGACTCCAGTCCATCAATTAACATCTTGTGAAGTGAAAATCAAGAAACAAATCCTTCAAGGCATTTTAACTTTAAACTGTCACTTCTGGCCAAAAAATTAGTAAATAATTCATAATAGCACTCTCTTGACATCAAAAGATCACATCAAAAACTAAATTGACAAATTTGTTTAGAACAGTTTTGGACTTTTTTGCTTGTAAAAGGTGCTTGATCTGTGCATATTTCTCTCCCGATTCAGAAAAGAAAACTTTTTCACTGGAGAAAGCAATATTATGGATAGAGGACTTATTTGAGTTTAAAAATATTTTAATGCTTTGCAAGATTTTGACTGATGTACTGTAGTCGTGTGGATTGTTGTGATGTTTTTATCAGCCGTTTTATCAGACTCTTATTCTGATGGCACCCATTCACTGCAGAGGATCCACTGATGAGCAAGTGATGTAATCCTAAACTTTTTAGAATCTTCCAAAGAAACAAACTCATCTACATCTTTGATGGTCTGAGAGTAAATTTTCAGCAAATTTTCTTTTTAGGTGAACTATTCCTTTAAGGCTAATGGAAGCAAAGATGAAGCTGCAAAGTGGTTGAGCTGATTCCATGCTAGTTGATGTCTCTAGCTTGATGTTACCGTGGCTCCTCTGTTATAAAGAATGGTTCGACTTCAGTGCCTTTTGGGAGAGGATGAGACATGCCATGTTGTCATTAGCGACAGAAAAGCTTAGATTTATCACATCTGGTGTCTCTGATCTGGTGGATATGTATGAGAGCAGCTCTCCATATGCTGTAAATTGTAACATTGTAGAACACTGAAAATTATGATCCACAACCTAGAGGTAATGAGATGCCCAAGGTGCTGTTTATCTCTTCTACTCCCTGGATCGTAGCTTTCTATTTACCCATGGTGACAGTATTGTTGTAAATTATGAGGATTGTGTGAATTCAATTGCCCATTTTTTACTTAGAATATATAATGTGGCTGGGGTGAATGGGTTCACGTCTAATTATAGAGTATTGGGAAGTCATTGCCAAGTGGTTGAATTGCTTATTGGCTCTTGGTCCAGGTGAAGATTATAATGCAATTTAGCTCTAGCTTCAAGATGTGTCCAGAGCTGACCTGTGAAGAGACGGGGACAGCTGTCACTTGAGTTCAGATAAGTTAGGCAGGACCGCTAGAGACGAAATGTCTAACAATCACAGGACCATTTTGGACTTAAGGGTCAGCATCTTTACCCTGTTTGAGGTTACAGATTATAAAAACATCTTTCTTTCTGTGTGAAAATAGAATCAGAGAAGAAACCCAGTGCAGACAGTGAAGAGCCTGAGGTATAGATTAGATTCCATTGAATGGACATCAGCCTATCTCATATATTGCTTTCTGCAGTGAAGTTCTGCAAGTCATCTTGTCTGAGTCAGGAGAGAAATATGCATAGATCATGCACTGTTTACAAGCAAAAGCAGTTCTAAACTGGTGGATTTTGATGTGAGAGAACTTTTTCATTTGAGGAAGCATTATTATTATGGATTATGAAATCATATTTTGGCCAGGAGCAATGGTTTAAAGTTGAAATGACTTAATGATAGATTTGTTTCTTACAAATGCAGCTTTTAATGTGTTTTCACTTTAATTGATGAACTAGAGCTGTGTTGATTGCTTGTGGATTATTGTGATGCTTCTATAGCTGTTTGGACTCTCATTCTGACGGCACCCATTCACTGCAGATGATCCACTGGTGAGCAAGTGATGTAATGCTAAATTTCCCCAAATCTGTTCTGATGAAGAAACAAACTCATCTCTATCTTGGATGGCCTGCGGATGAGTACATTTTCAGCAATTTTTTTTTTTTTTTTGAGTGAACTATCTTTAAATAATTCTTCCACATTACCATGATTTTGGTCAACAAAAAAGCGATTATTTAAAACTGGGTCTTTGTAGAATATTATTTTTTCTAGTTATTGTAGTGTAATTGTAACAACTGTGGTTACAAGGCATAGCACAATGAAATTTCTTTGTCTGATACAATGTTTAAAACCCTAAAGAAATATAAAATTAAAATCACCTATTCAAATAGAAACTGCACCCTGATGTATGCACGTAATTTACAGGATATTTTCAGCACTGGACAGCACCTTCTCTCTAGCACTATCTTTCTGGGGATTTGTTATTGTTGGCTTGTGTCTCATTTACATGCATGTCCACGCGATCCCTCTCAGTGAAGTGTTTACTGGAGCACTTCATTGATTCACTAGCCTTTGGTGCTCCAAATGTTCCTTCTCGTGGGGTTTATTTGGCCGAGTGAGCAGTCCGATGCTCATGCGTCATTAAAAATAAATAACGAAAAATGATGGGGGAGCACGCTCTGCATCGCGAGATTAATGATAACGCTCTCTTGGGCTTCTGTTTACGTAAAGTCTGAATTAAACAACTCTTATACACACTTAAAAGGCAAATTTAAGTCATTTTACCACGACTGCCACACTGTGGTTATTCTTCAACGTGAATGAAAGAGTCTTTAAGCGTTTTTAATTTTGTCACGCGCACAAAAGCGTTTAAGTGACTGGAGCAGGGAGCTTTCTGAGGTAAGGCATTTTCACCTCATGACAAATTATATCAATAAGCGTAAAGTTTCATATTTATTCTCTCCCTAATGCTTGTAGGCTGTAGTTCTATAACCTATAATACATGGTAACGATATTCTTAAAACGTCACAAGGGGACGTTCTACAACGTCATAACATTTTGAAACGTGAAAATATTACGTCAAAAAACGACATCTGTCGTATTACGCACTTGCGATAAAACGTTAACACCCTTTCTAAGGGTTTCACAACGTAGTTGCGTCGAAGCCTCGCAGAATACGTAACGTTAACGAATACAGGTGACGTCAGAGATCTGTGGGAAGTCATCTTTCCAAACCAACACCTTTTTTTCCTCATCAATTCAGTGAACGAGACCGGGCTGTTATATCAGGTAGGGATAAAACATTTAATTAGCATACCTCATACCGCATTTTTGTTGTCTGTGAAGTCAATAAACTATAATCTTTCAAGTTTCGAAACATCCTCATTTTTCTCCTTTCTCGATTATTTTCAGGGCTGTCATAAGAGATGGCTAACTAGCTGAAATAGCCTTAATCCAACGACTAACGGATATTTCTAATCAGTTCTCTTGGAATTGTAAACCTGATTCACGGATTGTGAATAATGAGGGCGTCTGAGGTTACTTGGGGCGCTTTTAACGGAGCGACCGAGACTAACGGGACGCGCGCGGAGAAAGTTCAGCACGTGCTCCAGCCGTTCTCATCCACTGTCGCTCTTCTGGTGCTGGGAATGGTCATTATAGGGATTATATTACTGTCACTGACCACCTACCACTTTCACAAAAGCAAGATGAAGAAGAGGAAGATGCTGAGGGCACAGGAGGAATATGAGCGGGATAACTGTAGCTCTATCCCGGTCAGACTCAAGCCCGCGCTGAGCCGCTGCGTGATCGCTCGCCCCGCTCCACCGCAACATCCACCGACAAACACTGACGCTAAACACCGCGAGGGAGTCGTTTTGGAGGGAGTTACTGGCTCCTCATAACTGGACCAATGAAAACTGTGGCTTTTGTAAATATGTAAGATGAGCAGGCATCTATAATCTCTTTGACTACATTGGGAGATGTGATTGGGTTTTCCTAAAATCATCCTATGGTGGACTTTACAAAGTGTCTGAATAATGACAGTCCTTTAATTGCATAACAGCTGAGTTCAATGGAATATAAGTGGAAATCAATGGATGGTGAAACATAACTGAGCCAGTGCTTGGAAAGAATCTTGATTTGGGATTCTGTCAAGATGCTGTCCAGGGTGCTGATTGTTATTCTGTACTCCTTTAACCCATTTAATCCCTCAAATGAAATGTTCTTTTGAGTTGGAATGGTTTTAATGAATAGTTGAGGTGTTTTACACACAGTACATGAAACTGCAGACTGTCTTGATTTCATGTGAACATTTTTACATGGCTATTGTAAACTGTCACATGACATCTGGTTTAATTCCATAAAATGGCATGTTATTAATGTAGAATTTAAATTGCACTTTTTAACATACATGCAAACATGTCAGTGGTCACATCTGTGCCCTTTTGAATAATTAACTGATTTGAATCCCATCATAATAGTGTAAACGTCAAGGTATTATTACAGTAATAAAAGTAATATTAATTCATTCTTACCTTTCCCTTTCCAAAACTACCTGATAAAAATACATTATTTTAATGTTAAAATTAAAATATAAAATAATAATTATTTTATATATAATTATAAATAATTTTAATTTCTTTTTTTTTTTTTTTTTTTTTTTTTTTGCATGTCATTTATTTCACTGGGATTAATTGGGATTAAATGGGTTAACTTTGTCTAATCAGGAGAGGAATGATAAGGCTAGAGCTGTACTATTCTGCTGTTAGAATAGTTACTATTATTATAAGACTATATATTTGTTTGTAATTGAAGATGAAACAATATTACAGAGCTTAGACAGGAGCTCAGTCAACTTCCTGTTTATCCTATGCCCTTGATTTTGCCATATCCATAACCAAGCATTCAGCAGAACCATGTACTAATCATACCAATATTAAAGCACATTGAGGTAAAAGATCATTGGTAAGATGTTTCTTTCAGATTTATACCTCTGACTCTTTTATGTTATTAAAACACATACTCTGATGTTTGTGATGATTTTCATGTAAATAATAAAGCATATTTGACTACACATCCAGCAGATGAACTGAATATTGTTGTATTTTGCCACGTTTCTTATGGGATTTTTTACACAATGTTTGTGCAAGGCTATTTTCTGGAGTCTTCTGTATCAGTGAGCACATGCTTGGACACTCATGAAAGCCGTTATTTTTCCTCTGGCAAAGTTTCAGCGTAATCCACGCCAACCTGCAGATCATCTTATAATCATTTGCATCTTGTTATTAGAAAGTATGACAAAGCACAGTTTAAAACCATTTCCAGACAGAAATCTGTTATTTTCTTATTAGTCTGGGTGTTATCTTTAAATGAGATCACACTGCATATCTGATTTTGTGTTTATAAATGTATGTATCTGTACAACTTTCATCAGTAATCTCAGAATTACAGTTATCTTATAATACTGGTGAAGCAATGATTAAAAAGAGGCTGACCCATCTGAGTGGACTATATCTCCAAAGATATAAAAGCATGGAATCTCCTGGATGGTGTATCAGGGTCAGGACAATAACTTTTCATGTCTTTTTGATCTGGATGCAGCTGATTCTAGCAAATTCAACTGCCAACTATTGTAACTGTTTATTTTACAGAAAAAAAGTTGATTCTCGTAACTAAGAAACAGCTCAACTGATTAAGTAACAGTTAAAGTATAGTCTGACCCAGCATTACACTCTGGAAGCTGTTACGGCACGCTGCATACCTGTCAGCAATTTTGCAGCAACTCCAATATAACCTTTGGGTTAAAAAAATACATTTCACCTGCCTTTCACTGTCACAGCCATCTTGATTTATGACAGGCTCCTCTTACAGGCTTGTCAGCTCAGTAACATGAAATTCACGGTTTATCTCCCGAGCACGCTTGAATAAGACTAAACACGAATATAAAAATGACTTTCAAAATGTCAATCATACGATGCGCTCTTGAATTAAAGGATGCATTAAATTGATCAAAAGTGACAGTAAAGATGTTTGTAATACTGCACAGGAAATGCTGCTTTCAATTTTCTATCAAAGATTCCTGAAAAAAAAGTATCGCAGTTTCCATAAAAAGTATTAAGCAGCACAACTGTTTTCTACATTGATAATAATAATAATAATGAGACTATGCAATTATATAAAATAACTTTCAAAATGTCAATCTATGGCACTCTTTTTAAACATACACAAACAAGGACGCATTAAAATGATCAAAAGTGACAATAAATACATTTACAATGTTACAAATTACATTTATAATGTTTTAAGAATGTTTTGTTAATGTCGTTACTGTCCCCACTATGTTATGAAAGCATTATTTCTGAATGTTTAAAACGTCCAGTTTTTTAAATGTTTAAAATACATTTTATTTGGTCTATGTTAGAGACAACATTAATGAGTAACATTTTACAATAAGGTGTCATTTGTTAACATTAGTTAATGTATTAACTAACATGAACGAACAATGAACAATACATTTATTACACTATTTATTAATCTTTGTTAATGTTAGTTAATAAAAATACAGTTGTTCATTGTTAGTTCACAGTGCATTAACTAATGTTAACAAACACAACTTGTAATTTTAATAATGCATTAGTAAATGCTGAAATTAACATTAACTAAGATTAATAAATGCTGTAGAAGCATTGTTCATTCTTTGTTCATGTTAACTAATGTAGTTAACTAATGAACCTTATTGTAAAGTGTTACCCGTTAATGGAACATTCCATTTAATCATTTTGCAAACATTATGGAAACGTTACTTTGGAATGTTCTCGTCTAAACCATCTGAACCACCATTTAAAAAATGTTAAATAACCATCGAACTAAAATGTTTCAGAGAAACGTTCCATGAACAATGTATAAATAATGTTGTTGTGCTGTTGTTTTTAGAACTTTTAAAAATTAGATAACTTTGAACAAACATTCTATTAATGTTAATTGAAGAATGTTTAAAGAATCCTGAAAAAATGTATTACAGATTCCACCAAATTATTAAGCAGCAAAACTGTTTTGCACACTGACAATAGTAATAATAATAAGACTAAAATGAGTTTCAAAATGTCAATCATATTGTACTCTCTTTAAATGTGCACAGAGTAGTTGCAGGGTTTGTATTTCTCTCAATCCCACATACCAAGGCTGTTAAATTACCTCAGACATGTTGGAGAGAAATCAGTGCCTTCAGGGGGGACGCTTGCCTGTGTGCCTGCCGGGACATATGACTTTCACCAACAACAGCGAACAGTTCTGGGCGGCCCTTCAAGGAGCTGGGTATTTAAAGAACAAAGTGTGATCGAGGCATCCTGACTGAGCACCAGGACTCCTCGGCAAAGACCTGGACCCCAGCTCTGAGTGCAGATATGACAGAGTCAAGCTTGCGTATCAGTGGGGGAGCCGTCAGATTTGGAGCCACCTATGGAGGCAACCGTCTGTTCTCCGGAGCCAGGGGCGGTGGAGGCATTAGCGCAGCTCTGTCCCGTTCACTTGGCTTGGCGAGAGGGGGTGGAGCAGGAGCCGGTCTCGGCCTGGGTGGAGGTTTTGGGGCTGGAGCTGGTGCAGGAGCTGGACTAGGCATCGGTGGAGGCGTTCTTGCTCTCGGTGGAGGCCTTGGATTGGGTGCCGGCGGAGCCAGAGCAGCAGGGATCAGGGCTGGTGTGGCTCCACTGAGAGCCCGTCTAGGGGGCCGAGTCTTTAAAATCGGAGGCTATGGTTTCAACCCATCCTTCATCAGCTCTACCACTACGGTGGATGCAGGTGCCGGTCCAATGCCAAGCATCGACCCAACACTCCCATCACTGGATACGGTGCAGGTCACACGCTTGAAAGAGAAGGAGGAGCTGCAGGCCCTCAATGATAAATTTGCATCTTTCATTGATAAAGTGGGTAAAAGTTGGTTTTATTTATAAGCATTTTTACAAAAGTCATGCTATGTTAGATTAACTTATGATCAGTACTAAGAAAAGACTACATTGAATGCTTTTACAAATAAGGTTCTATTGACTATAACTTTGTCGTTTCACAGGCCAGGTCTCTGGAGCAGCACAACGCAGTACTAAAAGCCAAGATTTCCATGTTTACTAACCCAGAGCACGGTGGACCTGCCAGCTCTTCCATCCTTCTGACCTCTGCCATCGGAACGTATAAATCCCAGATCGACAGCCTCACTGCTACTAAAGAGGCCATCATCGCTGAGATTGAGCACTATAAAGGCATTATTGAGGATGTTCAGGCCAGGTGAAAAAACGTACATTTAAGAATAAAAAAAATAAATAAAAAAATACATTAATACAAAATATACTCTACCATTCAAAAGTTTGGGGTCAGTAAGATTTTTTTAAGCAATTAAGACAATTAAGCAATTAATTTTTTCTCGAGCACCAAATCAGCATTTTAGAATGATTTCTGAAGGATCATGTGACACTGAAGATATGAGTAATGACAGGATATAAATTACATTTTAAAATATATTTAAATAGAAAACAGTAATAATATTTCACAATGTTACTGTTCTTACTGTATATTTAATCAAATAAATGCAGCCTTGGTGAGCAAAGGATTTTGATGGCTTCTTTCAAAACCATTAAAAAAATAACACCAACCCCAAACTTTTGAAAGCTAGTTTAAAATATTGCATCAAAGAAACTGCATTGATTACCTGCCATTATAGCTAATTTTAGAAGCACCTTTATCTTTCAATAAAATTTTTCATTACATTTGAGTACACATTTATAATTATATTCCACATAACTGCTGCTCAATGATATTAGTTCTGCCTTCTTATTGGCACTTTGTGGTTTGATTTTAATACTCTACATGAATCTAGTGCTCATCTGTATTGCCAAAGTAATTGTATTGTAATGAGGCATTTAAACTTTCTCAAATTAGTCTTTATATCTCTGACCACCTGCTTAGGTTATTGTCACAGATAAAATATGCCTTTTGGGTAAGAAAGGACCAGACAAGAGGACAATTGCTGATGTACCTGCACATTCTCTCGTTCTTTATTGTCTAAGGTATGATGAGGAAACTGCTCAAACCAAAACTCTGGAGCTTGACTGGACTGCTCTGAAAGAGGTATGAAACATACATCATCAGGATGGTACTTTAAGGCTTAGAAATGACTGACTCTCACAAATTCTCCTCTGTTAGGAAGTGGATAATCTCTACTTTACCATCTTTGAGTTGCAAACCAGTATTGGTGGTTTGGAGGATCAGATTGCTCTGTCCAAACAGGTGTATGATGCTGTGAGTCTCCAGGATACCTCTATGCCTCCATTTATTTCAGCAGTGTTAAAATGGATCATTAATTTCCCAGTGGCCTAAACTTGTGTTTGTCTGTCTGCATGTGTGTTAGAAAGTGAAAGAGGTGAGGAACATTGTGACTGGTGGTGTGAAGTCAGCAGTGTCTATCTCAGTGGATAACGCAGCCCAGGCACGGGATCTGACCTCAGCGCTGACTGAAGTCAAAGCTCACTATGAAGTCCTGGCTCAACGCAGCAAGCAGGACGCCCTCCTCTCAGTGCAGGACAGTGTAAGAAACCTTTGCTCTTTAATAAGCAAACTGGACTAACTACCATTTAGAATGAAATAAGGTTGCCTATAATATTAGTTAATTATTTTATCTATATTTTTGTTTATATATATATTATATAATATATTATAAAAATATTTATATTTATACAATTTAAATGTGATATGATATAATTTAAATACTATATATATATATATATATATATATATATATATATATATATATATAGTATTTAAATTATATCATATCACATTTAAATTGTATAACTATAAATATTTTTATAATGTGGTTCTAAATAAATCATTAACATAAAAAAACTAATTAAAAATACAATTATTTTGTACCAAAATAGATATTTTTATTTATTTATTTGTTATTAGTTATGTGTGTATTTAGTATTTAAATATATTTGTATTGTGGTTCAAATTTATTAGCTGAGAAGTTAATAAATTAAAATCATTTAATGTAATAATTGAATAAAATAGAATTTTTATTTAGTTATTCTAATTTATTTTTATTTATTAACATATATTTAGATTTTGTTTGATTTTATTAATGATTATATAATATATTAGATATATTATTTAAAAAAAATATTATTTATATAAATATAAAGATATTATCTAGTGCAGCTTTAACATATAGAACCTTGTTGTAATGTTCCTAAAACTAATATGTACATTATATAAAACTTTCCCAATGAATAACATACCTCTAATCAATGCATCCTTGTAGCCTTTATTTTTTTATTTATTTATTTTTTTTATTGCAATAACAATAAAGATTACAGTACGAAAACAAAACAAACAGAAAAGAACAGTATGTACAAAACATACAAAATACCTTTCAATAAAAAAAAAATACTTAAGGATTAATAGATAACAGAAAAAGCAATATAATATAAAAAATTCTTTAAAATTGACAGAAAGGAGTCATACAAAAAAAAGAAAAAGAGAGGGCACACAAATAAAGATATAAGTACATTAAGGAAAAATATTAAACATGGCACAAGTTCTAGATGTTTTTATAGCTTTCTTATTAACAGACGTTGAAATAGTATTTAAATACAACTTAATTTCTTGTTTGAAGATGTTAAAGTGGGGTTTACATTTAGTATATTTACATTTATGGACATAAAACTTTCCAATAAATAACAGGAGATTTATACAAAAACTTGCATTAAATAGATTCTTATCTTTAACATAAAACCCAAAAAGAATGTGTTTATAACATAAAGAGAAATCATAAAAAATATTTTCGACAATCAGAGCATTAACGTTATTCCAGAAAGACTGAACAAAAGGACACTCCCAAAACAAATGAGCTCCTTGTAGCCTTTATGGTGAAACTCAGTTCATCTTTTACAAACTGCCTCCCCCAAGTGGCGAGTCCTTGTATTGCAGGTCCGCATACTTTGGGCAAGTCAAAGGTCAACCCACAACCTCTTTTCTCTTTTTTGGCTACATAGCTCTCCATGATGTCTGTATCCTCTCAGCCCACGTCTCAAACACTCACCTCAGCCAAAGAAGAACTCAGAGTTTACAAACTACAGATTGACTCTGTGCAGAGAGAGATCGAGAGGCTCAAATCTCTGGTAAGCACTTAGTGTACTGTGTTAAACCCCCCCTAGATTAAAGTTTGTGTGAATAACTGATGTCCTCTCTATTGACAGAACCTGCAGTTGGAGTCTCAGGTGGAGGAGGCAGAGGTTCACTCCAACTCCCACACGGAAACATACCAGGATCAGGTTCTTACTCTTAAGTCCCAGCTTGATGATCTCAGAAAGGTAAATGATAAACGCTAACAAACACTGAGTTATTTTTACTGAATAAAACAATGAATTTGTCACTCAGATTTAGAATCTAAATGGGTTTTTCTTCCTTCAGCAAATTGCTCATTACGGTCAAGAATATCAGGAGCTTCTCGCCAGCAAGATGTCACTGGATGTTGAAATCACAGCCTATAAGAAACTCCTGGACAGTGAAGAGAACAGGTGAGGAGGTTTAACATGAGTACATGAGATTTTGTTCACTCAACCATCACATTGTTTCTGTGTCATGGACCAGGTTGAAATCTGGAGGTGGTGTCACTGTACATATGTCTAAGACTGTCGTTGGAGGAGGAGCAGCGGCTGGAGGAGGAGGTCTAGGCCTGGGTGCAGGAGGTGCAGGCTTGGGTGGAGGTGCCGGTCTAGGTCTTGGAGGTGGATTTGGGCTGGGTGGAGGCCTAGGAGGTGGTTTTGGGGGTCTCGGACTGGGACTCGGTGGAGGACTGGGCTTTGGAGGAGGTGCAGGAAGCTCCTTCGGTGCAGGGAGCAGTTACTTGTCTTCCAGCCTGAGCAGCAGTGCCTGTAAGTATTCATAAATGCTTTCATAAATGTACATATGCAAACTGTTCGCTCCAATCTGAGTCCAAAACTGGGATTTAAAATTAAATGCAAAGCTGTAAATAAAATGAAAGTTCATGAACATTTTGATTTCTGTTTTAGTGTTAGTCACTAATCAAATAATAATAATAATAATAATATAAAATCAATAAAAAATAATATGTATGGTTATATTATATTATATTATATTATATTATATTATATTATATTATATTATATTATATTATAAATAAGTGACATTTGTTATTGCTTCAAATAAAACAATACACTCTTTGGATATTTCTAACATCATGCTGGGTAAAGTGATCATCAGGTTTGACCCAAACATATCAAACAAAGACACTTGAAATTTAGTTAAGAGGTCTTTTCAGTTAATCTTTTCCTCATCAATTTTTTCTGCTGATAATACAGTGACAATGGGAGCATTTCAGCATTAGCATTTTTACTAGTGCATTCTGACTTTAGGAGTCCCACTAACATACTGTTCATCACTGAATCAGATCTCAAATGGTAAAAATGACGTTCACAAAGGAATATTTTGCAATGAAATATCACGTTCGCTTGTAGTCACACTTTCCATTGTTTTCACTCAGTGTCATCCACTGTTTACTGAAGATTCACAGCCTCCACTCTTCAAGCCACAACAGAATGCTGAGCTTCCACATATGGGGCAGCGAGGAAGCTTGATGAAGAACACCTCCCATGAGTTCACACATTATGACCATCACGTACATTTAAAATAAAATGATGAAAGATCAGTTCCCCATTTGTGAGATGATGTTCGATGAGTCTCCAAATTCTGTACTAATCTGAACATCAGATCAAAATGTCTGTATTTCCATGCATCACTTCCTGCAACAATAATAATAAAAAAAAAATCCATTCTGGTTATTACTGAGGAAAAACACAGTGGTCTTCAATCTTTCCATGTAATAACATCAATAACTTCTCAGTTCTAAATATGATAAACCAAAATTTATTCAGACCCCTTCAACATTTCTCACATTATCAGTTTATTTGCTATAGTTTTATTAAATTGTAATATAATATGACAAGAACTCCAGAGTTAAACTGTGTCAGAACAAATTCATCTTGATAATGTCAGATAACTTTGATAGAAAGGTATGTAACAAAACATCAAAACATGGTCAGGTCAAAGTGTCAAATCAATTTTTTGGTCCCAAATTTCAGTTTTATCAGTTATCAGTTTTACTGGTAGTCCACTGTAAGTAGTTTTGGGTATAATATGTCACAGTTTACTTTATTTTGCTATCCTCACTTACATAAATGAACTATAGTGTCCTGCACCCACTAGTAAAAAAAAAAAAAAAAAAATCAAAAATTATATCTGGTGTCTGAATAATTTTTGGTTTGACTATGCAAAAGTATATAAGATGTACATATATTATTTTTTTTAAAAAGTCTGTAACATTTCACAATAAAATCCCATTAATGTTAATTAATGCATCAACTAACATTAAGTAACCATGAGCAATACATTTGTTACAGTATTTATTATTTTTGTTAACATTAGTTAACAAAAATTCGACTGTTCATTGTTAGTTCAGGATAGCTCAGGTCCATTAAATAATATAAGCAGATACAACTTTTAATTTTAATAATGAATTAGTCAATTTTAAATATTACCTAAGATTAATAAATGCTTTAGAAAACTTTTATTGTCAGTTCTAACGAAGTTAAATAACGTTAATAAATGTGAATATATTGTAAAATGTTACTTAAGTATTTATAAATATAAGTAAATAAATATAATGTTTTCTACATATATCTCAATCTCAATTTTATTTCTAAAAACAGCAACAGTTGACCAATGTGCTGTACGATGTACTAGCATAAATTATAAAAACAATAAAACCCAACATAAGTGTCACAATCGCTGCCGGAAGGAACACGGAGCCGTGGATAACACAAAAGAGTCTTTAATAAATCCAACAAACACAGGGAACACGGAATGACACACGAACGGAACTTGTAGACCCGACAAACACAAACTGAATGGACTGGGGCTTATGAACACAGGACAATCAGGGAAGAACAAGACACACCTGGAATCAAATTAACACAATCAACGGGAGACAGAAACTGGGTCACGGAGCACATGGGGAGCAAAACACAACAAAAACAATCCAGGGGCGTGATATTAAGACATAACGGATTAAAACAGGGCATGAAAACATCACAAGTTGTAGGCTAAAGAGAAAAGATAATGATCTGTTCCAAAGTTTAAGTGAGGCTACAGTGAAAGCTTGATCACCGCTAGATTTGAACACGTAAGCTGTGCCTTAAAAAGTAGGCCTATTACATGTGCACTATTTTATATTTAGTTTGAAGTTGTTATACTGTATAACACATTACATGGACTTTTAATTAAATAAATTTCATCATAACAATGTATTAACCCTCTTAGCATAACGTTATTAAGTAGCTATCTCTCAAAATGAAGGTCAACTGTTACACCGTTGTTGTAAAAAAAACAATCTTACAAGACACTTAAAAAGCGGAAAAAAACATACCCACACACCACCTACAGACTCAAATGCCAAATGTCATAAACCCTAAATAATCAAACATCATCCTCGCATTTAAAAATCTAGCCTACATCGTTAAACCATCAACTAGCCTTCATTAGCTTCAACAGACCCTACAACGCTCATTATAAATCAGTCTCTAAGAGTTTATGTCTGAAAGACTTTGATTTTCTCCTTGAACTCACACTGTGCTCTATTTGAAGAAAACAACTACCAGGTTCTACATGGTACTGATTGCAACAGTTTGTCATCAAGTGTCAATGAAAGGGCTGCATTTCAAAGATTTGACATTTTGTATGACAGTGAACACATGTAGCAAGCAGACTTTGAAGAAGGAGTTTTCACCTTTGTGTATTGTGTGTTGCTGTGGGTTTGTAGTGGTCTCTTCTTGGTGTCCGGCACAGTGCTGCACGGATGTGGTTAGATTCCATTTGAAACAGGAAGCACACGGGTTCATACTGCTCTCATTAGTCCTTCATTTAACTTCAAGCAAGGAGATGGACTGAGAGGCCTCGCTGAAGGTAACAGATTACTTATTATACTCTTTATAATTCAAGTCTATGACTGATAGAAAACTGTGCAACGTGTATGAATTGCTTAATAGCAGGAAACAGCTTTTTAATATGTAATATGGGGAAAGCTGGTTTTGATGTTATCAGATACTTTTACCTTTTGTTCGCATTAAATGACCTGTTATAAATAAAAAAAATTAATAAATAAATGAAAGAAATAAAAAAAAAAGAAAGAAAAAAAGAAACTTTCAGTGGTTACATAACTTGCATCCTGTGGTTCAGGTAGTTGCTGATGAAAAAAGACAGGCTTTTCAAACACATGGTGCTGCATCGAACACTATCACTCTGAATCATCTTACATACTAATAATTCTCTTATCTTGTACACTAATACTTTGTGCCATTGTGCCAGAATGGTGAGAGCTATTTTTCCCGTTGTGAATAGATAACACACCACAATTTGTTTTAATATGCTGCTTTTTTAAAAAAAATAAAAAAAAAAGAAAATCTGTAAACCTCTGAAAGTGTCAAATTAGATTTAAGAGAATTATATTTTCTAGGAAAATCATTTCTTTTTGAATATTATTATTCAAGGCATGATTGAAGTCCAAAGTCAGCAAGGAGTTCTCCTTGCTATCATTTCTCTGGCCTGTCTTGGTTGTATTTATGCTCTCTGTCTGTGCTGTGGAAAGAAATCTAGTAAGTATTCTGACATCACAACACTTTCAGCTCTAAAAAATGCAGTTTGTTTTTCTCAGCTGTGGCTTGAAAAGTATTTTATACATATTTGTCTTTGTTTAATGTTGCTGCATTTTTATTTTGAGGTATGCGACAAGAGGACAATGACCTGTATGACCAAGATGATTTGTAAGAAAAAAGTTTTATATATTTATGAATGTTAATTAATAATTAATTAATCAATTACTTATATAATGTTATTATTTTTTGTTTTCAGCGATCAGGACAGTAAATATGCTGAAAGCAGAAAACATACAACAGGTAAACTATGTCTACATTTAACACATTCTGAAGAGGAAAACGCATATTATAGACTTATATTTAGTGTCAGTGTTTTACCTTTAGAATATTACTAAACATAGTTACACTTTATTTTAAGGTGTCCTTGTTACAGTGTAATTATACATTTAAGTACTGAGTAATATTAATTAACTACATGTACTTACTATATGGTTAGGTTAGGATTAGGGCTACACTCTTAAAAATAAAGGTGCTTGAAAAGGTTCTTCAAGCGATGCCATAGAAGAACCATTCCATTCAGTCAAAGATTTTTTAAAGAATCATCTCTTTCTTACCTTTTTATAATCTGAAGAACCTTCTTTCGCCACAAAGAACTTTTTGTGAAATAGAAAGGTTCTTCAGATGTTAAAGGTTCTTTATGGAACCATTTAGACAAAAGAGTTCTTCTATGGCATCGTGAAGCACCTTTATTATTTTTAAGAGTGTACTTGCATGTAATTATGCATAATTTATTGTTGTTATAACAATAAGTACATGTAACGTGTAACAAGGACACCTTAAAATAAAGTTTTACCCAAAACAATTACTTTTACACACATTTTACACACAAGCTGAAATTCAAAATGCGCTCTTCATTAGAGATTTTATTCAAATATCATGTCTATTTTTGTTTTAGTGCTAAGACCAAGCCAAATAGAGACGCCTTCAACCTCAAGGTGAGATATTTTTTAGCAGCAGTCAATGCAGCTACTTGCTGTTTATTTAGTGTTATTTACTATTATAGTCATGTACACTTTATACTTTATCTAATATATCATATTATTTTGAGTGGGGGAAATGTTTTTATACATAATTGAAAGCATTCAGAGGCTATAATGATTAACTGAACAAAATTAACTTGTGTCTTTGCTGAATAGTCATGATAGAAAGATCAAAATGAAGAAAATGTTACAGGCGTGATAAATTTTATTTTCACAGGGGATCACTGACGAACAGGCATGTGAATAGTAAGAATTTTTCTGTTTAAATTTGTGATGTTTAAACTTTTATCTCTGTGGTACCAATTTAGGATTTATTTTTCTAAAATTAATACAATATTTTGAGTGATTGTTTTTTGTCTGTTTATTTATTTTTGTTATTTTGACTGTTTCCAAACAGGTGACATCCAGTGGAGATATCAAAACCTTACAGATGGTAAGATTCATCGCTATTGCGATCCTAAGACGTTACTTTTGATGAAAGGCATTTTTAAATACAAACTTATAACCTACAGTAATGCATGTTTTTGTTTCTGCAGTAGAAAATGGCATCTTGGAACCAACATATGTGTGAGTGTTGTTTTTCATATGGTTTTGTGAGGAAAACAAGTCTACAAGATATTAATCAAAGACTTAGAAGCTAAGCTTGCTCCAAATGATTTTACATTTTGTATTTGATGCGCATACATGTTTTTGGTTTTTTGATAGGGACCCAATTCCAAATTCGCTTTATGCAAACACGGATGACACAGGTAAATGTGTGCTGATAATTGTCATTGTCTAATGCAACCATTTCACACGGTTCACTCTCTTTGATTGTTCACAGGAAAAATGAGGTCAAGTGACACATTTTAAACTGAGTACCAAGGAACCTGTAAACATGTCATAAACCTGTAGATGATAAATACAGTGTCTATTTCAAAAGCTGCTGAGCAAAAAGAGGCCACAAATCACAAAACTAAAAAAGTGTTCATGGGTGCGTGATTCACTGCATAAATGAACAAGATGCTTAAAGCTGTTCTTTTAATGAATTGCTTCATTCACATTACCCAGATACGGATACAAATTTGAATACAGGAACATACGAGAATGTTTTTCCAACAGCAATAGTGCGACATGACTCAGGTTGGTGTTTTCAGTGATTCTGTTATTGGTTATTAGTTTAGAAAATTTTATTAGGTACCTCTTTATAACTTTCATCAATATCATGAACAAAAATTTACATCATGTAGTGATGCTCTATTACAATTTCACCCAAGACTCAACAGGATAACTACAATTTTGTTATTGGGTTTTGTTGTTGTTGTTTTATTTATTTAAAAATGTAAAAATATATATATTTTTTTATTCTTGTATTTATTTTTGCAAGCTCGATCAGAACTGTAATCCAGTTTTGTCACCTGGCTTTTATATATATATATATATATATAATATATATTTATATTTATATTCTAATACACAGGCGTCACAGTTATTGTAGGACTGAAAAAAAATTCTTAGTTTTTAATTAAATTTGCTTTTTAAGATTTAAAATACATTTACATTTAATGTACATAAAAAAAAAAACCCAACTATTTTTGAGATTTAAGATTGAGAGCAATTTTGTGATTTTAACTGTTTTACTTGATATGGTTTTTAGAAAAACATTTCTTTGCTTATTATTGTTTGACCATGTTTTTGCAGATAGCTGTAATTATGAAAACTGGGACAATAATAGATATGAGGATGGTAATATGTTCATTATTAAACCAATAACATTGATAAAACATTTTACGATTAATTCATGAGACAACACCAATCACTTTTTTCTTTCCCCTTTATTCAGATTCAGATACACCAGACTACGTGAATGAAATCACACAGTGAATAGGAACCATTTTTTGTATCAGAATGAAATGAGATTCTAAGACAAGTTTTTTTTGTTAGTTTTTGATTTTCACATTTTGATCTTGGTGACATTTAATGTTATTAAATTAAAAGTACTGCTTGACTCTTCGAAGTAGTCAAATAAGACGTGAATGTTCATAGTCAGCTCTGCTGATCAATAAACGATGTAATTAACCGTTAATGAATAAATAAGCGCTATAAACTACTACAAGACTTCTAAAATATTTTGCGCAACAAATGCACTAAACATGAGGGCTACTCATCAAGAGCTGTGCAATGAGGATATTAAGTCAGTTTCATTCAGAGGTGTGATAAATGAGTCAGATGAGTAAGTGCCCTTTTTATCACAAGTGAAACAAAAAACCATCGAGGCGAGAGGCAGGTTTAAATGGGGGAACGTTATAAATAAGCATAAGGTATAGTTTGGTGTCTGCATCTGCTCTTGATAATACTGTCCTCCCTTGCTCTAAAATTGTCATTGGGATCACTAGGTTGAAATTGAAACCTCTAGAACGGTCACTTGTTCTGCTATACTATTTCTGACATATGGTACAACATGGAAATTCGTTGATGGAATGGACTTAGTGTGTTAAATTGGGCTGTTAGAACTGCCTTGAATTCTCATTAAGTAAATGGAATTAGTTTACTGTGCTGCATTTTGTGCACTAAGTACTTTGACACCAAAAACAGGCCATCACTCACAAACAGAAGGATTTTGGACATTTTTATTGATGCAATTCATATCTTTACAATTATGATTTTTTTAATATAAAAGTACGTTATGGCGATTAAGAACAATGAAGCTGAAGTGTGATCATTTGATAATATCTTTTGTCTTTAGCTTGCATCAGGTGCAGCCGTCTTGCTGCACAGGCGAGCCAACAGCCCAGCCATCTGTAACAGAGAGTTCACCCCTTCTGCCACTTTCATATGCGTGTAGCCAATTTCCTGGAGAATCAAAAGTAGTTACAGAGTGGTTAAAATAAAAATGGTACATTTCTTGTTTTTATTAAAGTACAGTAACCAATTACAAGCTAATTTATTTTACGTAGAGCAGGTCACCTCATGTGGGCCAACATGTTGAGACCAGACAACAATAACTAACAATTATCTCTGTAACATCACTGATATATTCTAGTTTCACATCGATTGGTGAAAACATTTGTGTGATGTTGCCTCGATTGTTAGATGTCATTGCAATATATACAAATAAATTACTAAATGAAACTTTTAAAGCAAATGTAAATGTTGCTTAGGGAGACACTACAAGGGCAATACACACCTTAATATATTCCAGCTTCAAATATTCAGCCATCTGAAAGGTTTTACACACTCTAAAAATGTTTCCGATGATGTCCTCTGGTGAGTATCCGAGTGACCAAAGCTCCTCAATAATCTGTAGAAAGACACACCATATCTGCGTCTGTTATTTCTTAAACTGATCCTGAATATTTTCTAAGGCAAACGTTTAGTCTTAGTACTTTGTAGGCTTCATCAATGTTGGCGTTGACACAGTGTTCCAGCATGCTTTTAACCAGCAGAGGATGTGGCTCATCACACACCTGCAGAAGCAACACTGTTGGTACTTTATCACCAATAAATTTTATACTGAAATGATTTCCATGCATTAGAAAAAGACAAAAATAATATGTATCAGAAAATACCTTGAACACATTTTCACTGTTGATGTAACCGAATCCAGAATTTGTAGACTGCAAGTTATTCAGAGCCTGGATAAAAAAAAAAATTTAAAAAGTTAAAAAAAATTAATAATAATAATAATAATAAACTGTTGATGTAACCGAATCCAGAATTTGTAGACTGCAAGTTATTCAGAGCCTGGATAAAAAAAAAATTAAAAAGTTAAAAAAATTAATAATAATAATAAACTGTTGATGTAACCGAATCCAGAATTTGTAGACTGCAAGTTATTCAGAGCCTGGATACATTTTTTTTTAAAAGTTAAAAAAAATTAATAATAAAGTATTAACATTGCAGATAAACAATATTAAATTACTAATAAAATGTTCATAATAATAATATTAATTATTTTAATAATAATAAAAATAATATTGTTTAACTACAATGTAAATATTTTTGTTAATTTATTCAGACCCTAAATAATATCTAAAATGAAAATTTAAAAAGTGATATATATATATATATATATATATATATATGACAATAAACTAATACTGTAGGTTAAAAAAAGTATAAAATAAATAAATAGATTATTATTAATATTGTACATTGTAAAATTAACGATAATAATAATAAAAACAACCAAAATGTTAATTTTCTTTTATTATTGTTCACAATACACACATGAAAATAGACAAAGATAATTGACCTGACCTGTCTCATGTCCCCTTGAGCGGTGAAGATGATGGCCTCTAGGCCGTCATTGGTGACATGTAAGTTCTCCTTCTCTACCACCTCCGTCAGACGCATCATGATCTGGTCATCTCTGAGTTTGCTGTAACGCAGCACTGCGCAGCGGGACTGGATGGGCTCTGCAACCCAATGATACGATAAACTGAAAAACTTGTATCTTGTGTATGCTAGCATGTACTTCAGTGTTCTAGTTCATTTGAAGCATGTCATCAAAGATTTAAATGTTAATATATTATAAACAGCATTTTGTGTTTTGTGTGTCACGTCGCTCACCTATGATCTTATCTGATGCATTACATGCCAGAGCAAAGCGTGTGGTTTTAGAGTAGATCTCCATGGTTCTTCTGAGAGCCTGCTGGGCTCCATCTGTCATGCTGTTTGAGAAATACAAAAACATCTGCATGAAGCATTTTTAATCTTTCAATTTATACATTTTTGAATGTATTTTTAAATAAATATTTATAAAATTGATGTGTAAATTAAATTTTTTTTTTTTTTTTAACTTATAATCTGTATTTTTAAAGAAAACGATTACTTTTACCTGTCAGCCTCATCTAAGATTATGATCTTGTGGCGACCTTTAGGGAGTGTGACCTTTTGCTGGGCAAACATTTTGATTTTGTTTCTCACAACATCAATTCCACTGAAATTAACAATAGACAATTAAAATTAATTAACAGACCTTAAAATAAAACTATGATCATCCAAAATATTGGATGTAGAGAAAACTTATTTGAAAACACTTAACCTTAAGTTTCTTACCGGTCATTTGAGGCATTCAGCTCAAGCACAGCATCCTTCATAGCTGGACCAAGAAGAGCTCTAGCCAAACACAATATGCTGGTCGTTTTTCCAGTACCAGGAGGACCCTAAAAACAAACATTATCTTCATTTTAGTGCACAGTGGCATATCATTTGTAAATCCAGATAGTTCACCTGGTCGTGAAAGCACATTTTAACTTACAGCAATGATGATGTTGGGCACATTTCCTTCTCTTGCAAACACCTGCGACATTAACAGGCCAAAAGAAGAAACATGTCAGCTCTTCCAGAAGCTTACTGACCGCATCAAACAGATCAGTAGGTTATATACGTTACTGTGTCACACCAACCTCCAGTCTGCTGACAGTTTCCTCATTTCCAACTATTTCGTTCAACTTCAGAGGTCTGTATTTTTCAACCCTGTTAATAATGACACATTAAAATGACAATTATTTATCACAGTTAACATGCAGCTGCAGAGAACGTGAGCTTGGCAGTTCGTTTGATGTAAACATAGCTTCAGGCTAGCTATCTTTAGCGACATTAAAGTGCTTCAAATACCAAGACAACGCGTTTACAAACAGTACCATGGTAGTTCATAAGAATTCGTTGATGTTTTTGGTGCAGTATCATCCTTTTTAGGCGGACCGTCGGCTTGACTTTGCTCACTTTCTGCATCTTTCATGTCAACATCCATGTTGCCTGTGACTAGCGCGTTTTCCCGCCACGACAGGAACAAAACAGATATGAAATGACGCAACTTCCGGCAACAAAAGACCGTCAATTCTTCTCTTTTTTATTTTATTTTTTTAATTCAAATAGATAAAGGTACGTAACAAACTACAGAAAAAGAAAATACGTTAAAGAAACACTAACAATATTTTAAATTAATAATTTTCTGTATTTTACACCAAAATGTTACAGAATTAACACAATGCCTGAATAGATTATGTACAAATAGCCTATTGCAAAAGATACACACTATCTATCTATCTGTCTATCTATCTATCTATCTATCTATCTATCTATCTATCTATCTATCTATCTGTGAATCAATCAATGAACAGAAATACTGATTTGCTTTTAGCTTTGCTGAAACTCCTAACCTTCAGAGCATCTGTTGGTCAATCTAAAGTTTCTCACACTGAAAAATGGATCAGATTGTCTGCATTCAAATGTAGGACAATGATCAGTAAAGAGACTGAAAACATGAAGATGATAATGGCTTTATAGCTGCTCTGAATACACAATGCCCGACCCAAAAACAAGTAGATACTACTGTAGATACCGATCGCAACAAGATCTGTGCCTGTGTGCTGCAGAGCTGTGGAGAGCATACTTCCCAAACCAAATCACATCACCTGACTGTGCTTGACATGCTGTGCAAATGACTGTTTTATTCTTAAAACAATAACACTATAAAACAAAAATAAGATTAATATTAACATAAGAATAATTAAACAAAATAGTTTATCATTCTTTTTAACATTTTTCTGAAATGATAAAATAAGTCAAGAACGCTTACTATGTTTTATTTAATAATTTTCTATAGACTACTTTATACCAAAATGTTAAACACCATGCATTCAGGTTTTAGATGCATAAAGTAGTCTATAGTTTTGCATCACTGAATATAAAATCGTGTATCAGGTGTGAGGTGTCAAGTGCAATAATAGTAGTAATTTGAATGAAAACTATACCTACTTATTGAACAATTTACAGTAAAACAGCACTATTAAGACTCAGCAAGAACGACAGACTGCCTGTTTTCTTCTGAAACAATATTAAGTTAGATTAGATTAGAGTAAATTAACCAGCTGATGGCCAAAGCTGTTTGAATTCTCAACCTTCAGAGCATCTGTCGGTAAACCAGAGGTTTCTCAGTAAGTTTGTTTTAGCTCTGTGCCAGGATCACTCAACATGATTCTTATCTGCTCACCGTTTTGTGCTTTGAGGGTGTGGAGGGATCAGAGAAGTTTTCCTTTGACCACCAAGTGAACAACGATTGTCTGCAGATTGGAACAATTCAAAAGACATTAATATGTAATCTTCTTAAGTAAAGAAAACAGTTTTCAGATCAGCGCTCAATGTAGTCAAGCATTATTTTAACTGTTAAAGTGATATTTTAAGATCATCAAGTAAATTAAACACAGCATGCAGGGAATCTCGGTAAACATTCAGAAACAAGTTTGTTCATTTACTTTCTTGATTCTTTTGAATGCATTAGTCTACTAGTGACATATAATCAATTAAACTAATCACATTAACATCCACGTGGCAATATGATTGATAATGTATGTGACAAAATTAATGTCATTTTATGGAGCCATAATCTACACAATCATTTTAATTTTGGCAGTGCAACATTTTATTTATAGAAGCTGAGATATAGTGATAATTTATGCAAAAGTTAGGCTATACACAGTCAAATCTTGTTATCAATGAAATGCTTCATTTTAATTATTGCCGATATATCTATAAAATTTCCAAACATTAAAAAAATCTATATATTCAATAACATGCACATTTTCTCTACTACTGTTCTAAATTTTAATTCAGTTATTGACAGAAAGTCAGTGCATATGGCTGGTTTCCATATGTTGTTACATAAGTGTCGGCACATTCAAACACGGTCTTGTGGTTTGTGAACATATGTTTGTTTTTGCTAAAATTACATTCTCAGTTCACTAAAACTGATTAAAAAGACAAATAAACAGAACATACAGAAAGTCTAAAAAATGTAATAATTTGTATGTTATGTCCAATTGAGTTATAAGGTACTTGATAACCCATATCTTTTCAGATATATTTTTAAAAATGAGCAAAAGTCTTTGTGCTAATATAGATTATATATATTTATATGAATACATGTAAAAACACTTTTTGTAGAATTGCATTTTTTTTTTTTTACCTGTATGGGAAAAAACTTTTATGTAAAATCTGCAGATGACCTTCACAGAGTCTGTTGGATAATCTAAAGTTTCTCATGCACGTCATTCATATGGAGAAACTCCATATATATAGGTCAGGGCAAAAGATCTCTTTTCACTCAACAAGCTGAAAACATGAAGGGGGTCATCGCTCTTCTCCTGGCAGCTCTGTGCTTCGTGGGACTCAATGCAGAATGTCCCGACTCAGCCACGCTGAAAGATGATTATGGAAGCAAGCTCTGCGCCCAGATGTTTGAGCACAGCAGCTACTACTACGATGAAAGCTGTACTGGCAATTTCTTGTATGTATATCCTGATGAAGACACCCCCATAATATCACGGGCTTGGAATGACCGGATTTCTTCTCTTGTGGTGGGTCGAGGCTGCTCACTGACAGTGTGGTCTAAATCCAAGAAGGAAGGGTATAAGAAGAAGTTTTCTGCTGGCATCGTGTACCACCTTAAGGAGGTGCAGAAAGGCCTGTTTGGAGACTGGAACGATTCCATCTCAGGATACTACTGCACATGCTAGACGTGAAGCATGAAGGCTGAAGACAGAGGCTGAAGGGACATTAAGATATAATGTCAATGACACAAGAGAACAGCTGTAACCCTGGAAAATCTGTTTTCAGATGTAATTATAAATTCTGCTCTATGTAATTCTGCTCAATGCCTGCAAGTCAATTAAACTGCAGGGAATATCTGCAAGAACGTGATGCAGAAACATTCAAGACCTGGTGCATGATTCTTTTTTATTGAATTAAATGTAATTAAACAATCTTACAATTTCACAACCTTCAAAGTCAAATCAGTTAACAAAACCAACATCAGTGCTCGATTGTTATTCCTGTTTTCACTTCAATAAACTGCCAATGGCTTTGTGAACACATTCAAAGGTATGTAATTATCAAAACCATTATACAGCACAATACTGTAATGACTTTAACAGTGCAAAAAGAAGATAATCCATGCATCTAGTCATTTGTGAAATACAGATTACAGCAGGTTTTCATAGGACAGTATTTGCAACTGCTAAAACTTTCAGCCTTAAGAGTGTCGGTTAGCCAACCTAAAATCTCATACTTTCAGGTGACATTAAACACACAATAACAGTTTTCCTAAAACTGATGCACATTAAAATGATACAATAAACAAGAAAACATATTAAAAAAGAAAAAGCATTTTCAAGTGCACATTAGAAACATATCCTATAGCTACTTTGTGAGGGTCACCACAACAGTTTTTTTTTTTCTTTCAATCAGTATTTTTGTCTCCATTTTTCAGTGAAAACATCTAAACGCAAAATATATGTACTTTAAAAGCAAAATTGTGTAAGCTAATGTTAGGACTTGTTTAAATTATGCTACCCTACTTCATGTCCTTAAGTCATTTTTCTTTTTGTATTAAGAATAATTCTAAACAAAATTTAGTGAGGCTTATGTGTAAAACAACTTTAACATTTTACTACAACCAGCAGAGGCGAGTTCTTAAATGCTTATCCAAATATACTAAGTCCTGTAGCTTTACAATATGTCACTGAGCCAAAGAGGATCAGGAAATGACAACACAAAAGTGCCTTTTTTTTTTTGGACTGGAAGAGTGACATTTCTGCATATTAATATGTACCGAATAGAAACGACTAGACATTTGTCTTCTTTTCTTTTCTTTTCTTTTCTCTCCCTCACTCTTAGTGATCCACAAGTGCCATGATTAAACATTTAAATGCCAAAGCTGATTGTTGTAGTGAATTTTGGTATAATTGAGTGCTGGATTTAGCTACATTTCTCACATCTGCACTAACATGTAGATCAATAAATCATGTCTGAAAACAGCTGCTAATGAGCCAGTTGACATTAAAGCCCTGGAGAAGAACTTTAAGCCACCTGCAGTGAGCTCAACAGGTGATTCTTCCCCAGGTATTAATGATGAGAACAGAAACACTTAACCACAGCTTTAGTTTCTCTCCTGGTGTCACTCCTCTGGGTGGGATTCGTATCAAGAGGGACATGTTAAGCTAGAGTGCAAATATTTATTTTTCACAAATAATAAAAGATGAAAAAAATAAATAAATAAAGAGAATAGAGAAATAAATAGTGCAAGTACTCACATGCTTGACTTCTGTCTTGACAGGTTGCAAACATTTGTTGGAGGAGGGCATGAAAATCATCATTTGGTGTAACTTTAGCCCAGACCCCAGGCTTTTACATGCTATAATAATTATTTACTTTTATTTTAACCATCTTGCATTAATTATTTGATCTTTGTCAGCTCAATAATTTATTAATATTTAATATTATTATTTAATATTTAAAATATGTCTGTTGAAATGGCATTTTTTTACTCAACATAATAGCTCAGTGCAGCTCATTGTGGTGGCAGGTATCACTCATATGCTATTATGCATGACTGAGATATTCAGCTGAAGGTCACACCCCATGATGCCTGTGACTTGCCTCTTCAGCCCAATATGGGGGAGGAATAAAAGCTAATTATGAGAGGCGGCAGCCTTTCCCATCCCTCCACTCTATCTCTACTATCTCTTCATTCAGTCCTGCAGGTCGTAATGTGTACGACAAACAATCTACAATAACAAGACTTTTCTTCTGCAAGCATCACGGATAAATCTGGATCAACTGTGGTAAGTGATTAAGATATATAAGAAGCATGCTATATTAAATAAAGTTAAAGGTTTGTTTTGTAACAATGTAATATAACTGTAATATAATATGACAAAGAGTTATTCCACATTATATTGCATTGCTTTGCAACTGCATAATTCAGATGTTGGTGGTGGTTAGATTTCCATATGGAAATCTGTTCCCAGTAACAAAGTTTCTGTGTGCTAAATTTATGAAGAAAAAAAAAACGGATAACTGCCCTCAAAACTTTTAGAAAAATGCAGAAACCGTTCATTTCAATAGAACATCTCAAAACAACATACTGTTCAGCTTTTGAGCTAAAAGTAAATTGTGTGAAATTGTGAAACTGTGACTTTAATGTTAAAATATGAAGCACATTATATGACTTTATATTAATTAGTGAGCAGATTATTTGTGGTCTCTAGAGGATTTCTGCACTCCTCTGTTTCACCTCTCCCACTGAGCCTCATACAAAACACAACCAGCTGAGACCCAGCAAAACAATTACTGCAGCTCTGCAACAGAGATGTCTTTAATAGCCTAGAGGAGCCAATATCAGTGTCTTCTTAAGGAACTAAAACATCAGACATCTGTAGAACTGGAGGTGAGTTGTTATCTACCAGATGCATTTAGCTGGACTCTCCTGGGGTTTGTTTTGCTGTATTCCTGCAGGGTTAATTTGGTGTCTACAAGAGAGCAGAATGTCTAATAACATGGCTAAGATTGCAGATGCGCGAAAAACAGTGGAACAACTCAAACTGGAGGTTAATATTGACAGGATGATGGTAAGACACATTTTAATTTTAAAGCCATTAAAAATGATTTAAAATTATTCAAGAGGAAAAGAAAACACAAACACGTTCATGGGATGTATCTCTTTGCACAGGTATCTAAAGCAGCAGCTGAGCTGATGGCTTACTGTGAATCCCATGCAAAAGAGGACCCCCTGGTGACCCCCGTACCATCCTCAGAAAACCCCTTCAGAGAGAAAAAGATATTTTGTACAATTCTGTAGATGTTATTTATAGGCCACAAGGTGTATTGTATTATTTTAAAGATATTCCCAAAACCTTAAAGGGATAGTTCACCCAAAAATGTAAATTCTGTAATTAATTACTCACCCTCATATTGTTCCAAAACTGTAAAACCTTCGTTCATCTTCGGAACACAAATTAAGATATTTTTTATGAAATTCAAGAGCTTTCTGACCCTGCGTAGAGAGCAATGTAACGATGTATGCGTGTGCATTCTTCTGCTCAGAAACAAGGCGCAGCGCATGCGAGTTCTACATTAGCACACGCATGCTCGTTGTACTCTGGGTAATTGTGGAGGACGGTGATGCGGAAGAGAAGAATTGTTGAATAAAGTCGTTATTTTTGTTTTCTTTGCGCACAAAATATATTCTCATAGTTTCTTAAAATGGTTAAACCACTGATGTCCTTACTATGTTTCTGGATCTGGGAACATTTCAGTTACATTGCTCTCTATGCAGGGTCAGAAAGCATTTGGATTTCATCAAAAATATCTTAATTTGTGCTCCGAAGATGAACAAAGGTTTTACAGGTTTGGAACAACATGAGAGTGAGTAATTAATGACAGAATTAACATTTATAGGTTAACTATCCCTTTAAACCAAATTTTTCGTTTATTTCATAAATGTCACTTAAATGTCAATAAATGTGAATAATCTCCTTATATGGTTTAGGCTACAAGAACAGGTTTCTTTGTGTTTTGGAATTTTCATTCATCCAGGTTTAGATTACGAATTAGTCTTGATAGATAAGTTATTTATCCTCACGGTGGCGCTGCAGTTTTAAAATGTTTGTTAATCTCCATTCATGCATTCAGCTGCTATGAGAGTTTGGTGAGGTTGCTCAGCCAACATAACAGCAATAAAACAAGAGAGAACAAAGTTCATTCTGCTTAAGGTTTGTTTGTTGCATGTCCTTGTGTGTCAGCTTCCGTGAATGGTTTATATATTAAAATCCATTACTCTTTCCTGTACAAATTCATCAATACCTGCATACCATTTTTGTGTTAACTATCTTTTTAAGATTTATATATATTTACAATGCTGTCTATTAATCTATATAACAATAAGAAAGTAAACACAAAAAAAGTAATTTTTAAATAATAAAGCAGCTGCTATAGAAAAACGTAGAAAGGTTGTCAAACCCAGGAGCAGGTGGGCGGGGTCATCTTTTTCTAAATTGCACGTTCTGTCAGTCAAGCACCGGAGGGGCGGGGTTATCTTGTAAGGCAGGTGAGCAGGTGCGCTTTTTGAGGACAGGTAACTAGGATATTCCCATCAGAAGACCCGCACAGGAGCACTGGGCGCCCTGCCGTGACAACACAGGCCAGAGTTAAGGTAGAGTAAACAAACAAGATTAGCCTACACCTTCAACTCTTTCGGTAGCCTGTACAATGAAATTATGGAAATTCGTAGCCTACCGGAGATTCTTGATTTATTTTGGACTATATGAGCTAATACTCTAATCTCGAGCTCGAACAATCGGTGATTTGTCTGATTTTTATTAGACAGAGTTTTGTAAGACGTTATTTATAGCTGATATGGATCCCAACAGGTAACCAGATCATAAGACTGCACTGTCTTAATATTTTCTCTAATATGAGCACCATAACTATACATTCCTATCAACAACATTTTTCATATCTACATATTTATTTCTTTATTTAATGATTATCAGAGAACTGCTGTTGTAATAGCTTTAAGTAATAAAGGCTTATCACACTGAACTTTGGTTTACATGACACGATGACTAAAATCCAGGTCCTATAAAAGCCAGCTTTAAACAACATTCCAGTTTTATGTATTTTGTTGTAGTTAACATTGAAATATCTACATTTTTGACATTTTTTAAATAGCAAACATTGTTTTTTCAGGGGCAGAATGGCCAACTTTAAGGGACATGCATTACCTGGTACATTCTTCCTGCTGTTTGGTCTGTGGTGGTCAATAAAGTACCCCTTCCGACAGATACAGAGGAAAAAACAGAGGCAACATGGAGACAGAGACAGACAGATGCACACTGTACTCATCAAACGCATAGATTTAATCGAAGGAGCGCTGAAGATCTTTTTTGCATTCGTTGGTGAGCAGCAAATCACATACACAATCCTTTACCCTGGTTTCCTATCTGATTTCCTATAACAGTAAAAGAATGAGGATGACATGACGTAAAATAATCACTGCACTATTAAAATGAAAACATATGGACATATATCTTGTGGATAGTTAATTATTAAATTTAATTATTTAGTTAGTGCAACACCAAAATAGACGTTAAGCAGAATGTCCAAGCTGCTCTCTTCATTAGAAAGTGAATGGGGACCAGATGTTGATAAAAAATGCACCAAAAATGTATCACAAACTTGTGCACTAAATTACAACTAATCTAAAGCTTTGTGTGTTAAACAGACTAAAGTTTATGTCAATCTTCACTGAAAATCCTGCTTTGGAAATGGCTGGATGGTTGAGGTCACCATTTATGTACATTGTACAGAAAAGAGCAGCTTGGAAATTCTGTCATAAATTTCCCCTATGCTTCACGTTTCTAATCTCAATTATTTAAAAAAAAAAAAAAAAAAAAGTGAAACTTACACTGAAATCTGTTTTCAGGAATCATGGCAGAGCAGTTTGTGCCCGATGGCCCTCATGCACATCTGTATCAGGACGGCTGGGTGAAGCTGATGAACTGGCAGCACAGCACCATGTACTTGTTCTTCGGTATCTCTGGCATTGCAGATGTTCTCAGCATGTCTTCTCAACACGTGCCAGTTGGGCTTGACCATCTCTCCCTTTCTTTGGCTCTCTTTGTGGAAGGTATCAAGCAAAATGAGCCATAATGAAGTGAACATTCAGTGATAGCCCCCATTGAGCTTCCTGAAATGTGACTGCTTCTCCCTTCTAGGGTTCCTTTTCTATTTCCACGTCCACAATCGCCCTCCTTTGGACCAGCACATTCACTCTCTGCTGCTGTTTGCGGTGTTTGGCGGAGCCGCCAGCACAATGCTGGAGGTGTTTAAGCGAGATAACACAGTGCTGGAACTTCTTAGGTGCAGTCTGGCCATCCTTCAAGGCACATGGTTCTATCAGGTAAAGACAGCATCTCAAACTAGAAAATTCTGGTTTAAAATGAGAAAATATGTCATTACAGTATGGAAATATGTTGGTATGTTTCAGATCGGGTTTGTGCTGTATCCTCTAAATGGAGAAGAGTGGGATCTGGACAGACATGACAACATCATGTTCATCACCATGTGCTTCTGCTGGCATTACGCTGTGGCTCTGCTGGTTGTGGGGATCTGCTACTGTGGAGTTTTTTGGTAGGTGAACACCATTTTGGATGAATCAAAAAGTTTCCACTGTTCATTTTGCTTACATTGTGTTCATGATCTCTCAAGGTCTTCAAAATGGTGTGAAGGAAGGCAGCTCGGCGACATGGAGATGGGCCTCAGAAAGTGCACCGCCTCAGATACTAGCTCCCAGAAGGCTTTGCTCCAGGAATCAGATGAAGAATAGTGAGAGCCTGTGATGACTGCCAAGACTGAATGCACTGAATGCAAAGCTTTTTGCCTTTTTCTCTTCTAGCAAGCTGTCTTTCTATAGGACTATATGAGTTTATGTTTGCATCATTTCACTGCAAAAGATTCTCAAAAGTGCTCATGCTGAAAATATCACATCCAAATGGACTTGTAAATAATGTGGTTGTCACAGGTGTCAGAAGCACCTGGAAAGACCATGGGATTTGCCAAACTAGAGGTAAAGAATATATCATGATATTCTTTTAGGATATAAAACATGTTTGAATGATATTCACTCCGAAGTACCTGTAATAGTTGCATAATAATGCATTCAAATGTTTTATAATGAAATGTAAATGAATATACAAGCATGTAATTGTTTGTCAGTTTGATTTATGTTATTGACCATATCATGTAAACGAAGTGGCCCAAAACAGGCAAATGTTTTGTTTTACATATACACAATTTAAATGCAGGGCTAAGCCCTAGATTCGGTTTGGTTGAGTTAACGTAACAGTTGTTTTGATTTGATTTGTTTAGCACAATCATTTATTTATCATAACACAAACTGGCTACTGAATATAAACAATACTTGTTAAATTACATTTCTTTCGAAGAACAAATTATATAAAAAGCACAAATAAACAAACTTGCCTCTGTGTACATGTCAACAGCTTCTAGAAAAAGGCCATTCACTTTAACTAAGATCATAGGTTGATACAAGCCATGTATCATCTGACCTTGCTTCCCTTACAATATATCAGCATCCAAATCATACTTCCTTTTTCAGCCATCAGCAAATAACTGAAATGCTGGGAACAAAGTTACAGAAATTCTGCGTCAGGACAAGACCTGTACTTAGAATCAGACACTGCTTTGCCCATATGCAAGCTTCATGGGAAAGTAGACTCTCTTTATGCTTATTTTTTATGATGTTTTATCTTAATCTGAAGAGAAATGGCTAGAGCTATTGCCTTTTAACTATTGTAGGTCTCATTGAGGGTCTGAGTTTGTTTTTGGCGAGGGTGCAGTAGAGACCACCACCGTCGACACTGTGGATTTCGGAGAGCTGGCGGCTGTGCGCTGTAGCTGCTGAGCTGGTACCGTCTGGATTCGAACCTGGGGCAGACAAACATATTCCGTTAACTCACATGTATGGCTTGGCTTGTAAGACCAGTTTTAGTTTGTTTAGGAGTGAGCTGGTGAAGTCTGATGAGTCAACCTGTGTGGCCTGTCCTTGCTGCTGTAGCTGCTGCAGCTGTTGAGCAGTCACAAAGCTGACAGGCTTGTTCCCAGCAATCAACTTGGTGCCTGCCGGCATGGTAGTTAGGATAATGTTCCTCCCCAGATTGCTGATACGAAAAACAAAAGACACATTTCAGCTGACAGGGAATTTACATTAAAAAGCCTGCAATTTAAGATTGCTGTTTGTTTACTATTAGATGATGAAATAGAATGCTCACTTGGTGCTTATGTTCCCTTTAAGTATGGGAGTTTTGACCACACTCTTATTTTTAAAGGGTTGGCTGAGGACAGATAGAGGCACTGTGATCCTTGTGGGAAGTTTTCCCTGAAAAGAGCAAAGATTAGAGCTTCAATCATCGTAACAGGCAGTTATGCACAACAGACAGTGCTCTGCTCTAAAGTCTGCATTGATAGGCAGCATCCTAACTGAAATTAAACTCTAGATTTGCAAAAACAGTAAAACGGTAACAAATATCACTTAGCATTTTGCTAAATGAATGATGTGTTACCGTAATAAGCAGTACGTATTTGTGACATTTTATTATATTTAATAGTTTTATATTAATACTACTCAGGATTAAATGAATTAAGTATATTTATAATCAACATATTTAGATTTTTTAACTAAGCTTGTTATGGGATTGCATTCTCTACAAAGGATACATGCAATGCTGCCTTAGAATAACGAATTAAAATAAATTACAAATGTATTAACATAAATGATGTTCTTTTGAACTTTCTATTCATCAAAGTCTCCTGAAAAAATGGTTTTACAGTTTCTAAAAAAACAAAACAAACAAAAAAAAAACCTGTTTTCAATACTGATAATCAAAAATATTTTTGAGCAGCAAATCAGCATATTAGAATGATTTCTGAAGGATCATGTGACACTGAAGACTGGAGTAATGATGCTGAAAATTCAGCTATGCAATCACATAAATTACATTTTAAAATATATCAAAATATAGAAGAGTTATTGTTAATTGAAATAATATTTCAAAATGTTACTATTTTTAAGTGTATTTTTGATCTAAATGCAAAAATAAATTTCTGAACCAAATGCAGTCTTGGTGAGCATAAGAGACTCAAGAAAATGTTACAGATTTAGTTTATTTTTAATTAAATGTCTAAACAATTAAACAATAAAAAATGCTCATAATATCATTCAAAATAAAAATTACAGTTTAATTCTAATTTTGTTTTAAATAAAAATAAAAAAAAATTATATTATATACTTTTTACTAGTGGTTTCAGACTTTTCAACCACTCTGCATTCTATGAAATCAGACACTGAAATTTAGCTTTGCCATCACATAAATAAATTACATTTTAAAAGTATATTAAAATACAAAACAGTTGTTCGAAATTCTAATAATAATTTATATTACTACTGTTTTTACTGTATTCAAATACCAAATAAATGCAGCCTTGGTGAGCCTAAGACACTTGTTTTAAAAATATTACCAACCAAAACCTAAAAATACATTTTTCTGATAAAAAGTGCTTTTCAAACAACCTAATTTTGAAAGGTGTTAATGAATCATATACTAAAAGATAAACTTACAGCTTGTGTGGCTACTACAGTAGCACTGACTGGCACCTGTCTGACCGTGGCCGCAGTGGTCCCCAGTGAAAGCGTAGAGCCTGAGCCTGCAGGGCCCAGCGTCACGCCTTTGGCCCCTCCCACTCCACTGGTGGCAATGGTAACAGTGGCCGCCCCTGATGATACCGTGACAGGCTTTGTACTTGTGGTGGTAGTGCTGATTGAGACAGTCTGACCTTGTTTCTGAGGGATCACCCCAAGGTTTGGCACTATTCGAATAGTGGTGCCTGTTTTAGAGTCGGACGAGGTGACTGTGGAGAATGTGCGGGCCTTGGAGTCAGCCATAGTGACGGCCAAGGCGGGCATGAGGCGGATGGCGGTGTCACAGGCGGCTTTCAGCTCCGGGTGAACCTTCACTAGGGTGGCCGATGCTTTGGTAGCCAGGTTCTCAGCTGTTGCGGATGCAGCGGTGCTCGAGGCAGGAGGTGAGGGCTGGGGTGGAGACACGTGTAGTGTAGCAGAGATGCTCTTGCTGCCTGAGCTTGTAGCACTGCTCAGCATGTCTGGAGTGAGTTTGACAGTGGCCACTGGAGATTTAGTGAGGGTGGCCATCATGTCTGGGGTGATGCGAAGTACCGTCTGACCTTTGGCATCGGTCGTAATTGAGGAGGGGGGTAAGCGGAGCACATCCTTCCCTTGAATGCGGAGGTTAGTGGCAGTGAGAGGGATCCCTGCCCCACTCTGGGTCTTTACACCTAACTGACCAGTGATTGCAACCTGGTTGAAACAAAAGTGAGTGAGATTCAGTTTGCAAATAGAATGGATAATATCACACTGTGTTTTAGAGATGCAGAGATACACTCTGGCCAATAATGATAAGTCAATAATTATTTTCATGTATATATATTCAGGAAATATGCATTCAATAACCAAAGATAGGCATTTTTCTATAATAAAATAAGAACATTAATGTTAATATGGTTACAAAATTATTACCAGATATGTATGCAGCTCCAGAAAGTTTATTAACAAAACAAGTCAGGTCTTTATCAGGCATAATCCCAATTTCTTCATTTATTGCTTTTATTTTGTCCCGCAGCTAAACCCAATTTTGATTTTGGATTTGCAAACCTACATTGTTGTTGTTGTTTTTAACCTGATATGTAAGCCATCAATCCTTGAAACTAAATTCTGTAAACAAGTCAACAAGTCAGGTCTTTATCAGACATAATCCCAATTTCTTCATTTATTGCTTTTATTTTGTCCTGCACCTAAACCCAGTTTTGATTTTGGATGTGCAAACTTACTTCGTTGTTTTTAACCTGATATGTAAGCCATCAATCCTTGAAACTAAATTCTGTAATTTTTCAAATGTTAAATTTAAATGGCTGATATTAAAATTCTATATTATTTTGATACTTAAAACAATTATTTTAAATGCTAAAAGTGAATTTAGGCATCAGCAGTATAATGTACAGCATGAAAAATGGATATTTATTTTGCAATTGAAGTTATCAGTTATCAATTTATTTAAATTACATTCATTCCAAAGAAGTTAATACTGGCAATTATCAGTTTATACGTTCTTATAAATTTCATAGAAGACAACTTTAAAGGCGATTTTCTCAATATTTTGATCTTATTCCAGATTTCAAATAGTTGTGTTTCGGCCAAATATTGTCCTATCCTAACAAACCATACATCAGTGGAAAGCTTATTTATTCAGCTTTGTATAAATCTGATGAATAAATCTCAATTTCAAGACAATTGACTCTTATGACTGGTTTTGTGGTCCAGGTTCACATACCGTGCATCCACAGTTTATACCTGGTGTAAACAGAGTCTAATGCACTTTGAGTCAGTTTGTACCTGCTTGATAATATTCTGGCTGCTGACACCCTGCAATACTGCAGGTGATGTTGGGTTGTGTGCCGGGCTGGCGGGGGAGCTCGTCTGAGGTTTGGTTACTGTGACGGCAGAGGCGAGACCTGGAACAGTAAGACTGGCCTGACCCCGTGAAGCCTGCACCTGAATGGGACTTCCTGCAGACTGGCCTCTTAGTGGTAGAGTCACGACCGCCTGCTCAAAGACAGACAAACAAGAATGTAACACAGGTACGTGACTGGATACAGTTGGACACGTCATCTGTTTATACTACACTGAACACACAAACGTTATTGTAATCTGAGATGCTGTAGTGCACCTGTGTGATGTTCTTTCCATGGGCCACAGTGACTGGCACCCTGATATGGTGAGGGCTCTGATGCACTAACGTGGCTGCCTGGCCTGCAGAGGACGTCTGAAGACCGGGCTGGGCAGTGACCACTCGCACCTGAGGCAGAGAGCCGGTGGCAGCAGAGTGTGCCACTACCCGAGTTGCAGGCTGCGGAGAGGCCTGCTGGGAAACCTGTGGGCCAGGCTGACTTGCAGATAGCAGCGTTCCTAATTGAGGCATGGAAGGAGGAGACACCAACAGGACACTGTGGGTAAAAAAGAGAAAATTTACAGCTGAATTTCAGCTTTGTGTTATATTGCGAAAGAGCGTCACTTTACCGAAATTTCAGCCGAATTTGTCCCTGTGAGATACACATTAAAGAAATAGTTCAACTAAAAAAGGAAACTGTGTCATTACTTCACCCTCATGTTGTTTTAAACCTGCACGACTTCAGCAGAAAAGGAAAGACTTTCAGTAGCACAAACATTCTTTGGAATGGTCTAATTTTGAATTTCCTCAGTGTTCCACAGACGTCAGTCAGTCATATGGGTTTTGAAAAAGACTAACCGTGAAGGTGAAAAAATAATGAGACAATTTTCATGAACTAACTAGAAAGGAATTGGTTTTTGTCAGATTTGCTCCTAAAGGAAATTCTTTCTTAGTTGTTTATCAGCTACTGACCTTGGATTGGTTTTGACGGGCTCTGGGGCGCCGACTTTGGTTGGAGTAGCTGCTGTGGGAGGGAGGGGTGATTTAGGGGTTCCAGGTGTGCTTGGTGTGGGGGTAGAGGGAGGTTGAGACAAACTGGCAGCTGCAATGGCTACTCCTTCACTCCCTGAGCTCTGACCAGCCTCTGCAGCACCGTTCTTACTTCCTGGCTCCTTTCCACCTGCCTTCTACATTACACACAAACATACACACACAAACATAAACATGCAACAGCTGATGCAAATCAGCATGGACCAACAGTGACACTTTACATTTCAAATTAGTGTGAAACAACAATGTCATGGATGAGTGTGGAGAACTTACAGGTTTGGGTGCTGGTTTGGGCTTCTGCTGCAGAGCTTTCTTGGCTTTGGCGGCTGCAGCCTGGGCCTGGTGTATTCGCTCTGATTTAAGAGAGATATTCATGTTTAGCATCTGGATCTATTTAACATTAAATAAAAATTGCATGAAACTAGCCAATTTTTCAGACAACTATTTCCATTTAACCTTTATTTGCATAATTATTCGAGAATCAGGATAAAGTCTGAAAGCATCTAGTGTGCGGGGCTATGTCTCTTAGTTGGGGAATGATAACAGAGAAACCATTTTTATCACAACATCCAGCTTGTTTGATGCAGTGTTGTTATTGTTAACTAAAGCTAAGATTATTACAAATGATTTTTGGAAATTGAAATAAAGCTAAAATAAAAAACTACAAATATTTGATGAAAAATTGACTATTTTTAACTTTCAGTTAGCTGCCAAGGCAACATTTTTAAGTTGAAATGCTACTATGACTAAAACTGCAATTAAAAAAAAAACAAATGCTAAACAGAAATATACATAAAAAACAAAAACTAATGAAAATGACAAAATTACTTAAGCTGAAATTAAAATGAAAACTGAAAATATAAAAATAAAAGCTATTAATAAATATTAAAATAGTACATAAATAATACAAAAAAATTACACTGGTTTGGTATCATCCTGTCATGTCTGAATTTGCAGGTTAATATTTACCAATAGCAGCATATGGAAACCTGATACAGCCTGCTATTCTTCGAATACTAAACCTGTTCTACTTGTCAGGCAATATAAATGGGATTCATTAGTAAAGTGTGACAACAAACACACATACTGATCCACATTCTGTCTGTGGCACTGAAATCTTTTTGACTAATTGCGTAAATGCATTGTATGTTACAGGGCTGCTCACCAAACTCCTCCTGGCTCCGGTCCCTGTGGAGATAGATCCACAGCTTGCGGCCGATGTCGTATTTCACGCAAGGGTCTTTCTCATAGTGCAGGCGGTCAAGGGCACCACTTACCACTGTGTTTACCTAAAAAAATGGACAAAATGTATAAGTGTATCACTGACTAATGTGTTATAATAATAAATACGGCAACACAAAACACGTCTGACCTGAGCGCTGGTGACATCAGGAGCTAAGAACTGGGAGTCCTTGAGTAACTCACAAATCTCAGCTCTAGTACCTTCTCCGTTAGGAAGCCTGGCAGCAGCATCTCGCACTGTTTATGCAAAAAGGAATCACATGCATACGCCTTTTATTTTTCTTTATTGAACCTTAATTCAAGACCTTTCTGAGAACAATGGTTTAGTATTCACATGGTTTGTGTCATTCCAAACCCAATTGAGCTTCTTTCTAATGACCGTTCTTGTCATAATAACTAAAGAAATGGGTTTGGAATGACATGAGAGTGAGTAATTCTTTTTTGGGTGAACCGTCCCTGATAACTGCTATTATTTTGAGGAACTAACACCAGAAATTGGGAAGAAAAAGGGATTTTAATAAATAACATATTGTATTGAAATGGTTTAATTAACCATGTAAGTACAATACATCCCTAAGAGAACTGCAAAAAGAAAGCGGACCCAGTGGTTACCAAGCGATAGTATGGTGACATAAGCCGGTCTGTCAGAGCGCAGTAAAGAATGCTCTCGTGCTTTATTGAGCGACGTCTCCTTGTCAAAAACTCCCTTGACTGGTCCCACCACAGACTCAAAGCCATGCATTCGGTAAGTGAAGGCTTTATGCGGTTGATCATAACGCTGCTGCTCCTAAAAAACACAAACACCTCAGTGATTGAAAGAATAATAACAGACTAAATTCCACAAGAGGTGCAACAATGTAAAAAAATATGCTTTTATCAGCATGCCTCTTTAGGTTAGGTGAGACCCAAGCACTAACCTGCTCTTGAAAAACATGCCTTTCCTCTCCTGTACTAGGCCTCACTACATAGTCAGTCCACCTAATAAAGAGCAGGAAAAAACAGCATGAAATGCCATGTGTGTGTGCACCAGTCGCAACTAAAAATACAAAGCAGTTGTTGTTCAAGTATGACAGTTATGGTTAAGTAAACACTGTAATCCACTGTCAAACTCACACTCTGGGTGTTGGAGGAGTGAGCTCTGCGGTTTCCTCTCCCTCTTGCTGTAAGACAAACTTAGAATTAGAAATCAGCGAGTGTGCCATTACATCATAGTGAAAAAGCAGTAAGCCGTTGATTACCTTGACAATCACATGATCCTTTGACTCCAGCCATAACTGGCACAGGGCACTTAGATCTTTGTCTGTCTCCTGACTTGGACCTGTACATATATGTGTAAAGAAATGCACACTACTTGTGGTTCTGATATACATGAAAGATTCAGTGCATGAAATATATGAATTTACACATGATCTAAAACCCCTTGATCTGAAAGACACCTGTTTAAAAATTTGTTTAGTAGACAAATATAAATTGATGCCTTAACAAAAGTAATATTCGAACCATTTTTTCAAAGACAATTGGAGTGTACACAACTGTTCAGTAAGACTTTTTTAAATTACTTTTAATTCAGCAAGAATTCATTACAGTTACTTCTGATCACTGTTTCAACAAAAATATTAAGCAACATCAATGATAATCAAAAAGTTTTTTTGAGCACCAAATCAGTATAATAGAATGACTTCTGAAGTATCATGTGCCACTAAAGATTGGCGTAATGGCTGCTGAAAATTCAGTTTTGACATCACAGGAATAAATTACATTTTAAAATACATTAAAATAGAAAACTATCACTTGAAGTTCTAATAATAGTTCAAAATATTACTGCTTTTATTGTATTTTTTTTTATCAAATAAATGCAGTGAGAAAAAATATTAACTTTCCAACCGCAAAACCTTTAATGGTAGTGTTATGCAACCTTATACATTTGAACAACCTATGTTTCCATTTAAAAACAGCAAAATACAAGCAGAGGAAAATAGGGAAGATCATCATACCTATCCATTTCCATTGCTGGGAAAGTTCCTTGAACTCCACAAAAGGTACAAAGCCAGTAGGCAGAGCCATTACACCAGCTAACAAGAAACAGAGATATCAAGCATAAGCCTAAATATCAACATGCATCATTCAAAATATAAATCATAAATGATAGATGCAGGAATTTTTCATTGAAAAAAAATAATAATATAATCATAATAATTATTAATATATAATTAATTAATTAATTAATAACCTTTGCTCTCTCCAGCAAGAAACTGTAGAGCGGGAACTACCAGCTCTGACCAGCAGGGGGCCGTAGAGAACCAGGGGTTGAGTGTGCTGGCCGGAGAGGACTGCCACTGTTGGACCTTCTCCTCCACCTGAGAGCAACAATAAACAATCACAATACTTATTTCATGTTTAGTATGAGCAGCAAGGTCACTGAAATACTATTAAAGACCTTTCAGCGATTTCTGCAAACTTGATATTTCAGATATTATTAAATTTGGAGACTTCTGACTAAAAGCTTATTTCTCATGATTACAAGACCTTTTGGTCAAAAGGAAATGCTGAAGTTAGTTCAGAAATTTAAATTATGCCTATGTATTAATTTATCTACAACTTTAAAATTATTTTTGAGTTGGACATTGGTAATAAAGGACAAGAGGGCAAAAACTGGCTAAAATACATGGTAAAGTCCTTCAAAACTGTTTAAGCATCCCAGGGTGCACCTCATGAAGAAGACTATGCAGAGCCAAAGCATGTAATATAAAGCAAATATATACCAATTTTTAATTGTTTAACAGCATAATTCCCATACTGTTCAAAATGTTGGTATTGGTAAGATTTTTTAAATATTTTTAAAATAAGTATCTTATGCTCATTAAGGCTGCATTTAAATGATTAAAAAATACAGTAAAATATAAATATTAAAATCAAATGTTTTTATTTGAATATATTTTAAAATTAATTCCTGTGATGGCAAAGATTAATTTTCAGAAGTCATTGCTCCAGTCTTCAGTGTCACATGATCCTTCAGAAATCATTCTAATATCTGTACATTTTTTTTATACTGCATATTACCCATAATTCCATTTGTGTTATTTAATAACTGATGACTTAAATATTAAACAAAATGGGGAAAATTGTAATGATCCAATTACTGCTATTAACTAGCATGCATATTAGCTGTTTATTAGTACTTAAAGCAAATACTAACGCTATACTCTGCATGACCATATTTTAGATCTGTTAATCTTATCCCATACCTAATCTTAACAACTACCTTAGTAACTATTAATAAGCAGCAAATTAGGAGTTTATTGAGGCAAAATTTGTAGTTAATAGTTAGTTAATAGTGAGAATTGGTCCCTAAATTAAAGTGTGGTGGAATAAGTAAATGTGTCTAAACCTTTGACCAATACTGTATGTATACAGAGGTGCTACACATACCGCTGAAGATGTTGCTAGACTTTCCAGTCTGAGGATGTCCTCAAGCAAATGAAAAAAGCTCATAGCTATCTCTTCCACTGTGTCAGGGCTAGTCTGGGACTCGTCTATGGGCCTTTGGCACAAAAAGAAACAGATGAGTGCGAGATATTTAAATGCTGAGAGTTTTGAACAAAGTATCTTATGTACAGTACAAAGACCTACTCTTCTTTAACGCTTTGTGGAGGAGCAGTGGGGACATCAGCAAGACCTGAGTTCACGGAAGCTGCTGACATCTGAACATCGCAGACCTCCTCCGATTCCATTTTTATAGGCCGCATCTTTTTCTTCCTCCTCTCCTCCTTTATCTTCTTCTTAGGTAAAGCCAGGTCAAAGACAGCTACAGATCAAAAACACAGACACTGAGCACATAGATTTCCACCGGTTGCGATAATTCATGCATCTCATATTTAAGAAAAACAAATGAGCGCATCATTCTCACTTGTAACAGATCCTTTTTTGCCGATGTTGACTCGTGACATGATATCACCAAGATGGAGGTCGGAGGTCATCAGGTCAGGGTGATCCTAAAAATGACATCATTACTTATTTCTATATTGTCTTTTAGTGCCATGTTTTTCAATCTTTTAGATGCCACAGACCCCCAAACATATATATACATTTATATGGTGAACATATATGTGTGTGAATATATACTGTTAATGTGTGCATGTGTGTGTAATGTGGAAAGATTTTGTTCCTATTATGTTACATCATTATATTTTTTACTCACTAAAGTACTGTACTGTTAGAAGTATTATTTGTTTATTTATTTCAAATTATTATTTAAGTCTTTAGTTATTTTATTCATATTTTCACTTTTTTTTTTTTTTTACACTATTTTTCTCTAAACTGTTTTCACGGTCCCCCTAGCACTTCCTTGTGAGCCCCAGGAGGGAGTAATTTTGGGCTTGATGTACTATTAAAACATGCTGTATCTTTAAGAACTTAAATTTCCCCAGTTAAAATTGACCAGTAAAAAATAAATATGGCTTGTTCTGCACTTTTGAAACTTGGTGACATCACAGAGTTTATTAAGGTGCAGCAGGGAAAAAAACAAAAACTAAAATAAGACAAAAACAAAACAATATTACCATTATAACTGGAAGTCAGGTGGAAAAATGAATATACATAATAAAGTAATAAAACAGTGACCCCTTTAGGCAACTTACTGGCTGTCGTTTTCTTTTTTCTCCGTGTCTGTGCAGCATGGCTCTTAGCTCCTTCTCACCCAGCTCAGGCTTGTCTACATGGAAAATCATATTTAGCTCCTAATAACTTCATAAAGCATTAATAAAGCTATAGCTTTAACTGACCTCTGGTTTTCATGTCCTGAGTAGAAAGGCTGGGTAGCACCCTGAGAGAGACAGTTGGAGTTGGGGAGGAGGGCGACTGAGGAACAGGCAACCAAGAGGCTGTATCTGCTTACATGATCATCAATGTTCATCATCAAACAATCATCATTACAAGAAAAAATAATGGTGCTGAAAAAGATGTTTTCACACTGCATCTCTCACCATCTTCATCAGATGACACGTTACTGTCCCCACACTCTGTTTTCACATCCTTCAGTATGTGACCCACTCGACGTCTCACCCTCTGCTCCAGCATCTCCTTATGAGAGAGGGCAGGGTACCGCCGTTTTACTGCAAGCTCGGGTCCACTGCGGACTGCCAAATCCAGTAACTCCTGCATTACAAGACAAACCACATATATTCATTAGTAGATTACATAGAGGTTGCACCAACTAGTCTATTATTTCCATAATTTGTGGTAGGTACAATTTTTTTTAAGTTTTTGAAAAGACTTTTATGCTCATCCAGGCTGCATTTATTTGATCAAAAATACAGTAAAAAAAAAAAAAGCAATATTGCAAAATATTATTGTAATTTAAAATAACTGTTTTCTATTTAATATATTGTAAAATGTAATTTATTCTGCTGAATTTCCAGCAGCCATTAATCCAGTCTCCAGTGTCACATGATCCTTCAGAAATCATGTGCATTCAGAAAACGTGCATTTCTGAATATTTTCAATGTTGAAAACAGTTGTGATGCTTAATATTTTTGAGGATATCATGATACATTTATTCAGATTCTTTAATGAATAGATTTAAAAGAACGGTATTTAACTAGTATTTAATTTTAATATAATTTTTTGACATATTAAATGTCTTTACATTTACTTTTGATCAATTTAATCCATCCTTGCTGAACAGAAGTATTGCATTTCTAAAAAAAAAAAAAAAATCTTATTGACTCCACATTTTTGAATAGCAGTGTATATGAAACAATAAACACTGAACATGTAAAATAAACTGAATTAGCTTTTCTGTGAGGTCTGTGCTTTTTTTGGTACCTTTCTAGAAACCAGGATCTGCTTGAGTAATTTGTGGTAGTACTGTTGAAGGGAGTATATGTGCCTTTTTTTCTGCGATTTGGCACAAAGTTGTCTGTACTTGACCACCTCTGGGTTAAAGTAACCATCTAAGGAAAGATGAACAAACTAATATGTATGAAGTTGAATTTTAAATTGCATTTTAGTGAAGCTAAATTTGTATTTTAAAATACAAGGCTTGAAAATAAAAGTAAAAGACAGCAACCTCTAAACAGCTTCTGTGCAATGTGCAAGGGGTTTCCGAAGAAGAAATTCTGATTGTTGAAAAGGTCGCTGATGATGCTGTTCTGCTCAGAGATGTTATTCTCGGAGAACTGAGGCAGGAGTTGACGTAGATGTGTCCGCTGAGCATCTGTGAGAACATCTGTCCATGTGTTCTCACTCATCACCGAGAAGAAAATCTCTGGCTGCTCTTACGCAAAGACACAAATGCACACAAGATAAAGGCATGGTTTAGTTTTTACTCTCATGTACTTGTAAAATAATAAATAAATAAGAAGGATGATTACTCACGTCCTCCAGCAAATCTTCAGGAACCCGAACTCTACAATTTCCCAACATGCACTCTTCCATTACACGTCCATCCTGGTCCACTCCAGACTCCAGTGGGTCTGTTAACATGTGATCCAATGCATCCATCTTTACCTAACCCTTCACAGCAGCTAAAACGGTATCTGTGGGTTTACAAAATACAATATTATCAACTAAGTTCTAAAGACATATGAAAAGCAGTATTTTGTGTGACTTTGGGATTATTTTGGTAATTAACTCGCCTTTTAAAATATATCATTATTAAATTGCTTCATTTGTGATAATGAAATAAATGACAACAAAATCAGCAAGCATGCAAACTTTGAGTACAACAAAGCAGACTAATCTAAAATAGAGACACTATGAAACCATGTATTATTTACTGTGACAACTGTATTGACAACTTATTTATGACAAAAGACACATGTAATAACTATCTTTGATGTGTTGCTAATTCTGCTACTAGCTGATATATCGAGCTAACAATCCCATTCAGCCTATTATGATGTAATTAACCAAATGTATCGTTTTCGTTTATCTATTTTACGTATATCAAGTAAATGTTTAAAGCATCTTACCATGAATGTTGCTGGAAATTATGAATGAATATGTTAGCTAGCTCCGCACAAGGGCGGTAGGAATAATAACATTGGTGCACATTTCCGGTTTGTCATGTGAACTTCCGTTCTGCCAAAGAACGATTTCTCAAAAATATTGGTACTACTACTGTGTGCAAAATAATTAAATAAAAGCACACAAATTAATGAATAAAGACAAATCCATGTATTCTTGTATAAATAAATAATTAAATGTGCAAGTAAATTAATAAATGAGGAAATAGCCTACGAAGATGTTAAAGAAATTCAGATAATCCTTTTTTTTTCTTTTTCTTTTTTTTTTCTTCTTTTTTTGCTCCACAGCTAGCGGCAAAGATGCTGCATCACACACAAGCAAACATTTTCTTCCACGTTTTTCGCCTTTAAAAATTCAGAATCATAATATTTAATAATAGCTTTTGGATAAAGAAATGAACAAAGTTCATGTCAGACTTAACTGATGTCTGAAGAAAATGCACTTGTTCAACCATCAGCATTTTTGCATAGGTTTCATCCTCCATAAGAAAATAGAAGTGTAGTTATGAATTTATTTTCCAATTTTAATTGCAAATACAATAATTACATTACAGTTAATAAAACTGAGATAGACAGAAATAAGGCATTACATAGATATCATTATACAATATATAAACAAAAATAAGATACTTTTAGATAATTAAAGTATTCACTTATCTTTATAGACATTTTCATTTAACCTATTAAAATGTTAGATTTATTATATTTAATAATCAAATGTATTTGTTGCATCAAATGTATTTGAAGAAGTGAAGTGACATGTGGCCAAGTATGGTGACCCATACTCGGAATTTGTGCTCTGCAATTAACCCATCCAAAGTGCACACACACACACCGTGAACACACACCCGGAGCAGTGGGCAGCCATTTTTATGCTGCGGCGCCTGGGGAGCAGTTGGGGGTTCAGTGCCTTGCTCAAGGGCACCTCAGTCGTGGTATTGAGGGTGGAGAGAGCGCTGTACACTCACTCCCCCCACCTACAATTCCTGCCAGCCCGAGACTCGAACCCGCATCCTTTAGGTTATAAGTCCGACTCTCTAACCATTAGGCCACGACTTCCCCATTAGGCCACGACTTCCCCATTAGGCCACGACTTCCCCATTAGGCCACGACTTCCCCCATTAGGCCATGACTTCCCCCATTAGGCCACGACTTCCCCGCTGATGCAACTGTAATCTTTTTTCATAACTTTCTTAAAATGTAGCATCAAGCCCTGAATTCACAACATGAAAAATAAGCAAATACAAAGCAGATTCGAATTTCCCTTTAATGTTTATCAAAGAATCCGTATCAAGGCACATTATGGGTGTGCCAATCTCTCAAGGAGGGCATTAACAAAAATAAAAATATAACATTTTACCTAAATCACGGATGCACATAACAGTAAAACAAAAATTATGTAAACAAAATTAGAATAGAAAACATTTATTTTAAATCCTAATAATATTTCACTTTATTCCTGCTTTTACTGTATATTTGATCAAATAAATGCAGTCTTGATGAGCATAAGACTCTTCTTTGGACTTGTATGGCTTCAACTGGACTTGCAGGGCTTCGTTCTGCATTCTACAGTGAATCAAACAGATATAAATGCACATTCTATTAATGGCACATTTTCAGAGCATGAAACGTATTTATTTCATACATATTAAACAGAGGTCTTGACATTCTTGTCTCTATCCAACCATTCAAATTTTGGCATACTGTAATCTGCTGAATAGATATTCAAATTTCACTTTTGAATTATAGGTACAGTACCTATCATGCTGTCAAATGTCTTCTGCACCTCGTCCAAGTCTGGAAGCTTAAAGATATGTTTTTCTTGGTCCCTGTGTGTCTCTAAGTAGTTCATATCTTCTATATTTACATCCACTCCAATTCCAAATAAAGAGCTGAAAAGAGAGGACACATTCAGATCAATATAAAATCAATAATAAAGACTTTAAATACTGATATTAAATACAATTATGTTTAATAAAATTCATTGCTCACCAAGTTTCTTCTCTTGCATTGGATGACTGTTGGTGACAAGGTGTTTAATCATTTCCACTTTAGGTTTGGGATTCCCCCCCATGTTTGTCTGGCCTATCAAGTAAGAAGAGATCAATTACAGAGACTATTTGCTTCAATAGTCTATTCAAAAAGACTATTATGCTCTGTTCTAGTTTATAATACTATAAACTACTTGTAATGCATTGGGCATTTTATTAATGTATTCATTTATTAAGTCTGATAAAGGACTGAAACTACTTACTGGCAAAATACCCTATGAGTACAGATACACACAGACACACACTGGTTTCCATGTTATATGGGGACATTTCATAGGTGTAATAGTTTTTATACTATACAAACTGTATTTTCTAACCCTACCCCTAAACCTACCCCTCACACAAAACTTTCTGCATTTTTAGATTTTTAAAAAACTTCATTCTGTTTGATTTATAAGCTTGTTTCCCCATGGGGACCAAAAAAAAATGTCCCCACAAAGTCAAAATTTGCTGGTATTACTATACTTGTGGAGACATTTGGTCCCCATAATGTAGGGAATACCAGGTACACACACACACATATGAGTCAATACCATCAGTGAATATGATGACGATATGCTGGGTCTCAAGGAAGGCTGTTGCATTGTTGAACTCCTCTATTTTCATGCTGTGAAAAATGTCCATATAGACTTTGGCGATATTAGTATGTATTTGATCACCTGTTAGTTACATAAATAAATAAATAAATAGATTCATAAAATCTGAATCAGCAGATTCCAAATTAGAATGACTCAAAATTAGAACACTAATTAAGAAATTAAAAGAAGAAGAATGTATGATTTTTTTTTATTTTATTTTACTCTACATTGGACAGCAATGATCAATATACTTAATGTACTTCTAGTGACTGCAATGTATTTCTCTCAAGCCAGTCTAATAAAATAAAATTATACAAATTATATCTATACAAATGATATATGTAGAGATATATGGAGTATGTACCATCATAATTGTTCAGATCTTCAAAAACCTTTGTTAGGTTTCTTGCAACTTCATTACTTTTGAATTCCCTCAAAGAGATTATCCGTGTAACATCCGTAGCAAACATCAGGATCTCGTAGTTTGGGGAGACCTTGTAATAACTAATCTTTTGGGAAAGAGCATGAAGAATTCAGAGTTGGAAATCTGTCTGTTATCCAATCAAAATGCTGGATTTCAATTTGGTTAATCTTGAGTATGATGGTATGAACACATTCAGTGTGTTTGTGATATACAGAGATAGGTAAAGTCTACTCCCCTCTTGAAACACGCTAATTCTCAATGCACTAATGCTAATGCTTTCAACAAGGATGTGGAGGTTAAAAGTCAAGTTCGCTCTTGGGAGGATCACATGTATAACAATGGTAAAACGATTTTAGAAAGGCTGCATTATCTATATTAGTAGCCTAAAAACATGCCAAAACAAATGGTCTTACAACTCACTACAGAAACCCCGGAGGTTCACGTGTTCCCACAAATTATTTGACAATTGACATACCTTGTCTATAAGAGTTTTAATGATATTTTTTGCCTTGTCAATATCTTCCTTATCTTTGCTGTCTGATACATCCACAGCAATATAGATATCAATTTTTCCACCCTCATCCATAGTTATTTTCTTCCCGTGCTGATCTGAAGACAGAAGGAACACAGGATTCATGTTGAAATGTGATGATATGATTTGTCTCTTTTTTCTGAACATTAAAATTAGTAATGGTACCTTCTCCTTCATACTCTTGAGAAACTCCTAGATTTATCTTTAGAGAACTGCTGAAAGCTTCTGATGCTTCCTCTGGGGTGTCATATGTGAAATGAGCTGTAGTGCACACAACAAGGTGTATTATCCAGAAATGTCTCTTTTCATACGCAAATCCTATGCACAACATCTTATTTCTGAGAACACAAGTCCATATAAAGTGCATTATTTTGGATCTGTCTATTACTATTACTCACCGTAACATTGTGGCTCTTTTCCTGACCACTGGCCACTATCCTGACACACTCGCACCTTGGAACCAATCAAGGTCAATGGGCTCTCACAGCGGTATGTGACTTTGTCGTCTATGTTAAATGTGCTCCCTGTTCGACTGCTACCAGGGGGAACACCAGGATCAGGACAGTGATAAGCTGTGAGACAGTAATAAACATAAAAATGGAAGTGAATATCCATGGACCTCCGACTGAAAAACCCTGATCTGAGCAGATGCAATTTCTAAAGAAAATTTCTGCTAAAACTGTGTTAAATCAGATTAGTTCATGGAAAATACTGTGTTTTACACATTTACAAAAGTAATAGCGATTACTCACAGTCATGTCCACAAACCGGCGTGCTTCCACTCCACTTCCCATTAGGCCTGCAAACACGGACTGATGAGCCACGGAACGTATAATCAGAATGACATGAGTAGGTGGTTGTGTCATTTACATACTGTAGTACTTGTCTTTATATGGAATCACCTCTCCATTCTCGAAAACCCTAGGACTGGAACATGTGACCTCTAGGATAAATGCATGAATAAACACACTGTAGAAGAGTATAACAAAAATAAATGAGTACATCATTTATTGATAATATAATGACAAAAAATGCCTTGTTTGTTTTTTGTTTTTTTTTTACTTTTGCACTCTGGGGTTTTTCTGATTCTGGTCTTTGATGTCCAGAGTCCATACTGACAACGACGTGTTTGAGCCGATGGGTAATATCCATTCGGACAGATGTATCTTAGAAGACTCCCATGTGAATAGCCGTTAGAAAGAACAAAGCTCCCTCCAGTAATGTTTACATTCTCTTTGGGACATAAATTGTCTTCTTTGGACATGGAGGATGGAGCACCTATAGTAGAAACAACCAGATCCATTGGTGGAGATCTAAATTTCTCTAAATTTTAGAATGCATTTATATTAAGCAAAAAGACCCACCTGCATAAAGAGGACATATCAGTGCAAGCATTAACCAATTCAACCGCTGCTTAGACTCCATACTGTTTATTCCAAGTCTTCAGCTGAGATAAAAAACACAGAAGCAAATGGACAGGGGAACATTTTTATAGTGGGGTCAGCAGGAGGATTTTATTTACATTCAGTGTAATGTTTAACCTTAAGTCAAACAAAAAGAATCAATTTCATGGTACACACAACAAAATAATAATTACCATCATCAGTATATCATTTTATTTGTAATAAAAATGCATTTTTCATCCAAATATACATGTAGAAAACAGCAAAATTGTTAGGGGAATAGTGACACAGAATATATTTATGGTTAATAATTTGATCTTGGATCCAGAGAGCAACTCAAACTCAAGGGGTCATTTGAGAACCGTTTCATTACTACATCAAAACATTCACGCTTTTGAAACTGCTTGCCCCATTCATTAAAACCAGCTTATTGAATGAATATTTTTTCATACATTCATAGTATATTATCAGAGAACTGCAGGTATCACAGGACATTGTTTGGTAGAAGTGGAGGGAAAATACTTCAGTATGGTTGTCATGTAGCCTACTGAAAAACAACCTGATCCAAAATACTTACTTTCATTTAAATCCAATTTCCTTTTCATAGTCTAATATAATTTTCATTTTCATTTCACATAATTAAAATCATTTTGCAAAAAAAAAAATAAATAAATAAAGCTACGTAGGCAGTAGACTCATCTTTGGTAAAAAAAAAAAAAAAAAAAAAAAAAAAAAACTTCAGCATGACACGGTTGGTGTCCACCTGAGCTGACATCATTCGCAGCATCAATTTTTCAATGATGCACGACTTGCATTGATAGGGGAATAACTGATCTGTCCCTTCATGGCAAAGGCAAATGCATCCAATTCATATCAGGTTTATTTCCACATATGAAAGTGGCCTGAAACCGATCTGAGACTATTGGAATCCATGTGCTTTTTTCCTGCTTACACATTTGTGGGTCATATCTGATCTGTGCCACATGGGAGGAAAAAATCAAAATTGGGCCACTTGAACCATGTAATGTAAATGCGGCCTGTGTTCTCTGAATGTAATAACACACATTGTCACCACATGCTGGTGATGCCTGCTGGTCAAAACTGGGTAAATACAACAAAAAAGACACTTTTATACCAAAACATGCATTAAAACATGTATAAAATGATGTATACATTATAACATGAAAACATGTTCTTTTATTAATTTGTACGACTTGTTTTGTTTTAAGGGGGTTACACACCGGACGAGAAACCCAGCGCTGTTGCGCCACGTCTTTAAAATTCAAACACATTGTTTTGAACAATGTCCTGAGTCGTTGCTGGGTGCTGCGGACAGACACTGAATGGCACCGCCAGTGTGCGTATGCTCATAGAAAACAACGTGTTCGAATTTTAAAGACGTGGCACGATGCGACAAGGCGCTGCGCTTCTCGTCCAGTTTGCAACTGGCTTAAGAAGCCCCTAAGCAGCCAATAAGGGCACAATAGGCCCGGAAATAATGAGACCCATGCAGTTCACAAGGCTGGGGTCTACGTCAACGAAGACTGTTTCTACTCTCATAGAGGATTAGGGTGATTAGGCGGACAAGATCTGTGCCAGAAGGGCAGTGAAGACCAGCCAGCTGCTGCACAGATCTCTGATTGAGACTCCACTGGACCAAGCCCAGTGGAGTGGGCCCTCTCTCCAAAAGGACACTATAAGTCCACTGAAGCATAAGCCAGGGCTATATCATCGACTATCCAGTGGGGTAGCCTCTGCTTCGTAACTGGCAGCCCATAAGAGCGGCCTATGAAGCATTCAAAGAGCTGCTCTGATTGCTGAAAGTAGCAAGAGCGCTCTACATAAACTTTAAGAGCCTGGACTGGGGAGAGTAAATTAGGACCCTGCTCATCCTCGGAGTTAGGAAGGGCTAGAAGGGTCATAACCTGTGCTCTGAAAAGAGTGGACAGCACCTTGGGCACATAGCTATGTCTTGTTTGAGGATGACTTTACAGTTGTTAGGTCCAAACTCAAGGCTGGAAGCACTGACTGAAAGCACTGCCCAGTCGCTTGACCTGACGTTAAAGCCAATAGAAGGGTGGTCTTAAGCGACAGGTGCTGTAAGTCGGCCAACTGGAGCGGCTCAAAGGGGGTGACCTCGAAGGGCCCTGTGGACTGTATATAAGTCCCAGGTCAGCACAGTATGAAGACGAGGTGGATTCAATCTCCAAGCTCCCCTCAGGAACTGAACGACTTGGTTGCCAATCGACTTTGCCGACTGACTAGCCAGCCACGAATTTGTGATTCGCCATAACGGCTGCTACATGTATTTTGAGCGTGGACAGGGTGCGCCCCTTATTCAGCGGCTCTTGCAGAAAGGTTAGAATGGATGACACATGACATGAGTCATTCCAGACTGAGCAGACGTTTCATTAGGGCATGTTTCATGTGTCTGAGATTGAGGATGGGCCTGAGCCTAGGCCCAGCATGAACACAGCTTCCTTCACCTGGAGCTAAACAGGGGACTGGAGAGGGGCCCTGGCGCTTAGGAAAGGGCACAGCCCAGGTAAGCGATGCACTCACTGTGCCCATTTTAACTGCACAGCAACATTTGAAGTAACGTCGCTGAAATTTGCTCCTAGGAAATTTGCTCATGTTCGCTGGATGGCCGTAGAGGAGAAGTGCTGAAGAGGACCATCTTTCCTCTTTCTCTAGCAAGTAAGCAAGCTTCTTCGTTTTTCTTCTTCTTTAGAGTCCAACGAGGAGGTGATCTTCGCACTGAAGAAGAAAATTCTGATGAAATGGCATTCAGCTTTGGCCATTTTGGCGGACTGAAATGCCATTGTTTGTGCAGCTACACAAACTTTAACAAATCAGACTTCAGCATTCAGAGTAAACAGGAGTTTGCCATAAGCTTGTTTACACAACGTAAAGACCGTTTCAAAAGGGAATGTTTCATCCAAATTTCTGTGAAAAATTTTCACAGCCAATTATGCACTTGTTCAGCTGTCTACATGGCACTTGTTGCATAGGAGTTATCCCTCATAAGAAAATACAAGCTTGATTATGAATTTAATTTTATTTCTGAGTAAATATCACAAATACAAATAACATAATTGCAAGCCTTACAATTTTAAGGAAATAAGGCATTACCATAGATATCATTGTACAATACATAAACAACAACAACAAAAAACATACTTTAAGATAATTAAAAGTATTCACTGATCTTTATAGACATTTTCATAACCTCTTCCTGTCTTTATTTTTACTGTATTTACATGTTAAATATATTGCTATATTTGAAATGTATTTGTAAATGTAAATGTCTTTTCATATCTTTAAATATAGCACCAACTTCTGGATGCACAACATGAAAAAAATAAGCAAATACAAAGCAGATTAGAATTTCCCATTTAATGTTCAACAAAGAATCCTAATTCAGTATCAAGGCACATTATGGGAACGCCAATCCCCCAAGGAGGACATGAACAAAAATAAAAAAGTAAAAAAATAATATTATAACAAAAGATCACAGATACACACAACAGTAAAACAAAGATCACTGTGTAAACAAAACTGAAAATTACCAATTGTTTTTTAACAACAACAAAAAAAAATGCTGACATTTTCATATTTCAAGTTTCAAAATTCCAACAGTAAGGAGTAATTTAAGGAGTAAGAACACATTTTTTATCTATATACACACACACACACATACACACACACACACAAAATATACTTAGTCTGCTACTAACATACAAAGCTTACAGAAATTCTATATTTTTTATCAGCATGTTTTTAAAATTAACATGACATTCAAGCAGGGCATCAACTGGCCAGAATAAATGAAAACTGAAAAATTGTTTCCTATTACTTAGCCATAAAACACATTTGTGCACAGATCTGATCATGAAGTCTGGCAGTAAAACTACAATGTAATGAAAATAAAACAGACAATTAACACATTATGCCAACAATTACATTACAAAAGTCCCTGAGAAGCACTCAAGTTGTAATGACTAAATAAGCAAGGCAGCAAGAATACTTTTCCTCCATAGCAAGAGCAACATTTGAGCTCAAAAACAGCATAGTCCCCATAGACAAAACTCTTTTAAGAGCGTAAATACAAAGAGAAACACATAAAGAAGAAACTATGTAAGCTTACTATATTCATGGAAAGTAAAAGTCAAAGAAAATTTTTACTGGACATTTGGCTTGATTATAGGAATCTATATGGCTTCTGAAATACAACTCAATGAACATGAATGCCCTAATTATTTTCAATAACTCTTAATACAGGTTGATACTGTTTACTTTAGTCCATTTCTTGCCACCGTTGTGACATTATACCCCTGTCATCTGTTTGATCCAGCTGCGGTATTCTGTGACCCGCGTGTAAATGCCGGGCCTGTTTCTGCGGCCACATCCATCTCCCCAACTCACCACTCCAGCAAGAAACATGCGGCCATTCTTCTCAGTGGATGTCATTGGACCACCTGAGTCACCCTGGCAGAGGAATGAAGAATATATGTGTGTTACTGAAAAATATAAGGCTATGACGTATCTGGATGTGAAAAAAACAGAAGATCTTTCATTTCACCTGACAAGCATCTACGCCTCCGCTCAATACACCTGCACATATCATGCGTGGTGTTATACCATCATCCATCAGCTTGTTGCACACAGTGTTGTTAATAATGCGCACCTCAGCCTTCTGCAACACTGTTGCAACGGCATCTAAAGCAGGGAGAAGACATTTTCTTAGCTTACTAACAATTTTAGTCTCTTATTATGTCATAATTTGTAGTCAGTAACATTCACTGCAAACCTGAGTTTTTAAGTACTGTCTCTCATTATCTGGTTTGAACAAACAGAGCAGTTCACATCTTATTGTGTTCTTACACAATACCAATCAAGAGTTTAGACACACTTAAGCAAAACATTACACTGTTAAACTATTAGAATGAATTCTGAAGAATAATGTGACATTGAAGACTGGAGCAGTGGCTGCTGAAAATTCAGCTCTGTCATCACAGGAATAAATAATTTTAAAATATAAACAGAAAATAGTTATTTCAAATTGTAATAACATTTCACAATATTACGGTTTTTACTGTATTTTCAGTTAAATAAATGAAGACTTTCAAAAAAAATTTTGCCAATGCCAAACTTTCGAATGGTAGAGAACTATAGGTTGTTACATGACTTACCAACTTCCTCTCTCAGTTTGCCCCAGCCAGTGATCCAGACAGATTTGCCTACTGGGAAGTCATGTGTGGCTTCAGGTAAGCAGACGGGCCAGATGTTCTGGCTAAGAGTTACAGGGCTGTCCAACTCCATCAGTGCAATGTCATTGTCGTAGCTCAAGTGATCATACTGAGGGTGAGAAATGATGTGCTTCACACGTTTTAGGGTGGACTTACTAGTCTCACCCTGGTGAAGTAAACCTAGATAGACTTCCCACTGGTCAGGCTGGGAATATCTAGCAAAAGAACAAACAATCAGTCTGGATCAGAGCAGGAGGGGAGAAGAGGGCCAAACAAGAGAAGAACTCACTTGAACTTTTCATTGTCCTGCACGCAGTGAGCAGCAGTGACCAGCCAGCGGTTACTGATAACAGACGCCCCGCACACATGACCTTGTGTCTTCATGTGGAGGCTCACCTGCCAGGGCCATTCTCCCTCATTCGAGTCCTTTCCACCCACAATACGACTAGACTTGTAGGGCTTCGTCCCGCATTCTACAGCGAATCGAACATGAAACATAACTTGTTTGAAACATCACTAAAAATATACTGTATATGTGAGGAAAGACAGAGGAATTCTGGACTTACTACATTCAGCTTCATCTGAACCATCCGCACAGTCAGTCTCTCCATCACACATAGGGTTCAGCTTGCTAATGCACTGGTTATTCTTGCATTTATATGTGAGCGTAGAGCAGTGAACAGCTACGGCTGGATATAAAAGAGGCAACAGAGTCACTTAATGTGGCAACTACTTATGTTGGCAGCAGGGATATTTAAATTTTAGTGCTGGTAAGTAACTACAGTAACTGTGAAAGTATATATAAACAATAGAGGTATACATTAATAATAATAATTAGTGCTGTCAATCGATTAAAATTAAAAATTAATTATTTTTTTCTGAAATTAATCACGATTAATCCCACCTAACATTAACGTTTTTACATATACTGTTATATTGCAATAATTTCACATTCAATCTTCAGATTAATGCAGAAACAACAAAGACAGCATATTTTTAATATTTGTTTAATGGAATCTTTTTACCAATACCAATTCTACTGATAGGAAATAGTTTTTTCCCCTAATATTTAACCATTAACTATAGCCATTCAACATTACAGCATAAGTGAGAGCTATCAACTGTAACATTTATTAGACTTTCAAAAATAACAACCTCTAATTTAAGTGAACTTAAACAATCTTCACATAAACCCATTATAATAAATGTCATATTTAGCTATCTGTGCCCTTCAGCAAATTGGAAATATACAGAAATTGAATGAAGATATATCAAACACTAAATTATAAATTAAATATAGATGAATCCTTAAAGCTACAAAAGTTATTGATTTCCTCTTTTTCTTTAGTTTTTTTGATTAACAGACATCACATCAGCTGGTTATTAGGTTTTTTGGCTGCTATTACTTTAAGAGCTGACGCTGCTGAATGTGACGCGGATCTGAAACGCATTGTATTTTCTCACAACTCTGTACTTTTTCTGACTCACTTCAGGTCTTAAAGTCTCTACTAATGAGCTGACGAGTTGAATCGAGTGTGTTAGATGAGGGAGACAGTGCTGGGCTGTTCCAGGACAGTTTTGAAAACCATTTCCGAGACATGTTCTTAAATGTAACTCATATATCAAACACTTACATGCATGCACAGTTTTAAGGCAGCTTTAACTGCCTTTTTGGTAACTTCATGACTTAACTGACAACATAAATACGACATTGCATGCTAGTAATTTCTTGTGCGTTTTAATATGAAATGATGCAGGCTACAGCGACTGCTGGCGCATTTGTTGGTGCACCTGAAGAGAACGTGCTATGAGCACAGGACTGTTTCCGTGCTCGTTTGACTCGTGCCTGTCTCTGAGGCGAAGCTGGAGTGCGCGTCTGAAAAGTCTCCCATTTGATGTGATCATAAAGACATTCTGCGTCTAAATAAACACAATTCTTGTCAAGAAAAATGAGACAGAAGCAGCAGTTGTGAGTGGGGTGGCCAACAGTAGCTCCGCCCCTGCGTTAACTGCGTTAAATATTTTTAACGCGTTAAAATTGAAAAATTAATCGCCTGTGTTAACGTGCTAATTTTAACAGCACTAATAATAATATACTTTACTATATAAACTTTTGAGGTCAAAATAAGGCTAAATATTGAAAAAAACAGTCAACATTTGTATTTATTGACTGAAAGTTCTCACATTTCTCACACTGAGATTCATCTGAGCCATCTCCACAGTCGTTGTAGCCATTACACTGCTTCTGTGCTGGGATGCAGACGCCGTTTCGACATCTAAACTCTTGAGCTTTGCAGTTCCCTACAGACAAAATCGAACAAACAACCTCAAATCGTTTCCATCACTTTTGCTCCATAGTTCATGATTTTGAGTGCTAGTTTCATCCTTACCACAGTTTTCCTCATCAGTGTTATCTCCACAATCGTTCACCCCATCACAGCGCCAGAAGCTGGGCTTACAGAAGCCGTTCTTGCATTTTATTTGAGTCTCATTACACACTGCATGCATGGGTAAAGAAAGTAATGAAACACCAAATGACACTCCATGATAGTATCTTAAGAGCTTAAGAGAAAACAACTGCACAAAGACTAAGCACAAGTAATATGGTATGAACTTACTGCAGCCCCTCTCATCACTCATATCTCCACAGTCATTGTAACCATCACACTGCAGGTTAGGGGACATACACAGATCATTGTCACACTGGAACTTCCCAGGGCAGGCTGTGGAAAAGTGATTTTAGATATTTTTGTCACGGCTTTGAACATTACATTTTAATATCAGCAGGAAAAATAATATGATTCTACTCACGATTAGTGGGTTCAAAGGCCTCAAACTCTGCAGAAAAGCCCTCGCTCACGTAAGACAGGTCAGAATGAAATCTGACTGTTGCTTGGTTTGATTTGATTGTGTACACAGTTTTGGGTGGCTTCTCCCCACATATCCTAAAATAATTTATAAAATAACAAATAACAATTATAATCCATATTTAGAAAATATACACTACTGTTCAAAAGTTTGGGGTCAGTAAACTGTTTTTGAAAGAAGTCTCTTATAGTCATCAAGGCTACATTTGATACAGTAAAAACTGTTTATTGGGAAATAATACTACAATTTAAAACAACCGTTTTCTACTTTAATATATTTTAAAAGATCATTTATTCCTGTAATGGCAAAGCTGAATTTTCAGCAGTCTTCACATGATCCTTCAGAAATCATTCTAATATTGCTTTAGTTGATTTGAACTAAACCAAATTTTTTTTTTTATTATTACCTGTGCTGAAACTAGTTGTGCAGCTTAATATTTTTGTCAAACTGTGATCTTTTTTTTTTTAGGATTCTTTGATGAATAGAAAGTTCAAAAGCACAGCATTTCATCACAAAATATTAACATGAATTTAATGCTTTTCAATAGTGGTGTATACATGATATATTTCATAGTTTGTTACATCTACTCAAGTATAAGTATGATGATTACTCTTATGACACTTTTATCTGACCTGAAGTTTATCTCCAAGTAGTCTGCTGGACAGCTGATGGGGTTTTGTTCAGGGCTATGTATAGACAACTTGTCATACTTCACCTTGATATGCTTTCCTGATTGAACCTGTCAGACAGAACATTTAAGAACTTACAATATTGAATGTTAGGAACAGATCAATGATGAAGGAGATGTTAAATGACACTGAGGGTAAATCATTTTAACCTCAATGTTCCAGACACAGTCAGTCTGAGGTGGGTAATGAGAGGGATAGCCAGGTGATGTGAAGGTACCACGAAGCCCCGTCAGTCTCCCTCCACAGTCTAAAGAATGCGACAAGACATTATTAACACAAATATAGGGCTTAGACTGCTTGATTTAACACAAAGAAAAGCAGGATCTGGAATTAATGCTTACTAAACAACAAGCTTTGGCAAGTTACCCACTAAGTGGCTGGTAATTTTATAAAGAACTGCAATACAATACTTATTTTGTTTCTTTGGTCTTTTATTCAGCAAGAATGCATTAAATTGATCTAAATGTTTCTATTAAGATTTCAATTCCAAATAAATAAATGCTGTTCTTTTGAACTTTCTATTCAAAGAATCCTGATAAAAAGCATTATGGTTACAAAAAAATATATATTAAGCAACACATCTGTTTGAAACATTGATGATAATAATAAATGTCTCTTGAGCACCAAATCAGCAAATAATGATTTCTGAAGAATCATGTGACACTGAAGACTGGAGTAATGGCTGCTGATAATTCAGCTTTGCCATCACAGGAAAAAATTGCATTTTAAAAAATATTTAAACTGAAAATAATAATATTTATGATATTATTAGAAGTAATTTTAAATTGTAATAATAGTATTGTTTTAACTGAGCAAATAAATGCAGCTTTGGTTAGTATAAGACTTCTTTCAAAAACATTTAAAAATTGTATGCCATTTTAATAAGACCTTTTTTTAATCAAAGTAAGGCAAAATACAGTTTCGTGGCAAGTAAGAAATATCTGTGTATGGCTGGCAAAATCTGTCAAAAAGTGAACTTTGAACCCTTTACAATATCTCAGTAAACTCTACCTTGAATCGTGGCTGGAATCTGAGAGTAAAATGCCCTGAAACCCGGAAAGTTTTTCTCTTCATTTGTAACCAGTGTAATCAGCATGACATTCCCAGAGGAAATGAAAATTAGCTTTTCATCAGGTAAGCGATATCCACATTTCCTGCATGAACACATTTGTTAGATTCCACATATCGCAAAGACAACGAAAACAGACATGTGTAACGTGATGCTGTACTGTGTCATGAAGAGGATGACTGAGAGTGTATAAATACTTACTCTGTTATGACATGCTTCTCTGATGGTGCTAATGAGTCATACACTTTGATGAAATCATTACGGCAATCTTTCTCTAAGTCTAGGACGTCAAACTCCAGTCTGATCCTGTGCTCTGGGTCGGCCCGGATCTGCCACTCGGTGTAAAGGTTGGGAAGGTAGGCGGAATCAGGAAAACCTGGAGACCAGATAATGTCTGTCTGGTTCCCATGAGCATGATGAGACCTTTTACTGGACCCTGAAAGACAGAACAAGTTCAATACTAATCTGAGATATAAAGTATAAACAGCTCAATGTAAAGAAAGTATTGTTAACTCACGTTTGAGGTTTCTGCCAGCTAACCGAGCGTCCACAGCTGTAATGCACACCAAAATATAGACTGAATATTGCTATATATGAATATCAGACTGATTAGTGCTAGACTAAAATGAAGTTTGAAGTTTCTGGTTAGATTACAAGAGGTGACAGACTGAAACTAAGCAAGTAATATGAAACTCTCTTCCAGAATATTTACCTCCTGACGTCATGCCGTCAATGATGAGGCTATTGTCAGTCCTGCGACCAAACCCCCTCCGGCTTTTCCTTGCATTTTCCCCCCCATCCAGGGATGCCATGGCCTCATCCACAGCAGATACTTGCAACTCCGGCACATTGAACTCAGACAGGTAATAAGCGATGATACCGTTATTACTGCCCTCACTAAAGGGAAAAAATTATAATGGAACTTACAATACAAATAAACATCAATGAGATTCAGTGTAAAATGAGTCTGGCATATTCTGTGATGCTCTAATAGATTGATAGTTTTGTTTCAAAAGAGATTTTGGGGTGAACTATTCAAGGTTGGCTAACTTTTATAAAAACTGGTCTAACTTTTATTTTCAACAATGAAATTCAAATTTAAAATCAATCTTTACACATACATTTCTAATTCTAAATCTGATTCTTATGACTTACATGATTTTTAAATACTTTATATATTTTCAATCTTATTTTCATTTCTTTATTTATATTTTTCAAATTTAATATTCTGCATCAACCAGCGAAAAGAAAAATAATTGGTTACTCGTACAATGACAATTAAAAGCTTGACTTGACTTTGAAAATAAATGTACAAGAGCCAATTAATGTTTTATGTATATTGCCACTTAAATAGTCCTGCAATGCGATTTCTAAAGCCCAAATACTCCATGCACTGCAGTCTGTCAGTTAATATGAAGTCATACAAGGTCAAATGCATATTTATTAACTACTCAAAAATTAGAAATAAAGTCCTTTCTGATTGACCTTTCATGCCAACTACCCATAATATTCTCCCATGAATGGTAGAATTATTGAAATTACCTGAAACCTTGCACATTGGACCCCACATGGTATTTTGACAGCAAGCGCACTTGACCGTATATACCTTTGAGCTGAAATGTACAATATACAATGAAGCAAAGTTTAAAGTAGACATAAAGAAAATAAAAAATAACTGAAAACTTTACAAAGAAACATGACCACCTCACCTGCTTTGAGACCCTTGAAGCAAGTTCTTTATATTCAGTGGTGTTACTGTTTTCATAAGCATCTGAGAATGTCTGACTGGAGATGGTCAAATAACCACTGAACAACTTCTTCACCCTCCCATTATACCTATCTGTAATAATGGACACGCTGGAGTTATTGTTTTATCATATTCATTCAAATGTACTGTTTACTGTTGATAATAACAGTGTATTTGTTTGTTTATGAGTTAAATAACTCACAATGGAAATGCCACACTAACAGTCCAGTTACTAATGCAATGATTGCCAGTGCCGTGGGTAGACCTATTGCCACGATTGCCCTGAACGACACCCTCTTCTTCTGCAACTTCTTTGCATCCGATGCTGGAAGAAACTGCTCTGTCTGATCCAAGCCATGGTCCTACAGAGAAATGTAAAGTACAAGTAAAATACACTTGTTTTTTTTTTTAGTTTGTTACACATGACTGGTACAAAGAGAATGAGTTACGCTCTGTAACTACCCTAAGGACGCACTGTACTGTACATGACTAAGACGCAATTTTGAGCCACCCATGTCAAAACAGGCTATTCCACTTAAGCACTCCAAACTCACTGGTATGAGTGTATGCCATAATGCGGCTGCAAATGTTTTCTAAATCCTGAACCAACACCTTGCTCATCAGCGTCAACAACCCACCCCAATCAAGTATGCATTTGCAAAAGTGTGCGTGGGTCATGTGACTCAAGTGCCAGCTTTTTTTAGTATAGGAAAAACAGGTTTTTTTAGATGGCAATCTTAAAGTCACATCTTTTCAAAAAGATATTTCAAAAAGTTAAAGCATAAGCATTAAAGTGAAACTGAAACAGCAATATAATCATTAATTTCAACAATATAAAACGCAGTGACACAAAACACAGCATACAGGAATATATATATGTGTGTGTGTGTGTGTGTATTTATATATATATATATGTATGTATATATATATATATATGTGTGTATGTATGTATGTATGTATGTATATATATATATATATATATATATATATATATATATATATATATATATATATATATGACTGTATGATTACATATAACTTTTAGAATATATAACAATATATTATATAACTAACATATATATGTATATAAAATATAAATACCGAACAATTTAGGCAATTGTGTGAACTACCAAACACATACAGCACTGTACAGGACGTCCCAGAAGATTAATATCGGAAAATTTAACAGCTGATAGCGACGAAAATTGCGGACTAAAAGAAAAAATAATGATATTTAGTTTAAAACATACCGGAATTTTTGTCCCAGATTTGAGTGGCTCCATGTCATAAGACGTATTTGTCAAATTTGCCGCTGTCAGTCCTCTGTGTTGCCGTTCATGTGTCATGCAGGCGGCCTTTTGTCCTCACCTGCAGCGAAACTCACTGACGCGCGCGGACAGGTGTCTGCTGGAGAAACCGCGAGAAACTAGCCTTCCATCCTGCTTTACATCATCCTTTAGCACTGAGAGGCTATAACCCTGTTGATTTGATTTAATGTGGGTTTTGTATCTGAAAAATAAACATATTTATTTCAAATCGTAATGTTTGACTTCCCACCCAGTTTCGAGCTGCAGGTGAGTCCGTCTCGAGCATCCTGTGCGAAGCCTACTTCCTGTAGAGACGCGAACACAGGTGTGACATGAGAAAACCTGCATATCTGTAAATACATCAATAAACGCGATTTTTTTCTCTCTCTCTTAGTATTATGGGCAATAGGTTTAAATGACCTTGACAAATACAGTCAACGCTGCAATCTGTGTTAAAATTAAGTAAACTGGAAAGAGAATTTCGACTTTTCTTTCTGTGATTCTGTAGAAACAGTGTTTTAATACAATTAACTTAATATCAGTTCAGTAGATTCCGACAGAATTATGTAACAAACTGTTGCATTATTTTAATTTGTTAAACGTGTACTGTATACTTGAAATGTGCCAAAAGTTAATTACCACAGTGTCATGATGATGGACAGACTAACTTTGAGTAAACATTAAAGTAAAGAGACACAAGAGAGCAGCAAGAACACCCCTAAGATCAACATTAAAACCATCTCATTAAAACTCATTAATTATTAAATCTTTCTGCCATTACAGACTTGAGGCAGCCCATGAACACATGTCATCATGTAGTGGAAAAACAAAGTTTCTCTTTAGAGACAGTCTTTTCACTGAGGGCTATGCTGTCAAGAAAAGTACAGGTAATTCCCTTTATACATCAGCGTTAAGTAAGTTGTGGATGAACTTTTCTAGATACAGCAAGGGCCTTCAATGAGGAGACTGTTTTATGAAAAAGTGACAAAAGTCATTTTGATAACATGAAAAATACTTTTAAAGCATATATTAGTTAATTAGTTAAGTCTTATTTAATGTTACTTTCAACATTTACTAATACATTATTAAAATCAAAACCGCACCTGTTAATATTATTAAACTGGCCTGAGCTAATATAAACTAATGAACAGTTACATTAAAGGAATATTTTACTCAAAAATGAAAATTTGCTGAATACTCACCATCAGGCCATCCAAGATGTAGCTGAGTTTGTTTCTTAATTGGAACAGCATTTAAGACATTTATATCATTACATCACTTGCTTACCAGTGGATCCTCTGCAGTGAATGGGTGCCGTCAGAATGAGAGTCCAAACAGCTGATAAATTAAGTAATCCATATGACTCCAGTCCATAAACTAATGTCTTGTTTAGTGAAAAGCTGTGTTTGTCATAAACAAATCCATCATTAAGGCATTTTAACTTTAAACTGTTGCTTCTGGCCAAAATACACATCCACAATCCATAATAACGCTTCCTCCAGCTCCTCCACTTGTTGTCCTCTCACACCGAAACCCAACAACATATTTGTTTAGAATAGTTTTTAAATGTTTTTGCTTGTAAATGGTGCTTCATCTATGCATATTTCTCTTCTAATGACTTCTGATTGACTTTTTCACTGGAGAAAGCAATGTTATAGAGGACTTAATTATAAATATACAGTTAATACAGCTACAAATAAGGCTTTATTTTACAAATGCACAGCTTTTCTCTTCAAAAGATGTTAATTGATGAACTGGAGTTGTGTGTATTACTTGTGAATTTTTGTGATGCTTTTATCCGCCGTTTGGACTTCAGACGGCACCCATTCACTGCATTCACTAAATTTCTCCAAATTTGTTCAGATAAAGAAACAAACTCATCTAAGTCTTGGAAGGCCTGAGGGTGAGTCAATTGTCAGCAAATTTTCACGTTGGGGTGAATTGTTGTTTTAATAATAGCTGGTTATTAACTAATGTTAACAAAGTAATAAGTAGTGTAACATAAAGAGTATGAAAATGGGTCTATATATCAATAATGATTGCTTTACTGCATTTTCAAGGTAAGCATCAGAGTAACCTGCTGCATCTCTCTATCCATCCATGGGTTCTTGGCTTGAAAAAGAACCTCTGAGCTACAGATTATGGATATGGTATACAAACCACTGGCCATTTGTTGTTTATCAGTGTTGGGTAAGATACAAAAATAAGTAATCCACTACAAATTACAAATTACTTCTTTAAAATTGTAATTTGATTACATTACTGATTACTGCATTTAAAAAGTAATCAGATTACTAATTACTTTACTTTCAAGTTACTTTCAAGTTTACTTTACTTTTCAAGTTATCAAACCTAAAAAATACACTACAAAGAGAAACTCATAGTTCTTTCATTAATTTCATATTTACTGAAAAAAATACATAAGTAGGCCTATTATTTGTATACCCTGATTCACTCCCAATATCAACAAAACTTTTCCCTTTTTTTGGTTTTGTAAAATAAAGAAAACAAATAGGGTGCGCTTTCTGCATTCTAAGCCTCCGTGAATATCTTCCTGAAACGAGTCACTAGAATGAACGAAAATGACATGAGAAATACAGTATATCTAAAGAAAGCTTGAAGTGTCTATTATTAAATGAAGTAAGTCATGTCGAAAACAAATATTCTCTGATAAAATAATCCGTATGAAACCAACACGAGGTCCAGTCTTTCCCGTCTGAGCTCACCTATAAAATGTGATCACGCCTGTGCACATCGCGCGCTATAAGATAATTATCCACGTGAAACCAGGCTTGAGACACGCGAACATGTAAACGCTCACGTCACCTCTGTAGAAAGATTCATGTTCATCTCGGCTACTTTTCGTTTTTGGAAGAAGACGCGTTGTGAGGAATAAGCCTTGAATTGTGATGCTGACGCGGTTTAATCCAGCGGTTGATCTCATTCTGATTCTCATTCAGTCATTTATTTTTTACTTTATTAGTGTTAATGTGACATAAACTTGTACACATTCACTTAAACTTTTCCCAAACTATAATGCCTGAGTAACGCGTTATACCCAACTCTGTTGTTTATACATGTCTTTGTTTGGGTACGCTCACAGGGAAGACTGCTCCACCTACACAGAGGCTTATATCCCCAAGGAAGCCATGTTTTCACAAATACAACACACTTGATAGACAGACCAATCATAAATTATTCATACATGTCATAATGAGGAGATCAGGGAGCAGTTTAGGACAGACTCAATTCAGCTCTGCCTAGGTTGTTTTCTGTGTTTCTATCTTTTTCAAAATAGAGTTAAGCAAAATAATGTTTTGCCCCATATACCAAAAGCCCAGCCACTGTTCTCAATCATGCCATTAACACAACAACCATATAACATTTATTTATATTTATTTATTAATCCAAATTTCAGTCCTCTGATATTAATATGGCAGCATTTATTGTCTGTGGCCCTAGTGGACAACATACTTAGACCTCAGGCATTAAATTAACCCCATACAAGATATACTATTTTTAGTTTTTATAGCTTTTCATTAAATCTATAAATTATAAATAGGCCCGTATTTAACATATGCATTTTATATTCAGAATTTAATTTCTTATTCTAAGGTTTAGTCATGGCCAAAAATATCGGCACCCTTGGTAAATATGATCAAAGAAGGCTGTGAAAATTAATCTGCATTGTTAATCCTTTTGATCTTTTATTTTAAAAATTCACAAAAATCGAACCTTTCATTCAATAATAAGAATTTAAAATGGGGGGAAATGTCATTATGAAACAAATGTTATTCTCTAATACACATTGGCCACAATTAACATCACCCTTTTATTCAATACTTTTTGAAACCTCCATTTGCCAGTTTAACAGCTCTAAATTTTCTCTAAATGCCTGATGAGGTTAGAGAACACCTGACAAGAGATCAGAGACCATTCCTTCATCCAGAATCACTCCAGACCCTTTAGATTCCCAGCTCCATGTTGGTGCTTCTTCTCGTCAGTTCACCCCACTCATTTTCTACAGGGTTCAGGTCAGAGGACTGGAATGGCCATAGCAGAAGCTTGGTTTTGTGCTCAGTGACCCATTTTTGTGTTGTTTTTGAGGTTTGTGTTTGGATTATTGTACGGTTGGAAGATCCAAACATGGCCCATTATAAGATTTCTGACAGAGTCAGTCACTTATTGATTTTTTATCTGTTGGTATTTGATAGAATCCATGATGCCATGTGTCGAAACAAGATGTCCAGGACCTCCAGCAGAAATATAGGCCCACAACATCAAAAATACAGCAGTATATTTCATTGTACACATGGGGTATTTTTTATCCCTGTGTTCACCAAACCCATCTTGAGTGTGTGCTGCTAAAAAGCAAATTTTTTAGTTTCATCTGACAACAGAAGCCAGTCCCATTTGAAGTTCCAGTCGTGTCTGATAACTGAATATGCTGGAGTTTGTTTTTGGATGAGGTAGAAGAATTTTTCTTGAAACCCTCCCAAACAACATGTGCTGATGTAGGTGCTGTTTGACAATTTTTTTTTAAGGTTTTCTGACCCCGAGACTCAACTATTTTTTGCAATTCTCCAGCTGTGGTCCTTTTGTGCCGATATTTTTGGCCATGACTGTATATCATTATTTTTATTCTTTTTTATTTGCCACACTTCAAGTCATGCTATACACTTGACATATAGTACTGTGCAAAAGTTTTAGGCCACCAGTATTTTCACCAGTTAAAAATGGTTTTAAGTCAGTTATTTCTATCTTTTTCTGTAGTGTGTCAGTAGGAAATATCAGTTTACATTTCCAAACATTCATTTTGCCATTAATTGTAATAATTCAGTGAGATTTTTGTAGGCACAAGGAGTCTGAAACAGCCAGTGCTCCACACAGAGATCTGATCTCATCATCATCCAGTCTGTCTGGAATGACATGAAGAACAGAACAAACTGAGACAGACTGAATCCAGAAGAACTGTGGCAACATCTCCAAGATGCTTCAAGAACCCTACCTGCAAAGTTACAGTACTGCTAAAAGTTGTGTAAAAATGCTGTAAAATGATGATGCTGTCAAAAAATAATATCATAAATAGATTTTCTTGATCAATTAACTTCTATTAACTAAATTAAATCAACATTTGCGTTTAAAGCAGCTTTTGCCCTAGGTGCACTCGCACATAGTTTTCCAGGTAGCTTTGCAGGTAAGTCTCTTGAAACATCTTGGAGATGTTCCCACAGTTCTTCTGGATTTAGTCTGTCTCAGTTTGTTCTGTTTTTTATGTCATTCCAGACAGACTGGATGATGATGAGATCAGATCTCTGTGTGGAGCACTGGCTGTTTCAGACTCCTTGTGCAAACTAAAATCTTACTGGATTATTACAATTAATGGCAACATGAATGTTTGGAAATGTAAACTGATATTTCCTACTGGCACACTACAGCAAAAAAATAGAAATAACTACTGGTGAAAATACTAGTGCCTAAAACTTTTGCACAGTACTGTATATATAATGTCTAAAACCATAGTAAATATAATATTTGTAGAATAATTTTAAACCTGGAAACAGAAAGTTTTATGATTTTTACTAATTTAAATAAAAATGTAATAATTTAATACATTTAATTAGAAATATTTAATATTTTGTCAATTTTTAAAAGCAAATTTGTAATACTTATCTTTTAAGGCCCATTAACACCAAGAACAATTACTATAAAGATAACCAAAGCAATAAATATATCAGCATCCACACCAACATATGATACATTGTTTATTATAATTGTGCTGCAGTTCTGTCCTCTGCCACTTTAGCTATTTAAAGTGGAATGGATGACTGACTGGCTGTCAGTGTTTTTTTTATTGTGCATCAGCTGAATAAACAAACAAACCAACAAACCATCTGAAGTGATTCCAGCAATATCATTCTTCTGTGTTGTTATTGTTGTGGTGCGGACTCGGCTATTCTTTTACATTTACATTACATAGAACAAGATGATCAGGTTTTACACAAACAACATTCTGAAATTCATGTAAATTTTCAGTTCACACTAATTGATTTGATGACAAGGTCATTTTTTTACACAAATTTTCACTTTAAAATCCCATCACTCTTAGTGTTACAACCCCCACCCACAATTTTTTTTCAATCTCTTTCTTTCACTCCATCCCTCTCATACTCTTACAGCTATATAAGTTCAGAATCTGGAGCAGATAGAAGGTTGATGTCTGACGTATTCACAGCGGAAGGGTCTTGCAAACTTTTAATTCATCTCTAATTCATGAGTCTAAATGCATGATTTCCACTATCTACTGTTCTCATCAGTATTGTTTCTCTGTTTCTTGTCTTTCAGCTTATGGCAGGGTCCAATGGCACAATTGGGGATGCGTCTTTCACTCATCAGCAAGTCTTTAAGCTTGACATGGATGCTGCCACCAGTACTAAAACTGCAGTGGCTGTGTTAACATCTCTATTCTTCTGTTTTGTAAACTGTGTGATGCTCTTTGCTCTAAGAAGCAAGCGCGTATTCCAGGAGACACCGCGCTACATTCTTTTTGGCCACATGCTTATGAATGACTCTGTGCTTTTGCTGGTCACAACTATTATGTACACACTGGCTCTCTGTTTTCTTCCAATACCTAAATCTGTTTGCACTCTGTTAGTCTTTATATCATACTGTACTTTCTTTAACGCTCCTCTGACACTAGCACTGATGTCTCTGGAGCGGTACGTGGCGATCTGCTTCCCTCTGAGACACTGCAACATCGCCACACCAAAAAGGACTGGAATCGCTATAGGAATCATCTGGTTCCTTAGTTCTATAAATATTATAGCCGACATTATTCTTGCTTTAAGTGTCAACCCCAATTATTTAGCAGATATTGCATTCTGTACGCTAGAGAAATTGTTTATAGCCAAATGGCAGATAAATAAATCTCTAGGGTTTGATGTTCTTTATTTTCTGTCTGTTGCAGTGGTCATAATTTTCACATACATTAGCATTATGATCACAGCCAGGTCTGTTTCCTCTGATAAAGATTCTGCTAAGAAAGCCCTCAAAACGGTGCTCTTGCACTTGATTCAGCTGGGACTGTGTCTCACCTCTTTCCTGTATGCTACAATAGAGAGAACACTATACACAGTGATTGGAAGTGGCTCTTCTCTGTTCATAAATCTGAGATATCTAAATTATCTTATTGTTCTTATTCTGCCACGCTGCCTGAGTCCTTTGATCTATGGTATGAGAGATGAAGCCGTGTGGCCTTTATTTAAATATTTTTTCTGCTATTTTTCAGGCAAAGTAAGGCCCTCTGTTATTATACATTAATTGTATAGTATGAGAGGATATGAAATAATAATTTGATATGCAAATAGTAATATTGAAAGGATGTTTATTAAATTATAGTTCTGTTGTTTTATATGTAAATACTAAAATTATTTATATAATTATTGTATTATTTTATTTATTATATATATTCATATAATATTGTTATATGAATACATAATTTAAAATTATTTCATTATGTTAATCTTTTTTTTTTTTTTTTAAAGAAAAGATCAAATGCACCCATGTGTGTTTGTTTGGTTCATAGACTATAGTTTTCAAAAGTTGCAAAAGTACTGTTTCAAATGTTGCAAAAGTACTAATGCTACATATAAATGCATTAAAGCTCACTCTAAATATGACATGGTGATAAACAGGTTTTGAGTCCTTTGGAGTTTTACAATCACATAATGATTAAATCTGTTAATGCCCTCAAGCAATTCTTAGCAAACTCTCAGATTAATTTATTCTCTGCCAAAAAAGTTTTTAAGATTTTAAAAAATGTCAGTGATGTACACATGGGCATAATTTAACATGCGATTTTTTTATTTATATTTCATTTTTTTCTATTTATTTTTCATGCTTTCTTTTTTCGTATTCTATCATATAGAAGCAGTTGTACAGAGTCGGCGCTACAGAGCACCGAATACCAGGACAGCCAGGCACAAGAACAGTTTCTTCCCCCAGGCAATCTATTTAATGAACAGTTAAATGTTCCCCCCATTATGCAATAACAATGTGCAATAACCTAAAATACCTGTTACCACCTCCATCTTACCACATCCCTGCTTTTCATTCTATTCTATTCCATTTTATCATCTATAGCACAACTGTACATACCACTTATTTATCTCTCAATTTTTTTTTTCAAATTTTTATTTATATTTACATGTGTAATTTTTTATTCTCATTATATGTTTATTGTCTGTGTGCTGTTGTTGTCTCTGTGTACTGGAAATTTATGACTCAAAAACAAATTCCTTGTATGCACAAGCATACTTGGCAATAAAGCTCATTCTGATTCTGATTCTGATTCTGTAGACAAGTTTCAACATGCCTCCCAGCACAAGAAAACATGTCTCTTGCACAAGAAAAAACTAGAAAAAAGAATAATGAAAAACAGATATAGGAGTGCCATGTATCATATAATATTTATAAAATATACACACAGTCTATTTTATGCACTTGTACACTGTTAAAGCAGGAATCTTTTAGGCTTTTTGTATCTACAAACCACACATATTCATATATAAATAACCCACTCTTATCTGAGCTTATGTGATAAAAGCAGTGTATTATATTATTATATACAATGATTCCAAAAACAGTTCAGCACTAATTTGTTGAATATTTAAATTTTGTATGTAGAGTTTATCTTCACAATATATTCTCTGTAACCTTGTATAACTTGTCAATATGTTTCCCTTTTAATGTATTTTTCTTCTGCACATAGATTTTCATGTAACCAGGGCAATTTGATTTACAAATAACCTAAATAAATGTTCTTTACTTGTTCATTCTACAGTACAATAACTATAATAAAGCTTCAAAATTTAGGTTAATCTTACCTGCGTGTTTATCTGCCTGACACTTATGAAACTTATAAAATAAATCTAAAAAAAAACACAATATTTATAATTTTACCTGTGTAGAATTTCAAAGCTTCCGCTAAGAAAAGAGAAAAAAAAAAAAAAAAAAGTCCATTAAAATGTAAAACACTCAGCCAAAGCAAAAACAAACGCTACAACAATAGCAGAGTAACATTATTTCATATTTAAGCCATATTTTAACGGTTAAGGATAGATACAGATTAGTCTACTGGCCATGCACACATCAATATAGCGTAATTTTTGTCACAATAATTACTGTTTTTGAATTATTGTAAAGGGTAGGTTTGGGGTTGGGGCAGTGTAGACGTATATAAAACACCATCTAATAGGTAGAAAATTTAATTTATTGTTAGCTTTTGGTTTTAGCTGTTTCCCTTCTAGCCACAACCTTTTTTAACACAAACATTAACTGAGAAGCAAGATGGCGCAAGTTCTGTTTAAACAGGAGGGAGCTATTTATCAGTTTCTTTCTTTTACCTGCTTCATTCATAAACATTGCAAGTTTAGTTGTTTGGTCATTTTCGCACACATGAGCACTTTTTAAAAACATGTAAAAGCTAAACGACGTTGGCTTAAAAAAAACAACTTCAAACTTCTCACATGCAACATTCCTTAAAAACATGAAAGAGCTATGTTTAAAACCTATCTACACCGGAAATGTGTCGCTTGCATCGTGCCACGTCTACTGACAGAATCACAGATTATGATGATTTTTATCATCTTTGTGTCGCGCCACTCGTGCCCGGTGTAGACTGTTTTGGTGTTTACATGACCACATGAAATGCGTTCTCCAGTAAAAGCTATGCAATAACTAGGGCATAGAGCAAAATTTCTTAATCTTGGAATTTTACTTTTTACTCATATTGTTTTGTTAATAATACAATTTGTAATGACAAATTTAGCATTAAAAAAAAAAAAAAAAAAAAAAAAAAAAAAAAAAAAAAGAGTCTGCTACAGTGTAACCAAAGCCAAACAAGATCAAAGTTGGCTGTTACACTTTCTCCAATGGTAAAGCCAAGGATCCTGGTATCTCCCAATAACAAGATCATCTCTGGTGTAACTGCTATATAAGGAGCAGAATGAAATTGTTTGTGGAATCTGCAGCTGGAGTAGATGGAAGTTTAATGCGACACTGTAACATTGCCACACCAAAAGAACTGGAATCGCCTTAGGAATCATCTGGTTCCTTAGTTCTATAAATATTATAACAGACATTATTTTTGTTTTAACTGTCAACCCTGATTATTTAACTGGCATTATATTTTGCACATTAGAAAAACTGTTTTTATTCAAATGGCAGATAGATAAATCTCAAGGGTTTGATGTTCTTTATTTTGTGTCTGTTGCGGTGATCATAATTTTCACATACATTAGCATTATGATCACAGCCAGGTCTGTTCCCTCTGATAAAGGTTCTGCTAAGAAAGCCCTCAAAACAGTGCTCTTGTACTTGATTCAGCTGGGACTGTGTCTCACCTCTTTCCTGTATGCTACAATAGAAAGAAAACTTTACATGATGAATGGAAGCAACTCTTCTCTCTTCATAAATCTGAGATATCTAAATTATCTTATTGTTCTTATTCTGCCACGCTGCCTGAGTCCTCTGATTGTAACGGGGCTGATGAGACGAGAGACGTGCGGATCCATGTGCAAGGCTTTTTTTAAAGACATGGTCATAAATACAGGCAGGGTCGACACAATGGCAAACAGGTATGGCAGGGACAAGACAAAGAGTAATCCTAGGGCAAGCGTGGGTCGACGATCGGCGAACAATATCCAACGGGGCAAGGCAGAGCAATAATCCAGGTACACGAGCAATAATCCAAACGAGGTGCAAACAGAGTCCGAATGGCAAGGCAAGGGTTAATCCAGGAAACACGGGCTAGAATCAAACACGGGAAGACAGGCAAGGCAAGACTATGGGAACTAAGAAGGCTTCGTAGGGTAGCTATCACTAGGACATTTGCGTACAATACTCGGCGATCTGACTGAGGAAGTCCATGGCTTAAGTAGTGTGTGTGATTGCGAGATGGGTATCAGGTGTGAGCATGTGATTAGGGAAATGGCTGCTGGGAAATGAAGTCCGGGGTAGTGTGTGGTGTGAGAGTCAATGTGATGGAAGGGTGACCTCTGGTGGCGAACAAATGGAGGTCCATGGACCAGATTCATGACATAGCCCCCCCAAGGAGCGGCTTCCAGACGCTCCAAACATTACACAATCCAAGAGGGTGGTGGAGCGGAGGCGGAACAGAGGGAGGGACGGAGGGCCAGGTCCACTTGGGAGTGGAGAGGTCGAGGACCGAGGCAGAACAGGGCACCAAGGCGGAGCAGGCGGGACTGGAGCCCACCAGGGCAGAGCAGACGAGGCTGAAGCCCTCCAGGGCGGCGCAGACGGAGCAGGAGCCCACCAGGGCGGAGTAGACGGAGCAGGAGCCCACCAGGGCGGAGCAGACGACCTCCACGGCGGAGCAGACAGAGCAGGAGACCTCCACAGCAGAGCAGACGGAGCAGGAGACCACCACGGCAGAGCAGATGACCACCAGACCGGGATTGTAGACCACCTCCACGGCGGAGCAGACGGGGCAGAAGACCTCCACGGCGGAGCAGGAACCCACAGCAGAGACTGGGACCTAGGGAAAACTGAGACACAAGAGACAGGCAGAGCGTATATGGCCTCAAGGACTGAGGCAGGAAACATAAGAAGTTCTTCGATATTTTCCCGGGCTAACAGTTCATTAGTGGGCTCCGTGGCCGTGATAGGGCAGGACGAGAGTTCAGGGACAGCCCTTCTGGCTGTGACAGGACAGGACGAGGATACGCAGACGGCCTCCATAGCCGTGACAAGACAGGATGAGAGTTCAGGGACAGCCTTCATAGCCATTTCAGGGCAGTACGAGAGCTCACAGACGGCCTTCATAGCCGTGACAGGGAAGGGCGTGAATTCACCGGTGGATACCACTGACACCTCTAGAGGTTCTGCAGCAGATGCCGCCACCTCCGGGGGTTCTACAGTGGTACCAGAGGGGACGAGAGAGAGTTCTTTGCTGGGCGCCACCACCACACATGAATCTGAACTAGGCAACAATGCCTCTGGAGACACAGCAGCGAGCGACACTACCCCAAGAGGTTCTGCAGCATCAGCCGCCACCTCTGGAGACATCTCAGTGGACGCTGCCACCTCAGGCAGTTCGGTGGTGGTGTACACAGCCCAAACACAACAAAGCGATCCCCATCATGGGAAGCGCTTCGGACAGGGGACTCAGTTCAGGGACAGGAGGGCTAGAGTGAGTGGGTTTGGGGATACCAGCTGCACGTGCAGACACCAGCGGCACATCCCTCACACTGGATACCAGAATAGAATACCGAAAAACTTACCTTGAATATCTGGGTGTGGCAGACAGAACGTGACATGACTCTGGATGATCAGCTGAGAAGTGACGAGGCTCTGGCAGATCAGCAGTGACGTGACTTGGCTCAGGAATGACAGTTGTGACATGACGGAACGTCGTGGTGGCCGCCATTTTGTGAACGGGCTCTGCTACGGCCGCCATCTCAGTCATAGACGCGGTGTCGTGTTCCTCTTCCGCGACACCCACAGTAAACGAAGAGCCAGCACACACCAAAGCATAGTCCATAAAATCCTTTAAACTAACATTAAACTTTCCTTCAGGTAACCATGACTTTACAGGCTCACTTAGTCCAAAACGAAATCTGTCTTTTAATACAACTTCATCAAAAGGTACTTGGTTAGATAACTCACAAAACTGAGTGACGTACTCCTCAATGGATAGACTCCCTTGTCGCAGGTCAAGCAGCTGATCGAATGGGTCCATACCTGGCCAGGGTCCTGTAGAAAAGCCGCTGGATCCTCGTTTGGCCGAGTATTCTGTAACGGGGCTGACGAGACGAGAGACGTGCGGATCCATGTGCAAGGCTTTATTGTAAAACATGGTCAAAACACAGGCCGGGTCAGACGATGGCAAACAGGTATAACACAGGCAAGACACAGAGTAGTCGTAGAACAAGCGTGGGTCTTCGATCGGCGAACAATATCCAAAGGGCAAGGCAGAGAGAGTAAATCCAGGTACACAGCAGTAATCCAAACGAGGGGCAAACAGAGTCCGAACGGCAAGGCAAGGGTTAATCCAGGAAACACGGGCAGAAATCAAAACACGGGGAAACAGGCAAGGCAAGACTAAGACAACTCAGAGGGCTTCATAGGGTAGCTATCACTAGGATATTTGCGTACAATACTCGGCAGAGACAGAGAGGAAGTCCAAGGCTTATGTAGCGTGTGTGATTGCAAGATGGGTATCAGGTGTGAGCATGTGATTAGAGAAATGGCTGCTGGGAAATGAAGTCCGGGGTAGTGTGTGGTGTGAGAGTCAATGTGATGGAAGGGTGACCTCTGGTGGCGAACAAATGGAGGTCCATGGACCAGATTCATGACACTGATTTATGTTATGAGAGATGAAGGCCCTTATTTAAATATTTCTTCTGCTGTCGTTCAGGCAAAGTAAGGCCCACTGTTAATGTACATTAAATGTCTAGTCTAAGTGGATGTGAAATAAAAAACTGACATTCACATGGTAATATCAGGTAATGAATCAGTCTGTTTGTATAGATTTCAAATTGTAAAAAAAATTTGATCAGTCTCTTTTAAGAAAATATTACTGAAAACAGACAAATTCTCCTAATAAGAAACTTTATAATTTATGCAGACAAGCTGTTTTATGCACTTCATCATATACAATGTAAATGTAAATAATCCACCCTTTGGTTTTAAACACACACGATGCCTATAAATAAACTATTTCACTAACTTAAACTTCTGTTTTATTGATTTTTTGTTTCCTTTTTTACTTTTGTCACTGGGTGAAACTCCTTGTGGGTTGAACAAACATTTTACAAATCCTTCAGAGTCAATGTTGAGTACTTTTTTATTTTCTAAAAAATAAATAAATAAATAAATAAACCTACTCATTTTGTTAATCTATAACTGTACAGTTTTCTATGTTCCTGTTTAATAGTCTGCACTCATCCTTGTGAGCAAACATTTTAACAGCAGCTCTAAAAATCTATATTCATAACGATTCTAGCATATTATATGTGTTTAAGTGAATGCAGAAGCAGGCACACTTACTGAACATTTCTTTCATGTCTGGCTGTGAACATGCTTTACAGCAGCAACGCATGTATGTGCAAATTGCTAATTGTTAGACAAATTCAAATAAATAAAGCAAAACCTTGTATTTTTACTGTTCACGTGGCTTAAAAAGGGGGTATAACAAAAACAGGCTTATGTTAATTCACCTCATCAAGACTGCAAAGGTCACCAGCAGAGAGCGCAACGACAAGGCAAAATAAATTAGCTTTAGTATCTACAATGCTCTTTTTGTACGACGGCGTTTTAGTGCCACGTTAAAAAAAAAACAAACAAAAAAAAAAAAAATCTAAGATTACGAGATTAAAGTCGTAATATTTCGAGAATAAAGTCGAAATGTTTCGAGAATAAAGTCGAAGTACTACGAGAATAAAGTCGAAATGTTTCGAGAATGAAGATTAAAGTTATAATATTTTGAGAGTATATTCTAGCCCTTTGCGCATGCAAATGGCCAGGATTAGGAGCACCAGGAGATATTTCAAAGTCTCAGCTTTCAAAATAGGTCAGTTTTATAGCGAAATACAAACAATATCTATATTAAAATAATGGTTTTTTTTTCACGCTCTTTAATGTGGCGTGACAGATCGCTGTATTCGCTTCAGTTTAAGCGGCATGTGAGTCAATCATCTTTCCGATTACAATAATGAGACATTTTCATTATAAATTAGTCTATACTGTTTTTTTCATGCCTTCTGATGTTCCGTCACTTTTATATCTTGCTATAAACTTGAAATGAAGAGGAAAAACACATTTATAATTTGTAGTATTTCGTGATAAAACTGACAGAATTTGAAAGCTGAGCTTTGTTATATCAAAAGCAACAAAGAACAAAATTATTGTTATTACTGGGTGGCTGGCGTGCTACAAATAATGAATGGAAGACGTTAAATATTATGTCCAATCATTTATTTTATTATACCATGAATAAAACAGCTTGTGAATAGTCACTTAATGTTATAGCCTACAGCCTATACCTCAGAAAAGAAAACAATATAAATTATGTTAAGGAGTTGGAGTCCACTTCAACCTTTAGAACGTTTTATTAATTAAATAGGCTACATGTGAGGAATGAAAGTTTGGACGCCACAGACGTTTCTATGGAGTAGGTGGTGGAATTTTCACAAATTTGGAATTTTGGAATTTTCACAAAGAAAACAGTAGCCTATACTTGAATTGATTCACATAAATACAGCGATCTGGTCATTAAAGAGCTTGAAAAACACATTATTGTAAGACACATAATTTGTGTTTCGCTAACTGATTTTGAAAGCTGGTACTTTGTTTTATATTAAAAGGACCAAAAGCACAAATCTTATTGCTATTGGGTGGCTGGCGCACTACAAATAACGAATGCAATGGAAGACATGAAATATTATTTCCAAGCATAGCCTGCTGTCCCCGCGAGTATGACACATGGTGTGATTTCTGCTAATAATCCCACATATACATTTGTAATGTATTAAAAAAGGGTTAAATAAGAGAGCTACAGCGCCCCCCAAAGGAATGTCGATTGGGTGTGTGAGCTGATGTTAAGACAAAAAGTTGTTCCTGTTCAGTCTGTTAATAAATATCATATTCTTGATATTAAGCTGTTTCCGCGAGTCCTTAAAATGGACTCTTCCTCATCCCAGTAAAATGATGCGGCCGCTCGGATGCAACAATTAGTAAATAATCAAATAAATAAATAAGTAATCAAATAGGCCTAAATTCCGGTGGCCTGGCAACTTCTGCGGGTGACCGGTGCTCTCAATCCAGGCAATTTGCATGCGCAAAAGGTTAGAATACTCTCAAAATTTTATAACTTTAATCTTCATTCTCGAAACATTTCAACTTTATTCTCGTAATATTTCGACTTTATTCTCGAAATATTTCGACTTTATTCTCGTAGTATTACGACTTTATTTTCGTAATATTTCGACTTTATTCTCGAAATATTTCGACTTTATTCTCGTAGTATTACGACTTTATTTTCGTAATATTTCGACTTTATTCTCAAAATATTTCGACTTTATTCTCGTAGTATTACGACTTTATTTTCGTAATATTTCGACTTTATTCTCGAAATATTTCGACTTTATTCTCGTAGTATTACGACTTTATTCTCGTAATATTTAGATTTTATTTTCGAAATATTTCGACTTTATTCTCGAAGTATTTCGACTTTATTCTCGAAATATTACGACTTTAATGTCGTAATCTTAGATTTTTTATTTTTTTTAACGTGGCACTAAAACGCCGTCGTACTTTTTGCGAATATTATAGTGATAAATATTTTATTTGTTCATTTTATCTTTGAAAATTAATGATCTTGAATCAAAGAAAGTTGTGATAGCCAAACATAATCAATATTCTGTGACTTGTTTATGGAATCTGCAGCTGGAGCAGAGGGAAGGCTAATGTCTGCCTTATTCACTGTAGAAAGGCAACACGATTGTGTCTGAGGTATGTTGCAAACGTTTTCAAATCTCACCCCAATACATCGCCACACCAAAAAAGGACTGGAATCACCATAGGAATCATCTGGTTCCTTAGTTCTCTGAATGTAATAACAGACATTATTTTTGGTTTAATTGTCAACCCCAGTTATTTATTATTTATATTATTGCACACTAGAAAAAATGTTCATAACCTTTGTGAGTGTGACTTACAAATGCTATTGCCACATTGTTCACCTTCAAAACAACAACAGAACATTATAAATTTTAAAGTGAATTTTATGGTTGGTGTGGAAAAAAAAAATTACTTTCATTTTATATATTTTTTTCATTATAATGAAATATGTAAGCAGACATTTTTCTTACTGCTGAAATTACACACCAGCCGTTATCTTTTAAACTTCTAAAAAAATAATAATAATATAAAAAATAAATTAAAAAGAATAAATAATTTATATGAAAGGCCTGTGTTCAGCACTTGTACATTTTGGACTGTTAAAGACAAACAACAAAAGTCTCTTTTGTTGTTTGTTTTTAAGCTAGATACAACATCAATATAATATCTGAGCATACTAATTTAAATAAAACTTATCTGAGTTGGTGGTGTTGCTGTAATAAAATACTATATTTAACTATTAACAGTTTCAGTAATCAAAAAAAAAAAACTGCATATTTTTTTCCATTATTATTATTATTATTATTGTCTATGAAGGCCTTAGTGCCCAGTTGTTGGTATTTTTAATGTATTTTTGTTTATATCTGGTATTGGATGAATTTTGGCCTCACAATTAATGTGAAAGGGGTCAGTGAAAGGCAGAAATGGCTTCATTTAAAAAAAAAAAAAAGAATTCTCAGCTTTTTCTGTTTTTATTTTCCCATTATCCTCTCAGAAAGCTAAAATGTATTACATATAAATGCCCTCGTCTCATAAACACTTGCAAAGGTCACCAGCAGAGGGCGCAAATAACCCAAGAAAAAATACATGAGCCCTGAGTCATTTTAAATGGACGAAGATTTTTTTTTTTTAATCACTTGCACAAACTAACTATATTGCGATTTTGGGATCGTTATTTTTGCTGAACAAGTGTCCATTTGTTAATGTTATTTTCTACCATCAGTGATCATCTCGGTACTTTAAATCCTCTGTGAAAGCTTTGAGCCTCAACAACATAATCTGCTTAACATCATAACCATATACCGCCAAAATACACTTAGTAAAATAAATAAAATCTACTACTGTAAAATCATGAATAAAAATTGTTATATTATTTTAATTGTGTGTGTGTGTGTGTGTGGTGAATTATACCACCTTTGCATTAAATTAGAAATAGGTAGAAGTATTTTCACTAGCGGTCTCAGGTCTTTGGGCCCCACTTTTTAGAATGACCCCCACACACTTCTTTCTACACTTCTATCTCACTTTTGCTCCCTCCTCCACACAGTGACATATACAGTATACCCTTGTGGTTCTGTCTGCCACAGTGTAACAGCTATATAAGTTCAGGAACAGTGCTGATTGTGGAATCTGCCACTGGATCAGATGAAAGACTGATGTCTGACTTACTGACTGCAGAATAACACGTTTGTGTCTGAGGTATGTTGCAGACTTACAAATCTCACTCTAGTCCACAACAGATAGATAAAGATGACACTCAGGTTTACACTGTATAGTTGATCTAATCTGCCTTGTTTCTCTGTTTCTTGTCTTTCAGCTCATGGCGGGCTCTAATGGCACAGCTGAGGATGTGCCTTTCATTTATCAGCAAATCTTTAAGGTAGAAATGGATGCTGGGCCCAGTGCTAAAATTTCAGTGCTTATGTTAATATCTCTATTCTTCTTTTTTGTAAACTGTGTGATGTTCTTTGCTCTAAGAAGCAAGCGTGTATTCCACGAGACGCCGCGCTACATTCTTTTTGGCCACATGCTTATGAATGACTCTGTGCTTTTGCTCCTCACAACTATCATGTACACTATGGGTACGTATTACCTTCAGGTAACCAGAGCCATCTGCACTCTGTTAGTCGTTATCTCCTATTGCACTTTCCGTAATGGTCCTCTGACACTAGCACTGATGTCTCTGGAGCGGTACGTGGCGATCTGCTTCCCTCTGAGACACTGCAACATCGCCACACCAAAAAGGACTGGAATCGCCTTAGGAATCATCTGGTTTCTTAGTTCTATAAATATTATAACAGACATTATTTTTGTGTTAATTATCAATCCTAGTTTATTTGTAGAGGTTTTATTTTGCACACAAGAAAAATTGTTTTTATTCAAATGGCAGCTGGATAAAACTCAAGGGTTTGATGTTCTTTATTTTGTGTCAGTTGCGGTGATCATAATTTTCACATACATTAGCATTATGATCACAGCCAGGTCTGTTTCCTCTGATAAAGATTCTGCTAAGAAAGCCCTCAAAACGGTGCTCTTGCACTTGATTCAGCTGGGACTGTGTCTCACCTCTTTCCTGTATGCCACAATAAACAAAGCACTATACAGTGTGTCTGACAGCTCTTCTCTCTTCATAAATCTCAGATATTTGAATTTTCTTATTCTTCTCATGCTGCCTCGCTGCCTGAGTCCTCTGATCTACGGTATGAGAGATGAAGCTGTGTGGCCCTTGTTCAAATATTATTTCTGCTATAGTTCAGGCAAAATAAGGCCCTCTGTTCATGTACATTAACTGTATAATATGAGATGATATGAAATATTAATTTACACAATGCACAGTGGTAATTGAAAAGTTGCAACAAACTTTAATTATGATGAATGCCACATTTAAACAGAAAAATATACTTTTATATTAAATTGCACTGTTCTGTTGTTTAAAATGAAAATAAATTTATTTTTCATGCTTTTCTTTTATTTTTCTTTGTTCTAATACATAAGATGACAGTTTTTTTACATGTCTTGCTGCTAAAATAACATTCTCTGTTAATTAACAGGCTCTTATAAGAATTGTTAAAATATATGCAGACAGCTTGTATTATGCACATATACACTTTTGACTGTAAAAAGAACACACTTTAAAACTATTGTATCTATCAACAACATAATTTATGTACATACAAATGTAAATAAAACACCCTTATCTGAGATTTAAATGTGTGCAATACTGTATTGAATTATTAACAGTATGAAAAAAGTTGATTAAAAATTAGCTATTTATCTTCTGTTCAAATTATTGTGCTTCTTGATGTATTTTGATATGTTTATATATTGATTCTATCACTATATTTACATATAAGAGACACAACTGCTTCTCTTAAACTACTGAGACAATTCCTATGTTAAGCTTCTTTTTTGGTACAAAATTGCATGATATAACCTGTAAATCATAATCATAAATAAGATTTTACGTCATGCACAGAACAAATAAGGGCTGGGTATGGATACATATTTCCAGATTTGATTTGGACTTATAAGATCTCGATCTTATTTCAGTTCATTCTGGTATATATATCAGTTATAATATCCGATTTGCTTCCACTGAATGAAATGTTCTCTCTGCTAATACTGTAAATTATAAATGAGCGCAGACTGCGGAAACCTCTCTTTATTATTTCCCTTGAAATCAGCAACAACCGACACTTTAAACACAGCATGATGCAATCATCCTAATTACAACAACAAATAGGCAGGGCATCAGAGGAAATGCAAAAGAAATCAGTTCGGGGGAAATAAAAATTTAAATATACATAACGATTTGAATTTATAAGTATTATTGTATTATTATTTCCGAGAATCGTAATGATTACAGCAAACATACATAAAGTCATACAAAACTGAAAATAATTTAAGAATGAAGTGCTAAGAATGAGTTGGCAGCAGAGGTGTCATCATGGTTTTGGTTGTATTGTAATCCCCGATGGAGAGCAGAGAGGGATGACACGTCGCTGGATGAAGACTACGAGTGAAGGCTACACGTCGTCTGTTGAAGCAAACAACATACACAGAAGACAAAAGGTGAGATTAGAAAAAAAAAAAAAGAAAGAAATTCTTTCATATGATTGAATTAACACTTGACTTCTTACCAGGGGAAACCCTCCTTGAATTCCGTGAACTTGTGACGGACCATGAAGGTGGCTAGAGCATCAGCTACCTGCATCAGATATCATAGATCAGAAGAAGCAAATGCAGCAGATGTGAATATATTTTCCATGATTGTAATGTAAAGCAGGCATACTTTTTCCGGGGCATCTTCATGAACAGCATGGCCACACTGTGGTAGAACCTGCATCTGGAACTTTCCTATAATAACAACAACCACAAAAGACATGAAGGACCTTCTGGCCACAGCAACTTAATGTGCTGTACTATAAAGTCTAGCTTGAAGAATATAAATGCTTTACCTTGCATTTGGCCAATGGTAAGATCTTTATCAAGCCTGTCAACACCTACGGGAGACACATTACTCATTAAGAGTCGTTTTTTACGCTGTTAAGTCTAAAAATCAAATGTCTAAGCATTCTTACCAGCCAGCAGGAGGAGTTTTGGCACAGAGCAGGTGAGAAAGAGAGAAGACAGTCCTTTAAACCAGCCCTCCCAGTACTTCTCTGTCTTTGAGAGTTCAATACGCCAGGTATACAAACATTCTTTCTTTATCTGCCAAATGGGAAAATCGTCAAACATTTGTACATAAAATAATGCTTAATGTTCATTGTGAAACATACTTGTGAAAAGATGAACAATAAAGTTAGAAGGTTTGGGGGTTGGCAAGATTTTTTTAATGTTTTTGAAAAAAAGTCCCTTTTTATTGAATTTATTGATCAAAAATACAGTGAAAACAGTAATATTGTGAAATATAATTTTTCATATTATAAATGAATATGTAATTTATTCCTGTGATGGCAAAGCTGAATTTTTAGCATAATTACTCCAGTTTTCAGTGTCACATGATCCTTCAGAAATCATTCTAATATGATGATTTGATGCTCAAGTAACATTTCTTAATTGAAACAATGTTGAAAACAGTTCTGCTTAATATTTTTGTGAAAATTTTATAGTTTTTTCATGATTCTTTAATAATAGAAGTTCAAAAGAACAGCATTTATGTTGAATATAAATATTTTGTAATATTATAGAAGTTCAAAAGAACAGCATTTATGTTGAATAGAAATATTTTGTAATACTATAGAAGTTCAAAAGAACAGCATTTATGTTGAATAGAAATATTTTGTAAGTCTTTATTGACCTTATGAACAATGCATCCTTGCTGAAAATATCAAATTTCATTCATTCGAATTTTTCATTCATTCACAAAGAAATCTTACTGACTCCAAACTTTTGAGTGGTAAAGTACAGTCAGTCAGTTATTGTCACAAAATCTGATCAGAATTTAAACATATAATACCTCTTGGTCATCCTCTTTCTTCCTTTTGTGGTTGGATTCACCTCCTTCTTCATCCTCTTCTTCTTCTTCAATAATGCCTTCACTGATGCTCTTGGAAACCCCTGGACTACTCAGTGGCTCCTCACATCTAAACATCCAAACAAATCTAATCAGTGCAATATATACAACAGCTAAATATTTCTACAAATTTACAACAATTCCTGGAGCTAGTTAAGGGAACCAATACTAGGGAAGACTTACTTTTTCACCTGTCCAACCATGGACACTCGTGCAGACTCAACATTCCTGATCTGACCACTTTTCACACTGGTAAGGAAAAAATACCTTTATTAGTCTTTATTAAAGCTGGAAAAAAAGTATGTGTTAATGTCTGTAATTAATATTTCCACTATATAAAAGGGACAGTTAAAAGTGACATTTATTATGGATTTAAGTGAATATTATTTTAAGCTCACTTATATTTTTAATGCTCTGTAATTGTTGATAAATTGTAAATAAAAAACAAAAAATTGCCATTTAGGCCTGGCACTATAATTACTCAGAATTATATATATACACATACTAATATAGTATACACTAATATACAGTGGGTACGGAAAGTATTCAGAGCCCCTTAAATTTTTCACTCTTTGTTATATTGCAGCCATTTGCTAAAATCATTTAAGTTCATTTTTTTTCCTCATTAATGTACACACAGCACCCCATATTGACAGAAAAAACACAGAATTGTTGACATTTTTGCAGATTTATTAAAAAAGAAATATCACATGGTCCTAAGTATTCAGACCCTTTGCTCAGTATTTAGTAGAAGCACCCTTTTGATCTAATACAGCCATGAGTCTTTTTGGGAAAGATGCAACAAGTTTCTCACACCTGGATTTGGGGATCCTCTGCCATTCCTCCTTGCAGATCCTCTCCAGTTCTGTCAGGTTGGATAGTAAACGTTGGTGGACAGCCACTTTTAGTTCTCTCCAGAGATGCTCAATTGGGTTTAAGTCAGGGCTCTGGCTGGGCCATTCAAGAACAGTCACGGAGTTGTTGTGAAGCCACTCCTTCGTTATTTTAGCTGTGTGCTTAGGGTCATTGTCTTGTTGGAAGGTAAACCTTCGGCCCAGTCTGAGGTCCTGAGCACTCTGGAGAAGGTTTTAGTCCAGGATATCCCTGTACTTGGCCGCATTCATCTTTCCCTTGATTGCAACCAGTCGTCCTGTCCCTGCAGCTGAAAAACACCTCCACAGCATGATGCTGCCACCACCATGCTTCACTGTTGGGACTGTATTGGACAGGTGATGAGCAGTGCCTGGTTTTCTCCACACATACCGCTTAGAATTAAGGCCAAAAAGTTCTATCTTGGTCTCATCAGACCAGAGAATCTTATTTCTCACCATCTTGGAGTCCTTCATGTGGGCTTTCATGTGTCTTGCACTGAGGAGAGGCTTCCGTCGGGCCACTCTGCCATAAAGCCCCGACTGGTGGAGGGCTGCAGTGATGGTTGACTTTCTACAACTTTCTCCCATCTCCCGACTGCATCTCTGGAGCTCAGCCACAATGATCTTTGGGTTCTTCTTTACCTCTCTCACCAAGGCTCTTCTCCCCCGATAGGGTTCTGGTCATCCCAAACGTCTTCCATTTAAGGATTATGGAGGCCACTGTGCTCTTAGGAACCTTAAGTGCAGCAGAAATTTTTTTGTAACCTTGGCCAGATCTGTGCCTTGCCACAATTCTGTCTCTGAGCTCTTCAGGCAGATCCTTTGATCTCATGATTCTCATTTGCTCTGACATGCACTGTGCGCTGTAAGGTCTTATATAGACAGGTGTGTGGCTTTCCTAATCAAGTCCAATCAGTATAATCAAACACAGCTGGACTCAAATGAAGGTGTAGAACCATCTCAAGGATGATCAGAAGAAATGGACAGCATCTGAGTTAAATATGAGTGTCACAGCAAAGGGTCTGAATACTTAGGACCATGTGATATTTCAGTTTTTATTTTTTAATAAATCTGCAAAAATGTCAACAATTCTGTGTTTTTCTGTCAATATGGGGTGCTGCGTGTACATTAATGAGGAAAAATAATGAACAAATGATTTTAGCAAATGGCTGCAATATAACAAAGAGTGAAAAATTTAAGGGGGTCTGAATACTTTCCGTACCCACTGTATATATACTAACACAAACTTAATACTATTAATGCTAATACTAGAACTTTTTATTTTAAACAAATAATTAAAAAGCACAATATTTGAAATACTTTATTTCCATTGTTTCAACATCAGTTTGGAGATTTATTGTGAAAATATATATCTTATTACAAATTTTAATGTTAGGTGTTTAACAAAAAGAAAATCAAATCAAAAGCACGCACATCACTCAAAAAACACTCAAGGTGCTGGACAAAAAATGTTGATAATGAAAAACAGAAACAAAAAAGACAAAATTCAGTACGCCTAGGATCAAAAAATACAAAAATTAAAAAACAGACTACCACAAGGTGACGTTTCGAGTATGCAGGATGTTAGGTTTTTTTACATAAAAATAATTACAGAAATATGTGGAATTAATGAAATGACAGTCCTAGATTTTGAATATTACAGGATTCATTTAATTTTAAACAGATGATGCTGGATATTATTATGAACAATACACCCAAAACTTTGTACCTCCATTCGATTGCATTCTCCACAGATTTAAATGTTTTTGGTCGACCCCTCAGAAAGTTTTGCATGCTGTTCAAGGCATCCATTGCTGTACCTGAAGAATGAGCAAAACTGAATTAAATGTATGCATAAATATAACGCATATAGTCAAACTGCCCTGAAATCAATTACAAAACATACAGCGATTTCATGCATTAGTGAATACCTTAAAGCTATAACTAATAACTCCACTGCTTGAAACTCTGAGGTGTCACAAAAAAAGCTATTTTTCAATGTCTGCACTAGTAAATATTTTACTTTTCCTTGTCACTGTTTTTGGTTGTGTGAAGTATGAAACAAGGTAAAATAAGAATAAGGGGTGAAAACTTACCTTCCACTACATCAATAACACAAAGGCCAAGCAGTGATGGCACGTGATTGGCTGCAGCCGTGTGAACTGCTATTGCTCCACCCATGCTGTGACCAATAATCATGATGGGAGGTGGGTTTTCACCATAAAGTACCTCCACCACTTTTCCAATATCCCTGAGAGAAAGTAACATTTCTAAATTAAATGCTGCGAAATCCTGCTTTGTACAGACGTTGAGAGATGAGCATGTACTCACTTGGCCATTGTTTCAGCAGAAAGGTCATCAGGGTTCTTTACTTTAGTATCACCTGCATGTTATTGACATATGTGACTATAAAAATCAACAGCTTACAGTTTGTTATTAGCTAGTTAACTAAAACGAAGATGTTTTCTGAAATAAAAGAGTTTGAAATCCCTTACCATGCCCTCTGAGGTCCATGGCTACAACCCTGCAGTTAATCCGGCTGCATATAACAGACTGAAAATACAAACATTGGATATTATAAATTATCCAAATTTTTTTATTATTTATCAACTATCCAAATTTGTGAGATGACAGAAACTCACAGTGAAGACTGCCCAGGACAGTGCAGAGTGACCTCCTCCATGAAGGAGCATCAGGACGGGACCATGAGAGCCACTGCTGTAAATTCTAAATGTGTACAAAGGAGTAAAGGAATGTTTCACAGAATAGAGTGGGAGAATCTGAAATGTCATATAGCACATGAGGTACAAAAAGGGCAATATTCCATCATTTGCCAAAAGTCTTCTCAACAATTAAACAAAGGATATGTCTTTGCTATTGTCATTTTCCACCTCCACGTCCTCCATGGTTTCAAAGTAATGACTCCAGGGCAGAGGAGTAAAATCTCGTTTTCTTCCTGGTCTGCACAGAGAGGAGAGAACAAAATACAGTTAGTAAATCCAAATGTGTCAGTCTCATTTAAAAGAATAGTTCACAAATGAGAAACAAATCCATCGAGGCATTTTAACTTTAAACCGTTGCTTCTGACCAAAAATATGAGTTCATGATCCACTATAAGGTTTCCTCCTGTGAAAAAGTCCATCATCTGTTGTCCTCTCACATCAAAACCCACTGACGTATTTGTTTAGAACTGTTTTGGATTGTTTTCATTTGTAAACAGTGCTTGATCTGTGCATATTTCTCTCCTGATTCAGATAAGATGACTTTTTCACTGGAGAAAGCAATGTTATGGATAAAGGACTCGTATTTGACTCATCAAAGATTTTCATTTCACAAGGCGCTAACTGATGGACCGGAGTCCTGTGGATTACTTTGTTTATCAGCTGTTTGAACTCTGATTCTGACGGCACCCATTCACTGCAGAGGATCCATTGGTGAGCAAGTGATGTAATGATAAATTTCTTCAAATCTGATCCAATAAAGAAACAAAATCATCTCTATCTTGGATGGCCTGAGGGTGAGTAAACTTTCAGCAAATTGTTATTTCTTGGGTGAACTATTTCTTTAAGTGAATCTTTCGTATAAGGTGATAATTTACCATCTTTGTTTCCTATGTGGTTTGATAAATCAATTACAATCAAGTATTAAACACATTTCTGATACATTTCTAGCACCTTTCTTTTCGCCAGCTCACTTATAGGTTCTCGAGAACCGCATGAGTAGATTTAATCTGGTTTTGCGAATTTATTCAGCCGATTATTTGAAAAGATCCGACTCAAAGAAGGATTCGGACATCACTCTCGAGTGAGTCGTGATCGCGGAGGCTGGATGAGACACAGGACGCAGGAGGGGACCACAAGCAAAATCCAATCGTTGACGGCTTTTAGCACGATCGGGACATGTTTGTCATTCCGTGCGATAAATATGAAAATAATTAAACACACATATAAGCAACAGACCCCGAGAACAGTTATGACTCGTCACTTTATGGATCTTCCAGATCGCGACAGCTAACAGCTCTCAGCGATAAGGTTGCTAAAACACCTTGTATGCACTAATGTGCATATGATTATGATTAAAAGATATGATTAAAGCGTAAACTCACCCCATTCTTAATTTAGATCCCGACTGCAAACCTGCCATTGGGGGTTTGGAGGCTAGCAAATTCAAATGCAACTGTTTCTCCATGGTATAAGGAAAACAAAACCCTTTGAGCACGTAAAGCGTCTAGCCCTCTTTGCACCATACGAGTCCTCTTCTATAAACAGTACAGTCGTACACTTTACAAATTAACGATTAATTTCAGACTAGATCAGCAGACAGGTACTGAAGTCTGTTCACACAAGTAGTCTCCGCCCACCAGTATTTTTGCCCAGCGTGCATTATGGGAAATGTAGTCATTTAACGGGTTCTTAACGCTGAGGTTGACGTCACGGCGCATGGGAAAGAACTACAACTAACAGAAAACACCAGTTTTAGCTCCTTGGCACGTAAACCAGCCTGAAAAAATGACGTAATGCAATACAAAGGATGATAGAGATTGATTGTCGTCGGTGAAAAAAAAATTAACAAATAAAACAACAAAATTAAAAAAAAAATTTGCACCTTTTCTGAAATCCTTGAACACCACTTTTATAGCTTTAATGTAACATCTGCTTTCTGGGGTGGCGTGTGGCCATTATTGTCACTAAAATAAATATTACAATTTAAAATGTTAAAAACACTATTATTTAAATTAATTAAAAATCGCAGATCTGATGACGATTTTATTTTATATTCACTTTCTATTTTATTAAATGTTAGACTTGAAAATTGCTACTCAAAACCAATTTTATTTTCATAATGCAAAGCAGTGTAAGCGTATTGCATTACAGTTATTATTATTACTGACATTAGTTATGGGTTTTGACAGCAGTTATAATAATAATAATAATTATTATTGTGTACAGTATTCCATAGGACTGGATGAGAGAACAGACAAAAGGAGAGATCAGACGTTTTTCTCCTCAACTGGTTTAATAGATGATTATAACTTATTAACAGAAGTTACTTTTTCAGGGCAGGATCACTGGTATATGGTAAAATAAAATCAAATAATAAATAATATCAACGAAGCACCAAATGGATAAAAGGGTGTGAATCTAAGTGGCCTACATTCAGTAAAAACTTCTTTCTTGTTATTAAAAAAAAAAAAATCCTTGCAAAAACATCAAGCAGGGAAACCTACTTTGGACCTAGTTTGTGCTAATCACTAAAAATTAAATATTCACAGTTCAGTAAAAAGAAAACAAGAATGAAATTGCCACACCAATGACTTTTATCCCTTTTAAGACATATTTAGGGGCTTCAATAGACTATTCAGTGAAATCCTGGAATGCAACACTGCCAATAAACTCTCTATGAAGCACAATGAATCAAATCACACTCAAGCCACAGTTACAAAAGGATGCAAATAATTCAAACACAAAGGCCAACGAAAAGAAAAACTGTGGAGCTACAGTAAAACACAAATTGCTTTGTAAAATCTGAATCATAAGAGCAAATCCTCAAAGGCAGGAGTCAGAAATGTGTATCATCAGCAGTGTCACTCACACACCGTACCAAAGCGCTCCCTGGAGGACTCCACGCAAACAACATCAAACCAACAAACAAAACAAGGAACTCTGTGAAATTTCACAAAAATGCAAATAGCCATGTCAAAAATGGAAAGGCTTTAATTTTTGGACATGAAGGGACAGTAGAAATGGAAACAGTGCTTGGAGAGATATGTGCACGCCTCCCCTCAGTGCATCAGAAGGTGAATCTGGCAGGACTTGGAGGAGAGAGTGAAGGAGGAAGAGACATTACTTCTTCCAGATGGTGTAAAACACCCATCTGAGTCAACATGTTAAGGAACAGTCAATTCATGTGATATGAGGCCATTTATGAGGGTTTGCTTGACAAAAGTTCAGTGGACAGTAAGAAAAAAATGAATTAAATTAAAGCAAGCATTTATCAATTTACGGTTATCTTGAAATTTCTTATATAATTACAATAACTATATAATTGCCAGTTATTATGGTACATTTTTGAAAGAAAAAAATAAAACATTTCAAATTTGAAAAAAAAAAAAAAAAAAATTTTTTTTAAATAAATATTAAATAATAAATGTACTTTTTATAAACAAAATTATAAACCATTTAACATATAATTTTCATTAAAAATGGATTTCACCATGAGAGAAGTGAATTTGAAAAGGATACAGCTCCACATATGAGGGAACACACACCACCTCTTTGGAAAAATCCACTTTGCACGAAAGTCTCCCCAAAAGCTTTTCATATTCACCAAGCGCATCAGTCAGATTCACACAATTACCCTGCAGGCAGAAAATAATATATTAGCATATTAATGAATGAAAAACAGCAAAACTTTACAGTAAATTGTAACTACCTGCACCCCTCACCTGTGTGAAGTACTTCCCACCAGGCCGCAGAACTCTAATGGAGAGGTCGAGGATGAGTCTCAGGAATTCCCATGTTGAATCTATAGAAAAATACAGGTAAAATTAATCAGTTTAATACTTGTAATGCTCAGTCAGAAATGTGTAGCCGCGTATACAGTACACTAACCTTCCTCAGGTGCTGTGGAAATAGGGACAGCTGTCAAGTCATTTATAACGTAATCAAACGTCCTCCCTTGCTCGGCAAACTTTTTAAGTACAGGAACACAGTCTTGAACCAAAACCTAAAACAAAAAAGGGAAAAATGAGAAAAAATTCTAAGTGATATTCACTGTGGGAAATATACTTTCATTGTTAGCCATAAAGAGGCTGGCAGTTGCCCAGAGTTTGGGTAATTTCCCTCAACTGTCTACATTGCACTTGTTTCAAAAGCAGGAAAGGGGCCTCATTGTAATATCAAGCATAAATATGTTTAGCAACTTATGAATGGTCCTGAGAGAGAGCCAAAAAAGGACAAATGAATGAGAATTTGTAATACAGTCTAATAAACACTACCATTCAAATGTTTAGGGTCAGTAGGAAGAAATTAATACTTTTATACAGCAAGGACACATTAAATTGAACAAAAGTGACAGAAGAGAGATTTAGAATGCGACAAAACAGTTCTATTTCAAACAAATGCTGTTCTTTTTAACTTTAACAAGAATGATCAGAGAATCATGACAAAAATGTATCACCGTTTCTACTATGTGAATTTTGAAGTTTTTTTAATAGTAATGTTTTTTGAGCACCAAATCAGCAAATTACAATGATTTCTAAAAGATCATGTGACACTGAAGACTGAAGTAATGATGCTGAAAACATCACAGGAATAAATTACATTTTAAAATATATTAAAATTGTACTGTATTGTCGCTGTATTTTTGATCAAATAAATCCAGTGAGCATAGGAGGCTTCTTTCAAAAAAAAAAATTACCATTCCCAAACTTTTTAATGGAAGTGGGCAACATAAATAAAAGCTTTAACTGAAAAAATATCATTCCTTACCTCATAACAATCTCCCTTCAAGTTATCTAAAACATTCCCGCATGTCTTCCTCATGTGTTTCCGACATCCATCAATGACCAGCTCGTCAATGTAAATATTCAATTAAAGAAAGTAAACATCTAAATCCAGTCAGACAGTTACAAGTTACTGAGCTGTTTTCCATTTAACTGTTAAGCATAAAGGATATCTCAACCATGGTGATCATCTTTGGTTTGAGCTTCACCACCTCATGGAGAATTCCACCGTCTCCTCCTCCCAGAATTAGTACCTCTTTTCCAGCATAGTGCTCTTTGCCGCTGCCCATAATGGCCTGAGTGTAGGGCAGATCACTTTCTGCCAGATCTGACATTCGATCACAGTAAATTACCACGTGTTCACATAACACAATAACACGAAAACTTCTATTTTTGAAATGAACAAGTAAATAAACAAATATACAATACTTACTGACATCCCCGTTAAGGATGAGTATATTGCCAAACTGCCGCGAGTGCAAGATTTTGATGTTCTGGTAGGCGGAGTCTTTCTCGTACACAACTTCATCAATATCGTACTCCATCAGCCTGCCGTCAGCCGTGGGCCAGTATCGGTCCACATCACTGCCTCGAATCAATGCAGGGAGTCTGACAGGACACATTCAGTTAACAGATCAAAATAAAGTTCCACATGAGGGTGAGTAAACAATAAAGGGGTTTTATTTATGGCAACTGATTCAGAATGAAAATACCTCTTGATCCTTTGGATATTTCCATCCAGGAGAGCTTTTAATTTCTTCTCCAGTGCATTCAGTAGCTACAAAGAAAACATTGTCTTAATTATGACCTTTTAAATAAAGGGAAACAGGAAGTAAACACATTCTGGAATGGTTTAATCACTTGCGCCTTCTGGTTGATCTGAGGTCAGAATGATGTACATGCAGTTATTTTTAACTTTCTACTCACAATCATCATCATCATCATCATCAAAAAAAAAAAAAAAACCTTTTCAACATAATAAAAAAGTTTCTTGAGCAGCAAATCAGCATATTAGAATGGTTTATGAAGGTTCATGTGACACTGAAAACTGGAGTAATGGCTGTTGAAAATTCAGCTTTATCAAATTACATTAATTACATAAAATATATTTAAAAAGAAAGCAGTTATTTTAAATTGTAATAACATTTCAAAAATATTGCTGCTTTTAAAGTATCTTTAATCAAATAATTGCAGCCATAGTGAGCTTAAGAGACTTCTTTTCAAAACATAAAAAAAAAAAATACCAACCCCAAATTTCTGAATGATGGTATATAAACATTGACTTTAGGGTGTGAATGGAAATATATGACATTTGTCATTCATTTTGAGCTTTGCTAAAGAATGAATTTAACCGTTTTATTTGTACTGTTAAAGGGATTGTTCACCCAAAAATAAAAATTCTGTCATTAATTACTCACCCTCATGTCATTCCAAACCTGTAAGACCTTTGTTCATCTTCGGAACTCAAATTAAGATATTTTTAAGGAAATCCGAGAGCTTTCTGAACCTGCATAGACAGCAACGCAACTGACACGTTCAAGGCCCAGAAAGGTAGAAAGGACAGAAAGGACATTGTTCAAATAGTGACGACAGTGGTTCAACCTTGATTTCATAAAGCTACAAGAACACTTTTTGTGCGCAAAGAAAACAAAACTAACTTTATTCAACAATTCTTCTCCTCTGCATCACCGTCCGCCGCCATTCATTAGAGTTCATCGAAAATATCTTCATTTGTGTTCCGAAGATAAACGAAGGTCTTACGAGTTTGGAACGACATGAGGGTGAGTAATTAATGACAGAATTTTCATTTTTGGGTGAACTATCCCTTTAAGAAAAACATTAAGTTATCATGCATCCCTAGTATCTCTATCAGTTCTGTTAACTCACAGTGTCTACTTGCGCTACATCATCCCCTTCAAGACACTGCAGGTCAAAGGTCACCAGACCATGGGAGTGCATTCGTAAGATGGCAAACCTGATCACAAGGGAAATGCAAAAGCACAATTAAAACCTCAAAACTGCAGTCAAAAACCAAAAAGTGATATGCGGCGCTCAGGCCAGATTCATCCCAGCTTAAGCCAAAACAAAGCCCCAACAGCTGTGTTTACAGCGAGCCACACACAAAACAGGAAGTGAGTGCCAAAGCCTTTAGATCAGATGCACAAAGCCACTAAAATGACCCTGCGCTCTTCTAAATGCTTTCCTTTGTTGCACAGAGGATGCACTTAACTGGCCAATCAATGGTCATCCTAAAGAGTGTCTGAACACAGGAGCACACCTGGTGTTTTCAGTGAGGCGTTTGTGTGGTCAGGCATCATTATTGTCAGTTAGCTTTAACATTACGCTTAGCCGTTACAGAGCAAAAATGAAAAAGCTCCATGGAATGGCCTGATGGAAAGAAAACTGGTGTCTTTTTTTCCCTAGCTTACGAATCATCGCTAAAAAATGTGATATAATGAGAGGGCAATCATTCATCATTCAAATTCAGATCCCTCCCCCTTTCAGCTAAACAAAACTTGTTGAAGAGTTTTTGCATATTTTGGCATGTTGGAAAAGAGGCAAAAGTGCTCACCTGCCATTCTTTCCGACAAAGGTTGCCAGGTATCCGTGTCCCTCTGAGTTGTGGACGTTCTCTGTCATTTCCTGCTCTTGAAATATAGACTGCAGGCCACGAACAGTCGCAGATACATCAGCTAAACAGAGAGAGGGAAAACAGACAGATTCATTTATCCTCTAAGCTTTTCACTGAAGACGGCAGACCCTAAAGTCAATCTTATTGCATGTAGCTCAGCTCATTTGCATATTTAATTATGTTTCTTCAAGTACTTAAAGGGATAGTTCAGCCCAACAACAAAAACTCTGTCATCATTTACACATCCTCATGTTGGTTTTTGGGTAAAACAAAAAAAATTTTTTTTTGAGAAATGTCTTAGTGGGGTTTTTTTTTTTAACATGCAATAGAAGTCAATGGTAACCAAAACGGTTTTAAATATGTAATGAAAGAAAGGCATACAGGTTTGAAAAAAACAGGATGAGTAAATTACAGAATTTCTTTTTTTGGGTCAACTATCCCTTTAAGACCTGACAACTTAAAGGGATAGTTCACCAAAAATAAAAATTCTGTCATCATTTACTCACCCTCAAGTAGTTCCAAACCTGTATGAATGTCTTTGTTCTGCTGAACACAAAAGAAGATATTCTGAAGAATGTGGGAAACAGAGCAGTTCTGGGGCACCATTGACTTCCATAGTATTTTTTTTCTCCTACTATGTTAGTCAGTGGTGCCCCAAAACAGCCTGGTTACAAACTTTCTTCAAAATATCTTCCTTTGTGTTCGGCAGAACAAAGAAATTCATACAGGTTTGGAACTACTTGAGGGTGAGTAAATGATGACAGAATTTTCATTTTTGGGTGAACTATCCCTTTAAGTCACTATTCACTTTCATTGCATCTTTTTTACAATGAAAGTGAATGGTGACTGAGACTGTCATTCTGCCCAATATATTTGGTTTTCCACAGAGGAAAGTCAGATCGTTTTGGACAGCATGAGAGCGAAAAAAGTAATTTTATTTATTATTATTATTATTATTATTAAAAAAAAGCAAAATAATTGAATGAAATTGGATTAAATAAATTACATTTCATAATTTGCCCTTTAAAACTCATAAATCACAAATAAGTTGGAAGAGGGTCTGCTTTTGTATATAAAATACGATAATTATTTTAATTGCAGGACTCAAATTGCTCTGAAAAAAGGATATCTTACAAAACAATCAATTTTAACCTAGTTACACACATACCCAAACAACTCAATCCATATTGATTTCTATCCAAAATAGGGTGAATTGTAACATTCAGATACGCAGCAGTAAATTCATCAAATAGAAATCCAAAATCAGAGTACATGATAGTCTGCACCTGTCACACTGATCACAAAACAGATGCAGCATGTTTGTGTGCAATATCGAAGTATGATCGCAGTAGTATGCAATACTCATCTTATCGCCTTGCGATATTATTAGCCAGTGAAATAGAGGCACGACTGTCATAGGAGGTGAGAGACTTTCAGAGGTTGCCAACATATAGAAAAACACTCCTAGTTCAAAAATATGTCCTATAAACACAGGACTAATTAGTGGCTAACGGAGTTAAGCGCTATGCATTCGTAACAATAGGTAACATGTAATAGGAAATATTTCTGTCAGCATGCGCCGCGGCTAGTTCGTCTGCGAGTGCATCTATATGTTCATATAAGAGCTTCATTCAAATGCAAGAAACACAGCCGACATTAGCCTCCGCTAACACCGCTATGCTACCCCCTAGAAGGTCATTTATCAGAGCAAACGTCAGGAGGACGTGCACAACAAAAGAAGCCCTATGCTCGATTGCAATAACACATGCATCCCGTGGCCGTCTCAGCAAGCGACTGCAGCCTCGCCGCTATTATAGAGACAATAAATCGCTTACAGAGCAGCTGCGAGGAGGCCCGCACGTCTGCAGTGCAACACGAGCACTCCTCTTCACTCGCCCCTTCATTCATCTAGATTTACCTGGCGCACGGAGCTTGAAGTCAAGGGTGTAATGTAGCACTGCCATGATGGGGTAAAGCCGTCTGCCATGCCTGGATGAGGCAGCCGGTGGTGAATCGGTGGAGATCTGTGGTGACAGAGGGAGAGAGCAGTCACGCCGAAAGGAGGAAGAGGTGTGTTGTGAGCACTCAGCCGCTGTGCTCTGTCTGTCTGTCTGTCTCTCCGGCTCGGAAGTGGGTGGTAGTGCTGGGGAGCTTGATTCATCTCAGCGAATCGAATCTTTTGAATCCTTTCTTCGCAGAGTACCTTTTTAATTGAGTTTTTAAACAGGCACAGAACACACACCCAGCAAACACAGAACGTTCTCATTAATAAGAATGTCCTGGGAACGCTCTGTTACTTCTTTTTTCGTAACCTAAAGCTATAACCATCCAACAGGAAGGTTTCTTGAATGTGACAAATTAAAGAGAACCTACACAGAATGTTCCCAAATTCAAAACGTTCCCGAAAATTGTTTTATAACACTCCCAGAACGTTCTGGGAACCAAAAATCGTTTTCTATTTACACATAATAATCATAGATTAGTGAAAAACAAACTAATATTCAGTATAATTTACATATGTTATTTTATGTATGTGATCATTTCCAAATTTGTTCAATAACTCGTTCAGTGCGCTTTTCAGTTTTGTTATATCGTTACACAGGTGGCGGCAGAAGTGAATGAGTCAGAATTTTGAGTGAGTCATTTAACTCGATTCAATCTTGACCGAAACAAGTCTCATCTCTTTGCGTTTACATATTTACTACAGAATCCTGCAAGAGTTTAACGAGTTTTGTCCACGGACAACAAAGCAGATTATATATATATATTAACTGTGTTTAGCCTATTATGTGGGATTAATAATTATCCTCTTTCTACCTGTTTTTTTGTCAACGAGATTGATTCACTGATCGAATCAGTAGTTTTAAAAACACCCGACTCGAATACTACTATTAGAATTACTAAGAACATTTTGTCTTTTGTTTTTTGTACTATTTTCGAATACAGTTTAGCTGAATACGCCATTATACAGTTATCATGCCGTTAATTGAAAACTGAAACATAAAATCAGTAAAGCCACAATTACTCGTTTGAAATGTGGGCTTGTAGGGGATGAACATATGATTCCTTGCAAAGAAGTGAACTCTAATGATTCGTTCAATAAAAGGATTCGGTCAATATAGTTTAATCTTTTTCAAAATATGTCAGAGAATATCATGGTACATGTCCAAATAACACTAGAACCATGGTAATTTTGATTGAGCACTTAGTACTTTAATCAGAACAAAGCTGTTCAGTTCTGCTTTTCTGTTTGTGAAAAGGGCAGGTGGGGACGGTTGCAACACTTTTTGCATTTCCTTTAGTTTTTCAGAGACTGTTTGCATTAGAAAGCCAGAATTTTAACACAATAAAGCCACATCAGTCAGCTACTCACCCACATTGCTGTAACACATGCACATATGATTATATACACACATTTTATACTTGAATAGACAAAGTCAAATGTTGTAACTGACCCCACAACAGGGGACGGTTGCAACAGTCCACAGGGGCAGTTGCAACATTCATTAAAATGTTATTAAAACCATTCTTAAATATCATTTTGCAGTTTCTATATTTTATTTGTGCATAGACATGGTCTTTAATGAGTTAAATTGGCTGTATAAAAACAAAGAATAGTAAATGGAAAAAAAAAATTCAAGTAACAAGTAACAACCTTGTCTTGGTTAATTATTACAATACATTTGAACTAAAAATTATTAATTTAATCAGAATCAAGACACTAAAATTTAATAATAGCCTACTTCTGTTAACATCTGTGAAAGGTTACTGAACTAAGGCCAGTTGCATGAACTTAGTCACTGTCTTAAGAACTAGTTTGACCAACTAGCAGTTAACCAAGTGTATCAATGTTGTGGTAAGGGACAGCATGTTGGGACGGTTGCAACAAACATGTTGCAACTGTCCCTACCCTTGACAGCCGTGATAAAACTTGGTATAATAGCTTGACACAATATCTTTGACACATGCTAGCTATGCCTATTAGAAGCTAAGAAAACACAGATATAAATCATATGTTTTTACAATGCTTCACGCAAACAACTTAGACAGTATGACAAAAAAATCTGATGATTAAAAAAATACTTTTTTACCATGAAAATTATTTTTTTGTAAAAAGAGTGGTCACATGTGCCTGATTTCATCCAGGAAGGATGGGGGGCTGATTTAGCATGTGCAGTATGAATATCATCACTGTAGCTCATTCCTGATTGAAGAAATAAGCCATGTTGTAACTGTCCCCACTCTCCCCTACTCAGATTTAAATGAAATCCTAATCCAAGCATTTTAATTACCAGCTGAACAAGAATGAGTTGCATGTTTATGGGCATGTGCATCCAATGCCTAGAATTAATAGTCAGTGCCTGGGATCTAACTAGAGAATAAATATAGGTTACTGTAAGTACAGCCCAGCTGTCATCAACACTATATCAGCTTCAGATGATTATGCATTGATAATACACATTGTGGAAAATTGTTTCATCTGTTTTCATCTATAATTTAGAAATAACAACTGAATCCACTGGACTGCCCTGATGGCCAAGTAATAAATAAAAAAATGCACACACTGGATACCAAACAAGTCAAACTGGTACTTAAAATAATGTCAAAACATCAAACAATTTATTGATAAAATTACTTTTTTGGAGATACTAGAACACTGGTGCTTTCACATGAAAGTTTCATTTTGTTAAAGATCTTTCAGGAACACATGAAAAGGAATTTACGCTTGCAGTTATCTTCAGATAACACATAGTTGAGCATACAAAACAATGTACAAACATCTCAATAAATATCATGCTTACAAAAATAGACAGTGTTAAACTAATTAATCGTTTTAGTTCAACATTATTGCAAGAACCTTGCTGCTAGGGTGCAAACGGTCAGAATATTACAACATACATTATATACACAAACCTAGGCTTTCAACACTCACCCAAACACAGACACGCAATCGTTGCATCATGTCAGTCCTGCTCTTACACTCATAGTTACAGTTACCATTGAAAAATGTTAGTTTCAGTGAAGCTGGAATTAACACTCTCAGTTAAGACACATCACAGACAGAAAATCTATTAACCAGACAATGGCCATGCAAATCAGATTTAGAACAAAATAATTTCTATATCAGTAGTTTTATTCTTTTATCCCTGTGTTTTTTTTCTCTTTCAGTCGTGAGAGACTACTGTAGGGTAGAGTTCATTGGAAGTGCAGTTATTTGGTCTCAGATGGAGGCCAACGTCATTATTACGAACACAAATAATTCAAGAAAAAAGAACTTTACATACAAAATAATGCCAATATTAGCATGTGCAATAACGTAAAGCAAAGAAAGTGATTGCAACGAGAGGAAATGCTGCAGAGTAAAAGAGTGAGAAATATTCCTTAGGAAAGACGTAGATGTTTGATAAAAGCGACTAAGATGAACCCTCCAGGGAAAGAGAGCGGATCTTTTTTAAGCAGATATGGCTGAAATGACTGGTGCTGTGCCCTGCTGTGTTCTCTGCATCTCTGGCTACACATCCCGATGGATGATCTTAGTCTCTGCTTCTTGAAGAGGGATGTCCTGTCAAAACAAGACACCACGATTACTGATGTGTATTAAATTATGCAACACACGTCTATGATTGTTAGACATAAAACAAAGACATTTTTTCAAAGCTGAAAGCACAGACAGACTAGTTTTTTGATGTGAAAGTTGTCCAAAAATGCCTCTGGTAAACATATAAAGATATGTAGTGCATTTAAAGCTGTTACGCAGAAGCTTCATGGCATCTTTCAAAAAATATTGATTATTTTATTTGATTATAAAGTAAAAAAAATGTTTCTTTGATCGGTTTAATTAAATTTCACCCACTGAAGATCACTTGCTTTAAACTCAATATTATGTCATCATCTACCAATGTACATGCCACTCGAAAATGTTATTTTTTTCTGTGGAAGACAAAAGTATTGCCAAATTGCCTCATGATATCTGGCTGTCAGGTTCAGATTTTGACATTTATATTTAAAAAACTGGGAACACTTTACACAATGGTTTAATTTGTTAACATTAGTTAATGCATTAGATATCATGCGCTAACAATGAACAACATTTTAACAGCATTTATTAATCTACATTATGGGTAGTTTTTAAAATATACTGTACTATTATTCATTCTTCATTAATTTTTGTTCATAATACATTAATTTATATGAACTAACTTGAAATGTTAAAAAAAGTTCAGACACTGATTGTTTATTAAAAATTGCACTTTTTTGTTCAGCAAGGATGCATTAAACTAATCAAAAGTGACAGTAAAGACATTTATAATTTCTACTTCAAATGTTAATTTGAACTTTCTATTCAAAAAATCATGAAAAAAAATCATGATTTCTACAAAAATATTTTCACAACTATCGTCAACATTGATAATAATAAGAAATGTTTTTGAGCACCAAGTCAGCATATTAGAATGATTTCTAAAGGGTCAAGTGACACTGAAGACTGAAGTATTGATGCTGGAAATTTAGCTTTCCATCACAGGAATAAATTACATTTTAATAAATATATTAAAGTAGAAAACAGTTATTTTAAATTGAAATAATATTTCACAATATTACTGTTTTTACTGTATTTTCAATCAAATAAATGCAGCCTTGGTGAGCAAAAAGATGTCTTTAAAAAAAAATAAAAAACCAAAACTTTTGTATGTAATGTGTATAAACGTTAGTTTAGGATTTGGGGATTTAAAAATGGTATCACTAAACTAACACATCTGACACTTATGCTACTAAGTTTTTTTTTGTGGTCAGGTTGCTTAGGGAAAGCAGTAAACCAGGACGTGAACCAGTAAAAACTGTACCTTGAATGAGTTTTGAAGGATCCGCAAGCGATGCAGCTTTTCATTGAGCAATGGATCATTGCAGCGGCGGACGAATGATCGCTTGTACTCTAATCGAGAAGAGGACCTGTGCTCATTGACAGGTGATAGACTAGTCCTCTCCAGAGCCCTGTACAAATCCCCCAATGAGTCAGCCTGGTGCCTGCGCTCCCGCTCTGGACCTACAGAGGGCAGTGAAGAGTTACTTACAATGCATTACACCATAAATTTAAAACTAATGGTTTTGTAATGGTATATTAATAATGGATATTTAAATAATCATGTAAATACATTAATATGTATGTCTCAGCTGTCTTTTCAGTTGAAACCCCTTGCTATAGTATAACACAACAGAATTAGTGCTTATTGTAATTATCATATTAGCTGTTTTCATTAGGGAATTAAACGTTAGAATGACTATCAGGGATCCCGGGGTGGAAGAAAGAGAGAGAGAACGGCCCTAAAGCCAGATTCCTCCGTTTCATCCTGAGACGACATTAACACGGACTGAAGGGACTCCTCCTCGTGTGCTTTGAGGCACGGTTTAGTTCTGAGAAACGGTGAATGTGTGGAAGAGAAAGGAGGGATAAAAAAGGATAGACAGGGATGAGAGCTGTCACGTTGGATTAGAAGGACTGCACCTAATATGAGACTATTGGAGGTCTTAAGGGAGATGGGTATTCAGCTGAGATTTGCAGCTACAGTGCATCTGAATCAAGCCGCAATATGTTCATCATTACAGGCTACAGTACAAACAACTGAAGCGGTGAAGCAAAACGCAGCATCCTCTCAATGACATTTTGCAAAAAAATCTATCATGAAACCTAATAAAAAGCAATATAATAGTGAGTACAGATATTGCCCGAACTACAGAAGTGCAGAATTGTGATTCTCATTGTGACTGTAATGGCTTCTAGTAAATTACATTCAATATTATTGTTATTTTTAAATTCTAATAAAAAAATACAAATTGATCAATATTTCACTAACACTTTACATTTTTCAACTGAGCATTCACAGGCAAAATAAGTTAAATATTTTTTTGGATAAGAAATGTAAAGCTTAACAATTACACATTGCCCAAAACAAAGATGAAAACAATTTTTCATACACACACAAAAACTTTGCATAAATATAATGTAAAAAAAAAAAAAAAAAAAAAAAAAAAAAAATATATATATATATATATATATATATATATATATATATAAATAATAATAATGATAATAATAATAATATATTATTAATATATAAGCTATATGAATAACATTATTATTATTATTATAAAATATTAACACTGACTAAAAATAAGATTTAAAATAATAATGTTAAAATAATCAGTATCAGATTAATTATTAATAATTATAAATTATTCACAAAATTATATTTATTATTATTATTATTATTATTATTATTATTATTATTATTAAAATATTTATAAAATTTAATCAAAATGTATATTGGTTGATCATTATTAAAATATGTATAAAATTCCTCATTATTATTATTATTATTATTATTATTATTATTATTATTATTATTATTATGTCATTCAAAAATATTAATACTGAATAAAAATAAGGTTTAAAATAATGTTAAAATAATCAGTATCAGATTATTAATAATTTTAAATTATTTACAAACATATTATTATTATTATTATTATTATTATTATTATTATTATTATTATTATTATCATCATCATCATCATTATTAAAATATTTACAAAATTTAATCAAAATGTATATTGGTTGATCGTTATTAAAAGATGTATAAAATTCTACAACATTATTATTATTATTATTTGTATTATTATTATTATTATTATTAAGAATAAAATATTTATACTAAAATATTAACCAGAACTAAAACCAGTTCTGAATACTGATTTAAAAAAAAATCAGTATTGGATGTATTTTTAATAATTATTAATTATTCACAATAAAATAATAAAATAATATAAAATAATATATTGAAAATATTTATAGCAATATATAGTAATGTATAGTAATATATAGTAATATATATATATATATATATATATATATATATATATATATATAATATTATTATATTATTATATATATTAATTAATAGTACAATATTTACATAATAATAATAATAATAATAATAATAATAATAATTATTATTATTATTATTATATTCATAAAATGTATTCAAAATGCTTTTTTTTTTTTTTACCACAATTAAAAACATGTTTGAAACTGAAGGGAAATCATGACAACCAGGCACACCTTAATAAAATTACTCGCATACCTTTGCATGCTAACTCGCCCACTAACTTGCCTCTGCATATGTAGGCACAGTTAGAAACACAAGCTTCTCATGAGTTCTCAGTTTCCTGACCTGTATCTCTGGCATGGGCCCAGCCCAGGTGGTATCGCTGTGCATCTGCGTGTTCAGCTGCACTGGTGGCAGCCAGGATGGCATGAAGACCACTGTCACGGGGCAAGGTGAAACTGCGGTGCTTGCTTCCAACTCCACCACCTTCCAATCCTTCTCTTCCTACAGCTGTGATGAGCTTTTGGGTGGGTGTAGTGGGCGGAACGTAGTGTTCTGGCGGCAGCCCGTGCTGAGCGGGGAGCGTCGACTGCTGGCGGAGCTCAGAGGGCACGGCTCGACTGGGATCGATGAACACAGAGTCGTCCAATGGCAGAGTCTGCAGGAAATGGAGGCCGGAGCTGGTGAGGGGCGTCTCGATGAGGTCCTGCCACGAACGCCGCTGACTGGCAGACTTTCGGCCGGGGGAGCTGGCACTGCTCACGCTGCCTCCATGTGTCTCGGAGAGTGGGGAGCGGGACTGGACAGTCTCTGTTGAGGGTGGGCGGATGTGCTGGGACTCCTGGAACGGACTTGCCTGTAATCAACATCATGCAAGGTCCTTTTAGTTGGTATACAGTGGTCCAAAATTATTAGAACACTAGTACTTTCACCAGCTAAAAAATGATTTTTAATGATTTCAGTTATTTCTATCTTTTGCTGTAGTGTGTCAGTAGGAAATATCAGTTTACATTTCCAAACATTCATTTTGCCATTAATTGTAATAATCCAGTGAGATTTTTTTTTGCACAAGGAGTCTGAAACAGCCAGTGCTCCACACAGAGATCTGATCTCACCATCATACAGTCTGTCTGGAATGACATGAAGAAACAGAACAAACTGAGACAGACTGAATCCAGAAGAACTGTGGCAACATCTCCACGATGCTTCAATAAACCTACCTGCAACCTACCTTTCTATTTTCATAGAAAACAGTTATTTTAAATTCTAATAATATTTCATAATATTACCGTTTTAATGTATTTTTGATCAAATGAAGGCACACTAGGTGAGCATAAAAATGTTTTTCTTTCAAAAACATTACAAATGATCCCAAGTTGCATGATTTTGCATGGAGCGAGGAGGACTCAGAGAGTCCGATATGACACATGTAACACTTAATAATGCAATTACATGTCAGCAAGAATTCGCAAAGTGTAAAGATAGGAACTCAAGCAACAAAAAAGAGACTTACAGAGGTGGAGTGAGGGTAAGTGTCATATGGAGGTGGAGGGCTATCCTGTTTGGGTGTTGAGGACACGTGATCAGTATCTTCATGGTCACTCTCGCTCCAGTAGTCTGAAGAAAACAACAGCAAATATCTATTAAACATGAGGAGTCCAAGAATAATGACATTTGAAATGTATTTATTTAAAAGATATTTGTGTACATTTTCTTGTATCATTCGAGCATTTATTCATCAAATAATAAGAGAAGAACAAATACTGCCAAATGATCAAAAATGACTTCCTCTTTTTTTACTCAAATGCCACATACAGTACATGCATCCGACATGTTGTACTTCATATGCATATATTTATAGGACTTGCAGACCAGACCACACAAAGTCAGAGTGGGAGAATAATTGATCCGACAGGCTTAGCAGAGCATGAAGGCATCTTCTCACCATGATCCTGTCGAATCCTCTTCTGCTCCGAGTGAGCTGTTGCCGCCATGTTCAGTCGACTGAGCCACCTGCGAGCAAACATAAAAAAAATAAAAGTTACCTGGGGTGCTCTTTGCAATGCTGAAATGCAGAGCTGAAAGGGTCTTTCGGGATGTCGCTAAAATTAGTAGCTTTGATCAGTTCATGGAACATTAAATGAGATTTGGGAGCATTCATGAGGAATTGACAGTGTTTCAGATCATAATATGAGTCTCTTTTGTTTCTATAGGCATGCTTTTCATCTTACCTATTCATATCATCCATGTTGTCCGCAGCAAAGTAGAAGCTCTTGATTTTAGGATGGCAAGCCTTAAAAGCACTGAAAATGGGCAAGAGATACAAAGTCAGCATTGTATGCAAAGCAGCATTAAAGTTTTTTTTTTTATGAGAAGTGATTCACTTCTAGTTTATTCTACTACTCACAACTTTTTGCGACATTCGTTGGCCTGATCGATGTTGAACTCAGGCAGGCTGACAAAGCCCTCTGCCTTTTTGTCCTGAGAAAGAACAGAGATATGAAAAAGAGATATACTGATGAAGCAGGGAGTTTATGTAGGCAGTCTAATGGGCCATTTTGTGCTGTTGTATTTCATCATGCAGATGAATGACCTCGTGCCCTCACCTCTTCATTGGTGTACCAATATAGGCAGGCATCTTTCAGCACAACCCAGTACTTCTTCCATTTCTGAGAGAAGTAACTCTTTGCATCCTTCTTCTTCCAGAGCCAGCCCTCACAATCACCCTGACCCAAGTCCCTGCAGGAGATTCGCCGCTTACTAATGGAGGGCAGGGATCCAGCTGAGAAGGACAAAGAGAGAGACAGCAGAGACGTCAGCGTGGGCAATATAAATGAAAGGACTGGCAGGATAGTATCAAAACAGTGACTTTTTGATGTACTGCCATATAATGGCAGAGAAATGTCTTGACATAATTATTCAGAGTGAGAATGTGTGATTGGATTTGTGTAGGAAAGAAATAACTGCACTGCAAAAAAATAAAAAATAAATAAAAAATTCTTAATCAGTATTTTGAGGAAAGCAAAAAAAAAAGAAAGAAAAAATCTAAAAAAACAATTCTTGAATGAATGAATGAATGAATGAATCATTTATATATTGTATTAAATTCATAAAATTATAATAACATAATAAACAATTATTTAATAGTATATATATATATATATATATATATATATATATATAAATATAAATATATACACATATATATATATATGTGTATATGTATGTATCTATGTATGTATGTATGTATATATATATATATATATATATATATATATATATATATATATATATATATAAACACTACCAGTCAAAAGTTGCTGAACAGTAAGTTTTTTTATGTTTAAAGAAGTCTGTTCTGCTCACCAAGCCTGAATTTATTTGATATTAAATAAATATCAGAATATTTTTACTATTTAAAATAACTCTATTTGAATGTATTTTAATATATAATTTATTCCTCTGGTTTCAAAGCTGAATTTTTAGCATCATTATTCCAGTCACATGATCCTTCAGAAATCATTCTAATATTCTGATTTGTTGCTCAAAAAACATTATTATTGTTATTATTATTGCTATAACAGCTGATTTTTTTTCAGGTTTCTTTGATGAATAGAAAGTTCAGAAGAACAGCATTTATCTGAAATAGAAATCTTTTGTAACATTATAAATGTCTTTATCATCACTTTTGATCAATTTAAAGCATCCTTGCTAAATAAAAGTATTAATTTCTATAATTTCTTTCCCAAAATAAATAAATAAATAAATTTACTGACTCCAAGCTTTTGAATGGTATTGTGTATAATGTTACAAAAGCTTTTTATTTCAGATAAATTCTGATCTTTGGATCTTTCTATTCATCAAAGAATCCTGAAAAAATGTACTCAGCTGTTTTATAAAATTGAAATAATAATTAAAATTGTAATAATTTACTAATTTTGTCAAAAATACATGTTAAATTGTTTATTTTTCTGCTTTATTCTGCCCAATTTGTGCTTAAAAAACAAATATATTTGAGATAAATTCAAAACCTACTGTACACAAATTTCTTATTTCTTATTTGAAGAATGAATTAATATCTTTTCTTGAAAAAAAAGACAAAAATAATTTTTGTCTGATTAAAATTAATTTTGTAATGTGTCAAACATTTTAATGTAATAACTACATGCCAGACAGAGACTCAGATTTGAAATCAGTTTTCTTTGTCTGCAAAGACTAGCAGAAATTAACATTTCACATCTTACCTCTTAACTTCACTTTCTTTGACCGGGAAAGCATGGACGATTGATCATATGTCTAAAAGATAGTAAATAAATACAAATAGACAGTAAATTAAATCATTTCATGCAGCATCTTTAAATGATTTATACATAACGTTCTCTTCAGCACACTCACAAGATAGACAGATGAGGTTTCAGATGTGGGTGTGGCCAGCGAGTCCTGCTGCATCATGTCCATCTGAAGGGTGGGGACTAGGGTGTAGTGGGCGGGGCTACCACCTTTCTCACTCTTCCTTCTACTACGCCGACTGCTGCGACGTCCAGTGTGGTACTCCTCTGTTCCCGCCTTGTCCTCACTCACATATCGCAGCAGGGAGTTTTCTGTTAATAAACATGTAGGATTATGAAACTATAGTAAATAGGACAAAGCACATTTTCAATGCACTGTCTGTTTTTAAAATTTAATAAAGCAGTTTTGATTCTGCCTTTTAAATAATGTAATGGTTAGAGTTGAAATCAAATTATTCAGGGATCTCATGATCAAAGAATATGGCTGAAAGATGCTGTGTTGCGCATGTACAAATCTGATATAAATTCTGCCAGCGTGACTAAAGAAAGCATTCTCTCTGCTCCCACTCCTTCAACAACAGAGTCTGAACTCAACCAATGAGAAGCCAGCATCTTGGCAAGACCTCTATGTTGGAGTTACCATGGCAATGCAAAACCAAAAAATCCCAAAATCTCAAACAAAGAGCCAGCGAGATACTGGCAGACCGATCCCAGCGCAAATGAGGTAAAAAGAGGAGACAGGGACAATCTGAGTGCAATGGCCAAAGATTTTAAAATGTGCCAACGGGGAGGTCAGGGCTAAAGTGATGAAATCATTGGTTCAGTGTAACCTAAGGAAAAGATATCAAAACGACATCCTTCTCACTGCTCATCCACCCACATACAAACACACACACACCTCTTCTGATCTCTTTCTTCAGCTTGGCGGGATCTTCATAGTCTCCAACCCAGTTATATTCTACAGGCATTGAAATAGGCCTCAGCCGTCCTAGTACACAAGCACAGAGAAATCGAAAACAAAATCAAATAATCCATTACAGCACAATACACATACTGGGCCAGGAGTAGAAGATTAAGTGTAACTCAATTGTTATATTTACTGCAATGATTTATGGCCAATTTAATATAATGTACTTGTGTATATAGAGTGTATATGGTTTTGCTGATAAAAACAGCCTGCGAAGGCCGAACATTATCATGTAAGAAAGCATGTACCATATGTAGGAGTGCTGTCCCTGCGTACGGGTGGAGGGCCCTGATTCTGATCATATTCGTAACAGTACAGGACCGCATCCTCATCCAGCTGCGGGAATCGCCTCCGGCATTCCTGATCCAGGAAGGAGTTGGGCGAATCAGAACCTTTAGCGGCCTGCTGGCAGTTGCTGGTCAGATTTCCTATGTCGTCTCTGCAATGGTAAGAGAAATGTTTTATAATCTTTTGATTTCTGGTGCAAAAATCACCACCACTGTGCTACAATGCAGTTGCTAGGGTGTTTCTGGTTGCTTATTGGTTGAAACAAAAGGATCCACCTCCAAATGGTCTCATGATATTTTGCTCTGTATGGCTTGATGTTTTTCACTTTAAAAAGTCTGGGGTCAGTAAGATTTTTTAAAAGAAATGAATAATTTTACTAAGCAATGATGAAATAAATTGATCAAAAGTGACAGTAAAATCTTTTTTTTTTTTTTTAAATTCTATTTTAATTAAATACTGTTAATTTGAACTTCTATTTATCAAAGAATCCTGAAAACAAACATATCATGGTTCCACAAAAATATTAAGAAACACAGCTGTTTTCAAAATTGACAATAATAAATATTTCTTGAGCACAAATCAGCATATAAGTGCATGTTGAGGTGTTTAATACATATTCATATATATATATATATATACTACTGTCTGTTGTAATACTGTACCTGGGTGTGTATGGCTCGTCTGGGGGAGGGGGGATGTAGAGGTCCTGTAGAGCGCAGCTGTCCCGTCTGGATGGGGTGCTGAGGGTGCTGGATGGTGTGGCCACACTGCTGCTGGGGCTGGGAGGGATGATGGGCTAAAAATAGTGGTACAGTTAGCTTTAGCATTTCCAACATCCCTTAGGAAGGTTGTGCAAATATGCTTTTGCGATTTGATGCGATTCAAAAGTTTACTTGTCAGTAAAGAGTGCTTTCATTATTCATAATTTCACAGCAGGTAAATTTCTCCATTTCACACTGATATGTGAATTATGTATGGTACATGACAACTACTAAAGAAAATTAATTTAAAAAATAAAAGTCAACAATAATAATATACAGAGCTGGGTAGATTACTTACAAATCGTAGTCTGTTACTGATTCCAAATTACATGACAAAAATTGCAGTTAGTAATGTAATCCAATACATTATACATTTTAGGTAATATAACCAGACTACTTTTTGATTACTTTTAGATTACTTTTGACCTAACTTGTTTATCACATTAATTTAAATAGGATAATCTTGTACCATATTGTTTAAAAAAAAAAAAAAAAAAAAAGTAAAAAAGAGAGTAAGAAAATATTTTCCATTCATTGTAATTAACAACATGAAGTGCATTAAATATTACATTATGCCAACATTAGATTACGTCAAGGTTTCCCAAACTTAGGGTTTGTAAAGGAACTGCAGGGGGGTTGTGAGTTTAATGAAAAGCTAATAATTAATTAAATTATAAAAAATGTCAAATTAAAACAAATCATTTTAAAATAACATCAATCAAAATAAAACACCTACTAAAAAAAAAAAGAAATATTTTATTTGTTTACTTGCATGTAATGTGACCGTTAACCAATGTCAGAGAACTGTGAACATGCAAATGTGATACTTAATTATTAAAATATTTATTTTAAAATCTCAGGGATACTTCAAGTAAATATATTAGGTGAAAAAGGTTCAAATGACAAAAAAAGTTTTTGGGAAAGCCTGCATTACATGTTAATATTTGAGCATTTTAATGTGTTTGAAAGACAAAAGCCTTCCAAAGACAGTAATACATGGTCAAATAACCCACTGAGTGATAATTCAAATAAAAATTAATTCATCAGTATGAAACACTTCTTAAACCTGAAATGATTTTTCTAAATCCAAATGCTGTGTCACCACCTGACGAATGACTGGTCTTTGTGTGAATGTCCACAAAACTGGAAGACTTTTTAAAAGATGAAAAAGAGGAATTAGGGAGAATCAATAAATTATTAATAATTCATTGCTGTTGTGTGAATAATATGTAATCATGTAATCAATAAAAAAGTAACTGTAGTCTGATTACAAATAATTTAATCTATTTACAAGTACATCATTTTTGGAATCTAATTACGTAATCTATATTAAATGTATTCAGTTACTACCCATATCTGATAATATATAAAAATTTCCCTAGAAATGAAGCACTAATCCCAGTTGCAGAATAATCTGACCCCCTTGTGTCTGTGGAAGAAGACATGAAAAAAACACCATCTATCTCATTTAGGTGTTCAGTCATGCTGATTCTGTTTCCTCTTGCTTTTATGTATTCAAAACACAAAATACTCGGCTTTGGTTCTGCGTAAATAAAATGCCTTCTCAGTATCTTCAACTTTGCTGTTGTCATGACAATCAGCGTATCTTGTTCGCTGTCAGCTGTGCAATGGAAACGGCAAAAAGGAAATAAATATGTGCAATTTATATACTGCACAGTCAAGCGTCTAAAATGACATTCCACATTTTCTTCTCAGGGCCACAGTAAAGCTTCCTGATGTGCCGGGGCTTCAGTGGAGCAGGAGAGGAGATTGAGGAAGGAGGGATAAGCACCAGATTAGAGGTAAAAAAGATGAAAGCGAAAAAAAGGGAGGTTGGTGGGTGGGGGAAGAGTGGAGCGAAGATTTGCCATGCAATCTAGTTGGTCAAAACCCTAAGGGAGGGGAAGAGTGCTCTTAATGCTGCTAAAAAAAGAACAGGCACAGATTGGGGGACTACGCTATGGCATATCATCAATTCACACACGACACTTAATCCTAGTACCGCACACATCCCATCAGTACCTGCAGGGCGAGGGGCTTCCATCTCATGTTCTTGAGTAAGGCTGGGGCTGACGTGAGAGTGCTCTGAGGTCGTTTCTTCAGCGTGAGGGTCACACCCGCAGGATTGCTACGTAAAGAGTTTACCAGGTTCTTCAGCTGCCAGCCCACCTATTCAAGTCAAACACACAAATTCACCTTGTAACAATGAAACAAGAATCAAACAAGAATTCAAAACATACCAGCATTAGGTTGTCTTGTTATCGGGGTCACTCTTTATGTCCACACCATATAATGTATGTCTTAGTATGTTGGTTAAATCATTAAACAAGATGAAAAACTATACATATTACCATTCAAAAGTTTAATAAGAAGCCATTTATGCTCAACAAGGCTGCATTTATTTTGTGAAAAATACTATTATATTATTATAATGTAAAATAAATTCTGTCTATTTGAATATATTTTAAAATGTAATTTATTCTTGTGGTGGCAAAGCTGAATTTTTGCAACCATTACTCCAGTCTTCAGTGTCACATGATCCTTCAGAAATCATTCTAATATGCTGATTTGATGCTCAAGAAACATATTATTATCACTGTTGAAAACAGTTGTTGTGCTGCTTATTATTTTTGTGGAAACTGCTCTTTTCTTTTCTTAAAAAAAAGCACACACTCCAAACCTTTGAATGGTAGCATATTTCCAGCCTGAAAAACTCAACTTAGTAAAATGTATTAATTTTTTTTTTAATCTTTTTTCCCTCAAAACAAAACATTCTCCTTTTTTCCCCCAGTGTTGTCAGTTTCAGTGTCCATACTTTCAGTCTTTTGTGAATATCACTTAAAGTGACAGCAATGCAACTGACACATTCAAGGCCCAGAAAGGCAGAAAGGACATTGTTAAAATAGTCTATGTGTCATAAAATTCATAGAATTACGGTTGAACCACTGATGTCACATGGACTATTTTAACAATATCCTTACTACCTTTCTGGGCCTTGAACGTGTCAGTTGCGTTGCTGCCTATGCAGGGTCAGAAAGCTCTCGCATTACACCAAAAATATCTTAATTTGTGTTCCGAAGATGAACGAAGGTCTTACAGGTTTGAAACGACATGAGGGTGAGTAATTAATGACAGAATTTTCATTTTTATGTGAACTGTTCCTTTAAACTAACAACTATCATCTTTCAGGTAGTGACATCATTTTTGATGGGAAAATGAAAGCACACTATCAGACAAGTTGTCAGATAATTTCACATATATTTCATATCATGTCAATTCCTCATTGACCAATAGGAATGATCCAGCCATGTTATCAGTTTTAGGGTAAAATTATTGTGTGCAGTAGATACACTCACCACTGTCTGATGATTGACCTGTATGACCTCATCACCAGCATGGATTTTCTTACAGCGGTCAGCTAGTGACTGAAAGAGGGAGAGGGATAAAGCTTTTGGATTACACATGGCAAAACACAATTGTTTTTATGATTACTTGCCCTTTATTCAGATGAACTGTCCATGCATGTCATATTGAGATTGTACTGAAAGATTAAAAATGACCACTCACTCCCTCTGTAGTGCCCGTGATGACATGTAGGCCATCATAGGTTGATTTGATGTACATGCCCTAGGGCAAGGAGAAAGACACTTTAGAGCCATTGCCCGAAAATATCGGACACATACTGGGAAAACACTGAAAGAAGCTTGCTGACATGACATGCAAGCACAAATCCTCTCTGACACAGTCTCATAAAGCAGAGATAAAGAGAGAGAGGGGGGGGTGTGTGAATGTTTATTTTTATCTTTATTCAGGCTTATGTTACTAACCGAAGCTCATACAAACACATATACAAGAATACCATCATCAAATGCAGATGGGGTGAATCTATCTATCTATCTATCTATCTATCTATCTATCTATCTATCTATCTATCCATCCATCTGTCTGTCCGTCCATCTATCTATCCGTCCATCTGTCTGTCTGTCTGTCTATCTATCCATCTGTCTGTCCATCCATCCATCCATTAATCTTTCCATCATTCTATCCATCCGTCCATCCATCTATCCATACATTCATCCGTCTGTCCGTCCGTCCGTTCATCCGTCCGTCTGTCCATCCATTCATCTGTCTGTCCGTCCATCTATCCATCCATCTGTCCATCCATCTATCCATCCATCGTCCGTCTGTCCGTCCATCTATCAATTCATCCATCTGTCTGTCTGTCAATTCATCCATCTGCCTATTTTTCCATCCATCAATCCATCCATCTATCCATTCATCCATCTGTCCATCTATATATCCATCCATCTGTCTGTCTGTCCATCTATACATCCATCCATCCATCCTTGTGTCTGTCCATCCATCCATCCATCCATCCTTCTGTCATTCTATCCATCCATCCGTCCATCTTCCCATTTTTCCATCCATCCATCCACCCTTGTGTCTGTCCATCCATCCATCCGTCCATCCATCTATCCATCCATCTATCCATTCATCCATCCATCTGTCAATCCATCCATCCGTCCATCCATCCATCCATCCATCCATCCATCCATCCATCCGTCTGTCCGTCCGTCCGTCCGTCCGTCCGTCCGTCCATCCATCCATCCATCTATCCGTCTGTCATTCTATCCATCTATCCATCCATCCATCTGTCCGTCCATCTATCCTTCCATCCATCTATCCATCCATCCATCTGTCTGTCCGTCCATCTATCTATCCATCTATCGTCCGTCTGTCCGTCCATCTGTCCATTCATCCATCTGTCTGTCTGTCAATCCATCCATCTGCCTATTTTTCCATCCATCAATCCATCCATCTATCCATTCATCCATTTGTCTGTCTGTCCATCTATACATCCATCCATCCATTCTTCCATCCATCCGTCTGTCCATTCATCTATCCATCGATCCATCCATCCATCCGTCCATCCATCCATCCTTCTGTCATTCTATCCATCCATCCATCCATCATTCATCCATCCATCCATCCATCCGTCCTCCCATTTTTCCATCCATCCATCCATCCTTGTGTCTGTCCATCCATACATCCATCTATCCATTCATCCATCCTTGTGTCTGTCCATCCATACATCCATCTATCCATCCATCTATCCATTCATCCATCCATCTGTCAATCCATCCATCCATCCATCCATCCATCCATCCATCCATCCATCTGTCCATCTATCCATCCATCCATCCGTCTATCTATCTATCTATCTATCTATCTATCTTTAAGAAGTAAAATTAAGTTATTTTTTGAATAATTAATATTAATAATTAATTGTACTGAATTAATGCATTAAATTAGTCTTAATAATATATTTTTCAAAATCTTAAAATCATTTTGATATTTTGCAGAAAACCTTTTGTAAATATTGTTTACATTTTGCAAATGTACAAATCTGTACAAAACTATTTTTAGTTTTTTATAAAGTATTATAAAAAATATTTGAAAAAATTTATAAATATAGAGAAAACAGTGCCCAGCATATACGGGAACTACTTTAACACTGTTTAAAAATCATCCTGGATGGAAATCTTTTGAAGTTTGTGCATAAGGAGGAGAGATGAGAAATCCATGCATCCAGATACCCACCAGTCCCTCTGTCGACCTTATGTTGTCCAGCTGCACCACTTCCAGATGGGCGGCCTGGGACACCAAGGGGTCTGAAGAGAGGGAAATGATGTGGTCACACACGCCTGACAGAGTCTTACACTGAGAACAGAAAGAAAAGAGAAAAGTGAGAAAAGTTTAATAATTTTTGATATCTTGACCATGAGATGCACAGAAAAGGTCTCCTAGCTGAAGCTGCTGATGGGCTACAATATGCTGATGATTTTGTTGCATGTTCACCGTGCCGCTTCGTAAACACCATCTGCGCTGAGACCGAGTGTCGCCAGAATGCACCTTATTATAATGTAATCATGTGACCAGGATGGTCTCATAAGCATAATTCTCTATGATCTTGCTGCCTTCTTTGAATTGATCTGTCCAATCACGATTCTCTCTCAATCTGCTGCTGGTGACTAATCAGTGAAGGTGTTCCTGGTGTTGCAAACGGAAACTCTCTCTCTCTCGCTGTCACTCTCGGATGAAATGTGGCCTGTCCTGGTATTTATAGCAGAGAGCCAGCTGTACCCTGACTGACACTGCAGCATGGGCTAGACTTCATGAATCAAATGTGAATTTATTTCTCTCACACTCACCTCACACACACACACACACACACACACACACACACACACACACACAATCTCGCTCTCTTTTTCTCACTTCGACACAGATTTCTATTTTTGAACAGAGGAGCTAGATAAGGAGTTTTATGTAAATGAAAAAAGAGGTTGTGTGAAAATATAAATGTCACTCTTACCACATGCAGTATCTTATTTTCTGTCTCATAGACTGTGCCGTCCTAAAACACAAAAAAAGAAATTGTCATTTTAACAATTACATTCCAATACCAACCCACTTACAGTTTCATTATTGAAAGACTAGACATATGATTGAAACTTCCTAATACATTTCATTTATAACATTAACAAAAAGTTTTTTATTTAGTTTTCCAGTAAAAAATATTTAAACATACTTTAAACATACTTAAATGTAAAACACAACTTTACCTTAAAATACAACTTTAATAGTTATGTTTAAATATTTTAATAGTGTACATATATATAGCATTTAACATTAAGAATACATGCATATTAATTGTGAATTGTTAATCTTACTCCATTGCAATTGTTAATCTTACTCCGCTCTATACACCACCACAATGGATTTCAAATGAAACAAACAAGATGTGCTTTAACTGCAGACTGTCAGCTTTAATTTGAGGGTATTTACATCCAAATCAGGTGAACGGTGTAGGAATTACAACAGTTTGCATATGTGCCTCCCACTTGTTAAGGGACCAAAAGTAATGGGACAATTGGCTTCTCAGCGGTTCCATGGCCAGGTGTGTGTTATTCCCTCATTATCCCAATTACAATGAGCAGATAAAAGGTCCAGAGTTCATTTCAAGTGTGCTATTTGCATTTGGAATCTGTTGCTGTCAACTGTCAAGATGAGATCCAAGAGCTGTCACTATCAGTGAAGCAAGCCATCATTAGGCTGAAAAAACAAAACAAACCCATCAGAGAGATAGCAAAAACATTAGGCGTGGCCAAAACAACTGTTTGGAACATTCTTAAAAAGAAGGAACGCACCGTTGAGCTCAGCAACACCAAAAGACCCGGAAGACCACGGAAAACAACTGTGGTGGATGACTGAAGAATTCTTTCCCTGGTGAAGAAAACACCCTTCACAACAGTTGGCCAGATCAAGAACACTCTCCAGGAGGCAGGTGTATGTGTGTCAAAGTCAACAATCAAGAGAAGACTTCACCAGAGTGAATACAGAGGGTTCACCACAAGATGTAAACCATTGGTGAGCCTCAAAAACAGGAAGGCCAGATTAGAGTTTGCCAAACGACTTCACAGTTCTGGAACAACATCCTATGGACAGATGAGACCAAGATCAACTTGTACCAGAGTGATGGGAAGAGAAGAGTATGGAGAAGGAAAGGAACTGCTCATGATCCTAAGCATACCACCTCATCAGTGAAGCATGGTGGTGGTGGGCATGTATGGCTACCAGTGGAACTGGTTCTCTTGTATTTATTGATGATGTGACTGCTGACAAAAGCAGCAGGATGAATTCTGAAGTGTTTCGGGCAATATTATCTGCTCATATTCAGCCAAATGCTTCAGAACTCATTGGACGGCGCTTCACAGTGCAGATGGACAATGACCCAAAGCATACTGCAAAAGCAACCAAAGAGTTTTTGAAGGGAAAGAAGTGGATTGTTATGCAATGGCCAAGTCAATCACCTGACCTGAATCCGATTGAGCATGCATTTCACTTGCTGAAGACAAAACTGAAGGGAAAATGCCCCAAGAACAAGCAGGAACTGAAGACGGTTGCAGTAGAGGCCTGGCAGAGCATCACCAGGGATGAAACCCAGCGTCTGGTGATGTCTATGCATTCCAGACTTCAGGCTGTAATTGACTGCAAAGGATTTGCAACCAAGTATTAAAAAGTGAAAGTTTGATTTATGATTATTATTCTGTCCCATTACTTTTGGTCCCTTAACAAGTGGGAGGCACATATGCAAACTGTTGTAATTCCTACACCGTTCACCTGATTTGGATGTAAATACCCTCAAATTAAAGCTGACAGTCTGCAGTTAAAGCACATCTTGTTCGTTTCATTTGAAATCCATTGTGGTGGTGTATAGAGCCAAAAATGTTAAAATTGTGTCGATGTCCCAATATTTATGGACCTGACTGTGTATATATATATATATATATTACTTAGTTCAACATAAATTCTCTAAAAACATGCCTCCTGATGCAATTTTGCTTCTGAAGTTTTTATTTTTTATCTTTAGCTATTTTTACTGGAAAACAAAGGAAGATACTATTTTTTTCTGTAGTGTTATACAATACTAAATTATTATATAATGCTTTATAGTTAATGTGCATTCATGTCATGAAACTTTGACTAATATATAGTCAAATTTGAATCATCAGAGCGATTACATAATATTTGCTAATGGCATATCAACAAAAGTTATAAAATGCTTCCCAGTTATGCGATACAAGCACATTATATTATTTCTGCTCTAATGGGTAAACACAGTTTTGGGATATCTCAGATGGGAAGCTGAGCCTTGCTTGTAGGACACTGGGAGAAAAGATTTGCTTGCTGGCACAGAGTCTTGCACCTATCTGAAATAGCCAAAGGCAGCGTTCTCTGTCTTGAGCAGACAGCTGAGGAGGAGATGAGTCATCCTCCCACACTGAACCTGGTGCAATGCTTTTCCTCTTCCTCCTCTCATTTGCTCATTTCCTCCACTCTCCATCACTCTGCTTAATGGTAGTCTGAATTCCAGCCTGTGGGTGAAGGAGCTCGGGGAGTTCAAATGGCCGCATGCATGATTAATGTTAAACATATTGGGAATCTCCTTCAGCACGCAACCTACACAGCAGGCTGATTCAAAAGAGAGTAAATAAAGCTGAGCTAATACATTAGTGTTTAATTAAGAGAGAAGAATAAAGTTTGAATGTGTGAAAGGCCCTTCAGAGTGAAGACTAGAGATGAGAATTGCAAGCTGTGGCATTTTCACACACATTTCACATCAAGCAAATTCTACAGGCCTTCGTATTTCTGTATTTCATATGTTCTGGGACACATCACTTTTCTCCCACCTGGGACAGTCTGTCCTCGTCTTCAATGGCCCATGCCAGAGCAGCACTATTTCAATCCAGGACAGAAAATTGAGAAGGAGAAATAACATCCATGGCCTCCTTCTAAAGAACCTTCTGCCCTAGAAACTTTACCCTGCTTTCCAAGCATCCTCAAAAAAGAGATTTCAGTCCTAGAGTGCTAAAATATGGCATGACACTGGTGTGGGTGAAATGTAGAAAATAGACTAGGTCAGACTTCTGACTTCTGCATTTAATCTGACGGATTTAAAGGGACAGTTCAGCCAAAACTGAAAATTCTGTCATAATTTACTTGTGTCATGTCATTCTAACCGCCACAATGAATATCATACCCACCAACCTTCAGCAAGCTATTAGCTATAATTTTAAACAGTAAGAAATTAAAAACAAACACATCAATATAGATTTTTGCAAAAAAAAAAAAATAAAAAATACTAATAACGATGACAAATTAAATAATAATAATAAAATGGATCGGTGTATATGTATATGATAGACATTTGATATCTATCTATCTATCTATCTATCTATCTGTCTATCTATTTATCTATCTATCTATCTATCTACACACATATTTGTGTGTGTATAATTAGCTAAACAGTAGACATTATATATATATATATATATATATATATATATATATATATATATATATATATATTAGGGGTGTCAACGTTAACGCGTTAACGCATGCGATTAATCAAAAAAATTTAACGCGTTAATATTTTTTTAACGCAAATTAATCATGTGATAATGTTTGACCCCAACTTCCCGTCATCGCAGCGCGGAAGGTTATCTATCATTGTGTGATAGTGGCCATGGGCTATTTTGAAAATACAGTCGCGGGAAAAATTACAGAGCCGCGGGTTTTTGGGCTAACGTTAATTTTATAATGTACCGCGGTCGCCCAAAGTGTATAAAGACAAATAAAAATGAAAATAGATCCTTTTACTAATGTGTATTATAGTTGGAATGTATCCCTGGCAACTTAAGAACGGAGAGGCAGTTGTAAACATCACAAACAACGTGAGTTTCAGCAGAGCACGTTAAGGCTTTTACACAGCAGAAATAAACATATAAACAATCTAACCTTTCATTGGATAATAAGAATTTAAAATGGGGGGAAATATCATTATGAAATAAATGTTTTTCTCTAATACACATTGGCCACAATTAACGGAACCCTTTTATTCAATATTTTTTGAAACCTTCATTTGCCAGTGTAACAGCTCTAAATTTTCTCCTATAATGTCTGATGAGGTTAGAGAACACCTGACAAGAGATCAGAGACCATTCCTTCATCCAGAATCACTCCAGACCCTTTAGATTCCCAGCTCCATGTTGGTGCTTCTTCTCTTCAGTTCACCCCATTCATTTTCTATAGGGTTCAGGTCAGAGGAATAGAATGGCCATAGCAGAAGCTTGGTTTTGTGCTCAGTGACCCATTTTTGTGTTGTTTTTGAGGTTTGTGTTTGGATTATTGTACGGTTGGAAGATCCAAACATGACCCATTTCTAACAGAGTCAGTCACTTATTGATTTTTTTATCTGTTGGTATTTGATAGAATCCATGATGCCATGTGTCGAAACAAGATGTCCAGGACCTCTAGAAAAAATATAGGCCCACAACATCAAAAAAACAGCAGTATATTTCATTGTACACATGGGGTACTTTTTATCCCTGTGTTCACCAAACCCATCTTGAGTGCTTGCTGCTAAAAAGCTCATTTTTTAGTTTCATCTGACCATAGAAGCCAGTCCCATTTGAAGTTCCATTTGTGTCTGATAACGGAATATGCTGGAGTTTGTTTTTGGGTGAGCTAGGAGAATTTTTCTCTAAACCCTCCCAAACAACATGTGGTGATGTAGGTGTTGTTTGACAATTTTTTTTTTTAAGGTTTTCTGACCCCGAGACTCAACAATTTTCTGCAATTCTCCGGCTGTGGTCCTTGGAGAGTCTTTAGCCACTCAAACTCTCCTTCTCACTGTGCATTAGGACGATATAGACACACGTCCTCTTCCAGGCAGTTTCGTAACATTTTATGTTGATTGGAAATTCTTAATTATTGCCCTGATGGTGGAAATGGGAATTTTCACTCCTCTAGCTCTTTTCTTAAAGCCACTTCACTAATTTGTGAAGCTCAATTATCTTTTGCTGCACATCAGAAATATATTCTTTGGTTTTTCTCATTGTGATGGATGATTAAGGGAATTTGGGCTTTGTTTTCCTTCCTCCACGACTTTGGGGAAGTCGTGGCCTAATGGTTAGAGAGTCGGACTCGTACCCTAAAGGTTGCGGGTTCGAGTCTCGGGCCGGCAGGAATTGTAGGTGGGAGGAGTGAGTGTACAGCGCTCTCTCCACCCTCAATACCACGACTGAGGTGCCCTTGAGCAAGGCACCGAACCCCCAACTGCTCCCCGGGCGCCGCAGCATAAAAATGGCTGCCCACTGCTCCGGGTGTGTGTTCACGGTGTGTGTGTGTTCACTGCTGTGTGTGTGCACTTTGGATGGGTTAATTGCAGAGCACAAATTCCGAGTATGGGTCACCATACTTGGCCACGTCACTTCACTTCACTTCACTTTTTCACTATTTTATATTGTGAAACAGGAAGCCATGGCTGGATAATTTCATGTTCATAATCACCCTGGAGTGCTCAAAAGAATATTTTACTCAAAAGAATTTCTAGGGGTACTAATAATTGTGTCCAACGTGTATTAGAGAAAAACATTTCATAATGATATTTCCCCCCATTTTAAATTCTTATTATCCAAGGAAAGGTTAGATTTTTGTGAATTTTTTAAATAAAAGATCAAAAGGATTAACAATGCAGATTAATTTTCACAGCCTTCTTTGATCATATTTACCAAGGGTGCCAATAATTCTGACCACTACTGTATACATTCACTGGCCACTTTATTAGGTACACCTTGCTAGTACCGGGTTGGACCCCCTTTGCCTTCAGAACTGCCTCAATTCTTCGTGGCATAGATTCAAAAAGGTGTTGGAAACATTCCTCAGAGATTTTGGTCCATATTGACATGATAGCATCACGCAGTTGCTGTAGATTTGTCGGCTGCACATCCATGATGCAAATCTCCAGTTCCACCACATCCCAAAGGTGCTCTATTGGATTGAGATCTGGTGACTGTGGAGGCCATTTGAGTAAAGTGAACTCATTGTCATGTTCAAGAAACCAGTCTGAGATGATTTGAGCTTTGTGATATGGTGCATTATCCTGTTGGAAGTAGCCATTAGAAGATGGGTACACTGTAGTCATAAAGGGATGGACATGGTCAGCAACAATACTCAGGTAGGCTGTGGCATTTAAACGATGCTCAATTGGTACTAAGGGGCCCAAAGTGTGCCAAGAAAATATTCCCCACACCATTACACCACCAGCAGCAGCCTGAACCGTTGAGACAATGCAGGATGGATCCATGCTTTCATGTTCTTTACGACAAATTCTGACCCTACCATCTGAATGTCGCAGCAGAAATCGAGACTCATCAGACCAGGCAACATTTTTCCAATCTTCTATTGTCCAATTTTGGTGAGCCTGTGCGAATTGTAGCCTCCGTTTCCTGTTCTTAGCTGACAGGAGCGGCACCCGGTGTGGTCTTCTGCTGCTGTAGCCCATCTGCTTCAGGGTTCGACATGTTGTGCATTCAGAGATGGTATTCTGCTTACCTTGGTTGTAACGAGTGGTTATTTAAGTTACTTTTGCCTTTCTATCATCTCTAACCAGTCTGCCCATTATCCTCTGACCTCTGACATCAACAAGGCATTTTCGTCCACACAACTGCCGCTCACTGGATATTTTCTCTTTTTCGGATCATTCTCTGTAAACCCTAGAGATGGTTGTGCGTGAAAATCCCAGTAGATCAGCAGTTTTTGAAAAACTCAGACCAGTCCGTCTGGCACCAACAACCATTCCACATTCAAAGTCACTTAAATCCCCTTTCTTCCCCATTCTGATGCTCGGTTTGAACTTCAGCAAGTCGTCTTCACCACATCCAGATGCCTAAATGCATTGAGTTGCTGCCATGTGATTGGCTGATTAGCAATTTGTGTTACCAAGCAATTGAACAGGTGTACTTAATAAAGTGGCCGGTGAGTATATATATATATATATATATATATATATATATATATATATATATATATATATATATATATATATATGTATATATTAAATATATATTTATATAGAGCAGGACATTTAATAGCCATAGATATGCATTTTGTAAATTATTCAATTTGAATTATTTTTATTAATTCTTTTCTCTAGTTTTCCATCTGTTATGGACTACTTTTATGGTGTTTTGGAATTATATATATATATATATATATTTTTTTTTGGCAGTAAAAAAAAAACACTATCCACTTTCATCTAACAGAAACTTCAGTGAAAGCAAAACGAGATGAAAGAAAATAATACAGGTTTGATATGACATGGGAGTGAATGAATGACAAAAATTTAATTTTGGGATGAACTATTCTTTAAAAAAAAAACAAAAAAACATAAAAGTGTTATATAATAATCTGAGTGTTTGAGTCCATACCTGCTGAACTATTGTGGTCAACTCCAGACACAGCTGAATCACATTATTCCTGGTCATGGAATAGTCTGCCACGGCAGCGAACGGAGACCTGATGAAGAAGTAACACCTGCCATTAACCATTAGATCACTTCTAATCACAACCACATTTTGAGTCTAACCTTCCTTTGTCTCACTGCACTGCCAAATGTGTCTAATTCAGGCAATGCAGGACATTCAGGATGAGGAATAAGAGTTTAAAGGAGGTGACCCAAGAAGGATGTGGAGAGGGAGAGAGATGAAGATTAACAAAAACAGAGAGAGACAGACAGAGCTGAAAGTGAGAAGAGAGAAGATTTCTCGCTCCAATGCACTAATTCACAGAGGCTCGGGCGGCAAGAGGAAGCTCTGCTCACGTGCTCCATCATACAGACTGCAAAGATCACTGTCTTTCTATTATCATGAAAGTCTTTAATTCAGAACATGCTGCTCCCTATTGTGGCCATAATAACTGATAGAGCACTTAATTTTATTTTAAATTTTAAAGGAGCCTATTATTATTACAGCATATCTTTTTGATAAATATACTACATTAATATTGTATATATTTATTATACAGTATAGACAAGGTTCAACAGTAAGGAACAAGGAGGCCTGGCCTGGGGGCAAGTAGTTCAGATTTTTACTTGCCCTGTCAACATTTTCACAGACACCACCAAAAAAAATATTTTCTCTATTTTAGTAAAGTATTTACACTTCCATCCAAATATTTTGGGGTCAGTCATTTTTTAAATAAGAAATCATACTTTTATTCAGCAAAGGCACAGTAAATTAATCAAAAGTTGCAGCAAAGACATCTATAATGTTACAAAAGAATTCTATTTCAAATAAATGCCTGTTTTTAAAACTTTCTAATCATTAAAAAATCCTGACAAAATGTATCATAGCTTCTACAAAAATATTAGGCTGCACTGTTTTCAACACCGATTATAGGAAATGTTTCTTGAGCATCAATTCAGCATATTAAAATGATTTCTGAAGGATCATGTGACGCTGAAGACTGGAGTAATGACTCCTGAAAATTCAGCTTTGTCATCACAGGAATAAATTACATATTAAAATATATTCAAATATAAAACAGTTGTTTTGTTTTGTTTTTTTAATTTGTGATAATATTTCACAGTATTACTAGTATTACAGTATTATTTTAATGTATTTTTGAAATTACTTTAAATAAATGCAGCCTCTAGTGAGCATAAGAGACTTCTTTCAAAAACATTAACCCAAATATTTGAATGGTAGTAGTATACAGTGCCCTCCAAAAGTATTGGAACAGTAAAGACAAAATTGCTCTGTTGGCTGTGGAGTCAAGACATTTACAAATATGATTAAAAGATGAATATGAGACAAAACTACAGAATGTCATTTTTTATTATTGGGTGATTCAACACACAGATGTTTTACCAGCTAAGAATTTCAGCACTTTTAGAGTTTCATCCCCCTATCTGATGTGAGCATAAGTATTGGAATAGTTGCCTCACAGGTCTTTCTAAGTGATCAGCTGTGTCCTGTTGCATTCATTCTTCAGAAATTAAAAGCAGGGAATGTGTCGTATCAGTTATATCCATTACTTCTGCATTCTGAATCTTGCATTCGATGATGACACACACAAACCAGGATGAAGATGAGGGAGCTGACTTTGAGAGAAAAGCAAGAAATTTGGATGCTAAAAGAAAAGAGGAGTCAATTAGAGCTATAGCAAAAACGAAGGGCATGGAGAAATCAAGAGCTTGGAAACCACCAGCGACACCAGCAACCAACAACGACCTGATCGGCTGAGAAAACAACAGTAGTTGATGACAGACAAATCGTAAAACCTGTGAAAATGAACCCTAAAAGACGTGTCTGTAAAATCACCAATAACTTCCAGAAAGCTGGGGTGATGCTCTGACAATCTACTGTCCTCAGGAGACTTTGACACAGAATTACAGATGCTACACAGCAAGATGCAAACCTCTGACCAGCACCAAAAATAGAAAGGCAAGATTAGAGTTTGCAAAAAAGCACAAAGGTGAGCCAGAAGAGTTTTGGAACTGTGTTTATGGACCGATGAGACAAAGATGAACCTTTATCTAAGTGATGGGAAAGCAAAGATGTGGAGAAAAAAAAGGGAACTGCAAAAGATCTCAAGCATACAGCCTCATCTGTAAAGCATGGTGGAGGTGGTGTCATGGCTTGGGCATGTATGGCTGTCTCTGGAACAGGCCCTCTCAACTTTACTGATGACTTAATGTATGATGACATTAGCTATGTTTCCATCCAAAGATTCGAATTTAAATTATGCGCAAAACTGGAATATCGCATAAAACATATGCGAATAAAACACCGTTTCCATCCGACGAGTCAAAGAGAACAAAATCGTCACTTCCTGGTAAACTGTGGCACTAAATATCACTAAGAATATAGGAGAAGCCATCGAATATAATAATTTTCATATATGATATAAATTACTTGTGCCTCAGAGAGAGCAGACGTAACACAATAAATCCTGTCACTGCGTTCTGAGGAGGATGCCAGTTGTTTGGGAACACAGTTGTGTAAGACAATTATACAGAAATACTTTGATGACAGACTTTGCTCAGGCTTTTCAGAATGACTACAACAACTTATAGATGCTGTGAACGAGATCGGTCAGCTGGTTAGTCAAGTTATCCCGTCTCATAGCGCAAAGTCACATGACTTTTTTGATGCGCATGGAGGAATTTATTCGGTAAATGTGTTTCCATCGTAGTTTATGCGCATTTTTTCTTATCGGATAAAAAGTTTATCCTACTCAGTTGTGCGCATATATTTTTTATGCGCATTTTCAGAATTTATGCGCATCTTGGCGTTTCCATCCAGCGAATTTTTTATGCGATAGTCCAAAATGCGCATAAAAATAGGTGGATGGAAACATAGCTAATATTCAAGAAAATGCCAACAGATTCATTCGGAAGTGCTTCATATTGCATCAGGACAATGACCCAAAACACCCTGCCAGTTCAGTCAAGGAATTTATAAGGGAAAAGAAATGGAAAGTCTTAGATTGCCCAAGTCAATCTCCAGATTTAAATTCGTTTGTACATGAATTTCACCAGCTGAAGAGGAGAGTAAAGGCAGAAACTCCCCAAAACAAGCAACAATTGGAATTGGCTGCATTAAAGGCTGGGAAAAGTATTTCAAAGGATGAGACCAAGAGTCTGGTGATGTCTATGGGTCACAGACTCACTGCTGTGATTGTGCGCAAGGGATCTGCAACTAAATAATTGCTTTTAATCTTTTATATCTGCCTTATGTTCAACTGTTCCAATACTTATGCTCACATCAATGATTGGGATGAACTCTAAAAGTGCTGTTCTTTTTATTTGGTAAAACATGTATGTGTTGAAACGGCTAATAATAAAATGTGACATTCTGTAGTTTTGTCTCGTATTTATCTTTTAACCATATTTGCAAATGTCTTGACTCCACAGCCAACAGAGCAATTTTGTCTTTACTGTTCCAATACTTTTGGAGGGCACTGTACATGCTCCAAAAATGATTCATGAGATATTTGGTTTAAAATAATAATTATTATTAAAATAATAATAATAATAATAATAATAATAATATATATATATATATATATATATATATATATATATATATATATATATATATATATATAATTTTGTTTTAGATTTTTAAGGATAGATATGAATTTATGAACCCATTGTTTCTAAAATAGTAAATAGTAAAGCGTGCATTTTTACTACTTACTGATGCATCCAAAACTATCACTAGACATTCTTGCATTTTGCAATTTGAATAAAACCTATGTAAGCTAGCTAAATGACTTTAACTTCATTTCGGCACAAAAATGTTCAATAAATTACAGAAAACCATTTTAACATAACAAACATACAAGATCAGAACTATGCAAGTGTGCATGTCTTCTTTCAATGTGTTTCATGACACATTGTCATAAATGGTGCAATAAAACACCCATGTCCTGCTTACAGCTTCAGTCAACAACTAGATTTCTTTCTATATCGGTTCACAAGAAAGTTGTATGTGAACACTCCGAATTAACCATATCTACAACAATGTGGTGTGACTGACCCAAGACATCAACTAGCAGAAGAACTAATCAACTAGTTGACTAGATGGTGCAAACGGTAATACAGAAATCTTCCCTACAGAAGAAAGCACAAGGGCATTGTTTATCTTAATGAATGCACTGAGCGCACATATCTGACTCCAGGGTTCTTATTTTACACTTTATAATAAGACTGTAACAAACGAAAGTCGATCACACAGGACTGCACTCCTGCTGTCATCCTGTCTGGAGAGAATAAATGAGGGAGACCCAGAGGCCAGGAATAATCTAGGGACATACAGCAGCAGATTAATTGCATTCTGAAATTATGAGTGTGTGGTTAGACAGGAGACTTGGCGTACTGCACTAACGAGGAGGCGTGGCTAACGAGAGCTTCAGCTGATGAAGGAATTAATGCAAACCCACAAAATGCGACCTCGCGCACACTTGAGAGATAAACAGAAGCGCTTAGCAGGGACGCTGGCCGCTTTCAGGGCCAGCTCCTCCGAAACAGAAGAGACTTACGTAAGCTCTTTACTCATCTTTTGTTTGTCCACTGATTGCTCATGGGTGTTACATAAGGAAATCGTCGTGATCGTGTCATCTGTGGCCTCTCGCATGACCTCACTGATGAGTTCGAAACAATGGAGCCTTTTAGATGAGATGAGAGGTCATGTGACTGTACGCATGGTAGATAAAGGAACGGGATCACTGAGGCTGCTTTGATTGAACTTTGTGTTTGCTTAAATAAATAGGCTACAGCAGCCCTAAAAGACACTTTTGGACACTTTTAATTGCCTTAACAAAATATCAAATCATGTGACGTGCAAACAAATTATGCCAACTAACTTTGCTTTTCTGAACCATTTGGGTAATGATATTTTAGTGCATATGTGACATTAGTTCCTCTCTAGATTACACAGGTGTAGTTCATCACATTATGGACATTTTAGTATGTGTCCAAATTGTCTTAAATTTGATCAATATATATATTGTTTTATCATCAACAAAGTATTTTTATTTGTTCAAAAAGTGTGCTTGTGCTATCTTTCTTTAAAAGCCATTTTGATATTTAGTATTTTATTATATAATGAACAAACATCCATAAAAAAGTGGCAATGTTATTTTAGTGTTAATTATATACTGCATGTATAAAAATTTTGAATCATTTATTTTCATATTTTCAGCTTTCATTTTTAAATATTTCTAATTAGCTGTAATTATATTTAATTATATATTTTTTTCAGTTTCAGTTTTAGTAATTTAAATACTTAAACTTATTTTATTTCAGTTAATTGCCAATGCAACATTTCTAATTTCCATTACAAAGTTTTTCATTCTAATACTTACATTTCATTTTTAATGAACAAAAATCATTTTTAATAGTTTTAGTTTTAGTTAAAGGGATAGTTCACCCAAAATTCTGTCATTAATTACTCACCCTCATGTTGTTCCAAACCCTGTAAGACCTCCGTTCATCTTCTGTACACAAATTAAGATATTTTTGATGAAATACGAGAGCTTTCTGACCCTCCATAGACAGCAACACAACTGACATGTTCAAGGCCCAGAAAGGTAGTGAGGACATTATTAAAATAGTCCATGTGACATCAGGTGTTCAACCATAATTTTATGAAGCTACACGGACTGACACGGAAGAGAAGAATTGTTGAATAAAGTTGTTATTTTTATTTTCTTTGTGCACAAAAAGTATTCTCATAAAATTAAAGGTTGAAACACTGATGTCATATGGACTATTTTAACGATGTCCTTACTATCTTTCTGGGTCTTGAATATGTCAGTTGCGTCACTGTATATGCAGGGTCAGAAATCTCTCGGATTTCATCAAAATATCTTAATTTGTGTTGTGTTGAAGATGAATGAAGGTCTTACGGGTTTGGAAAGACATGAGGGTGAGTAATCAATGACAGAATTTTAATTTTTGGGTGAACTATCCCTTTAACAAAAGTACTGGTGTCCTAATACATTTGGGCCACTGTATATGCAGCTGCACTGGTTAATGAATGTGAAAATTTTGTTGTGGGCTATGTTTGTGTCTCTTTGCAGTACTAACCTATCCAACCAAGCCAGCAGGCTCTTGGCGGCAGCGATGAGGTCCACTACAGAGGTCAGAAAGTCATTAGGAAGTTTTCGGGTGGCTCTGCCGTCATAGTGACCTCCCCTCCGCCGACCCGTTATGAAGTTCTGCAGGTTCTTGGCTGATGCATTCAGCTTATGGGTCAGAGTCTTCAGGTTCTCTGTCTCTAATCCATAGTTCTAAATAAGAAAGAGAAAATAAGACCATCACAACCTCCAAGAAACAGCTAAAGGCAAACATTTTGTAAACATGGCTAAACTATGACAAAAAAAGGCATTTCCTATAAATAAACTTTTTCTAATCTCTCTTTTCACTACTTTTTAGAATTGTCACTTCTGCTCCAGCTTGTGTAATACTGTAGCTTATTCTTGAAACTAGGTGCAATGTGGTACTGCATATATTTTTGGCTCTTGTGTGACAAATTGCTTGCGATGTCCCACATTTGTAAGATGCTTTGGATAAAAGCATCCACTGAATAATTAAATATACATGTAAATGTAAATGAAACGGAGGGAGAGAATGAAAGTGATTGAGTTAGGAAGTTAAGGTAAAGGGAAGGTCAGAAGCACTCTGTGATAGAGCCCAAGTTCACTGGGAAGAAGTAGTTTGAGAGGTTTTAAATAATGGAGGAAAGAAAATGGAGAAGGAGAAAGGAGTCATTTAGAGGCACACAACTCACGTTATGTTAACGCAACATCGTAGTCCAAATGAAACTTACTAAATACCTTGCTAAAAATATACATATATAAAACATATATGCATGCTGTTCAAAGGTTTGAGTCAGTGTAAGATTTTTTAAATGCTTTTGAAAAACTTCCTTTATGCTCACAAAGGCTGCATTTATTTGATAAAAACACAGTAAAAAAAATAATATTGTGAAATAATACTTTTGTAATATATTTTAAACTGTAGTTTATTCCTGTTATATCAAAGCTGAATTTTCAGCATCATTACTCCAGCCTTCAGTGTCACATGATCCTTCAGAAAATATTCTAATATGCTGATTTGCTGCTCAAGAAACAACTTATCAGTATCAATGTTGAAAACAGTGAAGCTACTTAATATTTTTGTGGAAACCATGATACTCTTTAGAAAGTTTACAAGGACAGCATTTATGCAAATTATAATTTTATTGTATTATAAATGTCTTTACTGTTACTTTTGATCAATTTAATGCATCTTTGTTGAATAAAAGTATAAATTTCTTTAAAAAAAAATCACACTGACCCCAAACATTTGAACAGTAGTGTGTGTATATCAATGTATGTATCAATCTATTAATTTTAAAATCAACATTAAGATTTTAGGCTAACATTTATATGAATTTATACATGTATATCTTGGGTCTTGGCTGTGTTTTTCACCATTTTTAATCACATTTAGCCTTCAACAGTTCATTTGAAATGCATATAACAAGTCACTGCAACTTTCTAAACATATTTCATACATTATGCAAGATTTCAGATGAATTTTTTGGTATTCTGAAATGAATAAAAATAGCAAGTGGATAAGCATAAGTAAGATCTACATGATGCATAGATCACTGTTGGTATTGGCCTGTCAGCAGGCAGTGTAAGAATCATGGTCAAACCCCTCTTGCCGATACCCGCTTACAGTCATGCACTGTGACACCACAGTACGGCTCTCCCAGAATGCCTTGCTGTACACAAAAGCCAGTTTGTTTTGCAATAGAACAAGCATGAGGGATAGATGAGTAATCATATTTAATGCAGCAGGGCTCCACGTTGGACAAACTCAGAGAAGCATTACATAAGAGGCTTTCAGGCACTAGCTGGGCTTAAGCACATGACATAACAAATGGTGGGAACAAAAAAAAGAGGAATATGGGGGGCCAGTTTGCGAATGTATTGGCTAACATACCCCATTCACCCTCCTTTTTCTACCCTCTTCCTTCAACCGCTCAGGACTACTGTGTTCCTTCTCTCACACTTTTCTTCGCTCTCCCTCTGAGCCTTTCTCTCCTGTTTTAATTTGTAATCCTTCTCTCACCCGACTGCTGCCAGTTTTCTACCCACTCTGCCCACACAATTTTTCAGTTGCTCCGCCTCTCTTTCCCTCCTTCTGCATCGGCGTCCTTATTTCTCTTGTACCCCGTCAGAACAGCCTGGAAACCGTGTGCAGGATGACAGTGGGAAATGGAGGGATAATCCAAGGGATTTTCAAGGATTTAAAGTGTTTGTTTTGGCTATTATTAATTGCACAGGATGCAATTACCATAAACATACAGGCATCGAAAACAGGGTCAGGTGCTTCAGGAATAAAGATAAACATATAGTACTTGATCAATTTGGGTATTTTAGTATACAGGTATCTACTAGAGAGAAACAAACTTTTTGATGACATGAACCCTCAAATATGATGATCCTCTTACTAAATACATTAGGCCTCTTGCCTTCTTAAATGTATCTTGATGCATCTAAAAGTATTCTGATGATAGGCAGAAAAAGTAAATATAGTTTTCTAAATATTTTTCATAAATAATTAACACATAATATTTTTATTTTTCACAGTATAAATGTATCTTGATACCTGAAAATATGCATAATGTAAATCTTAATTATGCTTACACACTAATTTTATTCATTTCACTATGTAAAGATATTATAAATATATAAAACATTTATATGGAATATATTTAGTAAAATATATTTACTCTTCTACCCACCATCAGTATACTTTTAGATGTAGAAACCTGAAGAGAAACTTTAAAACATGACTGTGAATAGAAAAAAAGTGCAAATTTTCCCACCACTCTGACCAGAAAGCAGAATTAAACTGTAATAATGTCAAATTCTGTATATTTTAACTTTTTATATATTTGTATAGCTTTTTAACTATTTTATTTGTCAAATATGTAAGTTTGGGGTTGACAATAAGACCACAATCTTATATCACGATACAAGTAACTCTATTTCACGATAAAGATATACATCACAGTTATTTTTGCTTTAAATAAGGTCTAAATTTTTTATATCAGAAATAAATTTTTTGTCACCAGTGTCAATATCACAAAAACTAATACTAGCCTAAATAAAAAATAAATGAATTAATTAAAAAACTCACTGAAGACAGGTAAACAGTCAGCGATTAAATAAGAAACTAATTACAATCAGCAGGACAAAAAAACTACAGTAGAACAAAGAAATAAGAAATGCTACATACATTGTACAAAGTAATCAAATGTATAAGCACTGCATATTCTTCACTGTGTAAATGAAATATATATTTCTTATTAAAGTTACATTTAGTCAAGAGCAGTGAGAGATTATCTCTCTTTTGTTTGATTAACATGAATGACAGACAGCAGGAATATTAGACTGCTGTCACCTTAAGAGCTGCGCGGATCCAATATACTGTTACACGTGTTTTCTTTCTCAGCTGTTTGCTTTCACTTAAGACCTACTGTGTTTATGAGGTGATTGCGGTTTAAGAGCTTAAAATCACTTGATTTTAAACCACAATGCTTAAAAACATGTGTAAACGATATGTTTTGAGACCACTTACAGTAACTTCATGTGAGCATGTAACCGCGATAGAGACGATAGTCCAAAATCTCTACCGGTTGACAAATTTCCACCGGTTAATCACACCGGTATATCGCCCACCCCTAATGAATGTATGTATATGTGTATGTACTGTATGTATGTGGTTTTTTCTGATTTGTTTGTCACTTTGTTTGTATTTAATTTAATTTTATTTTACATTCTATTATGTGCCATGATAGGATTTTCTTTTTAAGTGAAAACAAATATAGCATTCAGGCAAAGGTTTCATAACTTGTTTGTATTCATGTGAATTATCCCTGTCAATGCCAAAAATCAAAAAAGTATTTTATTTGATATTATAATTTAAAAATTGTCACTTTTTTTATACTTTTATACTTTTTTTTTATACTTTATACTTTGAACCCATGATCTATAGAACAAGGTGGATGTAATACAAATGTAAATAGTACAGCATATACAATACACTCATGGAATATAACACAGCTGAAATGCTGTACTGACCAATCTGCATCTATTTATTTTATAATTGCTATTATGCTATTTCATTTATGTTATTTGAAATTATAATTTGTGTTTGGTGAGAACACAATGTACCTGTGAGTGTTTGCGTATGTGCTCACCAGTGCGCAAAGCAGGTCCACAGCCTCCAGAATGAGTTCCTGGTGGCCGATTCGAGAAACGCCCAGATCCTCAAGCTCCTGATGGGTGATTCTCAACAGCTGTTCACCACCCACCTTTTCCTGCTCAAAGTTCTTAATGTACTGCTGCAGACAGTCGTCCAAACCTTGAAAAGAGCAACACACAGCAAAATGAAGGCATCATTCAAGCTGCTAGAACATCTTGGATACTATGTATTCATTTACAGCACAGTTTGGTTAATCTGAGTTACAATCTGATTAAATAAAACTAAAACAGAGATTATAAGCAACAACAGCCATATATGTCTCCTGACATGGGAGTGTGGGAGCCGACTGCGTGTTTACGTGGTGGCCCTCAAAAGAGCATGTACAGCACACATATAAAAGCTCTCTCGGACAGTAGTGAGGGATTGTGAAAGTCTTGGCACACAGCTGTTTAAACAGGCCTCATTTTGTGGACAGGCACAGACCGAGACACACAACTTCGAAACGCTTTGCTGTCATGAACAGACGTCAGTGGACTTCAAGCTTTATTGTCACTAATAAGGGAAGACCTGTTTGGCAAGAGCTAGCTGTTGTCTGGGAAACACATGTCTCCCCCGTGCCCCCTACCCTTCTATACTGATCCCTCGCAATTGTTTTCTTCTCCCACACATTCACACAAAACAAAACATCATATATTTATAGAAGAGAGACAGAAATTGTTTCACACGTTCAGCTAAACCTAAAGAATTATGTTGTTTTGAGATCATTTATGTACAAGGAAGCAGGTAGTTGTTCACATATAGTGTGATCCAACCATTCTAAGGACTACGACACTGGAAAATGTGCAAATAAAATGGTTTCAGATGAAAAAAAAGAAAGAAAATAATATATATATATATATATATATATATATATATATATATAAACTATTGTAAAGAAAACATTGTGAGCATCCATATACAGTGGTGTTTGTTACCAGAATGCATCAGTGTTTCAACAAACGTAATGTCCGATTCATGAACATTTTTTACTGAGTCAGGCAAAAAGATTCACAAAAAGCCTCAAATTTGAATCAGATTCACTTGGTCAGTGAATAATAAATAATAAATGAATGAATAGTATTTTAAATAATTAATTAAATATTTTACAAAAACATTCTTGAGGGTCCAGGCTGCAAATTCAATGCAACAAAAATTTATTTAAATGAATGTTTCTTCATGTATTATCTGGTTTACTGTATACCAGCATTTAAAATACAAAAAACATAATGCAAGTCATGTTTGATTCACGAAAAGTCTCTTATGAACCCATTGTTCTCGATGAGTCAGTTTAAAAAGATTCATGAAAAGTTCATCGGTTGAATCAGATTGATTCACTCAGTCAGTGAGTTGACTATCAGGTTCACAACAGAACCCGATATATATTTTTGTGAACTGGTAATCTGGCAAAATGTAATTTGGCTCCTAAATCTTATTAATTTCTTTTTTGTTGTTTTTAATTTCACTCTGTAGGTTTTACTGTCTTTTATCTCCTTTAACATGTGTGATTAGTTCTATAGAAAATGATATGCAAGACCTTAACCTCAGCATTTTCCACGTTCACTTCCTCCCAACTCCCTCTTTCTGTCCTCAGCACTATTCATCTCCTTTCCACCTCCCTTAAATTCCCTCACAGACTTGCATTTTCTCCTCCCTGACTTTTCTGACTCTTTTATATTATTATCTGCATGCTCATTTCACAACAAAAGACAAGGCTGCAGAGCATGTAAAATATCCCTTTCATCAAATCCCCGATATTCATCTCTCTGTTGCATACATCTAATGGACCGTGAGGAGAAAGTTCAGATACGGCACGATTCAAAACTCCTGAAAGCGAGCGTTTCACGACTTTGCATGCAATTTGAGGGCTTAACAAATCCGCTTCTTTACCAGGCTGATCTAAACTCGTTCCAAATGAAAGAAATCATCACGTTTGTTGCTGCACGCTGCTATAGAGACGGTATAGGGACGGCAAGAGCGTTTGAGTAGGACCTCATTACCAAGACAAAAGTGGCAGTGAGATGAGAAGCTTATATATGAGACTTATGTTTGAATAGACGAATAAATAAATAAAGAATCATCTAATACGTACATCAATAGACTATTCAGAGATTTCAGCTTTTGTGTGGCATTTGCATTGTAATGCTAATGAAATATTATAGGAATATTATTATTAAGACTCTCAATAGCTCTACTGAGTAGATATGTTTGCCGTGACAGATTCACAACAGAAACAAGTCAGGAAAGGCAATGCATTTTTTTTTTTTTTGTTAGAAGAACTTCCTCAATAATTAGAAATAGCAACATGAAACCAAGTGTCTTTTTAGTAGTAATCTCTATAGTGAGTGTTGCTCTTCCTGTGGCTGAGCGAGACAGTTCAGCTCACACAGCGCCAGTGTACACAAACAGTAAACTCATTGATTAGGAGGACATTAATCTGCTGTTAATTGCAGCCACTGTGGCTAAGTTGTGTTAAATACTACAAAGAAGAGCGCCGCACGTTCATCTGGGACCATTAATCTCTGTCAAGCGAGGCGGGTGGTCGGCCAACAGTCAGAAGCGCGGAAGATGCAGCGAGAGGGTGAGAGTGTAAGTAGGTTAAAGAATGAGTGAGTAACGAGAGAAAGTTTTACTGAAGAAGAAAATCTGATCGTAGCTTTACAGTACGTTGACTAAAGCGGCTTAGAAGCTGGTCCACTTCAGCCATGACCTGAAAACCTCTAAACTGTCCTGAATCCATCATTTGGCAAACGTTGTGGCCCAGAACCAAAAGAGGGATCAGGAGCTTTGTACCTCTCAGCAATAGATGCTTACTTGAGTTACACAGAGATATAGAGAGTTATATAGGCAAAATAAAAATGCTTTGTAAGATATTAAAGGGTTATTTTATTCAAAAATGCTTTCTTTGCTAGTTGCTCTTTTCCATATTCACTATAAACTAAACTCTCAATTTGCTACTTGATAGTAAGTAAGGTAGTTGTTGTAGTAGTGGTCATGCAGAATATAATGTGTTTTATAAGTACTAATAAACAACCAATGCGAGTAATATGCATGCTAATAAGCAACTAGTTAATAGTGAATTGTGTTCCCTAATCTAAAGTGTTACCAGTTATCTAAAACTAAAACCATAAAAAAGAAAATTTTTATTTCTTTAAAAAAAAAAAAATACGCCCTACGCTTTTACGCCCTATTTAAAGTTTTCTGAAGCCATGTACTTTGTGTAAGGAAGAGACCGAAATTTACCATGTTATTTACTAATAATCACACACTCACACACTAATCCTCACACTGCACATAGTGTGACCCATTAAATATATATATATAAATAAAAAAAATAAAAAATAAATAAATAATAATAATAGTGATAATAATATTATTGCATTTTATTTTAACAAAATAATAAACAAAATAATAAAGTGTGATAATATTACTATATTTTAAAATAAAAAAGGGAGTATTAAATAAAAATACAATTATTTTATAGTAAACTTAAAAATCAAATGCTAATATTTACTTTTTAATTATGAATTTTCATCATTTTCAAAATTCAGCAAGCTTTTATTTTGGTGGGTTGTCGGCAAGTATATGCACTACCGATTGAAGAGTGAAAGAAATGTCACAGTTTTGCATTGTGCTTTGAAAACGGCAGCGGATAGCCTAGATTTATGTTTTCAGTTCAAACAGAAATTTTATACAGTATTACACTTTGTCGATCTAAAATGGTAATTGTGCATTAACAGCTGTCAACCATGTTGGCACGCAAATGAGCAGTCTGAACTTATTTACACTGCACATTTTTTATTTTGGTCGCGCATGCGCACCTGCGTACCACTTATGTGCACTCCTGCTAATAATCTTCCCATCCAGTGAGCTGTTAGCCACTGCAACCAGATCATATGAACTCAAGAACCAGATCAATCCAATACCAGAATGAATCATTCAGACTGGTTTTGTGAAATGGATCAACCAATTTACTGATTCATTCAACTCAAAAGAACATCCTGAGCGACCATTACACTTGTTCAAAATTGTCCAAAAGTAAGCACTACAAGTTTGGAACTACATGAGCAGAAGCAAATGTTGACAGAATTTTAATTTGGGGGTGAACTATCCCTATTACGACACTACTATCCCATTTCAAGACAGATAATGTTATTTCTCTGGGGTTTTATGCAGGAATCTATCCGATATTTGCACACTGCTCCACACAGCTACTGTAGATAATTTACAGCGTCTGTCAACAAACACCATAACAGGCTGTGTCTGGCCGATATGTGTGAAATCACGTTGAATTGTTTAGTTAAATAGATTAATACAACGTGCATTTAATCAAGGCTACATTTGAGCTTCACTGTGTGCAGTTTTATTGTATTTTCTGCTATTATTCTGCTCAGAATGTCCATGGCACCACTAAGAGGTGGCACAGGAGTGAGTCACAGGAAGCATTGATGGGGGGCAGGAAAAAAAGAGCATTGAGGGAAGGTCACAGGGCTCTTCTGCGCAGGGAAGGCTGTTGTCTGGCCCTCAGTGGCATCACCTGGGGTCATCACCACTGAACTGTATGCTAATGTTAGAGCTGCAACATGGTAATCGCAGTGTGCTAGGAAACCTGTGAATATGGGAACAGAAAACACTGTGTACATCATGGATTTATACAGAGAATATGAATACAAAAATATTCAACACTGTAACAGTTACTATATAGAACAAATCTTTTGCTAGAACAGTGGTGCAGCGGTAGCACACATGCTTTTGACACATAAGGGACAAAGCATCCACTTGGTTGACGTGTGATTTGCATCCAAACCACAACATGACCTGATCCCATTAACCCCTCGCTTTCACCAGTGATTTCTCCTTCACTGTACTAGCCAAAAGAAGTCAAAAAAATGTAAATAATTTTTTTTCTACTTGTTGTTTGCTGCCTGTGAAGCCACTGACTGAAAATCACGTTTAAAAAAACTGATAATGTAAAAATACCATAGTAAAAAAAGAAGTTGCATGAACATTAAAAATATAAGTTTGTCTGGTAAAATACAAGTGCATCTCAATAAATTAGAATGTCGTGGAAAAGTTCATTTATTTGAGTAATTCAACTCAAATTGTGAAACTCGTGTATTAAATGAATTCAATGCACACAGACTGAAGCAGTTTAAGTCTTTGGTTCTTTTAATTGTGATGATTTTGGCTCACATTTAACAAAAACCCACCAATTCACTATCTCAACAAAATAGAATACTTTATAAGACCAATAAAAAAAAAAAACATTTTTAGTGAACTGTTGGCCTTCTGGAAAGAATGTTCATTTAATGTATATGTACTCAATACTTGGTAGGGGCTCCTTTTGCTTTAATTACTGCCTCAATTCGACGTGACATGGAGGTGATCAGTTTGTGGCACTGCTGAGGTGGTATGGAAGCCCAGGTTTCTTTGACAGTGGCCTTCAGCTCATCTGCATTTTTTGGTCTCTTGTTTCTCATTTTCCTTTTGACAATACCCCATAGATTCTCTGTGGGGTTCAGGTCTGGTGAGTTTGCTGGCCAGTCAAGCACACCAACACCATGGTCATTTAACCAACTTTTGGTGCTTTTGGCAGTGTGGGCAGGTGCCAAATCCTGCTGGAAAATGAAATCAGCATCTTTAAAAAGCTGGTCAGCAGAAGGAAGCATGAAGTGCTCCAAAATTTCTTGGTAAACGGATGCAGTGACTTTGGTTTTCAAAAAACACAATGGACCAACACCAGCAGATGACATTGCACCCCAAATCATCACAGACTGGGGAAACTTAACACTGGACTTCAAGCAACTTGGGCTATGAGCTTCTTCACCCTTCCTCCAGACTCTAGGACCTTGGTTTCCAAATGAAATACAAAACTTGCTCTCATTTGAAAAGAGGACTTTGGACCACTGGGCAACAGTCCAGTTCTTCTTCTCCTTAGCCCAGGTAAGACGCCTCTGACATTGTCTGTGGTTCAGGAGTGGCTTAACAAGAGGAATACGACAACTGTAGCCAAATTCCTTGACACGTCTGTGTGTGGTGGCTCTTGATGCCTTGACCCCAGCCTCAGTCCATTCCTTGTGAAATTCACCCAAATTCTTGAATGGATTTTGCTTGACAATCCTCATAAGGCTGTGGTTCTCTCGGTTGGTTGTGCATCTTTTTCTTCCACACTTTTTCCTTCCACTCAACTTTCTGTTAACATGCTTGGATACAGCACCCTGTGAACAGCCAGCTTCTTTGGCAATGAATGTTTGTTGCTTACCCTTCTTGTGAAGGGTGTCAATGATTGCCTTCTGGACAACTATCAGATCAGCAGTCTTCCCCATGATTGTGTAGCCTAGTGAACCAAACTGAGAGACCATTTTGAAGGCTCAGGAAACCTTTGCAGGTGTTTTGAGTTGATTAGCTGATTGTCATGTCACCATATTCTAATTTGTTGAGATAGTGAATTGGTGGGTTTTTGTTAAATGTAAGCCAAAATCATCACAATTAAAAACCAAAGACTTAAACTACTTCAGTCTGTGTGCATTGAATTTATTTAATACACGAGTTTCACAAGTTGAGTTGAATTACTGAAATAAATGAACTTTTCCACGACATTCTAATTTATTGAGATGCACCTGTATACTACCATTCAAGATTTTTTGAGTGTCTTATATTCACCAAGGCTGCATTTATTTAATTAAAAAAAATAAGATTTTAAAATATTATTACAATTTAAAATAATTGTTTTCTACATCAATATATTTTTAAAAATGTAATTTATTCCTGTGATGACAAATGAATTTTTAACAGCCATTACTCTGTTAAGCAGCCTTGAAAGTGCTGCTTAATGTTTTTGTGGAAACTGTGATCATTTTTTCAAGATTCTTTGATGAATCTAAAGTTCAAAAGAACAGTGTTTATTTGAAATAGAAAACTTCTGTAACATTATAAATGTCTTTACTGTCACTCTTGATCAATTTAATGCAACCTTGCTGAATAAAAGTATACATTTCTTTTAAAACTGCACTGACCCCAAACTTTTGAATGGTATTATAAGTTAAATATACAATTTACATTAGATTTTACAAAAAAAAAATTAAAATGCATAACTTTTGTTTGTTTTTTTTAAAAGTTGTTTTATGTTACATTTTATATTTATATATTTTATTGTCATGTCTCTGACCATTGTACATGGTTTATACATGTTTATAATTAATAATGATTATTCATAGTAATATTTTTTATGAACTTCCACTCAAAATGTTTCCTGTGACCTTTATTATAATGACTGTTTTCAGTACATTTTAAGATGCAAAGCAGTTTCTAGTTGTTCAGGTAGGTTTTTTCAGTATACCTACTGTACCTGTAATGATTACTAACTGTGTACTAACATAATATTATATAAGTTAAAGATGAAAATGGTTACTGTGAAATATACTGTTACAAAAATGCCTCCAGTAATGCCTAAAACATTTTTACTGTGAATTTTTGGCAACCACAGCTTCCAGTTTTGCTAACACTGATTTCACTAATTGTTTACACATTACCATCATAAAACCAGTTACAGGTTGGGTTTTAAAGCAGAGCATGAGTATAGGCATGGCACAGACTTGTTTGGCAGAAGAGGGTCCATGACATTAACAGTTGCTTCTGGTCAGATAGTTCTCATATTTTTATAGTATCCATATGCCAGCTAAAATAAAAAACCTAGCCATAATGAACATGTGCCTTCAAACATATCACGAAGGATGTCAAACACGCAAGCCACACCAAAAACACACCCAACATGCACAGCTTGCATACATGGACATGTGGTATGCTGCTAGTGGTATGCTTGTAGAAGTCAAATACATAAAGATTGTTCTGAAGAGATGCACTTTCATATATGCAGCACATAATCCTGAGACACAGACAAGCAAAATAATTGCAGTCCTAGTCAACATATTTGTGCCATTGTGTGTGGCTCACTGAGGCTACGTGGGCAGCATATAGCCATGCACACTGATCACAGGTTACTGTACTGCATGCTGCACATGCTGTGTTAGCTTAATAAAAGCTGCTAAAGAACAGTTATTAATTTTGTCACCATTTATTCATCCTAATGCCATTCCAAATGTCATATCTTCTGTAGAACACAAAAAGTGAACATCAGTAAAACGTTCGTGCTGCTCTTTTGCATATAATGAAAGTGAATGGTGACCAAGTGCTGTCAAGTTCCAAAAATGACAAAAAAAGTAGGGCTGGGTTAAAAATTTAGATTTTATTTAATGCATGTTTAAATAAATCTGTCATGAAAACAATTTGTTATGATAGCTACCATTTAAATATTTATAGATTAAAAAATGAATTGGAATTAAAAAAACTTAATTATATTATTAAAAAGTTATTACAACTATAGAAACTATATACAATTATAAAAACTATAAAAAATATGTTCATATTAACTTTTAATATTATAGTACTATTGTATGTTTTATTATATGTACCAGCTGACAGGTTTCTCTTTATAGTTTACATAATTAAGGTATGGTCACATTTATCATCACTGTGCGAAATTTCGCCAGCAAATTCCATGAATTTCAATAGGAATCCGTGTAGTTGGAAGTTTCACAATAAAGTTTCCCATGCAGATTTTGCTCATGTGCAAATTGTTAAGTGAATTCTCTACCAAGAGTAAACTGCTCGGTTTGACAGTGACTTCTGTGTGAAAAGTGCTTCATACTTTGCTAAAATACAGCTTTTGCACGCAAAATTTCGCCTACATTTCGTAAATGTGACCGCACCTTTAGTTGAGAGAGTTTTTCCTTGAGAAAAAAATTACGTACTGCACATGATATATATTTAAATGAATGGATCGAATTGAATCGAATCGCACATTTTTAATCAAAATCGAATTATGAAATTTGTGTAAACACAGCCCTACAAAAAAGCACTATAAAAGTATCTTACATTATATATGAAACAGAGCAGTAAGTCAAATGATGAAAGAATTGTCATTTTTGAGAAAACTCTCTTTTGTTGTGCAAGGATTGAGAATTTGTGTGCGAAACATTGAGCACGTTATTGCACGCTGCTGATCAGAAGGCTCTAATGATCACACAGATACAAACAGACACCATCAGCCCATAGGGGCTTTAACACAGCCTTACACTGATACACATGCACATAAACATGTTATCTTCTGCTTCTCAGTGTGTCTCAGCAGCTGATACAGCAGCTTGCTGGGTTTCTTTCTGCACATAACAGACAGATGCCAATACAATTCTCCAGCCTTTTAGAAGCAAAGCATTGGCCATTTCAAGAAAATGTCTGAAGCTTCTTCAAATTCTCTGTGACCCTCAGGAGGGGTTAACTTACAGAGCGACGGTGTGTACTTGTGAGCATGCTTTAGTGTGCAAACAGCATAAGAAAGCCTCTCTGGCATGCCCTTAGGGAGTAACACTGCCTCGCTATAATTCTTTATGATTCCTACACTGCCTTTTCATCTCGGATCTCGCTTATCCTTAGCAGTTTAGATTTGCCCAAATATAAGAATGTTTGTACTTTATACAGTTCCTTACCTCTAGGTATTTGACTACGTGTTTATAGCATGCAAAGACTGTGATCTAATGTGCATCAGCCATATTCCTGCGTATGAGCAAAATAAATAAGTGAATAACACATTAAAGCACAGTTTGTTATCGTCCGTATGAGCCATCACCTTATTTACCCACTCGAACACATCACACGCCATCTGACACAAACAAAACTTAAGCCAAGACATCCACACAACAAGATAACACGTGCAGGCATACAAGTGCACATTGTTGTACGTTTACTGAAGCTGGTTTACATTGAGGACCGAATTCCTATCTTGTGAATCCTCACAGGGAAGAATGAGATGGAGATGCTGATCCACCTTTTTCAAAACCATAATTACTTAAAGGCAAAACATTCAACCAAGTGGAAAATTTTCCTCATTTGAATTACAAATGACTGTCTTCCTCTCTTTTCTCACTTCATCTAGAACTCCTGAGCTAAATAAACCAGCCAATTACACCCAAATGATTTTTCTCGAAGGGCTTCACCCTATCTAATGCCAAAGATATTTAGTGTTGTAATAGACATAATGTACCTTTTCCATAATTAGACCATTTCCCAATCACATCTTAAACAAAATCAAATGACGGTATGACTGTGTTTAATGTTGTATAACCAAAATTCTAGTAAAGGGATCATTTGACTGCCTTTCACGGCCCTCTCATAATGTCGTATAACAGAAAATGGACCTAAAAATAAAATAAATGTGAATGCTTTGTTGACATTCATCTGTCTAAGCTGGCTTTTTTTTTTGGCCAGAAAACGCTGCTGTCACGGTCATCATCTGTTTTAGTTAAGTTTTTATGTCTTCGTCTTCCTGCCTAGTTTGTTTCCATGGTTTTTGATGAATTGTATCCACACCTGTTTTCTGTTCCTCCCTGATTACGTTTGGTATTTAAAGCCTGTGTTCTCCTATGTTCCTTTGTCTGCTATTGTTTTGGATTTGTGTTCAGTTGTGCCACTTTCCTCCTGTGTATTATTAAAAGAATATTATTTGAAGATACTCCCTTCGTTGTGCGCTTTATTAGCACACCATCATGTAACAGAATAGCAGACCCTCAAGTGAGTAATTGAGCGGCGTTTTTCTTTCTGTTTATTTTTATTTTTCTCGGTTCTCTCCCGGAATGGAGTTCGCAGCCGTCCAACTCCTGTGCCTGGAGCAGATGGACCGTTTGCTGGAGGACCATACCAGGGACTTTCTCGATCTGGCGTGCCTTACCCACTTCCCGGACCGCTCGCTCTGTACATTCTACATCACCAGCCTGAGCTAGCGGTGTAAGGCACGCCTGCCAGCGAACGGTCCCAAGGAGAATTTCGCCGCTTGTGTGGAGTGGGTGCTGGAGAATAATGGACTGTTTTTCTCCGTCTGCCCTGTCAAGGACAACTCCGTCTGCCCTGTCAAGGATGGTGAGGAGCCCAGCCATCCCTCACCATTTCACTGCACGGAGTGTTCGCCAGTCATGGGAATTATAGTGGAGATCGAGGAAATGGAGGATAATCCCGCCCACACTCCCACCACTGAGGGTGAGCTGTTGCTGGACTCTAAACTATTGGACTGTTTGAGTGAGGAGGAATTCTGGCTTCTCCCTTTCCCCTTAGTTCTGTCCAGCCCTCCAGAGCCCCTGCTGGTTCCGTCCAGCCCTCCAGAGCCCCTGCTGGTTCTGTCCAGCCCTCCAGAGCCCCTGCTGGTTCCGCCCAGCCCTCCAGAGCCCCTGGTGGTTCCGTCCAGCCCTCCAGAGCCCCTGCTGGTTCCGCCCAGCTCTCCAGAGCCCCTGCTGGTTCCGCCTAGCTCTCCAGAGCCCCTGCTGGTTCCGCCCAGTACTCCTTCCTCAGCCAGCTCCTTAATGAACATCTCAAGGAGGTTCCCTACCAGCCTCCCACTCCCTCCTCCTCTGTATCAGTCAGCCAGTCCATCAGCCCTGTCTCGGCTGCCTCAGGAAGGCCCCTCAGCATGCCATGTCCGGTGGGTCGGTTGCGCTTCGGGACTTCCTGTTACCAGCTACCTTGGGGTTGCAGGATCCCCAGTCTCCGCCTCCAGCCTTTGAGACCCGGACTCTACCTCGGCCCTCCGACCCATCGGCTCCACCTTGGCTCTTGGCTCCCTTGTCTCCGCCGTGGCCCGTCATTCCACCAGCTCCACCGGGCTCCCTCGTCCCTCCGGCTCCGCCTTGGTCAGTCGTCCTCCTGCCTACTCCACGGGAGCCTCATCCCTCCGTCCCTCTGGCTCCGTCGGGCTCCTCCCTCCTTCTCCACCATCATCCTCTGTCACTCCGGCTCCGCCGCGTCATTCTGGATCCCTGCCTCCGCCTCATTCGCCTGAGCCGCTGGCTCCGCCTAGGCCCTCTGGATCCTCTGTGTCACCCAGGCTCTGCGGCTGCTCTGCTCCATCCTGAGCTCCTATTCCACCGGTGTCATCCCCGTCAGTCGGCCCCCTGGTGTCGGCGGTCCCATCTCCACCATGGCTCCTCCCGTCTTCGACTCCACCGTGGGCCGCCATCCTGGCTGGCCTCTGGATTGCCACCTGGCTCCTCCTGCTCCGGGCTCCTCCCACCCTCCACTCCCCCTTGGACTTATTTTTTGGACTGTTTTTGCTTCTGACCCTTTCCCATTGCCTGCCCCTCTCTTGCTCCACGCCCGCCTCCTGAACCCCCACCCTCCCTCCTCTGTTGGACTATGTTTATCGGCGCGTCCGGGAGGGGGCGAACTGTCACGGTCATGATCTGTTTTAGTTAAGTTTTTATGTCTTCGTCTTCCTGCCTAGTTTGTTTCCATGGTTTCTGATGAATTGTTTCCACACCTGTTTTCTGTTCCTCCCTGATTACGTTTGGTATTTAAAGCCTGTGTTCTCCTATGTTCCTTTGTCTGCTATCGTTTTGGATTTGTGTTCAGTTGTGCCACTTTCCTCCTGTGTATTATTAAAAGACTATTATTTGAAGATACTCCCTTCGTCGTGCGGTTTATTAGCACACCATCACGTAACAGCTGCATTACGGATTACACCATTTGCCATTTAATTAAACATAAAAGCGTCACTGTAAAAAAAAAAAATCCAATAAAATAAAAATAGTAAAAAACGCTGCCTTCATGTGCTATCGGGAATTTCCTATTTCCCACTTATGAAGTCGTGATTACGAGCTTGTCGTATTCATGTGCTTTAATGTCGGAAAGGATAAAATGTAGCATCCCATTGGTTGACAATCTTATAAACATGCATCGCGCTATACATGCAGTTCGCTGACAATTCTGGAATTTCGGTCAAATACATGCTTATTTCACTGCTTATAAAACACACAATATGCTTCGCATGATTGTTCATATCTAGCCTATAAATACACTACTTTAGCGACAAGACAAAGGGATGTAGTTGTTGTGACAGCAGTAATGGTTGTCACCTCCACCATGTTTAAAGTTTATGACCCGCCCAACTCGGAAACTCGGGTATCAAAATTATTTCCGAATTTCCCAGTAGTAAATACGACTTGAGAGGCCGTTCACGTCCAATTTCCGAAAGTAACTGTTTAAGTAAACAGTAACACATTAAAATAAAAATGAAATTTCAAAGTAAATAGTAATAGGAAATAGTGTTTTCTTATAAAATTGTTTTATTTACAACTTCAAAATTTTATTTTTTTTATTTTTTTTTTTTTTACAGTGTATAGGCTATTTTGTATGTAAAAATACACGAATTATTTTACAGTGAAAACTAAAATGAAATAGTTTTTTTTTTTTTTTTTTTTTTTTTTTTTACAATTTGACTATTTGGTTATATTTTGTATTATTTAAATAGTCGTGTTCTTATTTTTGTTACCATTTATGCAAATGGGTATGTTTATGTTGCAGTGTATGTTTCGTGCATTATTATGTGTTATTTGTGTGTGAACAACATTGTGTTCATTAGCCAATGCTCATGAAAAGACCCATTTTAGTGAACTTTAAGTGACCATGGAGGGACCACGGAGCCTTTGAGTGCCAGAGGGGTCCCAGCTGATCACTCAGCCTCCACGTGACCCGTCACTTTACATTCTGTGTGATGAGATGACCTTTCTACTCAACCAACTTCATTCATTAATATCATTTGAAACGAATTCTAGTATATTTCTTTTGCGTGTACTGCCAACACCATCATCTGTTAATAACAGCCACTGCTATAAGCTCGATGACAGACTAAATCTTAATTGCTTGACAGCTTGAGCGCGCGCGTTGTCGCGCCCTGATACACAGAGTGATGTTTCTTTAAAACGAGTTAAATTAAATCTTGCACGCATGCAAAGCCTGGACAAATATGTAGCATTTGCATTTTTATGAACGCAAACAATGTTCACAAGCGATCCTAATAGGATGTGCAGTATTTTCTCCATTGTTACCGCAAAATACATATGTAAAATGCATACCTTTCATCCAGTCGACCACCTGGCTTGTTGACCACCTGCTCACAGGTTCCATGACCAGAGCCATTGAGGAAGTTTTTGCAGACGCTGCCAAACAAAGGTGCGAAAGAAGCTCTTCAGCACACTCCAGATCCACTCAGGCAGATTTCTGCCCGTTTTTCATCCGCTGCATGTTTATCCTGCAAATTCTGCTCTGGTTCTTGCAAACGAAGCGTTGGTGGTCTTTCAAGTTCAAAGCATTGCTCTGCATTCCTTCGCAGTGTAGTCTTTGTGAGAGAGCTGTCAGAATAATGTTAGATTTCTCTTGCTCTCGCGCGAGGTTTCATCCTCCTTTCCATCTTTTTCATTCACGTTGCGATGCCTTTACTGTTTTAATTCCTCATCCCATATATCGAGCAGTAGAAGCCAGACAACGGTGAACTCACGCAGCTGTGTGCCTCGTCTGAAGCTGTTACCAGTAAACAGTAGTCTGCACGCGCGCCCCTCGCACACACTCGTCTGACTCGCACCTCGTCCATTCTTGCCAGTCGTTGGCTCTGGAAAATGAGCCGTCACGAGGGCCAAGCAGCGGAAACATCTTCATAATTGAGCTGTGTGCAAACGAGAGTATTAAATACACCCTCACAGATAGTATTGAGACTGGAATGCTATGTTATTTTATTGTGTTTGCTTGGAATTGGGAGCTTGGGAGCCTTTTTTATTTCAATGCTTGGATGAAGAGTATTTTTTTAAATGACCAATCATTACAGGGACAGTGAAAATTCATTCTTCTGTGGAACACAAAAGGAGATGTTGAGTAGAATAACAGTCTCAGTTTCTATTCGCTTTCATTTTATGGAAATGAGATGCAACAAAAGTGAATGGAGACTGATACTGTCGGTCCCTAATCCCTCTTTTTGTGTTTTCAATGGAAGAAAGAAAGTCATATGTTGGAAGAACATGAGGGTGACATAACATTCATTTCTGGGTGAACTATTCCTTTAACCCATCATGCACATAGAGATTAGGTGCACACATATTAACACAATCTAAATGATAATTAATATTTATGTAGTTTTAGATATGCATTCAATTGAATACATGATTAAAATCTTTATTTAAATGGCAATTTCCATTTTTAAGGTGTTTTAAATGCCTGCTGTAATCAAAACTGAAGTGACATAGTCATTTAGTTAATCAAAATGATTATTAATATTTATGTAATTTTATGAAGATATGCATTCAATTGAATACAATCTTACTTAATGACAATTTCCATAAAAATGCATTTTAAAGGTGTTTTAAATGCCTGCTGTCCTCAAAACTGAAGTGACCTATAGTCAGGGCTTTGTGCATGATCATTCAAGGGGAAACATGCAATGCCGTCGGCTGACTTTCATGCCACTAGCCTGTCCCAATTAAGCCTCTTTCTTTAAAGAAACACGATGCTCAACAAAGAATAATCCCTATGATGTGCAGACAATTCAGCTTGGTTTATGTAACCATTCATTAATGGGATAGTTTACCCAAAAATGAAAATTCTGTCATCATTTTCTCACCCTTTTGCAGTTTCAGAATTCTTTCAAAGACTTTCTTTCTTCTGTAGAACATAAAAGAAGATATTTTAAAAAATTCATAGTGTATAGGCTATTTGTCCATACAAAGGAAGTCAGTGGTCACCAAATGATTTGGTTATTTTTCAAAATACCTTTTTGATTTTTTTTTTTTTTTTTTTCCATGTACGTGTGTGTTTCTCAGAAACAGAGAAAGTCATACAGTTATGGAACGACATGAGGGTGAGTAAATAATGACAGAGTTTAAATGTTTGGGTGAAGAGTACCTTTAATCCCTTGTTAATGTACATTTACATTATATAGCATTAGATTCCATACAGATCAGAAATGTGATTATATTGGGAAAAAAAAATATCTATATACTATATGTATAGCACTAATTTAACTAAACTTACACACAAACTAAATTCATTAACACTGATCAACTTAAGACAAAAATAAATTATTACCTAAACGAATGAACAGAGATGTATTTCACAGAGTGCTTTATGTTGATTTCACATCTCATGGGAACATAAGGGGAGTGTGCATTGCTGACAGATGTTGAGATTCCTTACAGCCTGCAGGGGTATTGAGAAGAGGCTTTTAAGGGACAAGGGGAGGAGAAGGGATCAAGGTTCAAGAGCTGCTCCATTAAGACTCAGACTCACCATCTACAGAGTTGGGGGGCTTAAACAACTACAACAGATCTACAGCATATGAGATCAGTGTCGTTCACAGTGGGAATTCAGGCCTTTTAAACATAGAAACAACACAATCTCAAAATGGGATCCTTCACCACAGCAGTGTCAACAGGGTATAAGTCTTCTACCTTTTTTCAGACAATGACCCTTTAGCACAAAAAGACAGATCAGGCACCCCCCTGTTTTATTTATAAAATATTTTGTAGCTTTTGATTTTTGTTTGGCTATTTTTCTTTTATCCTTTCATTATAAAATAAATAAAATAAAAAAAATAATAGATTTTTTAAACATGCGCCAGCAAGCAAAATAGAAATGGAAAATGGGGAAATGAAAAAGGGAAAAAAATACACTAGCCTACACAAGCCAAGAAATAACCATAATATTAATGAAATACACATATTTACTGAATACAGAACACAAATATACAGTAAATGTATATGTAACGATACAATGCTGCTTTTGAAACATAAAACCTCAAAATATCAAAATAAAACCTTTATCTGTTCCCAGAAACACTAAAGGTAGACAGATTACTAGTCTACTTTTTTTTCAATGCTTTATTTATTCAATGCCACAAGAACAAGAAGTATTACATATTCACATGATCAAATAAACATTAGCTGCCAGAGAAAAAAGGAGAAAGGAAGAGAATTACAGAAATTTCAATGTTTTCAGAGCATTACATGTTTTCAGTGCTTTTTTGTTTTTTGTTTGTTCCAAGAGATTTACATATAATTTAAAGTCATTTATAAAATGTGCAAAATTTGGTTTACTTCTTCTTATGTATATGGAATTTTCCTAGCAAAATAAACAAGTTTATAATATGTTGTTCTTTACAATTCAAGTTTTCGTTTTCTGTATAAAAAAGTACATATACAAATTTCTATCATACACACCAATTTTCTGTTAATAGATTACTAGTCTACTGTCTCAACTAGCAACTAGAAAATCTACGTCGCTAAATTTTCTTACTGCTGTCTCTTTAAGAAAACTGGGAAGTACATTCACAACTTCAAACTGAAAGTGATTCTTATCAGATTGCTACTGATGGTGCGCTTTTTCTAAATATATGTTCGCTAGTAAACTTTAACCTATACGGGCTTGCATTGGCTTACGGGCCCAGGAATTAATCATAAAGGAATCATTAATCATGAAGTCATTTATACTAAGCAATTAACTTAAAGTTAACCAACCGGGTTTGTTCCGTCTTCCGCAATTTTATGTGAATCCAGAGGACTGCGGAGTCAGAAGCATTGCTACAGAAATAAACAAAGGTGAAATCATTAGACAGCCGCTATAGCTACACTTCAGTCTGTCTCTGAAGCTATTTTAATAGCATGCTTTATATGCAAACTCATTTGAGTACATATAAGGTCCTATAAAGAGAGTACAAAAGGGTTTACAAGGTGACCAAATATTGGCTTTTCTCTATAATTATTTTCTAGTATTCAAGTTTAATGTGTTTTTTCTTCACATTGTGCATTGGTAAGCCTTGGGCTGATGTTTGCATGTACATGAGACCAACAACATTGACTGGACCAGTATAACCTGCTTACTAACGTTACTTGTGCAGAAACGAAAGCCACGTAAAACTTTTCTTGCTGTGTACAGTCATCCAAAAACAAATTTACCGTGTTTTTTCATCACTGTTATTATTATTATTATTATTTTTCTTCTTCCAAACGATAAAAATAAAACAGTGCGTTTAAGTTGCACAATGTAACGTTACATAGCACATGAATATTTAATTACGCAGCCACAGAGGCAGTTTATGATTGGCTGTCAGTTGTTTCACAATGCATATCACTGTAACAAATTGCTGTAACACGTTACTAAACCAGGGTTTATAAAGGTTTAAGCCCTATTCTAACAAATAACTTGAGGTATAGCGGTCATAACGCAATACTGCAGTCCTTCCACAAGAAGACAGATGGGTTGTTCAAATTAAAGGCATATGAATTTTGCAATATCTGTGTGTCGCTTTCATCAGGGTAACAACACCCGAGATGGACGACGACGCAGTAGACGTTGCGTCAGACAACAGTCTGCCTTTAGGAATTGGGGCTTCCGCCTTCGGGAGTGAAAATGGGGATGAAGAGGACGACGTGATTCCTCAGAGGACACTTCCATTCACCCTTGGATTCAACGATCCTGTGGGGTAATACGGTTCTCGGTAATCTGATATTGGTGTAGTAGGGTTCAGCAAGGAATAGCCATGTTGACGCACATATCAGACGCATGCTTGTCTGTTGTGTAAGTGCGACACCTGCTGGTAAAATTAGGAACACGCCGTAGTCAAGACGGTATTTATATATTTAGAACTACTTACTTTACATATTCTTTTATTTTTCTGTCATTTACAATGATCGTTCTCACCAGACAATACGTGGAGAGAGCAGAGTCCCCTGCAAACAGTTATGCTTCCATGCAGAGTGACAGCTGGTCAGAAACAAGAGAAGAGCATGAACCTAGATGCAGGTAAGTTTACGTTTTTAAAGGGATAGTTCACCCAAAAATGAAAATTTGATGTTTATCTGCTTATCCCCAGGGCATCCAAGATGTAGGTGACTTTGTTTCGTTAGTAGAACACAAATGAAGATTTTTAACTCAAACCGTTGCAGTCTGTCAGTCATATAATGCCAGTCAATGGGCACAGAATCTTTGTAAAAAATGATATAAATGCTGTTCAGTTTCTCGCACAAACCAATCGTTTCGTGTCTTAGGACATCAATGTATCGTCACGAGCCGCAAGGTTTAATTTGGATTTATGTGTGCATGTTTTTTTTTCTCTCAAAGATTCTGCGCCCATTGACTGGCATTATATGACTGACAGACTACAACGGTTTGAGTTAAAAACCTTCATTTGTATTCTACTGAAGAAACAAAGTCACCTACATCTTGGATGCCCTGGAGGTAAGCAGATAAACATCAAATTTTCATTTTTGGGTGAACTATCCCTTTAAGTAAGTTTGTAAGTTTACTTCTTCATTCGCCCTCAAGACTAATTTTTGTGAGATTATATGACATACGCTGTGGGCCAGGTTTTATATATTGTATTTTGTCTTTGCAGAGTTAATATGTTCTTCATATAGGGGTATTTTAAAAATAGGATTTGGGCTTTTATGATTAGCAGACTGTAAGAGTGAAAATGATACTTATGAGTTATTTGAAAGATTGAAAGAGACTTTGCTCTCCGTGTTTGTGGCTAAGGTTGTCATTCTTGTAAGTCAACTTTTGACTTTCTACAGGGTTCAGTTGTGCAGACGGGACTCGTCTGCTTCTAGCAGTGAAGAGTTTAATAGTGATGATGAGGACATCAATATGGAGGGCAATTCTGAAGAAAGGTGAGTGAAAGTAACGTGATGCATCCGAACCATTACCATGATCATACAATACATTGGTGTACAATTCAGAGGTCATAATAAATATGCTAGTCATGGGTGTTGAGTACCCTCTTTGATGGACAGATGATACACTAGTTGAATTTTAATCCTGGCCTATATTATTTTACCATATTCAACCATATTTAATGTATTCACATAATTAGTTACTGTAAGATGCTTAAATTTCCATTAAAATAGTAATTTTACAGAATCATACATAATGCATACATATTTAGAAATATTATATGAATCAGCATATTATAATGATTTCTGGAGTAATGGCTGCTGAAAATTCAGCTTTGCCATCACAGGAATAAGTTACATTTTAAAAATGTTTTTAAAAAAAGTGATATTTTAAATTGTAATAGCATTTCACATTATTATTTTTACTGTAGTTTTGATCAAATAAATGCTTATAGCATAAGTGACTTCTTTCAAAAACATTAAAAAATTTACTGACCCCAACATTTTGAACATTAGTGTAGTTTTTCATTCATTGTCATCTAAATATTCTAAAAATTATTTCCTTTTTAAATTAAGCACACGGAAGAAGAGCAAGAAGGAAGGAGGCATGAAACAACAACATGTTCCTCCTCCTGTTAAACCAGAGTTGGTAGAAGATCCAAATGAGAAAAGGCATCCAGCAATGACGGTGGAATTTGCATTTAAGGTGAGGCCTACAACCAGTGGTCATCCATTTAAAGCAATAACAATATTTCCTTTCACTAACATTCTTGCTATATCACAGGCCCTCACAAGCTGCCTAAAGAAACTTGCAGAGGACGAATTAAAGTACTTCAAAAAACTGCTGTGGGAACGATATCCAGAGCGCTTCCGTGATCCGCTGGATGAACTTGATATTGTGGATCTGGTGGATAAAATGCTAGAGCTTTGCGATATTGAGATCTCTCTGAAGATCACTCTGGCGCTTTTTAATATCATGAACATTAAGAAGCTGGCTGAATATCTGCTAGGACTATGCAAAAGAAGTAAGTTATGTTATTCCGTCCTCACCAAAACTTTACAGCGCTTTTCAAACTGTTACCTTAAAAATCTCTCTTTGTGATTTTCCACAGACGAAGTGCGCTACGAGCTGAAATTGACTCTGAAGAGGAAGTATGAGATGGTGTATGAAGGTTTTAGTCAACAAGGACAACCGATACCCTTCGAGTCTGTCTATACAGACCTTTACATTACAGATGGCATTAATGCATCAATCAACAGTGAGCATGAGTTCAGATCGAAGATAGAAGAGCTCGAAGAGACTGGCAAAGTCAACAGGACGCCATTAACCGGAAATGACATATTTTCCCAGAAGAATGTGAGGTCAAGTCACGTAAGGTCGGTGTTAGCCAGGGGAGTCCCAGGATGTGGCAAATCATTTGCAGTGCAGCGCTTCATCCTCGACTGGGCGGATGGAAAAGTCCACACAGACGTTTTCTTTCTTATTCCTCTGCAGTTCAAGGAGCTGAATAAGATGCTGGAAGGAGAGTATACTCTCATGAGTCTAGTCAGCACCCTCTATCCAGAGATGAAAGAAATAGATACTCTCGATTTCGAGGGCTGCCTGATAATGTTCATATGCGACGGCCTAGATGACACTCAAATCCCCTTTAATTTCCGGAGAACGGTGTATTGGTGTGATGCGACCAGGCCTACGACTGTGCAAGTGTTGATGACCAACCTCATCAGAGGGAACCTGCTCTATAACGCCTACGTTTGGATCATTTCTAGGGCAGGAGCTCTGGATGTGATCCCACCAGAACACGTCCACCAGCTTCTGGAGGTTCGTGGCTTCACCGATGATCAGAAAGAGGCCTACTTCAGAAACACGATCCCAGACCGAGACCTTGCCGAGAAGGTGATTGCTCACATCAAGTCTTCCAAGACGCTGTTTATTATGTGCCACTTGCCGCTGTTCTGCTGGGTGGCATCTAAAGTGTTGCAGCAGCAGTTCCAATCTCTTCGACCATCGGCACAGCTGCCCAGAACTCTTACCAATCTGTACACCATTATGCTGCATGGTCACACTCAAATATCCATTGAGAAACTGAAGAACGACCCCACCGAAGACACCAAGGATCTTACTGCTGATCAGCTGCTCATTAAGCTCGCAAAGCTGTCGTACGGCATGCTTGAGAAGAATGAGTTTCAGATGGAGAAAGAGCACTGGGACGACGTTGGATTGCCAGATTCATACCCTGCCATGGCCTGCACCGGTCTCTGCACAGAGTTTTACAGAGAGAAGTACATGATTTACACGGAGAAGGTGAGCTGCTTTGCTCATCCGACCATTCAGGAATACCTTGCTGCTCTTCATGTGTTCTATTGTTACAAGAAACATGGGAAGAATGTCCTTGAGCAGAGCAAGCTGGGCAAAGTCTTGAAGGTTTCCTTGGCAGACTTACTCAGGAGTGCGGTTGACAAAGCATTAAGCTCCAACAATAACAACTATGATATCTTTCTCCGCTTTCTGCTGGGTTTGTCTGTGGAGGCCAACCAGGAGCTGCTCAAGAACATCCTGCAGATCTCTACCAGCAATAGCCAGAATGCACGAGAGGAGACAACTCGCTACATTAGTAAGAAAATCAGAGAAGGCCACTTCCCGGAAAAGACTGAAAACCTTTGGCGGTGCATTGATGAACTTAACCTACAATAACACTGGGATGAACTTCTGAGAGTGATGCTGTCGCATTATCTCATGCAATAAGAGTGAGGTGGTAGAAATATCATCTGTGAGGAATGTCTACCATTCAGGTCTTGTAGTGTCATCTGGATGCGCTTTTCCATCAGTAACAAATAAATTCTGTTTAAACACTATAATGTTCAGCAAAAAAGTTTTTTTGGGCAGCTGTGTCATTGCATTAGGATATTGGTATTGCGGCTTTTGTATTCAATACATTCATATCTAAATAAAATGTAGATTACTTGACACAGTTTATATTCCTAATGGGAACATTGCTGTGAAAGTATATACATTTGAAGTGATAGTATTAAAGGGAATTATCAAACCTAAAACACACGTTCATAAAATAAAGAGCTTTTCAAATTACAGTGTTGATGCTTAACCTTTTTTTTTCCTTTAATATGTTTATTTTTAAAACATTAATATTGACAAGTGAGATTTAATCTATACAATAATTTCAAAGAAATTAAAAATATGTATTTTTTAGAATATATTTTTAAAAATGTAAATCTTGAATCATTTTGAAATATTAGATGTTTTAACCTAGCTTCAAATCAAATCAGTAATGACAAATGAGACTAACTCTACAGTAAATAGAAAGTAAATTTGTATTTATCTGAATATTAGTAAATATAGCAAATAAATATACTTCATTTAAATTTTAAAATGATTCTAAATTTGCTTTCAAATGATAGCAATTGACATCCACATGTTAAAAATAATAAAAAAATGTTATAAATAATAAAATTGGTGCTGTCAAATGATTAATCATGATCGCATCCAAAATAAAAGTTTTTGTTTACATACTATGTGAGTACTGTATATATTTATTATGTATATATAAATACACATGCACGTATATATTTAAGGAAAATATGTTTATATATAAAATATATTTATATATAATATAAATTATATTAATATAAATACATGTAAATATTTTCAAAATATATACTGTGTGTGTGTATACACAGTACACACACATATACTATGTAAACAAAATCTTTTATTTTGGATGCGATTAATCACGATTAATTGTTTGAGAGCACTAAATAAAATGTTAAAAAATTATGCTAAAACATGATGTTTTAGTAGTCTTCAGTCACACCACTCTGTGTCAAATGCTGACACTGTTGCTGATGTTATCAGGGCACATGTATGTGTAAGGCACTTGCAGACCTTTGTTTCTGTCTTTGATGGACTCACTAAAAAAGGACAGTTCTGCTTGATGATCTCTGATCATTTTTTGGGGAGCCATCTGGCAAAAGTAGTCCTCCGGGTATTGCCCGAGTGGAACCTGCATAAAAGATTAGAGAGGATTTGTAGGGATTTGCAAGTATATGCAAAAAAAAATGGGATAATCCAATCAGTTTAGTAAACACTCACAAAATCTGATGAGGGATTGCTCAGGAATCAAAAGACTGATACTAGATATGCAGAGGTGTTCATGTCAGGGAGAGTGTCCAGCAGGGTGTTTTGGTCTGAACTTCCCTTAGATGTAGGAGGAGGTCTTTTTTAAAGAGCCAGGGGTGTTGGGAAACCAACTACCATAGTCAAACTAAGTGCACAAAGGTGTGGAGAAAAATCGACTATATGAAACATATGATCCTAATTACATTTTTTAAAGTAGATTAATTGTAAGTTCAGTTTTTAATTTACCTGTCCTGCTCTGAGGGCTGTATGTTGAGCTGAAACTGTAAAGATCACCATTGTCACAAATTTAATGACCTCCTCCACTGTGTTAAAACACTGAGGTATTCCTAAATGAGAAGAAAAGGAACACTGATGATGAAAAAAAAATATGACATCACAGCTATGATAACCAAAGCCATATCGTCTGACTCACCTGTGCTGCTCTGCTCAAGAAACCCATGGATGAAGATCTCCTTGATCCAGTCCTGGAGTTCAGTGTCCCGCTGCACATCACCATCACTCTGGTAATAAAACTCCACCATGCTCCTTACAAAACTACAAACCGATACAAAAGCAACAAAGTCAACTGATTTGCACTGCACACATTGAAGCAAGCTTTCAAGATGCCATGAAAGAAACATAACTGGAGTGATTTAATGCAAATCTGAGTCATTTGTTTATTTAATTTAATTAATTTATTTTTTATTTTTTATTTTATTTCTGGTGCACAAATAGATAATTAAATTTTAAAAATCATTTTTAAATTTTTTAAAAATAATTTTACTCATTTATGAAGCTCCAAACCCGAAGTCCATCGTCTCTGTAAAAGAAATTGGGAACAGATTCCAGTCCGCGGTCACTGATGTCTTCAGGCAGGCAAAGAGAGCTGTAGGTCAGGTCTGAGAATGCCTTCTTCATGAGAATGGTCATCCCTTCATCTCCAATATTAGTATTCTGAAGTGAAAGTTATTTACAAGTAATCATCTAAATTAAAAAAATAAAAATAAATGAAAATAAAAACAATCCTGAATCAATACCTGAGTGACAACACCTTCAGGACCAAGAAGTCTGTCTCGAATAAGGGAGTTTATCTGCAGGGTGTAACGTGTGTGTGGCACCAGCAGCTTTGAGAGAAACACAAATACACCAGAAACGAATGACTTTGTGATCTGTGAAGGTTTTGCTTGTCCAGGTTACTGGGCTGTACGGTACTTATTTAGTTTAACTGGCCCAAGTGTGTTTTCTCAGAGGTATTAGAAAGATGTCTAGCAGTAACAAACTGTATATTGACACAGATACAAACTGTATCTTGAGTACCTTATGTATAGGGTGAGCTGCCGGGAGGTTTCTCATTAAAGAAACTGTAAAGGTCTAAGCCAGATGGGTGAGCAGATAGAAAGATGCTTGATGCTCAAGACAGTCTGCATTCCTCACATAGAGTTTGGCAAGCTGCCAGTCATACTCGGAGTCGCTAGGCAGGAAAACTGGATTGTCCTCCGATGCCTGTTGCTGCAACTGTCACAGCAATGAAAAACAGGATGAGAATCACAGATAATCATTTACTGTAAATTTGTATATTTATGTTACATTTTATTTATTGATGTATTTATTTGTTTGTTTGTTTGTTTATTTATTAGTAATTTTTATGGTTTTATTTTGACAAAAGTGGTTAATGTGCGTATTTTTTTTTTTTTTTTTGTAATTTTGTAAAAAATAATTGTAATAAGCTTTTGGTAATGTTTTGGGAAATATTAAAAAGTAAATAAATAATAAATAATAAAAATACATAACAAAATAATAATAATAAATAAAATAAAAAGTTATATAGAGACAGAATTAAATACATTTACCCCATTTCTTAAGTTTATATTTTTAAAAGGTGTTTTTTAGGCATAAAACTCAATAAATTTGCTAGAATTATGTTTAAAAACAAGAAATAGTCAGTGGGTTAGGAATAATATTTCATGCTTTAAAATACCTTATTCGGATATACAAGGCTTAATATATTATGCAAATTTGCTTCTCAAAAAGAGGGCACTACCAGCAACAAATGCCAAAATTAATGTACATATTTTAAGATTTGTCTTAAGTTAATGAAACCCATCAAAAGTACCTGAATAGCAATAGGCAGAAGTTTGCCGACTTGGTTTTTGTAAAGCAGGCAAAGTGGAGCTGAAACATACTGCTGCTTCTCATTGATGACCTGAGTTGATAAATCTGCCAGTCTTTTATAGTCACATAAGAATATGTTTCCTTGCTGTTGAGTTAAAAAAAAATCAAACAGTTAATTTTTTAAAGCAAAAGTTAAGCAAAAGAGCAAATTTGATATTGTTTTACCTTCATCTCCAGAGTAAGAGAAGATCCACTCTCTAGAAAAGGCTGCACCATACCATCAGTAACAGCAAAGTTCAGAGGAAGCTCAGGGCATCGACGGAGCATCATTGGATTAGGGCCATTTAGGAGCTGATACCCAAAAAATCCATCATCCATCACACATATTCTATTACGAAAAGACTGCAACAACCGCCAGATTATTTCACAATTTTACTTCACTCAACATCAAACAGTTGAACGCTGAGTCCATGTCTTTAGTGAAAGAGAAGCGAACCACTGAGGGATAAGACAGGGGCTCCTGAAAACATGCATGCTGTGGAAGACCTGTTTTAAACTCAGTCCACCTTGAGGAAGAAGAAGATACACAAAGATATACACTAAAGCAATGAAGAGGCCACAAAATGATTGTGAAGACACATCTTACTGGTAAACTTGTTTGTTAAGTTTCAGCTCATTTTTTCTGTGCTCTTTCAGTTGTGGATATTTTTCTTCATAGATTTTTGTAGCTGCCAGACAATATAAAGGTAAGAGAGTGACTGAAGTGTAGTTAAACAGAAAATACTAACCAGAGTATAAGTACACTACAGTTCAAAAGTTTGGGGTAGATACGATTTTTTAATTATTTTGAAAGAAGTCTCTTATGCTCACCAAAGCTATATTTATTTGATCAAAAATTATATTGCGTAATATTTTTGCAACTTTTCTATTTTAATATTTTAAAATGTAATTTATTCCTATGATAACAGCTGAATTTACTGCAGTCTTCAGTGTCACATGAAATCAGAAATCATTCTAATATGCTGATTTGCTGCTTAAGTAACATTTCTTATTATCAAAAACAGTTGTGTTGCTTAATATTTTTATGATAAACTTGATATTTTTTTAAAGTAATGCAATAACAGATACATATACAAACCTTTGGCCTCTCGCAGCTCAATCACTTCCCCCTCTGCCATCCAGAGATAGCATGGGAAATGGATAATATCTTTCTCAGGGGTTCTTACATTTACCAGAGAGCAGAACCATTCATTCTCTGGCAAGAACATGAAATTATCTTTCTCGAGTCTGATGAGCAGCAGGTTGGCAAGAGTGAACTTGGTAATCACTTTGTACTTTACTGTCTAGTTTAAAAAAAATAATAATAAAAATAAATAAATAAAACAAATATACTACAGTTAGAGAAACTCACGGCTCATTTCAGTCTTGAATTTTTGAAAATGTAAAAAAAATCTTACCATTTAAAATATCTTACCATCCCAGTCTTAAAATCTCTTCCATAGCTGTCAAGCTTGGTCTCTCACTCACTCCTTGTGTGCCAATCAAAGTAATGAATATATTGTCAAATGTGCCTGCATGGATCATGGAGCCTGTGGTCACCTCTACGTTATATATGGCCTCCGTGGCTCTGAAAATTAATACAGAGATTTTGTCTTGTTTTCTAGTAGAGATATGTAAATATCCATAGTGTTTATATATTTTACATTTTGTAAAAGTATAATTCATTAAAAAAAAAATAATAATAAAAATGCCCTAACCCTGCTGAAAGGTAAAGAACCCATTATAATCGATTAAACTGTCCACCGGATGCGCCGCGCTGCATCAACAATAACGACCCACCCGGTACACTGTTAATGTCATTGTAAGCAATACACTCGTTAAATGTAGTTCGGAGTAAAATTACAGTATATACAAATATATTTTAGCATGTACTTTTAAAGAAAACATACCTGAGGCAGATGTTGAATCACAGCCTGAGAGCTGAAGTCAAATGAGGAAAACCTAAACCCCAGTAGCAGAACCCTACCGAACTGGATTCTGGCTTTCCAGTAATGAAAAGCTCAGGCCACTATTACGAAAAACGAGATGCAGATAATACTGCATCTCGTTTAGCCCATCATAACATGACACTCCTGCAGTGAGCATTTCCTCCCATCAGTGACTTGTGGCCCATTTAAAACGCATTTGTTTTTAGTTGTGCTTACCAACAAGGTTTTCAATAATTTGACAAATTCTTTACTGTGAAGACAACTTGGTTTCTTGTGAACACTATTTCTTGGAATTCAATCTTCATTTTTGGCATTGTTTGCACAGCATGTTATTTAGTACAAAAGGATAAACCAACTCATAATCTGCCATTAAACAATAGCTACTTAACATATCAGGAAATTGTAAAAGTTGAGACCTTATTTTAAGATCATAATACCTTATTTTACTTCTTTCAAAGAGAGTTGATCGACAAATATAACATTTCTTGCAAAACAAGAACCAGAAATACTACTTGAACGAACTCAGCTGAAAATAACATTGCAGGATCAGATCACTGTCTGATGAAAATATCTGTATGAATTAAGCTTGACCATCATTATTTACATTTCAGACCAAGTTTATTTGTTGGCATGCAAGATATTAGTCATATATGCAGTTACACACAGTTCTAGTAATTACTGTTTCTTCTTCACTACATGTGCACAGTCATATTTGCCCCTGACCACAGTGATTTTGACCCCTGGTAAGTCCTGTGTTCTCCCTCCTTGTATCAGCACCACATTGTGCTCCTGGAGGTTGTGTCCTTCTCCAGGAATGTATGCGACAGCTTCTTGACCATTGGACAGACGTACTCGTGCACACTTGCGGTTGGCTGAGTTGGGCTTCTTGGGTTTCCTGATCATGGTCTTCAGCACTACAGCTTTGAGCTGTGGATGCCCATAAGTGGCACTGATTTTGGGACGAGGTGGAGTAGGTCTGCCCTTACGGTGCATCTGATTGAGAGTGGCCATGGTCCTGGAGAACACAGGTCCAGACCAGAAAGATACAGCGTGCGATGCTGCCAAAATGATACAACAGAATATAGCATCATTCATTTCAGCATTATTTATTTTAAAAGGACATTAATTAAAATGATGTGGCTAAGACTTACCCTGCAAAACAGAAGAGAGCATTGGTTTCAGACTTCCAAGAAAAGACATTTTTTAATTCACCTGTAGGAACAATTGCAAAATCAAATCATCAGATGTGTATAGAGTCACTATGGAATAGAGTGCTAGTGTAAAATTATTCCTTTTGTGTTTAATTTACCTGTATGTACGTTATGTTAAAACAAAGTTTCCGAAGTTTCTTAAGTGCTGCCTTTTAGTTTTCGGTCAAAGGAAAAAAAAGGGACGACTTCCCTCACTGTTATGTTACCCACATGCACGCCGCCATATTGAAAATGCATTGACCCTGGAGGAATCTTCCTCGATCCTGGACCAGCGACGAGCTGAAGACTGAACCGCCTAATACCGCCATCTAGTGGATGGATGTGGTAAATTGAGGTAAATAATTAATTTTTTTTACAAATAATAAAAGTGGTGATTTTTAAGTAGCCTATTTCTTCTGCAATTCAAACAAAAACGATTTGAATACATCTCTTAAAATCTGAATTAAGAGTTGTTTTGATATTTTTGTGGGGTTTGAAGTAAAAAAATAATAATTCTGTGGTGTACCTTTCCAGAAGTTGTATAACAAGCATAGTATTATCATTGATTGGTTTCAAGTTGTTCCAAACTTGTATGAGTTTCTTTCTTCTGTTGAACACAGAAGAAGATATTTTGAAGAATATGGGAAAACAAACAGTTGATGGTACCCATTTACTTCCATTAAATTTCAGTGGATTTCAGTAGCGACCATCAACTGTTTAGTTACACACATTATTCAAAATATCTCCTTCTGTGTTCAACAGAAGAAAGAAACTCATACAAGTTTGAAACTAATTATATAATTTATGACTTTGTTTAATTTTTCATTTTTGGGTGAATTATGCCTTTATTGATATAAAAGGCCACTTAAGTGAGTATACTTTCATGGCCGTGTTTCCTGACGCAAAGTATACTACACAATGTGTCATACACATACCTAAACATTCAGTTCACACTTAAATATATACTTTTAAAGTAGGCTACATTATTTTGATAATAAGTACTCTTTTTTTTCACTAGCATTCTATACAGTTTCTATTAATGACCACTGAATGTCAGCATTGAGCAGGCTTTACAGTATATACTGACAAATCAAAAGTAAAGACACTGAATAAAGTTTCATGTTGGTGCAATGCAGGAGAACTGAGGACATCATCTCAAGTCCCAGGATGGAGATAGCTTGTCAAAATAATACTTATTTCAAAGGTTTGTTTTGCTGTATCTCTGCCAATATAATTTATTTGTTGGGAAAATTGTTCTTTTGATGTTGCACCGTGGCATTATAATAATAATAATAATAATAAGAAGAAGAATTCCTTATATTTATATAGCGCCCACCACACACCAGCTTATTGGTGGAGAGGAGAAGGAGTAATGAAGCCAATCAGAATATGGGGATGATTAGGAGGCCATGATGATGGACAGAGGCCAATGGGCAAATTTGGCCAGGATGCCGGGGTTAGACCCCTACACATTAGAGCTTAAGAATAGCAATGTTTTGTACGTCTTTGTATAGTACAGACAATGTAGGTGGTTGTTTTCTTCGTACTTTCCAGAAAACAAGATGAGAGCATCTTAATTTTTGCATTTCCATTATGATTTAAGTGGGCAGGGGCTGTTTGTGTGGACATATCTGGAGGACGATGAAGAGCGAGAGTGCAAAGAAGGGAGAGAAGAGTTAAAGAGGTAAGGGTGAGTCATAAGGAGAGAGGGTCCTAATGAATGGGACGGTATCAATGAGAAAGCACAGATGTGTGAAAGAGGGAGGATGAAAAGAAATTCAGCTGACTGATTGGAGGAGTGGGAGGAAAGCAGGATGAATAAGCACCTAAAAGTCCTTGTGCACCTTCCAAGCGCTCCCCGTTTCCTCTTTTCCTCCTGTTTTCAGTCCGGTCTATTTTTATTCCTCTTCATTGCTGAAAGTGCATCATTTTCACAAGGACAGGAAGAGAAGACACGAGAGAGTTTTATTCAGATGAAACTCGTGGGGTATTTCTGGATGTGGGGCGGTAAGTTGGCCCATGGTCCTGTGTGGGAGGGTCAGCGCAGCACCGGACGTCGGACTCGATGGAAAGATGCATAACTGGATAACTGACAAGCAAACAATGATTTAGGGCCACCGGAGGTGGAGATTGCAAAAGGAAGATCTCGCTTCCCCAGCAACAAGAGGAAAAAATGGAAAGGCAGGAAAGGCCATATAGGGTATTATCGTGAGCTTCCAGGTATAATGGGAAAGTGTGGGCTGACTATTCACTGTACAGCATGCGTTTGTGGACATATATGTGTGTGTGTGTGTGTGTAGGAGGCTGATTGTCTCCACTGTGCCTCTGAGTCAAGAGCATACGTCAGGAAAAACAGATAGCACCTCATCATATGCGTCAGTCGGTCCTAGGAAACCATGGAGACACACTAAAAAGGCAGTGAATGAAAGGGAGAGAGAGAAGGGAACAATGGAGGTGGCAGCAACAATGAACACACACCGATGAACCTCGCTTTGATGCATTTAATTGACTCTCATATACATATTTGGAAAACAAGAGCGCATCAAATTCAAGGATATTCTTTGTGGAAACAAGAACATATGGTACATCGAACGCACTCTTAAAAAGAAAGGCTTTCACAGCGATGGCATAGAAGAACCATTTTGGGTCCCTCAAAGAATTTTCAGTCAATGTGAAGAACATTTGAATATCCACTATAAAGAACCTTTCATGCAATTTAAATTTCTTTATGGAACCATCAAAGCCAGTCACCTTTAATTTTAAGACTCTTCAAACAAAGGACAAAACATAAAAGAACATTGTTTATTATGAAGTATTTTCTATGGTTTTCATGCACTGACACAATGAAGAGGAAATAGAAAGAAAGTATTGTAGGTAGGAATCAATCCTCTACTTGACCGTAGAACTCTACGATGGTTTAAAGATACACTTGTGATTCATAAACGTATTCTTTCAGTAAAACACAGTCTTCACTATAAGTGAATACAAAGTGGCAATTGCCTTTATGTTACTTTAAGTACTTTTCCCCAAAGTGACAGTCCAATATGAATATAGGATGCATGTTCATGTGACTTCATGATATTGAAATATAAACATAAATAAATCCTTTTCAATACACTTTGATTTAAATCTACCACATTGTCCCAGAAAAATAGCTTCGTAAAAGATGACAATATGCCATACTTTGTTGATTAAGTCACAGACTTATGTTAAAACGTGATCACTGGTTCCATCTGTAGGAATGGAGAGAGAAAAAGCACAGTTTAGACACAAAAACTTTGAGATACTGACATGCTGAAATCACAAACTATGTCACAGTGTCTCACCTTGGTACAAGATCTGTGGTCCGCTTTGATGAGGGAGTTGATACAACTCATCTTGTTGCCTCTCGGCAGGAGTCATCGGGGCGGCTGCCCCAAACACAGGTTCCAAGGTGACCAGCTCCTCTAGGAGGGACTGGGCACAAGGCAGAGCAGGAGTGAGGGCAGGAAGTGCGGTGGACCCTGGGGTGGACATCGTCTCCACGTCCTCGCCAGGTCTCTCGGCTTCCTGCGGCCCACCTCTGGTCATGCGATTACGGTGCGTCGACTGGACGCTACAGAGGTGGCGTACACCGTTCAGAGTCGCTGCCTCCTCCTGCGCGTGGACAGGGGAGCTGCGGCTCGGGGAGCACTGAGTGTAGGACGGCTCTGATGAGTAAGGTGAGGGAGGTACGGGGGAGGTGGATGGCAGATTTGGAAGAGGGATGCCATCTACTGTTTTATCCTCAAACATAAAGACATCAATGTGAGCCAGCGAGGAGTTTGGGCCTTCAAACGATGCGTGATGAGGGGGAGCTGATGTGTTTTGTGGGTGGCTGTGACAGAAACCTTCAGCTAAAGTGCTAATATATTGAGCCAGGAGCGAGATCTCCATTTGCTCTCTTTCCGAATCATCTTCCCGAGGGAAGAAGCTCAAACAGGGCTTTTTGGTGGGAGAGGCCTCTGGGGTTAAAAGGCCTTCGGGGGGATTGTGGAATGGGAAATGGGGGACGTCTACATAGAGAGGTCCTCTGATCTCTGGCAGCGCCATGAGAATGCATTCGTCACTGCCTGGGCTGTCTGGAGTAGGTGGTAGCGTTTCATATAGGCGTTTGCGGCAGTGTTGAGTGGGGCCGATGCTTGCGGGAAGGGACGCTGAGGTTATAGTCTGCCTCATTTTACTATGGTCTGATTTAAAGCTCTCATCACCAAACATGAAACTCCCTCCTCCAAGTCTTGGGGTGTAAGGAGGTGTGCAGATGAACTCCTCTGAGCTTTGGCGCTTAGGAGGAGGTTTGAACGGAGGAAGGGGCGGAGGGGCCACATGGGATTGGGGAACTGCAGAAAGACTTGGGATGTTGCTCAGATGTTCAGGGGAAACGGTCATGGCTGATCTCCACATCTGGTGACCGCCATGCAGTTGCGGATGGCTCTCTTCATCCTGAGAAAAGCCCTGAAGGGGGTCGAGTGCCATGCTGGTTGGAGCAGAGGTGCTGGGGAGCTCCTCTGAGGAGCTCCGGCCAGAGGTGGTGAAGCTGAAGTCGAAGGATTGGGAGGACAGGCCACTGCTGCTGGGTGTGAAGACCTGGTCTGGGCTGGACAGGGGGTCAGAGCTCTGGCGTGCCTCCTGGTACAGGAGAGCCAGCTGGTTCTGCTCTGAATACAACTGCTGACGCACCGACCAGGCTTCAGACTCACTGAGGGAAGAGCAGAGAAAATGACAGGTTGTTAATTATTTTATAAATGTTTAATTTTATTTTTAAATTAATACTGTTATTATAAATAATAGTTTTTATATATTTAATATAATAAAAATGTAATATATAATGAAACATCTTAAAAACATATGAAATTTCAATAATAATAATAATAATAATAATAATATATTTTATTAATCATAAATTATTATTATTAATAATAATAATAATAATAATAATGATATTTGATATTACCATTAAAAGTTTATGAAAAACATTAAAATTATATGTCTCTATTGTTAATATAATAATAATAATAATAACAATAATAACAATAATACATATATTTTATTAATAACTTATTATTATTATTATTATTAATACTTAATATTACCATTATTAAAAGTTTATGAAAATATTACAAATAATGTCACTACTATTAATATAATAATAATAACTATTATTATTGATCATAATAATTTATATGAATAATAATAGTAAATAATAATAAATAATATATAATAAAAAATAATAATACTTAACATTACCATTATTAAAGGTTCATGAAAAACATTAACAATTATGTCACTAATAATAATAATTATTTTTATTATTAATTATTACTATTATAAATTCTATTATAAATTCTATTATAAATCATTTTGATTAATTTTATTATAAATTCTATTATGAATTTTATGAATTAAATAATAATAATAATAATATATAAAATTCAGTTAATAATTTTTTTTAAATCAAATGAATCAAATTATTATTATTTAATAATTATAATTTTACTAAAATTTAATGCTAATAATTTTGTTTCATAGTATATTAAACTTAAAAGCTGGTACCCTTTATACCTTATGACGTAGTTGTGGCTGTTGATGGGATATTCTCCAGTCTCCAGCTGAAGAACAATGTAAAGCCAGACCCATGAATGATCTGCTGCCTCTACCTGGACCACCATCTCCACCTGCCTCTCCCCACCTTCATGTACTGGAAAAGGACGCAATGATCAATTAACAAACCACATTTACTAGACCAGTTTTTCATATATTGTATACAATGTTAAAATAAATAAAGTTAAGTACTCACACAGGGCGCAGTGTTGTGCAGAGGCATGAGAGAGATCATGAGGATGAATCAGACTGTACCATGAACGAGAACGCAGAGTCTCTATGTCATAGCCAAGGTACACGCTTACACTGTCAGAAAGAGAGAAATACAACAGAATTATTCCCTCACTCTCAAATACATAATCATATACAGACAGGGACATTCACAGGACTCATACTGTACCTGTCCTGAGCAGCATGGATTCTCATGTCCTGGCTGTGCTGAGTCTGGAAACAGGACAGGAGGAAGGACTGCTCCGCAGGAGGGGTGGGGAGAGGATTCCTAGCTGACGAAACCTGAGGGACACTGGACTCCAGTGGGGAGCAAAAACACACCCACACTGGATTGGAGGTCCAGTAGGAGGATGTGTGGTATGGAGGTGGCAGACAGCGTGCCCGAACCAATGTCAGTTTGTTCCCTGATCCCTGCCTCCTTACAAATTTCGAAGTGCTGAAACGGCAGCGAAAGAGACGGTCTGGGGAAAAAAAGAGTGACAAATTAAGTAATTGTTTTTAATAAATCTCAAATTCCTTATGTTAAAAGAAGGTAGTGTAAATTACCTGTGTCAGGTGTTGTGATTGGCACAAGGTTGCCTCTCATGATGAAGTGGTCAGCTGGGTCTATAATATCATACACGCTGTCACTCTGAGCCACCAGATCCACCTGAATGAAGCCCAAATAATTATTTTTAGCATGCACCAATTGCTAACAAAATACTAAAAAGTTAAATATTTATTTTAAAATTTGTTTCTTACCATGGAATGGCCAAGGTGCTCTGCGACATTGTCCGATAGATACAGGAGTTTTCCTTCACTCGTCAGCACCAGGAGAAACCCTGGTAGTGTGTGCAGCAGATCTGAGAGTTCTGGTAAAGACAGGACGCTCCCGCTCACGTCATGACCTGCTGCCACTGATAAAGACAAGACATCTCAAAATAAAGATCTGTACTATAATATGTACATAGTAAAAATTCTTCATCTCAAGCTATGAGAAAGTAATCTAAAGCAACATCCACATAAATTGGTCAACATCAGCACCATAGACAGAGACCAGCAACTTTCAGAACTCTGGACAGAGACAGAGATTCCTCAGATATGACATATCTGCTCTATGCTTGTAAAAAATAAAGGTTTTAATTGATTGATTCTGCTTTTTATGTTCTTATGTTCTTCAGAAAACCATGTACGTATTGAGAACCTTTCAAGAAACTAAAAGCAAATACACTGATCTGAAGAACTAATGCAACATCCATAACTTCATATTCGAATGGCAACTCATAAACTCCATTCAAAATCACTCTCAGAATAATCTCTCAAAAGTCCTTGTTAAGTTAGCCGTACCTTGAGAGAAAAAGACGGACTTTCTTGTGTAAATGCAGGCTAGGGACATGATGTGAAGATAGGAAAGACGAGCTTTGTCGGCATCGGAGATGGGCAGAAGATCTTTCAAGTTGCGAATTTCTGCGTTGATTTGATCCCTCCGAGCCTTTGATGCTCCTTTAGTGGACCGGTACATTTTGTCCAAAGAATCGTTGGAACAGACGACTAATCTGAGTAAAAACTGCCTGCAGTTAGAGCTACTCAGCCATCATTTGGGGCAGACGCCACTTCTTGTATGTTTCGGATAATATCTCTCTTTTTTTAAATGAATAAAAAAACTACTTAGTAACCAAGAAAAGCATTTTTTCTTTGCCCATATATCCTCTATCGTCGCTTAAGTTGTACCCTTTGTATGCTATGGATCTCGCTCGCTTTCGCGTCAAGCTTCTGATGGCAACATTGCGTCCTGATCCTTTATATAGAGCTCGCCTGAAGAAATGTTGGGTGGGGGCGTGCACAAATGGATTTGAATCTGATCTCCAAGCATCTCTGCATTTTGCTGCTGTGATAGTGACGTAGGATAAATATGGGATCCCTTTCAACGCGCAAAGCCAGATTTGGACAAAACTAGACGGAGGCAGTGGTCCAAACTCTCCACCCTGTTGCGCGCTGGGAGCAGGTGCATCTGGCCGCGAGCTGCTGTAACAGAATTTTGCTGTTAATGCTGTTATTTGGGGAGGGGATTATGAGTACAAATTTATATCTCATGTCAATGAATTTCAGTGATATGCTAACTGAAAACTGTAGATGCTCATGTGGTTATTGCTTCTTCATCAAAGCAATTAGAAGGAGGCTGATAACTCACAATCAACAATTACATCGTGCCACCCATGCAATGAAAATAGAAAACAAACAATAACCACGATTAAGAAAATAAGTGTTTTATCCCACGACTGCCCCCACACACAACATGATCGCTGAAATATCATTTTACAGCAAACTACAGTTAAACCAAGCGACGGATCACGAATATAAACTGTGGTGGGTCATTGTATCAGACAGGTTTATAGTTTGATAAGGTGATTTGAAAACTATTTCTTGTATGATTATATGAGAAAAATAATTTGTTAATACACTGTACCGTTTTAAATATTATGTGTTGTAATATAATTTTAAGTTTAAACAAGCTATATTGTTATATATTGTTATTTATATATTGTTATTTATATGTAAAAATACGTTTAATTTTTAAGGTCACGCTCGATTTTAGTTCTGATGTTTTAAAAAATACCAAATATTTAAATATCATTTGTTTACTATAGAAAATTATGGTAACAGGGTTGACATTGTAAGATTGCCCCCTACTGACAACATATCAGTAATCATAACATTTATATATATATATATATTTTTTTGTTTTTTCTGTTAAATTGATTACATTTGTAATTTGTGCTATATTAGCCTGCTATAATTTTGTATTATTTCATATTTATACTTTTAATAAACAGGGGCCACAAACTGTAAGTCATGCATGGTTAAGCATTTCAAGTGGAGTTGATATTATTAATTGTATTAGCTTATTAACTAATCAAAAATATTGAGAAAATGAGAAAATCATTCTTGAAAAAATCATTTCACATTTGAAAATTCAATATAACTCATATTCAGTGTTTTTATTTCCTTTTTTTCTTAGTAAACTTACATGTGAATAGCGAAACAAAACAGAAATAGTTTTCGCTAGAGAGAGAGAGAGAGAGAGAGAGAGGAAGGGGAAGATAAGGATAAATCAGTGAATGAACAGTTTGAAGGACACTTGTCTGGTTTTATAGTTTCTCCTTCTTTATGTTCATGTTTATTTTAAAACCAGAAGAATCAAGGTCCTCACTTTTTCACTTTAAAGAACAGCTATAATCTGTTGCTTGGCAACACTTCTTTTAAAATACCTGAGCAGGACAAGACTGAGGATGGTAATGGTCATCTGAAGCTCAAACTCAACAAAATTTGTTTATCTAAAGTAATATTGTATTAAAAGTCACGTGACATGCCATGATTCATAACACTTGTAAACAATATATTGTGATAAAGTGGAATCTTATCTGCTGAGCCCTTTATGGTCAAATTGTTCTATTTTCATCCCTATGTGCTTTGATCATTGATCTGTGACATCATGACCTATACCTCACTGATTCATAACATGAATGCATTTTACTATAAGAGCTTATTTAGACTTTGGTTCCATACACTTGTAAAAATAAAGGTATCCAAGGATTTCATTTAGAACATCCATGAAAAGCTTTCAATCACATTAAAGGTTGCAAAAAAGGTTCTTTAGATTTTTAAAATGTTCTACACACTACAAAGAGAAAATTATATATATATATATATATATATATAATTCACTCAAGAATAAAATTTGCGAAAATTTACTTACACTCAGGTCATCTAAGATGTAGAGTTTGTTTCTTTATCAGAACAAATTTGGAGAAATTTAGCATTAAATCACTTGCTCACCAATGGATCCTCAGCAGTGAATGGGTGCCATCAGAATGAGAGTCCAAACAGCTGATAAAAACATCACAATAATCCACAAGTAATCTACATGACTCCAGTCCATTAATTAATATCTTGTGAAGTGAAAAACTGTGTTTCTTCAATTGTAAACTGCTTAATCTGTGAATATTTCTCTCCTGATTCAGACGAGACATTACTTTTTCACTACAGAAAGCAATATTGTGGATAGAGGACGCAAAGGTTTGAAGTTAAAAACTTAATGATGAATTTCTTATGTGTTTCTTGTGGATTATTGAGATGTTTTTTTCAGCTGTTCTTTTATCAGAACCTTCATTCTGACGGCACCCATTCACTGCATAGGATCCACTGGTGAGCAAGTGATGTAATGCTAAATTTCTTCAAATCTGTTCAGATAAAGAAACAAACTTATCTTCATCTTGGATGCCCTGAGGGTGAGTACATTTTCAGCAAATCAAAATTTTTGGATGAACTATTCTTTTATGAACTGCTCACTGAAAAATTATTCGGGGAACCAAAATGGTTTTTTATGGCTTCTTTATTTGTAGAGAAGTGCATGCATACATTTTGTGTGTTTACAAAAGTTTTAAACACCGAACAGCAGTCGTAGGTGAGCTAAGCACTCGCCTACACATCTCCCTCCTTCCTCTCTTATGGGTTATGAAGCTGTTCAAACTGCAACCTTGTAACTGTGCTTGCTTTTTTATTTCTCCTTAGTCGCTCAGGCTATTTTTAACACCCAGCAACAGCGCTCATTTATTTCAAACTGCTTTCAGTTTTCTATAAGATTCTAAATATACTGCTCAAGGACAGACAGATCCATATGTGTTTGATGTACTTCTGTAACTTTTAAAAAACATTCATTGAGAATACTATGGGGCATAAGATGCCTGTTCGTATTTTGGTTCTGGCATCCATCCATCCATCAGCTCCAGAGGGGATGTGTCAGTTTTTTTGTCCCGAGGTTAAATAAGCCTGAGTCACACTTCCTGTTTGTAATATTTCACATCCTATGTGGTATCTAACTGCCATTATCTGCATCAATACTGTCTTTTTCCTCTTTTTTATGTCCAGCCTCTGCAATTATGGCTATTACTGATCAAATAACAAAATCTTTTAGCCTTTGAACTGTAATGGATGTAAATAGGAGGCTGGATGATGGGACTGTTGGACAGCCACAGCATTTGATGTCGTTCAGAACATATGCTATCAATATTGATGAAAAGTTTTGCTGGATGATGTGGACCTGGCCCTTGGGAGACAGATCTCTGCAGAGAGGGAACTGTCACCCTAACCCTTGAGCCTCCACTGGACTTTTTTGTTTATTACGTGGGTGGCACGGCCATCTGCTGAAATCAGAAAGATGGAGGATGGGATTTCTTGGAGAAGATGTGTAATGCTCGTAATCTGTTCACATGGATGTCTTTTAATATGCATTGAACTTTGGTCATTTTCGAAGAATCAAAAGAACACTTGGGTAATTATCTCACATTGAATCCCGAACATGATGAAATAGCAGCTTTCCATGAAAAATCTCAAGGTCTTGGCTTCTGTTGTGTATGGCACATAAAATCCATCCTAATTTGGACTCCATATTAATATGGTTAACTTTGTGGCCACAGAATGTGATCAAAACTGAATTTTGGTAAAGAAATGCACAATGTGTTTCACTTATAGTATCCCTGTCTTCGTGTCTTTTTATATTCTTTTTTTTTTATTTGGGGGTTTATACTAGAAGCTGATACTTGACCATCTCTGTATCTCTGCACCCATGGCAACGGAGCTGCAGTATCTTAGTAACAAAATTTGCACATTGCAAGAGATGCGAAATGATGGTTGTTCTCAAGCACACCACCAATTTGAACCCAACAGAAAAAGTCGCAACATTTAACCTCCATCCCAGCGAAGCTGGATGATTGGAAATTAAGTGACATTTATTAACATCATAAATTCAAAAGTAAAGGGAAATCTTCCTATATGTTTAAAAAGTCACATTGTGTTTTTTTAATAACAGATTTTGGCAATGTAACAAGCTTCTTTGTGCACTGTAAAAAAAAAAAAAAAAAAAGTTGACCTAACTCAAAAAAATAAGGCAACCTATCACAATAAACTTATCAAGTTAACTCAACTAGCAATCAACAACTTAAAAACTTTAGTTCATCTAATGAATAAAAGTCAGTCTACTGAGTGTTAAAAGATCTGTCAGAGCAACAAAAGTTTTAGCATTTAACAATGCTGATCTTTTTTAACAATCCTCTCTTTTAGATTTATGTTTATTTTCAAAGCCTTCTATAGTATTTGCCTCTTAAATCTAAAGGAAAACATTTATGCTGATAGACAAATGTATTAAACAAGTTGCAATGAGATGCACATATACAGTACCTCAGCACACGGTTCTCAAATATGGTAAGGATCATCAAATTTTACATCAGTAAAAATATGAACTCTGATCCACATGACAGCTGACAGTGACAGCAGCAGCAGCATAAATTAAGCCAGTAAAATTTAAAACAATGATAATATTTTAATAATAACATAAAATGTTTTCAAGTTGCAATGCATGCTGGGAACTTGTGCAATATTGTTTGTTCAGATGACTCAGTTTGAAAAGTTGGGAGAACATTTGGATATGTTGTGAACAAATACTTGAGTATCTAAGTAAGGTAAACAAAACAACTTTTGCTAGCGACATGTTTAGAGTATTTTTGTTCAGTTCACACAAAAAATTAAAAACTGACTTCTACTAAAAATTCTTTGTTCAGGCTACTTTTTTACATTGGTTAGTAGAACTAACTAACCAGTTGTAAGTCGCTTTGGATAAAAGTGTCTGCAAAATGACTAAATGTAAATGTAAATGTAGAACTTTTCAAAAGTTTTTACAGTGTGACGAAAACTCACTTTGTCATTGCTTTCACACCTTTAGAGCACATAAAATTACTTGGAAGGTCACGTTGCTGATTCTTTCTGGTTTGAAGAAACATTTTTCACCTTGTCATCTTGTAAAGGGATGGAAATGAGTTCAAATTACCAACAAAAATGGGGGGAAAATATTTCAGATTTCACGACAAGAGTGTACATGTATTGTTTCAGTCATTCATGGTGATCAGAAAATAATGTTTTAATGGCCCGATTGTGATGTGTATTTGAGGGGGTGGACAGGAAAATTACTCTCCTTATAACCCAGTGTAATATTACCCTTCGAAACCACAAAAATAGCTCAAAAGCCCCCATTTTCCTCTCTGCTAATGAAAATAACTAATCTTGTTTATTTTTAGAGAAAATTCAGCTATTTATAGACAGGCATATGAAAATTTGTTTAATTTTAAACAAGTGTAAATGTTAACCTAACATATATTAATTTGGTTTTCATTGAAAGCGGTCACAGCCACAACAAAACCAATTTAAAAAGGCATATACTGAATGAAAATTCACTCATCATTTACTCAAACCAGTATACTAAACAGAACAGAAGATATTTTAAAGAATGTTGATAACAAAAGAGTTTCGGTTCCCATTGATGTCCATTGGGAACAAAACCAACATTCTTCAAAATACCTTCTTTTGTGTTCCACAGAAGAAAGTCCTTCAAAGTCTTAGAAAACCCAAGAATGTAAAATATTACAGCATCATCTGATATGATTGTCGGTGTGCTCGGTGTACTCCTATCACACCTACATCCATCTGCTGCACTGCCCACAAGCCCTCTGTGCCAACACTGACCATCAATGAGCTCATCATTTCCCTCCTGGAGCTACACTAGGCTAAATTCACACTTATCGTTTGACAATACACTACATGCCGTTATAATTAACACACAGATCCTTTCGCACACATAGCAGTAATAAATCAGACGCTGACTCAAACAGAACTTCCTACTCATTTTGCCATTGCTCCAAAACAAGTGTAAGATGACCAGTCCATTGATGAAATTATGTTAATGAATGGCCTGCAAAAATACAAACCTTTTTTTGGTACACGTTAATTAGCATTTAAAGGTATTGGTTTTAATATTGTAGTCATTCTGTCACCTTTTGTTCATTAACTTCTTTACTTTTTGTCAATGAAGTATGGTAAATTTAAATCTACAGGACAGCTTTAAAGCTTTCAGGATCTTGTAGTAAATTGATAGGATTTCCAAAAAATTATTGTTATTAGGTACAGTAGTTTCAAAGTACAGTAGCCCTAAAATTACAAAAGTCAAATATAATATAAATGTGACTTTTTTTTTTTTTTCATCTTTGACTCTTAAATGTGACTGTAATAATGGGTCTTTCAGCTAATAGCAAAAAAGGTAAAACTCAGCATGTGTGCACCAGTGTTACACTGTCACCATGTGGAGACACCTGAGTAATACATTTCATTTATGCTTATAAGAGAAATTATTTAATTAAATTTAATTAAAACTGAATTATTAGCATGTACTTAAAATGTGATATTTACAGCATACAGACAATACAGGAAAAATAAAGAGGAAGAAAATCATAAAAAACAAAGATGTGAAGGGAGGATTCGTTTTTTTTTAATGTATTACTTTTACAATGTAATTTTTTACTTTAACAATGTAATTCTGCAAAAATAAAACAAAATAAAAAGATTTTTGTAGCATTTTTGAGCCTAATTGAGTAAACAAGCAGAAGAATTGAATTCAATAAGCATACAAGAAAATACAACAACTTATGTAAAATTGGTTTCACAAATTATTTACAAAGAAATTCATTCTCTTCATGTTTCAATCAAGGCTTACAGAAATCTGGATTTTTCTTTAGTTTTTTAGTGTTTTCTGAGATTAGACTAGATAAACGTAATTACAAAAGTTCTTTGGTATGTGTATTGTATTTAAGTTAGATAATCTTCATATTTTTTTGTTTTGTTAGCCTGTACTATTAACTAATTATATCTTTCTGAAATATCTGCAGCAGATATGTGTGTGTGCTTGTATGCTGCATGTATGTGTGAGAATGACAAAGTGACAGGAATGAATGTTCAGATGCTTTAGCGCTTCCCAGAATAGGCCTGTAATCACCAGCCAAAGTCAGCCACAAAAAAAGATGATTTCACATCATTAGGTGGTGAATTGTGGAACTGTGTTGCCAATTTTCAACACATAAAAGCAGAAATAGACTGAATAAAAATAATATTCTGACATACAGTGTTTTTCCTACATTTGTCTCTCCATCTCTCTCTCCTCAGAAAGCATGAGGCCCGACATAAATGGAGAGACGCAGAACAGAGCTGGTCTGGTAGTTCATGACAGGGTTGACAGACACCATCTCCAGATCAAGGACATACTCCTTCGGTCCAGTCACTGCTCTGGCCAAAACTAACATGGCACTGATGTTGTTGATTTGCTAGGAACAAGAAATGACAAAAATAAATGAGTCCAAAAGTATGAGACCACACTGGAAACCTGAGATTTTTTATTTAAATGCAGACTAAAAAGTTTTGTGATTTTCAAAAGCTTAAAACTAAGCTTCAAACAAAGAAATGAACACATTAAATAGGACAAAAAATCTTAAGATTCTGCACTATTTTAAATCACTAACCAATATAAACAAATATGTATTAAAAATAAAATAAAATAAAATACTATTATAAATAAATAATAATAATAATAATAAGTTTTGGGGCCATTAAGGACCAGATTTATTAACAGCTTGCACCAGCGTAAACCGTCTTTTGGCATTAAAATAGTACTGTCAGGATTTACTAAATACGCGCAGTGAAGAATTAGCGCTGAAAAGGTGTGGACACAGTTATTTTTGCGCCTGACCTTATTGAATATGCATTTGTAGGAATTTTCCTTTCAGACGCAAAATATATGGTAGGAGAGTATTAAAATGAATCACGCAACGTGATTTACTAATGTTTGCGCTCGTGAAATTACTGGTATTTGCGCCATTATTTAACGGCCAAAAAAAGCATGTTTTAAAGCAGGTGGTAATTTGCGCTGCTCTTGGTAGATTGTACTGGTCATTATGGAAATGATCTGGCTGCATCTGTGTTCTTTAATATGCGCACTGTCAGTAAATCACACGCAAAATTTTCCCCTCCTATCGGCGCTTTTATGGCTAATTTGCCCTGTTTAGTAAATCTGGCCCTAAATGAGACAAAAATATTTAAGATTCTGCACTATTTTAAATCACTAACCAATATGAACAAATATGTGATCAAGTATTAAAAAATAAATAAATAAATAAATAAAATAAAATACTGTTTAAGTTTTGGGGCCATTAAGTTGTTTTTTTTTTTTTTAATTAAAACACTTATTCAGCAATTATGCATCAAATCGACACTAAAGACATATAATGTTCCAAAATCTTTCTATTTCAATTAAATGTTATTCTTTTGAGCTTTTTTTTCAATATTGAGAATAATAAGAAATGTTTCTTGATCACCAAATCAGCCTGTTAGAATGATTTCTGAAGGATCATATGACACTGAAGACTGGAGTAATTATGCTGAACATTCAGCTCTGCCATTGAAGGAATAAATTACATTTTAAAATATATTAAACAATAGAAAACAATTGTTAAAATTGTAATATTATTTCACAATATTACTGTTTTTACTGTATTTTGATCAAATAAATGCCCTGGCGAGCATAAGAGACTTCTTTCAAAAACATGACCCAAGTGAATGATAGTTTAATTTAATAATACAGAATGCAAAAGAGAACCATTTACCAGTATTTACTCTATCACACATTATGTAACATAATAAGTTATGAAACTGATGTTAAAAGGGTATTGTGTGTCTCTGACTAACCCGTATGTAGAATTCTTCATTTTCGTCTCCAGAACGAATGCGGAAAGAGTTGTAGGCTCCAGGATAGACGCTGGTGGCCTGGATTTGGAAGATGTCGGAGGGAACAGAGCGTTCGGAGGTGATGCTCATGTATCGATGCACAATGGAGAAGGGGAGGTCACGACACTCTGGCTTCACCACCGGACATATACAACGACTGGACAGAAAGAAAGTGACACAAAGAAAAAACGGAGAGGGGTGTTAAATACTGAAAAGTGCCTAAATATGATTTTGATTCAATCATAAGTTGCCTTTAAACCAATTAAAATGGCTCACTTTTCTGAGACCTGGACGTAGGGGTCCTGGCAGCGGTTGGAGTTGACACACTGATGTCCACCATGGATGTTCACACAGACCTGTCCCTCCCCACACTGATGAGTGCTTGTCTCACACTCATTCACATCTACACACAGAATTGTTATGATAAACTGAAACCAAGTGATTGTAGGAGTCAGGTGTAAAAAAGGGATTTTGTTTCAATACCTTGGCAGAGTCGTGTTCCAACTAGCTCGTAACCTTCTGGACAAACACAGGAGAATCTTCCAGGCTCATTCACACATTGAAACTGGCAAAGGAAACTGGAATAGCTGCACTCATCAATATCTGGGAGGAGAGAAAGAAAAGCAATTACATTCAGCACATCATCAATTGGTCAAAAACTAATAGGGTAATGTTTTATGTACTAACCATTGCATGAGTAGCCGTCGGGTCCCAGGTCATAGCCTTGATCACAGCGACACAGGAACGTACCGTAACTGTTGTAACACCTTTGTTGACAAGGTGCTCCCATCTCACACTCATTTACATCTGATGACAAAGAACAGAGATGTTAGAAGCTTATATACTGAGAAAAAAATTAGACAGCATTAATGCCAAGGTCTGTCATGAAACTCTAGATGGCACAGGCTGATGGGTTCTTAACGTAAACTGATGATATTCACAGCGTTAAACGACTTGGCACAATCTGGTTGGTTCATGTTGTATTCGCGGCCAATGAGCTTACTGATTTACATTTAAATGGCTGGTTAACATTCATTTGAGCAGTTTACAGCGAGTTTCTCTGAAACCCTCCACCTCCCCAGCTCCACCTGTATAGATCTGCTATGGGTAGGCACTAAGCGGCAACCTCCCGCTCTCTCTCATGAAACCAACACGGAAGTGACTAAAACTGCAATTCATCGACTGGCCGCTAGAGGCTGGTTCCAAAAGGGAGTCAGTACCATAGACCTCCCATGTTAAAATGCCCAACTTTACAGCAGAAAAAAATGTTTACAGACTGGTACAAAAAGTGGTTTTGGTCTATATAGCTAATTTTGCCCTTCATGACAACTGTGAGGGGGGTCGAGCTAAATGGGCGTGGTTTCAGCAACTAGCTCCCACCTCTTTGCCCATTTTCGATTATTCGATTATTCGATATTTCGATTTTTATACAGTCTATGGTAGGTACCTATTGTATCTGTTGGCGTTCTTTTTCTTCTTCTTCTTCTTCTTCTTCCGCACTTAAGTCTATGGCAGCCCATAGAACCGCTTGCGGGAAAGTTGTGAAATTTGGCACACAGATAGAGGAGAGTCTGAACTGTCACCATAGCAAATTTGGAGTCTCTATCTCAAACTCTCTGGTGCTACCACTTGTCCTAAATTTCACTCATGTTTATGCTAATAACTTTTGAACCGTAAGGGCTAGAAACAAAATTATTTTTTCCTCTAATTCCATGGCTCAAGCCGATTCGACTATATGTCATTTTCCTGCCATTTTGAATTTTTTGAAAAACCTACTTTTTCAAACTCCTCCTAGGCTGTTGCTCCGATTTTCCCCAAAATTGGCTCAGATCATTTTCAGACCATGCTGGCGAATTCAAGTCGATTCGTCAAACTGTTCTCGAATAATGTGCGAACGGATTCTATGAAAATCATGCAAAAATGGATGTGAGGCTATATCTCCGCAACGGTTTGGCGTATTGAGACCAAACTTGGTGTGTGTGTTATAATAAGCATGACCTGAGGCTACCTGCAGTGTTTCGGCACAGTGCCACCTAGTGGTCAGGAGATATTAAAAATGGCTATTTTTGCTTATAACTTCTGAATGGTTTGGCCAAAAATCACAAAACTCTCTTTAGATTCAGTGGAGCATGCCGAGTCGAACCATACCCAAGTTTCCCATGCCAGCCATTTTGGGCGTCGGCCATTTTGAATTTTGTTGTAAAATGCAATATTTTATAAACACATTGACGTATCATTAAGAAACTCGGCATGTGTCTTCGGGAACATGCCCTGATGGTAGTCAGAAAGTTTGGGGGCAGCGCCACCTTGTGGTCAAAAGTTATAATGAAATTTCTAAAAATGCTAATATCTTTTGCTTACATTAGCCTATTGTAATGAGCCTAATGTTGATAGATTCCTTGGATCATGCCGAGAACATTGATACCAATTTTTCCTTAATTGGCTGAACTTCCTCTCCGCCATTCTGATTCATGTTGAAACCTACTTTTTCAAACTCCTCCTAAACCGTTAGTCCGATTTTCACCAAATTTGACTCGGATCAGCTTCAGACCATGCTGGCAAAATCTTATGGATTTCGTGTCGATATACAAACGCATCAACGAATTTGCTGGAAAGATGCCAAACTGCATCTGAGGCTGTATCTCTGCAAAGCTTTGACATATTTACACCAAACTTTGTACGTGCCATTGTCACCTCACACTGACCACGCCACATCAATTTGGTAACAGTGTCACCTATTGGTCAAGAGTAATAAACCATTCATTAACCATTAATTATGAAATTTCCAAAAATGCTAATAACTTTTGATTGTGTTAGCCTATTGTAATGAAACTGGTTTCAAAATATTCCTTGGGTCATGCCAACAACATACATGCCACTTATGCCATAGTAAGCCAAACTTCCTGTCCACCATTTTGATTTATGCTGAAAACATACTTTTTCAAACTCCTTCTCAACTGTTTGTCCATTTTTCACCAAAATCGAGTCAAATCATCTTCAGACTGTGCTGACAAAAAGTTATGGATTTCGTGTCGATAGACAAAACCGTTTTCGTACAGCACCACTACAAATTTGAGGCATGGGGCCAAAAATGACTCTGAGGCTGTATCTCTACAAAGCTTTGATATTATGAGAAAAAAACTTGTGTGTGCCATTGTCATCTCACACAAAACACACCAAAATGACTTGATTACAGCGCCACATGTTGGTCAAAAGTGATAAGCCATTTAATCATATTACTAGAGGTTGTATTTATGATTTTTCAGCCATTTCAATTAGATTCATCCTAAAATTGCTTTTATTACTCGTTGCATTTGGTCTGATGCTCCATGCCATGCTTAACTCCTCATTTTGCTTTGCCCCATAATTGCTGCTTGCTATGTTCTTTTTAGGTTGTCACAAAAAAAAACTCTCTGAAACTTTCATGGTTATAAAAAACGCCCAAAAAATAAATATTAAAGAATGTTCAGTTTAGATTCTCTTTAGTTTTTCAAAAAATTCCCTGCAAATTTCTGGATACGTTAGTTTATGGTTATAAAAAATAAATCCAAAATAATAACCATTAGATAATATTATGTGTAGGTTTAAAAAAAAAAAAGAAAGAAAGAAAGAAAAAAAGAACGCACAGAGACGGTTTCTAGATTATTATTCACAAAACATGCTAAAGTTAAGAGAAGATTCTGTGTATGCTGGGACCATAATTTCATTCCAAACCTGTATAACTTTCTTCCACGGAAGACAAAAGGAGAAATTCTGAAGTATGTTCATGTTGCTATTTCCATACAACAAAAGTAAACGGGTACAGGTGCTGCTGATCTCCAAAGGACAAAAGCACCATGAATGTACCATAAAACAGTACATATGACTTGTGCGCTATATTCCAAAATATTCTGAAGTTATACAGTTGTTTGGTTAGAGGAAAAAACTCAATTTAAATTGTTATTTGCCCTGAAATACATCTAAAAATACATATGGACATCAATTACAACAAACATCACAGATTCACACAAAACGATCTTCACTGACATCAAACACAATGTGTTCCTCATGCAACGCTATTATATAGAGCACAATGCATATGAACCTCTTTTTATGGTCTTTTTATGCTGCTTTTCTGTTATTTTTGGAGTTCCATAGACCCCACCCCATTCCTTTCCATCTCCTTTCATGCTTAATGGAATAAAGAAAATGACCCGGTTTTGAATAAAAAGACAGAATTTGAGTTTTGATTAACTTGTCAAATTACAGTAATTATATTAGTGTGTAAGCAAATTTTGGTTGCTGGAAAATGTATGTTGTTTAAGGGCTTACCAACACAGGATCTGTTGTTTCCCGCCAACTGGAAGCCAGGCTCACATTCACAAGAGAAAGATCCTGGCACGTTGACGCAGCGATGCTGACAGTACCTGTACCTGCACTCGTCGATATCTAACAGATGAGAGTAGATACTTACTATAGACTGCAGAACAAAAGATTAATCTTATGCTAAATTAAACTGACCCTGATGATTCTTAACTGCAAATTGCTATAAATATTGAATTGAACTCTGTGAAAGTAGCATTTAAAGATGCATCCATATCTTAAAACACATAATTTCTTCTCTTACCCACACACTCTATGCCAATTTTGTTGTATCCGTCAGGGCACTGACAGGTGTAGGTGCCCACAGTGTTGATGCATTCCTGGCTGGGCTGACAGTCATGCATGTCCAGTTCACACTCATCGATGTCTGTCCAAAACATGATGAAGAGCTTCAGGATATCATACAATATAAAACCATATGAATAGGCTTTCCCAACATTTGGCCTTAAATAACTCACCCACGCAGGTATCTCCTTGGGCCCTGTAGCCTACGGGACAGGGGTTAAAGGCATCATTACTCTCCACAGGCACACTGGGCTGTGATTGGCTGGAGGGCTCTGGTGCGGTTATCACAGAGGCGGAGCGAGGAAGGCACAGATAACCACCATAGTGATTAAAGCATTTCATCTCTCCCTGACAAGGCTGCTGGATAGTCTCACACTCATTTATGTCTAAGTAAAATAGAGAACATAATTTAGTTTTTTGCCAAGTAACAAGTAATTTATAAATTAAATACTAGACTTATGGAACAAATACACAAATATAGGCACTGTATAGGCACAACAAAAGATAAAAAAGGACAGCAGTTCAAATTTTTTACTTTGAATTATCTTTAACTATTTAGCAACTGAAGTCGTGCCATTTTTTATCTATACACTTTTATTTGGTAAATTTAATATGTAGATGGTTCATTATGGTTGATTTTTTAAATGTTTATTGGCTTTCTTAAAGGGATAGTTCACCCAAAAATGAAAATTCTGTTTACTCACATTTGCATTCATTCACACTCATGTCAAAACCTGAATGACTTTCTTTCTTCTGTGGAACAGAAGAAATATATTTTGAGAAATTTTTAAAAAAATTTTGTTCGGTTACCAACATTCTTTAAAATATCTTCTTTTGTGTTCCACACAAGTCATAGAGGAGTGGAACAACATGAGAGTGAATAAATGATAACAGAATTTTCATTTTTGGGTGAACTATCCCTTTAAGAAAGCCAATAAACATTTTTTAAAAATCGGCCATAAAGAACTGTCTACATATATACGAAATTTACCAAATAAAATATTAAAAACCATGAAGTTAAAAGGTATATTTTGGTCATTTCTTGAGTTGCTACCTTAAAAAAATATATATATAATTTTGTAGGTCCACGCAATATTATTAACCAATCAAACCACATTTGATGAGACAGCGAAGCTTTCAAATGGGTAGAGTTACCGCAAGTTGCAGAAAAAGGGGCCAATCAACCAACAACATTATTTCTTGGTTAGGACAAAATCTCAGATTAAATGAATTTATTGCGTGTTGCTCATTTAATTTTTATTGCATTGTGCTTGGTTAGGACATGCTGTACTTTGAATATTAAACTGGGACAGAAAGTATTTTACCATCAAAAACCATGACATCATTTACATAAACTACATCATTTAGCCATGCAGGACTGAAGCAGGATTTTAGACCAATAAGACTCCACAGTGGGCGGAGCTACCCTGCTCAGCTTTACATCTACATTTTTTTTTAATCATCTGAACTTTAACATATCGTGTCTACTCAGGATTTTAAAATTCAAAGATGCAGCCAGACACAGGGGCAGGACAGAGAGATGTGCATGTGACATTTAACCAACAAGATAATTAGAGGAGAAATGCATCACTTTCTCATCATCTCTCTCTCTCTCTCTTTCTCTGGCACATGACCTTCCACCCACCTCGACAGAGTTGAGTCTGCACGTCCCACTCATAGCCATCTGTACACTCCTGGCAGAGAAAACACTCTTTATTATGTGTTATCTTTAATCATTAGCAGTCACACTCAAACACTTTCACTGACAGGAACATGACTTCTAATGCAAACTAATGTCTGATAGTATACAACACTATATATGGTGAGTTACGTAGGAAGGCAGATAGACATGTACATGTTCAAGCATGAAGGAAGACTGAAGAGGAAGAGAGAAGAACAGTCAGAATTACTTACTGTGTAAGAGTCACGTTCAGCAGGAGACTGACAGATTGTAGCAGGAAGAACAAGAAGACCCACGCAAAGTAGCACATATGTGGCCTTCATAGTTACAGGGTACAGGACATTCACCCTGCCACACACACAGCTGGACGGATGAACAAATGTATAGTTGCCGTTAAGGCACACTCTTACGCCAAAGAGGCCCAATAAGAGTGAGAACAGACGTGCAAAGGGGGTCTGTTCAGTTCCTGTCGTCTCCTCTAAGAAAATAAGTAGGGGGTAGTCAGACAGGTGGGGGTGAGACCTTGTAAAAAAAAAAAAACACACAATAAAGGTAATTGCAAATAAACGTGTTAACAGGAATAGTATACAACATAAACATTTGGAAACAGTGAAAGTGGCCTGTTGAAAAGGCCAGCATTGTTGATCACCTCCATATGTTTTGTTTTGGATACTGGTGTGCTGGTGTCCCAGTTAGGATTGTTAACTAGCTTAACTAGCTGTACAATTTACAGTTACAATAAAGTTTTTTTTTTTATTTTTATTTTTTTTTTATATAGCATTTAATAAGCTAGGTCAGAATTATTATGGTTAACTAAATCTAAAACCATTAAAAAAACAAACATTTTCATTACTTTAAATAAAACTTTATCTGAAATAAAATACAATATTAAAACTTTAATTTAATTTTTAATTTAACCTTTATTTTAATTTAACTTGATGTACTAAAATAACTAAAACTAGAACAATAATTAATAAAAACTATATAGACGCGTTTAAAAAATACAAATAAAATGACAAAAACAAATTACTAAAACTTTAAATTCAAATAAAAACAGAAAATATAAAAATAAAAACTAATTCAAAATAAATTAAATTATTAAATAATAAATTAAAACTATATATCTCATTGATACTAAACACTGATAGTTAAATGTTAAATTCTTAATTCATGCTCGATAATAATACATTAATGTTCATTTATACAAATGTATTAACATATGTACAAATAAACATTAATTTAGATCAAGATTAAGAATACTGTTCATTGTCAGTTCATGATACCTAATACATTAACTAATTTTACCAATTACAAGTGTTTACAATAGACCAGTTAGACCAGCACAAACCTGTGTGAAGGAGCACGGAAAATCACTGTTTTTATCAGAGTGAGATTAGGTTTACATTAATATGACTAGAATTCTTCAACAAATATTGCTCCGTGGCATAAATGATAAGTGATAAATGCAGTGCAGTGATTTTGATCTTGCTAACTAGGCAGTTCTTCGAAGCAAGGCAAGTTGGTGGATATAATCAGATATTGCGTGATTTTTCCATTCCTCACATTCAGTGATCTGGAGATAATCATTCACTACTGTACGATAAAAAGGGAGTATTTAAATTAACTGGTTTTAGTCAAGTTCCATACAATATACTATTTAACATCACAGAATCAACCTCGATACATTATTTACACCAACAAAACTAATTATAGGTTCTCTTTGAGATAATAAATATCTCTTTGAGATAATTGCAGGTTACCACTTTTTACAGTGTAGCACATGGGACTTTATACTGTCCAAAATGCTGCTGCTAGAACAGTATTTTACCTGTTCTGGCCTCTCTTAACTATAGTAAAGAATTTATTTTAAGGCCTCATTATTTGTTTTTATGGCTTTAAAAAAATTATAGACCTCCTCAGCCATCATTATCCCTCCTGGACTCTCATAACATCTACTTCTGCCTACACTCAGGTTTTAAGATTAAAGATGATCTTCCACTGTAGCTTTGAGGGTTTGCTTTTACAGTTAAATGCATTACAACATTTTAATTGCTCTTGTACATTACTTGTTTTAGATGCCCTCTGTATTGATTTCTAAGGACTTGCTCTACTGTTTGTTCTGGAAAAGCAGAGTTGGCCTGCCTTAGAGGCAGAAACATGGCCAGTGTCTGAACTCTACAGGATATGACTACATGCAATTCTATGTACTCAGATCCGTCCAAAAACAAGCCAACAGCCTTGTCTGTAATCATTAACTACAAGTGTTTTCAATTCAAACTAAAGGTTTCTGTCACATCTAAGCATGACTTCAAAGCATTGACTACATTTCTGCCACTCATTTCATTATTACAAGGCAACAATGAGCATAATGTCCTGGAATGATACATTTCTCATGCATTCTTTATCAAATGTCTTTCTGTCCAAGTATGCTTGAATAATCTCACTTGTGTTATGTACTTCTATGCTCAGTTTTGCAAATTGCAAATGCACAGGAGTCAAATACAGAAGGTTTGAAACTCACTTTCTGATGTCTGTCCAGCAGAAGTTGTCTCGTTCTTCTGTCTCTACTGATTTCTCTCTCTCTCTTTGACAGGACCTGAGCAGTGATAGCTAGTGTATTACGAATGTGAGGAAAGGTGCAATGCTATAGAAAGGAGCTTAGGACGTCCCATTTCTTTCGCTCCACCCACTCCTAAACGGCCCCTGCATCTCAGCCACCCTTCACCCTCCTGCCTTGATTTTCCTCCAGGCCCCAAGGATTCAAATTCCTCATTTCCAGACCAAATCCCAAATCCATCACACAGGGGGAAAAAAATGGCAAACCAATCCATCTGGTTATATTAGGCAAATCCTGTGCAATTCATAGGCCTTAATTACTTGCCATTTTTAATACACTTTGGCTTATTAACTTTTATCCTGGTGGAGCTCGCTTGTGTCCGACACTGCTGGATATTTACTGGGGGATGTCAAAAAGGAATGCAGACACAAATTAACAGGATAAAAAAGAAGGCAAGGCCTCCCGATTTAACTGTAAAGCACTAACCGGTGCCAGAAACATCATGCGTCTTCATTACACAAAGGTTTGATCACCATTAAGACAATGGCTTTGATGGAAACAACAGAGGTAACCTACTTTCAGAAACAGCAGGAGTGCCAGGGAAAGTTCCCATGAGGACTCTTTTACAGAATTTCTGAGGAAATTTCCATGAACATTTGTAGGGGGTGACAGCTGTCCTAGGTCTGGCCTTTTATAAGGTATCCATTCACTTCAGAGTTGAGCAGCCAACTGTAGCCCCCTGCTGCTGACCCACACCCTCTGGGCACACAAACAGGTAGCTACCTCACTTTGGGAAAACACTGATCACATGCACACTTTGAGGTAATTACCCTCCTCTACACTCTTTAAAATAAAGGTTCCAAAAGGGGGGTTTCACAGCAATGGCATAGAACAGTGGTTCTCAATCCCAGTCCTTTCATTGCCATCAGAATGAAAGTTCAAACAATCTAATAAAAGCATCACAATAATCCACAAGTAATCCACGTAACTCCAGTCCATCAATTCACATCTTGTGAAACAAAACAAAAAAAGTTTTTGTAATAAATATTTGTAACTTAAAATCATGTTTAAAAATTCCTCTATCAAATTGCTTTCCCGAGTAAAAATGTTGGCTCGTCTGAATCAGGAGAGAAATATGCACAGATCAAGCAGCGTTTACAAGCAAAAACAGTCCAAAACAGCTCTAAATAAATATGGTGATGGATTTTGATGTGCGAGAACAGGGGATGGACTTAATGATGGATTTGTTTCTTCTTTTTTGATTAAATCTAAGAGCTTTCTGACCCTGCATAGACCCTTTCTGGGCCTTGAACGTGACAGTTCCATTGCTGTCTATGCAGGGTCAGAAAGCTCTTGGATTTCATTAAAAATATCTTAATTTGTGTTCCGAAGATGAACAAAGGTCTTACAGGTTTGGAACAACATGAGGGTGAGTAATTAATGACGGAATTTTCATTTTTGGGTGAACTATTCTTTTAATAATAATTTAAGGAATCTTTTTCCACTATAAGGAACCTTTAGTGCAATGGAATCGTTCAATAGATGTTAAAGGTTCTTCATGAATCCATAGATGCCAATAAAAACTTTATGTATTACCCTGAAAAATAAGTAACGGGACGCTCCTAATGACCACTTTTACAAACAACAAATAAGGTAAATTTGTGGACAACACTTTTTTTTTATTTTTATTTTTTACTTAAGTTAAACCTACTGTACAAGGAGCTGAGGTAGCAACATTTACAAATTAGAGGACAACTGGATTTTTAAAGGTTTTAAGAAAGATTTGGTCAAGCTAACTGGAAACCAGCACTGGAAATATGTTCCAGTCATGGTGCATTTTCAGGATGCAGCTTTTGATGACACCCATGTATCTGTCCCATATTACTTGATGCCTGAGAAAATAAAGTCATATATTTAGATGGTTGTTTTGTTTATGGTTTGGTTTTTTTAAATGTGAGAAAGAGATCACAAACACACATAAATGCATATATATACTTCAGATGCAAAAGCCTCTAAGTACGTCTGACGGTTTTCTTTAAAATTAGCATTTCTTTCTGGCTACTATGTATAGGTTTCTATGTAAGTACTGGTACTTCTGAATGGGTTGAGGCTGGGATTTAGCACATTTGAAGTGAAAGTACTTGATAAACATATACTATGTGTGTAGAGCATTTACTTAGTTTCGTTATCTCATTTTTGACCAAGATGGCTTTTAGAGGCTTTTGCATTGGAACTCTTCATATTATATATATATATATATATATATATATATATATATACTAACCTGAAAGCCTCAAGCATGTGTACAGAGCTGCTGTAGTGCGTAAGGAAAAGTCTGAGGTCTCCAATCGTCCATTTATCTGACCGGCATGGTTCAATGAAGTGAGAGAAGAAGTGATAATCATTCTGTCACACTCAATCCGGGATTATTCAGGGACAAATATCACCTCATGGCATGCAGTTTATCTATTCTACAGTGTCAGCAGGGCCGTGCACAGGGGGGTGGCCCGGTGGCTAGAGCCACTGCCCCTTTGCCCTCATCGGCTGAGGTGCCCCTCTCACCAATCCCCCATCACCCCAGTTCAAAGCGGTCTGTTACTGCTCCGCTGATTCCGGTCTGTGTTTTCCCGCACGCTCGAGTCCGCAGCATCACTCAAGATCTGTGTGCCCGCTCTCTGGAGAGTGGAGACCACAGTTCCCAAAACTCGTTGCATTAACAGGTAGATGCATTACAATCCACATTACAGTCAGTGGTTGATCTGCTGAATTAGTAATTTGGTAGTTTGTTTTTGTATTTCTGTCGGATAATGATTTGCTCTCAGTCTTCTAATAGTGATAACAACAAAATATCCGCGTTCTTAGAATTAGAAGTCTAAACAAATTATTGTACCCGATCAGATCTAATACAAATAACACAAAATTAGCTGATATTGGCACACTTTGTAGACACAAAAAAGGCCTTTCACAAAAAATAAGACAGAGCCAGAGAGAGAAAGAGCAAAGGGAGGCTGCTAAAGGCAGTTCAACATTGCAAACATGGATTCAAAGCTCCAGCAAGCCAACAGGTAAACAGAATATTTAGCAGTTTGTCACACTTTAATTCCTGTAATTAAGTATATTTCCCATTATAATCACTTGTCTTGATACTACTAATCTGTAACACATCATATTTTATTAAAACCATATTAATAGTAGGCCTATAAATAGCTAAAAAAATAATATAAATGTTCTAAATGAGTTGTTTCTTAGTATATAATATAGATTTATGCTGTAAAATATTAAATTAAATGTCTAATACTTATATGGGAGAGTGGAGTAAGATTAGCCATTTTTTACTTATGTGGTCCTCAAGATAAGGGAAAATGACTCAGAAGTATAATGAAAGTATCCATCCTATCCTATCCTTATAAAAAAAGTGTTCCCATGGCTCAGTTTGCCCCGGGTTAGGAGTAAGTTGACCCGAGTCGAGTCAGTAGGTAAGATGCACTATCTGAGTGTAAAATGACCATCTGAGCGAATCTGATTCAAACCCATGTGAAATAAATAATAATTCAAAAACTAATTTAATAATTTCCTTTTACAAACAGTCATATTTCTTTTCATAAAGTTAACTTTAACAGCATAAAACCAACCAAATGAAGTTTAAATTTCAATATTTAAATGTTTGCATTTCTGAAACAATATGTTGAACACCAAAGTTGTAGCCTTCCTAAAAACAGACTAAACAGAGAGTTTGTTGGCCATTAGACTACAGGTGGAAAGATATATCTGATTATAATGTGATGAAAAGCATTTTCTTGTTCTTATCAGAGAAGGATCTGGTGCACTTGTACACTGTCCCTATCAAATAAACTACAAATAATATGTATATATGATAAACTAAACCACTAATATCACATTAAAATACAAGTTTATAATTCAGAGATTTAACTTAACTACAGTGCCGTATGGTGGGGTAAGTTAAAATGCTGACTCAATTTACCCCACAACATTTGGCTCACTTTGTTTGGGGGGTTCCAAAATACATGGTCACATGACAGTAAAAGTGTACAGTTGCCAAGATACAAGGGGTGGATCAACTTACCCCACTCTGTACTTGCATTGAAGATGAGGCAGAAGCAGGCTCAGAGAGTAAGGGAGAGCCCACTCTTATCAAAACATCTACAATAAAGTCTGAAATTATTACAGAGTGTGCTGTCTTCTCTTTTAATTGTATATTTGTGGCAAATTTGTATTAACAAGCCCCCCTAGTGCCCCTTTTTTTGGTTTGGGCCACTCCCCCTCAAAATGTCTGTGCACGGCCCTGAGTGTCAGTGCATTTTACCTTCTCCACAAGGTCAATGAACAGATCTCGGACATCTCTGGTGTGTGTGAGTTTTGAGGCGATGTTAACTAGAGCTCTTGACAAATTCTGAAGTTCACCCAGAGCAATAAGCATCCAACATAAATAAAACAAATTAATAAACAAAACATATATGTGTGTATATTACTCCAGTCTTCAGCGTCACATGATCTTTAAATCATTCTAAAATACTGATTTGGGTTTTTAGGGCTCTTTGATGAACAAAGTTTAAAAGAACAGCATTTATTTGAAATTGAAATCTTTCGTAACTTTATAGATGTATTTAGTGTCACTTTTGATCAATTTAAGGTACCCTGTGTCTGTTATGAAAAAAATGTTTACGATTAAAAACATTCATGCTTCTCACCTTAAAATAGGCCTCCATCTCACTAAAGACTTTAATTTTTCCTCTAAGCTGTGCACACACCACGCTATAATACTAGTAGAGAGGAGAGATATGTTAGAGATAGTGTGTCGTAAGCATTACACATAACCATCTGAACAAATTGCATGCCTTTTGTGTTGGTCCAACATGTCCTTATCATTAACCAAAACTTTCAAGTCATGCAGAAACTCTTTTTCAAGATTAACATCCATGTCTTCTATCATGTTGTCTAAGTATGGAAAAAAGAAAACAAAGAGCATGAGAATGCATATATAGTAGCTGTGATGCATTTCCTTTGAGATTAGTTTTGCTTCATTACTATTACCTTTCCCAAATATTTCCCTAATACAATTTGGGAAATACTTCCTGATTTTGGCATTGTCACCTCCCTGCTTACTTAAATTTTATTTTTACTTTCACCACTGTATATTATACAAAGACACTCACCAAACATGATCTGATTGGTGGAATATAACGCAATCTGACAGTAGTGGCTGCTGTAGTAATGTAAATGACAGTTTCATTTTTTCTTGAGTGAACATCTTACCAACTGCCCCCACAGTCCAGTCGCTGATGAGCTGACCAGCACAAAAGCCAAAGTCCTGGAAAGACAAGTATTGTAGTTTTCTCTTCCCTGTCTCAAAACAGCTGTTAGCAAAGAACACAATGGCGGCATAGTCCCTGCAGAGAGACACGGCTGAGTCAGTGAGAGGACAGGGAGAGTGTGAAAAGTGTGCCAGGAACAGAAGAGAGCGTATGAGGAGAAAGATGAATGGAGGAGAGAGACCAAGCAAAACAGTAAGAGGATGATCACAACAGAAATATAAGTTTTAAGAAGTGCCTGTGTGATTTCTAGGTTTTGGAAGGTTTATGGTTGCTTTCAATTATAAATCTGAAAGCTTTTACTGGTGAAGCTGGTTGTATTAAGTCACAATAGCACACATGCATTTACAGTATTGAAGTATATAAATCATCTTTATTACAAGAACGGGAACGAAATACTGCGTTTGGCTCACATTTAAAGTTACAGTAAGTTAGAAATGGTCACAATTTCAATAGGTGAGACAGCTGCTTTTTACTACTAGCAATATACTTCATTTAGGCACATGTGTGAAAGTCTCACCTTCCCAGAATATCAGACAGGAGAAAGTGACGCTGTATGTTCTCCACCAGGGGACCTTTTAGCTCTTCCACCACTTTAAACAAACGCTTGAAATTGTCAAACTGGGAAAATGGTAAAGAGGTTAAAACAATACATCTCCTAAATATTAACATTTCTGTAAAACAACATTGCTAATCATGCAATATGCATTCTTTCTTTGTCTGCAGCACCTGTCGACGACAGCTCTTGAGTGCAATCCCAGTCTTTGAACTGATGTCGTCCAAGTCTTTTTTGGTCCCTTTGGAGAGTTTCAGGACGAATGTGGCAACAAACAAATCTTAACTAACATCTAAAACTAAAAAGAGCAACAACACTATAGAACACAGATGCAAATTAGTATAACCACAGACCTCTCAATAAGCATGGTTTGACGGTGAGGAGGGATCTGGAACAGAAGCTGATTGGCCACTTTGGACGGGGACTGGAGGGGCCGCTCACACATCTGGAATGTCCTGAACTGGTCCATGGTGTCGATGTGCAGAACTTCTGCATTGGGACCTGCTTCCATCTGTATTCTCACCGCACCTGTGACTCTATACCAACATGAGGAGTATATCATTACCTCAAGTGTTAAACCTTAAAAGTAAGCACTAAGTGTGTATGACAAACTCATGTGCAACATTTAGAAACCAGATTTTATTAACCTGTGTGTCCATCCAACCACAGTGGTGTTCCCCACAAACACATCTAACTCCATACACATTTTCTTAAAAAGCATAAAACAATTACATATTAAAAACATTGTTTAAAAATAATTTGATATACATACAGTGGTCATAGCTGCTTTTGACAAACACCTTGACTTGCAACAACAAATGGAATCTCCAATGCATTTGCTACACAAACTGTTGTAATAACTATTTATGTTGCAGATATTTAAAAAGCACATCTAAAACGATACATGAGAACTGTAACCTGTTTACTCAGAGAAAGATGATCACGGAAACTTACCGTTTATTAATGTTTTGCACTGGGAAGTCAGTTAAAGAAGACAGTTAGCTGATGTTAAAATACTGCAGAAAGTGTCGTCTGCGATATCGCTCTCTAGGACGCATCTTATTGCGCAGCTACAATTCATAACACGCAAGTGCAGAGCTGTTTATGCGCTTTATGCAGTAACACAAACAAATTATACATATATAATTATATATATATATATATATATATATATATATATATATATATATATAATTAACTATGAACGCTGGCTGATACTGTAGTATATGCAAAGCTGTCACAATCGTCTTTACCCAAGCTGAACTACATTCACCATAGACATTGCCCTCTGTCGAGCTTTCACACAGCGTTATTGAGCGTCTGCTAATGTGTGACTGCCACCTGTTGTTCAGGAATAATCAGAATAATCAGAGCAGAACGCTGTAACCAAAACAAAAATAGATAAACAAAATGCGCAGAAGTGCATAAATCTAATGCCTGTGTTATTTTAATTTTGTGCTTGTGTAATGTTTCTGGCTCAGACTTACAGCCTTTATTCAGCAACAGCTATACTTACAACAGCAGAGTAAGGAAACATGTATTAAGGCATTTTTGGTCAATTAAATGATATTTAATGGTTAATACTTGACTAAATCTTCATATTACCAAACCAAGTCTTGAAGAATTACATTTGCTTGGGTGTTAATTTTCTCCCAAAATCTCCTCCAAAGTTATTATTTGCTGTAATGTTAAAGTGGAGCTTCAGTTGGTGTTGGAATAATTACATAATTTAGAGATATTTTGTAAAAATAAATAAATAAAATTGTGATATTGTGAATGTAATTTATAATATTTATCAAATGTGATATAATTCACATTTTATTTTTAAAATATATTTTATTAAATATTAATATTTTATAAGGTTATAATAATATGTAATACTATAATATTTAATATATTTTGTAATATTATAATATTTGTTAAAAATATATAATTCACACATTTTTATTAGCTATATACTACTGTTCAAAAGTTTGGGGTCAAAGTTTAAAAGAAATTAAGTTTTATTAAGCAAGGACTGAACTGGCTTACTGTACACTTACTGTAAATAATAATAATAATAATAATAATTCAGATTCATGATGAATTCAGATAAATGCTGTTCCTTTAACATTTTCTGTTAATCAAAAAGAGTGCAGAAAAAATATATAGCAATTTTCACAAAAATATATTAAGTGACAATATCTTTTTCAAACACTGATAATAAAATAATAAAAAATAATTTTGGAATGATTTTTGAAAAAAACTGAAGACTGGAGTAATGGCTGCTGAAAATTCAACTTTGCCATCACAGGAATTATTATATTTTAAAATAAATTTAAAAGGGTTATTTTAAATTTTACTGTAATTTTGAACAGCACATATATTAGCAAATGTATGGAGCTTACACTCAACCAAGGTCCACATCTGTTGAAACAACAACATTTGAAACTGTGGTTTATTATGAAAACAAGTAAAACTGATTGTGCATGCAAGATAATAATTCTCAAGGTATCACTGAAATATATTTTGACATTTTGCTTTCTTTAAGAAATATACGCTTATTATGTTATATAATCCACAGCTGATCTGAACCAGCAGACTCAGCACTAAACATGACCAGCATCAGTATTTATTCTGGGTTTGGGTCATTTAACTTGCAGATGGGCATATGTGCCTCAAAAACCAACTCCAGCCTCTCTCTCTCCCTTTCAAGAGTAGCGATCTCTTCCTCCAGTTGAGTCTTCACATGTTCCAAATGGTCCGTCTCCTGAAAGAGAAAACACAAGCTCAGGACATGCGGCTAACGGCTAAACATGGTTTATATCACAAATACAGTAAGTACTAATCTCACATTCTGTAACGTGTCTATGAGCATCCGACGACGGTCCCGACACCTGGCAGCTGCTACTCTGTTCCTTTCCCTGCGGATCCTTATCCTGTCAAGTTCCTCAGAGGACATCTATAAATGCCGAGAAGGTGTTAGCAAGGCAATTCCAAATTTTATTTAAGAACCAAGCTTCAGTCTAAAAGAGTGATGGTGCTGCCATCTTATGGCTGATATCAAGAAAACATACACACAGCCGTTCTACCCAATTCCAAATATGCTGTTCCTGTTACTCATGCACTGGCACCAGTGACAACACGATTCATCCATCTGAGCCTGCCTTTTAAGATTCCCGCTCAAATACTACAGCGCTGACTCACTCCACATGCCCCTTTGTGATTCAGGTGTGAGTCATTTCACTCGTTTACCATAAATGAATGAATTGCCGGAACCCCTCAAGTTAACTTTCACTGTTTTCTGCATTCTAAACTATCAGAAATATTAGTAACTTACATGTTTGTTAGCATGTCCTACTGAACTGTCCCCCACTGCTCCATTCCAGGACGGGTCAGGACTGGAGCACTGTGACAAACAGGGGCAGTTGGGCATGGTGGTGGGTGTGAATGAGGAAAATGTTTCCAAGTTGGTCTCTGATTGGGAAAGTAGAGAAGACTGCAGAAGCCACTGAAGATCTGGACTAGATGTAATTGCATCAAGATTTGGGCTGGATGTAGTGCCCTCAGTAAGATTCTACAAAAAAAAAAAAAAAAAATAATAATAAAACAAATAAATAAATAAAATGAAAAAAAAAATAACAATGTCAATAATTATACATATTTAGGCTCAAAAACAATTATAAGAATTGTATATTTAATAATGTTAATAATTCTAAATATTTAGGCTCAAAAACAATTATGAGCATTGCAGATGAAAACATTTTTTTTTTTTTATCTTCAGAATACTTAACAGTTATTCTGTCCTGTGGTATTTCTTCTATTTGATCCAGTTGATTTGGAAAGTATATGAAAATAAAAATCTTATTAAATATTAAACCTATTAAATAAAAAAATATCTAAATAATACATAACAATAAATGAAAATAAATACAAATACATAATTTTATATTTAATAATGTTAATAATTCTAAATATTTAGGCTCAAAAACAATTATGAGAATTGCAGATGAAAACATTTCTCATCTTCAGAATACTTAATTATTGTCTGTTCTCTTGTAATTCTTCTATTTGATTCGGTTGATTTTGAAAATATATGACACTGAATGTATTAAAATATTAAAATAAATAAATAAATACGTACCGGTCGTACGTGAAGAGCCGTTGAGTTCTCCAAGTCCATCCATGCTGGAGAAATTTGGGAATCATGCATGCGATAATACGATTCTCTTCCTTCATTATGATTCATTATGATCTAAACCGATCCTTATTCTCTGAGTTCATATTATTTTTGTTTGTTAAGTTCGCTTAAAGCCATCTCCCGTGCTAAAACTGGCCCACAACGGCACAAATTCGGTAGGAGCAAAATGCCAAAACTAGGATAAATCCATCAGAGCGAATGATGAAAAAATAAATCAAAACACGTGCTACAAGTTTTCTTAAAGTGTTTCAGCGCCTCCTCACACCCACTCTCTCTCTCTCCTCCCATCTCTGGAGCATCTATCTTTTCCAATCTACCGCCTTTTCTCCACTAATGTGCCTCTGATGGCTATTACTTATGAAGACCTTCTTGCCAATAGCGCCAACTAACTGTCACTGAAATTATATTCACTAGGAAACGAAGTAAATATCCTAAGTTTAACACTTGTGGTTTGAGAGCTACAGAAGCTTCCATAGCTCACACCCTTCACATGTTGAATTGCAATTACAGACATCTTTTGCCAAGTGACGAGTAGGTTTGAAATGTATGAATAAGCGAACCGTTGCAGAGCTGGAAGGACATTTGTGAATCACTGCACTGGGTAGAGAACAGATACATGCCCTATTTCATGTTTCATGGCAGGCTGGTCTGTATTGTATTCAAGAATACATTAAAATGAGGGGAAAAAATGTGTAACTCTTTTTAATTGCAATTATGATTTAATGAAAAATAAGTATTTTTACTTTAGTTACTTTATTTTGAAATATCTTATATATTTTATCAACCAAATCAATAATTTTTACATCACCATGTCTGTGTGTCAGGGTCATCTTTTTTTGAAAATATCACATATTTTGTTTAAACATTTGGTTAATAGAGTAACCCTAAAAATGTTTTGACACACACACACACACACACATAGATAGATAAAAATACATTAAGGAGAAAATTAGAATTATTATATTTTTAATATATAAGGAATAATTGACGACGGTCCATTGAATTATTAGAATATAACGCACACTTGAAGTGGTAATGCGGCCACGACATGAAGCGGAATGACCGTTACACCTCAGGTGTGTATTATTTTCTAATAATTCAATAGAACTGGGTAGAGTCAATTATTCCGCTTATACTAAAGTTACCACACCTCAGATGTTGCATTTCAAGATATTTGTCAGGTTTTGTCCTTAAAAAGCTCGTTTGTAGAACTAATTTCTTATTTTTCATCTCATCCCATGCCTCTGTTGCTAATTCCAAAATGTAATTTTAGAGCTAGTCATTATTACAGAGCGTGTCTCTCAACAGTGTACACACATTAGAACATTCGTCATCCAATTAGATTCAAGCATTTAACAGCACCGTAGTATAATTTCAATTATGCTAAACAAGAGCAAACAAGAACAAAAACCTGACAAAAACTTGAAATACAACATCTGAGGTGTGGTAACTTTTGTATAAGCGGAATAATTGACTCTACCCAGTTCTGTTGAATTATTAGAAAATAACACACACTTGAGATGTAACGGTTATTCCGCTTTGTGTCGTGGCCACATTACCACCTCAGGTGTGCATTATCTTCTAATAGTTCAATAGCCCTTCAATTATTCCTTACTTAACTGAGTCAGACATCAATGTTGCTGAAAAATAAATGCAAAGACAGAACAATAATTTTATCTTAGTCAGACCCATATGACTAAGTCTATGTGTCATAATTCAGATGGCAGAATGAGGTTGTCAGCACAAATCCCAAGTAAAAATTTTATTATGAACAGAAAAGTTGCACAGTTTATTCTTCTTGTAAATTCAGTGTTTTTCCCCCAAAGGCAACATAAAACAAAATGAACAGCAGATGTATGATACATCCACAGTTGAGCGCAGACTCACAAGGGTATGAATGACATATTACAAGGGCCTGTAGGCCCCAACACTAATGTCAAATAGTTTAGGGTTGTTTAGTGTCCCTTCTTTATCCAAAAGGAAGTAGAACTTGTACCCTTTGATTTTAAGCGGGATAAATGAAGGTGATTCCTGTCTGTGCGCATGACAGGTCACTTGAGTCAGAGGCACAGTTAGATGATGAGCTCTCAGAGGTCCCAGCGGTGATTGTGTAGATACTGTGACTTTTCCACCTCCCTTATGAAGAATTACACGACTCACAGAACGACGGCTGAACAATATTGCCACGCCAAGGATTCCTCCGCCTACAACAGAAAAATGATATTTAGAGAGCTGGAATGCATAAAAAAAAGCAATATATTCAGAAAGCAGGGTTAAGGCTTACCAATAACTAGGCACCCAAGAGTGAATCCATACCTCCAAGCATTTGAACCGAGGTTCATATCAAAACTGAAAAGCCCTCCTAACTCAGTTCTGACCTTTTGAGGTTCACCACTGTTTTGTCTTGTGTCTCGAAGACTTGTGAAAGCAAAGTGAGCCAGATATGCCCAGAATAGAAACTGGCCAGCACAAAATATGGCTAAAAGTCTAAAAAAACGCGTTCGGTCGTGTTCGAAAAGAATCACGTCTTTGGCGACGGCAGTAGATGTAAAGGAATAAGCACTTCTGACTGAATTCACGCGGACGTGGCAACGTAGTGGATTCAAGATGCTTGTGATATCGTTGACTTTAATGAACTGGGTCGCTGTACACACGGACGCTCTTGAAGACTGAATACCTGTCAGTCGATAAGCTGAAATAAATGTTCGACAGGACCTTAGCCCGAAAAACAAGCACTGAATACCCATGATTTAATAAAACGATTAATTTTCAGTAAGTCTCTGAAATACTGACATTTCATACATGACACATATCTGCATATTTTGACACTATATCATCAAATATGCTGAGCGATTTGAACAGCAGGTCGACGCCATGTTTGTTCTCTTTCAAACTACGGAAGCCTCATTTGTCCAGTTGGTCCAGTTCACGTTTCTCCGTTTTTCTAAAAGAGATCTTTCACTTCCATATGAAAAGTTTATTTGCAAAAACAGATTATTATTTTTTTTAAATCACGTTTTTTTTTTATTCTGCATTCTAATTAATATCAATCAAACTGCAGTTTGATGTTTTGATTAAATAATAACTTAAATACAGCTAACTAACACAATAAAACAATAAAAACATGTTAACACAATAAAAACATGTTTTTTTTTTCATTTTTATCAGTTATCTGTTTTTGCAAATAAACGCTTCATATATTCTATAGACAAACAACACTTGCGTTGTAAATGTTTTTTATTATTATTATTGTTTATTAGACTTATTTATTAATAAAACATTCACAATTGTGGGCAAGCTTTACATTTTTACTGAGGGGAAGTCGCCACACGTTTTAAATCTTAGCCCTTTTGTATAAAGTTCATACAATAAGCCTATTTTTTATTATATGTTTATAATATAATATGTTTATGCAATTTATTCCTTACAAAATGTTGGCCAAATATTTTTTTTTTTTTCCATATAATTGCTGTTACTTAGCTGTAAGTGTTTTGCTGAAAAGCCTTTAATGGGCTGTTTAATGCCAGGCTGTAACATGGTCCGCTATTTTTATTTGTATTTATTTTTGTACAGGAAGATATGCCTGTACTGAAAGTGGCTTTTAAACCTACATATTATTCACTGGAGTAAAAACAGTGACCCCTTCTCCCCTTTCAAAACTGCTTTCCTGTATAAAAATAACCTTGTCTAAAAGTAGGCTACATGTATTTCCTTTTATCCACTGATGTAGTTCTAGCATCAACAAAGTGCACAGACGCACTGTGTATGATCACTGTATTCATTTTCACAGTGTACTTTAGAAACAGATGGAGATTACAGTGTGTTTGTGTTTTCATTCTGTGTATGTTTGTGGGAGGGCTGTTCACTCTTATCAGATTTTTGAGACATTAACATGCTGCAAACTAATTTGCATACAGAGGTTTGGTGTGAACTAAACGGATTACAGTATGGTTACAAAGTAAACTGTAGCAACGTGGAAAACGCCAGTTCTTTAATCCTCTTATTATAAAAAAAATCCATATTTCAGTGATTAACGGCGTCTTTAAATTTACTAATTTACGCGACAGGACACGCCTGCCCCCCTGCTGATAGCCTACTGTTACATCAACACACCCTAACAACACACACCCACCTCCATACACACAGACAACATAAAGGAACAGACCCACACCCTACACAAAACCTGAAGACATGCTTTAAAAAAGATTATAAATGGACTAACAACATTAGCCTACACTGTTCTAAAACTATAACCAACATGTTCATATTTAATAACCGTTCACCTTTCTCATTACAGTTACATTAACATTACTTTGGGAACCGGTTTTACCTGTAGGCTACCTGCACTGCGCCGTTATATTTCTGCGCATGCGCAACCTCACCTGGCGGTTTCCTTGTTATAAGGAAAAGCAGATGAATTGTGAATAACTGTAGAACTGAAGGTTGCGAGAGGATCCGATTAAAACATATCTAGGAACGTAGACGAACATAAATCATTCCCTAGGATTTTCGAAAATGCCTCGCGCATTCCTGGTCAAAAAAGTGAGCTTCGCTGCTGAAAAAAGAAGCTGGAGTGAGATTCCGGATTCCGCGCGCGGGGACGCTTACTTACCTGGTGAGTGTCTCGTTCGTGTTCGCGTGTCACTATAGCTGGGGAGTAAACAGAATTTAATACTTAATGCATTATTACTTTATTACATAATTACTTGTATATTGACGATGGTTGTTGTTGGAAACAACTCACTTGACAAATGCAGTAGACTAAACGATAAAAAAAAAACATTCTCGTTATCTAAAATGTTATGATGAGGTATTTTCTGAGTCAAATTGTTTATTAAGGTCATTGTTTTATTATATGTTATTTTTTACATTAAATGACTTGATATTGTGGTGACTTGTAGGCTACATACTAAAAACGGAATACTTTTGCACTAAATAATAAATAATAAAAAACTTGCTGCATGAAAAAAAATGAGGACCTGAAGAAGCATACCTGAACTCAGTGACCAGTCAAAATCTGTTGATCTCTCTCTGCTCCGACTTAAAAATCTCTTTACTCTTGCTGCTCCCTATAGAGTCCAATTTTCCACCATATGTGCATGAAGTCTCCGAGGGCAGCGTTGCAGAGTACTCCTGCTTCACAACTGCACAAAAAAACAAATTTCTACAGGTTCAGTCACGTGTGTTGTCTGCACAGCTGCCATCTACTGCTGCACAGGGTCAACCTGATCACAAGCCAGAATGCCACATCAGGACCCAAAGAGTGCCTTACTCACGCTCAAAGATAAAGGTGAGTTCTTTTGGTTTAAGCCACACATTTTGTAATGTTTTTTTTCTGTGTTAAGAACATCTCTCATTGTTCTCCCATTTTCAGATAACTACAGGTAATATGCCATCTCCAGTCATCCCAGATAATGCAAACAATTTAGCAGATATTCCACCCGCTGCATCAGTGTTGTCCTGCCAGGTGTGCCAGAAGACATTCACTACAGCACGTATGCTGAAACGCCATGTGAAGTGCCATAGTGAAACAAAAAAGTACTCTTGTGAGCACTGTGGAAAAGGATTTAATGATGCTTTTGACCTGAAAAGGCATGTACGCACTCATACGGGTAAGTTTGCATTTAAATTAGTATAAATAAGTATATTTACATCATGATTAAGTTTGCAAGTTTGTATATTTTCATCTCTAACTTTCCTTTCAACTTACAATATACAGGTGTGAGACCCTATAAGTGCACTTTGTGTGTTAAAGCCTTCACTCAGCGCTGCTCCTTAGAATCTCACCTGAGGAAGATCCATGCCGTTACTCAACAGTACGCCTACAAAGAGCGTAGGGACAAACTGTATGTGTGTGAGGAGTGTGGCTTGACTGCACAGACACGGGCTGGTCTGCAGAATCATCTTCAAGCTGAACATACACAGAGACTGATAATGACAAAAAACAACCATAAACTGATACATATTATGGAAGGTAACACATCACAGTGTTCACCTGAAACCCCAAATAAAGTGCTGAAGAAAAAAATTAGAAGACTAGTTACCGATAAAATATAATTAATCAATTTGTTTCACTCTACATGCGCTTTTGTACAGTCAGTAATTCAAGGCAGAATTACTGCTTATAGACTGCTTATCCCTTATAGAATTATTGGAATTAGGAAAATAATTTGGATGTATTGTATTGAATGACAAATTATGCTGAAGCAGTATAAAGTGTATGAAGTCATAGTACACACAAAAATAAAATTCTGTTTTGTTTTTGTTTGAAAGTAAAGTACACTTTAGCTTGCTTAAAAAAACTATCAAACTAAAGTATATTATCATACAAATAATATACTTTAAAAGAACATAAACTGAATGTAATATTTTTGGAGACTTGATTGCATGTTATTTGTAATGTATTGTAATTTAAATTTATATTAAATGCAAAATGCTTTTTTGGCATATGTAGGATTTATCTACATCTTTATGTGTGTTATTTCATAAATATCCATATTGTCTGTGTACTGTGACAAGCACTTATTTAACTAAAAATTGGCTACTTTAATGTAATTCCTACTGATGTAATTACACATCTGTAACGATAACGTTGCAATTTAGTAATTTAGGCCTATAATAACAGTATACAGTTAAATACTTTACATCAAAACAAGTGTAGCCTATTAATTAAAACAGTGATTTACTTTAAAGTAAATCTTTTGCTTTGGCATTATTGCAAAGTGTGGTACTCTCTAAGTGGTATTTCATTTAATTAATAGCCTATTGAGGCTGCTACTTTAAGATTTGAAGTAGCCTGCACTACAAGTGCACATCACAGTACAATTAAGACCAGTCTTATTTCTCACAAGGGTCCATTCAGCTTTAAGCTATATGAAAACGATTTCTGACTATTAATAGTACCTAAAACCGTAACCTTTGCATGTGCACGCGCTGGGGTGAATTATTAGGATATGAAGGCGCGTTTAAGGATGACGTCAGAGTGGAGCGCGTTCAGGTGAAAGGAGGCTGAGGTGGAAAACACGGGATGCTCGTGAAGGAGAGTCTGAGGATTCCGTCATTACATGATTTCGAGCTGTCGTTAAATTAAAACGTAGAGAATATGATAAAAGATTACCCTCGCCGCCACTGATTACGACACACCGTGATCTGCAGCCTTCGACAAAAACGGCTCGAGTATGATGCGCGCGCCGCCGTCCAGCCACCGCTCCGTCTCGAGCTTGCGATGCTTTTGTCACACGGGCTGAGGGGAAATCAAGCGCAACAGTTACCCGTTATTCGGACTAGAATCCAGAAGACTCGCTGTTGGGATTAGGTGATGTGATAACCTCTGTGAGACACGAAAGGGAACGGACGCATCTTTTGGGGATGCTCTTTTGTAGTGAACGTCGCCACCATAGAAACGTGGTGGCACTCGCCGCTGATGGGGTGAAATAGGTTACGGAGAGGTCCTGACGGTGGACCGCAGCGCTGTTTTTCATCCTGGACTGTGTGTGCCGTGATAGTACATGTTATTGAAAAATGCAAGGGGTGACGGTGACGGGAGAAGCGCCCACATTGAATGGAGGCGGAAGGGAGGAGGTAAGGCGTGAAAATGTTGGTAAATAAAACCATGAGCGTGCATTTTTCTTATGAATATGTAGAAGGTGAAATGTGAAAAACGTTTTAAATGTATATAATATTTTGCTACACTGTTCTTAACATTCTGTTGCATGCATTATGAAATCATTAATACAAAGACAAAATCAGAAAAAAAAATGTTATCTTGAATGTAGGCAAAAACACATTATTCTTAGTTCTCTTGCCTGTATAGGCAACAATGTGCAATTAATCAAAAGGTTTTAGTGAAAGTGAGTGATTGCTTTCCATTTTTACTGATGTCCAAATAAAATGTTTAAATAAAAATGTTATTACACTACACATTAACAGACTTCACACTATGTGACATAATAAATTGTAATTAAATGTTAAATATTAAGAATATATAGGCCTATACAAATACAATAAAAAATGTAAATAACACAGCTGTGTCCACTATCAATGAACAATGATACTTATAGGTAACAAACTCATTCAAACAATTAATCATTACATGCAAATAATTTATATGACTCTTAAATGTTTAGTACTAAATGTAGTGTTATCTTTTTTGGTTTATTCAAAGTCACCTTCATATTTATCTATTTTATTGCCATCTTAAATGCGGTTGCAAAGTGAAGAAAACTGGTTAAGAATATATTATTTTGAAATACTCCCTTACGTGAAATCATGCTGTGCATTCACTGCAACTTGCTTAGTGCATTAAAAAGGTGTTGTTTATGATATTTGTTTAGACTTACCAGTATTTGCTTTAGCTATAAATCATTTGACTTTGTTTAATCTGGATTGGAATTGCCTGTTTATTAAGGGGAGGGGTCTGTAACCTGTCTATATGTCACCACAGGAACGATGAAAGCTAGTAGATGTGAATGCACCCCCATTATTTCTCTATTTTGCCAGATCTGTGATAGAACGATATCATGCAACTAATACAGAGACGATTGGCTAAATATGTTCCTATAGCTTTTTGCCTTCTGTTTGTTATAAAAAAAAATGCCACTTTCAAAGAAACCAATCTGCAAATGGCTTATTTATATAAAGTTGGATAGAAGAAAATATTTTAAAATTAAAAAACTATATCACCTTAAATATGTGCACTGAAAACTAGGCTTTCTTAGTGCTCAGATTTTCTCACTTTGACTTTTCCCACCTGGCTCACAACATTTATCTTAGATAACCGGAGGTCAGGTCTCAGTGGGAACATTCATTATTTTCTGGACGGTTGTTCATCCAGTGTGTAGTTCATTAAAGAAAATCCAATAATTAACACACACACTTTTCTAACAGCACACAGTGCCTTGCATTACTTTAAATGCATACTTTGTGACAGTACAAGCCTTCTCTCTATTCTTTCTCTCACTCACACCCTCAGTTGCTGAGTTTACCCCCCATATACAGTTACAGACCGATCGATAGGCTGAGAGACAATGCATGGGGGATGGGAAGTTTTTGTAATCATTATTGAGTTTTCATAATGTTTGTGCTACATTGTCACTTACAAACATATCAATACTTTTCGTCGCCTTGGAATTATAAGGTTGTATCTGGATTCTGAGTGGTTTTGAGATATTGAACTTCAAAGTTTTTGCATTCCATATAGCAAAAATGATATGGGGAACAAGTCTCTTTCCTACATGAAAATGACAGAGACTCTAAATGTATTCTAAATGTAATATCAAAATCCTCTCAGATTTTTAAATGGGGATTTTTGGAACAGGTCAAATGCAGATAGAACCTTCTAATTCTAAAAAGTCATTTTCCGCTTGGAATTATAAGGTTCTATCTTGCAAAACATTAATTGAAGCAACAATTTTCAAGAAATACAAATAGTTTTTTTTTTATAATTTGTTTTAAAACACAAAAATAGTGTTGTAACAATGTGTCAACATGTATGAGAAAGGTCAATTTAATGCTTGCTTTATCACATTTATTCCATATTTTAGGACAAATAATTTTTTCTTAGTTAAGTTAGGCATAAAGGGCAATACTAAATATTTTGTCCAGTGCAGATGTTAATTTTAGCTAGGATTATAGTGGGTAATTAAACAGTATTGCAGGGACAGTTAAGGCAGCTCCTCTAGTCCATCTGACCAGGACTTTATTCCACAAAAAGCGGGATAGGGAAAATGGCTTTCTCTTTAGATCAGTATGGCCGAGATAACATGCTGACGTTTATTGTTGTAATTAAGACCCCATCATTTAAATCATTGACTATTTGATATTTAAGGCTTAATGTTGTAAAATTTAAGACATTTTAAGACTTTAAACTGCATGAATATTTCGCCAATCATTATATTCGTGTCTTTAGCGACCCAGACTTATATCCAGCACGGATGGATCTCTAACTGCTACAATAGCAAACTCTCCTGATATTTTAAGAACAATTAAAAAATAAAAAAGGATAAAATAAGGATACTTCCTTACCTTTTGAAACTTAGAAGGGTTCGATTTGAGCAGATGATTTTCCCACATTTCCCCAGTGTTATACATTCAGCATCTGCCTCATATTCACGATCTCAATATATTCTCAAAACTATCGTTTTCAGCACCTTCAAAAACATTTTGATCGCTATTCACCACATCCACCATCAAATGACAGTGACACTTATATTTCATTATGTACAGTAATTGCTCTGCAGTAAAGCCATTCAAGCCAGTTCAATTTTTGCAGATGATTATTTGTTTTATGCATGCATGAGTGAAAAATCACGTCATCATTATGTTTTAAACAGTGCCACTTTGTGGAATACAGGTAAATTGCACTTATTGATTCTGCAGACACCTAATTATTGTTGTTTAATTTTTCCTGCTGTTATGGAGCAGTCCGGCGACATGACAAAGAACGTTGATCCTGATTGGTCCGCTTGCGTGCATTCGAAGTGCTGATTGGCTGATTCACAGATAAAACCGAATAGAACCAAGTTAGAGCTCGACTTTGTATATAGAACCTTTTTGTTTTTTAAATAAAAAGTCCTAAACTGTACACAACTTAAAAAAATAAATAAATAAAAAAAATAAATAAATAAAACATCACATAATGTAAATAAGTTGTCACAGATTAAGCATATGTGAATAACTCAATTTTGACCAAAATGTCAGATAGAACCTTATAATTCCAAGGCGACGTTTTAGTTGCAGCTATTTCTGTTTAGTGACAGCTCTCAGTTTACAATGTCTGACGTTCAGCTGTTCCCTGCTTCGTACAGAGCAGTGTGTCTGCCAACGAGTCTGGATGCTTCGTTTGTGTTGCTTTGTGGATAAACGCATCTCAATGAGCACTTGCCTGGTCAGATAGAAATAGATGTATATGCTGACAAGGCAATTAAGACTTTAAGAGGGCACTCAGACCTTCCTGTTTTAATGTATGAGTATCCCTTTCTCCTCTGCTATTTACTATCATTAGTATATCCACTCGCCTCTAACTCATAACTAGTCTCTCTTGTGTACTTGCTATTCACTGATTAGTGTGCTCTGTAGCCCAACCACTGATGCATTTCAATCTCAATATCATTTGTTCAGACTGAATATTTTATGAACCCAATGTCCTTCATCTCAAAATATTGCACTCACAAATAGAAATGAAAGGAAAGCCTCTAGCAGGGATGGGAATCGTAAAGAATTTCTTCTTAAAGATTCCAGTTCTTTAATGATTCTGTGTCTACACTGCCAAATGATGAGATAATATCAATAAAAAGTATTTAAAACAATTCATGCAAAAATTGTTTACACAAACGTTAATTCTTTACAAAATTTTAGAAGTGGCATAAATAAAATGCAATAATTGGCCTTAACGATGTATTTAACAACAAAAGGCTGATGAACAAACAATAAAATATGTATAATTTCTTTATTTTATCATGTTATCATTTCAAAAATCAGCCAGTAGCTACACTCATTTAAGTCTCACAGTAGTTGTAAACTGCATGATGTTAATCAGTAAAATTAATTGCATATTTTCTTTTGGCAATTGACCTTTTGCAAAGACCCGCCTCCCTTCGATACTGTTGCTATATCCAACAAGCCATGCCACTCTCACGCCACACATAAGGTTCTCACGAAGTAAAAAATACATCACGGAACAAAGAGTAAACTGACAATGCGCCGACAGACAAGACAGAGCAGGTTACTTTAGGTGTGAAACAAAGTCTCAGCTTTCAAATTTTGTCATTTTTTGAATAAATTCAAACAATAAATATAGCTGCAAGCAGCAATTACGGGGCTAAGCATGGCATGGAGCATAAAAGCAATTTTAGGATAATTGTAATTGAAATGGCTAAAAAAAAAAAAAAAAAAAAAAACATAAATACAACCTCTAGTAATATGATTAAATGGCTTATCACTTTTGACCAACAGGTTGCGCTGTAATCAAATAATTTTGGTGTGTTCTGTGTGAGGTGACAAGAATGGCACACACAGTTTGTTGTCATTATGTCAAAGCTTTGCAGAGATATAGTCATGGCCAAAAATATCGGCACCCTTGGTAAATATGATCAAAGAAGGCTGTGAAAATTAATCTGCATTGTTAATCCTTTTGATCTTTTATTTAAAAAATTCACAAAAATCTAACCTTTCATTTGATAATAAGAATTTAAAATGGGGGGGGGGGGGGGGGGGGATATCATTATGAAATAAATGTTTTTCTCTAATACACATTGTCCACAATTAACGGCACCCTTTTATTCAATACTTTTTGAAACCTCCATTTGCCAGTTTAACAGCTCTAAATTTTCTCCTCTAATGCCTGATGAGGTTAGAGAACACCTGACAAGAAATCAGAGACCATTCCTTCATCCAGAATCACTTCAGACCCTTTAGATTCCCAGCTCCATGTTGGTGCTTCTTCTCTTCAGTTCACCCCACTCATTTTCTATAGGGTTCAGGTCAGAGGACTAGAATGGCCATAGCAGAAGCTTGGTTTTGTGCTCAGTGACCCATTTTTGTGTTGTTTTTGAGGTTTGTGTTTGGATTATTGTACGGTTGGAAGATCCAAACATGGCCCATTATAAGATTTCTGACAGAGTCAGTCACTTATTGATTTTTTTATATGTTGGTATTTGATAGAATCCATGATGCCATGTGTCTAAACAAGATGTCCAGGACCTCCAGCAGAAATATAGGCCCACAACATCAAAAATACAGCAGTATATTTCATTGTACACATGGGGTACTTTTTATCCCTGTGTTCACCAAACCCATCTTGAGTGTTTGCTGCTAAAAAGCTAATTTTTTAGTTTCATCTGACCATAGAAGCCAGTCCCATTTGAAGTTCCAGTCGTGTCTGATAACTGAATATGCTGGAGTTTGTTTTTGGATGAGCTAGGAGAATTTTTCTTGAAACCCTCCCAAACAACATGTGGTGATGTAGGTGCTGTTTGACATTTTTTTTAAGGTTTTCTGACCCCGAGACTCAACTATTTTCTGTAATTCTCCAGCTGTGGTCCTTGGAGAGGCTTTAGCCACTCAAACTCTCCTTCTCACTGTGCATTAGGACGATATAGACACACTCAATCTTTTGCTGCACATCTGAAATATAGTCTTTGGTTTTTCTCATTGTGATGGATAATTAAGGGAATTTGGGCTTTGTTTTCCCTCCTATTTATATTTCTGTGAAACAAGAAGCCATGGTTGGATGATTTCATGTTCATAATCACCCTAGAGTGCTCAAAATTGTGAATATGAATGGGAATATACTTCAGAGATATTTTACTCATAAGAATTTCTAGGGGTACCAATAATTGTGTCCAACGTGTATTAGAGAAAAACATTTATTTCATAATGATATTTCCCCCCATTTTAAATTCTTATTATCCAATGAAAGGTTAGATTTTCATGAATTTTTAAAATAAAAGATCAAAAGGATTAACAATGCAGATTAATTTTCACAGCCTTCTTTGATCATATATACCAAGGGTGCCAATAATTCTGACCAATAATGTATAGCATCAGAGTCATTTTGGCACTATGCCTAGAATTTGCAGTGGCGCAGTAAGAAAACGGTTTCATCTGTCGACACAAAATCCATAAGTTTTTGTCAGCACAGTCTGAAGATGATCTGACTCGATTTTGGTGAAAATCGGACCAATGGTCGAGGAGGAATTTGAAAAAGTAGGTTTTCAACATAAATCAAAATGGCGGACAAGATGTTCGGCCCACAATGGCATAATTGGTATGTATGTTGTCGGCATGACCCAAGGAATATTTTGAGACCAGTTTCATTCCAATAGGCTAATGCAATCAAAAGTTATTAGCATTTTTGGAAATTTCATAATTAATGCTTAAAGAATGGTTTATTACTCTTGACCAATAGGTGGCGCTGATACCAAATTGATGTGGCGTGGTCAGTGTGAGGTGAAATGGCACATACAAAGTTTGGTGTAAATATGTCAAAGCTTTGCAGAGCTACAGCCTCAGATGCAGTTTGGCATCTTTCCAGCAAATTCGTTGATGCGTTAAATGAAAACCGTTTTGTATATCGACATGAAATCCATAAATGTTTGCTAGCATGGTCTGAAGATGATCCGAGTCAAATTTGGTAAAAATCGGACTGACGGTCTAGGAGGAGTTCGAAAAAGTAGGTTTTCAACATGAATCAAAATGGCGGAAAATAAGTTCAGCCAATTATGACATAATTGGTATCAATGTTCTCGGCATGATCCAAGGAATCTATCAACATCAGTCTTATTACAATAGGCTAATGTAAACAAAAGTTATTAGCATTTTTCAAAATTTCATTATAACTCTTATAACCCAAACTTTTTGAGGACCATCAGAGCATGGTGCCAAAGATGCATACCGAGTTTCGTAACGATACATCAAAGCGTTCGTAAAATATTGCATTTTCTGACAAAATTCAAAATGGCCAACACCCAAAATGGCTGACATTGGGTATGATTCGACTCGGCATGGTCCACCGAATCTAAAGAGACCAGTTTTGTGATTTTTGGTCAAACCATTCAGAAAATTCAAAAATAGCCATTTTTCATATCTCCTGACCAGTAGGGGGCACTATGCCAAAACATTGTAGGTAGGCTCAGGTCATGCTTGTTATAACACACACCAAGTTTGGTCTCAATATGCCAAACCGTTGCAGAGATATAGGCTCACATCCATTTTTCGTGCTTTTCGTAGAATTCATTTGCGCGTTATTCGGGAATGGTTGGACGAATCATCTTGAATTACATAATTTTTTGCCAGCATGGTCTGACGATGATCTGAGCCAATTTTGGTGAAAATCGGAGCAACGGCCTAGGAGGAGTTTGAAAAAGGAAGTTTTTCAGAAAATTGAAAATGGCGGAAAAATTTTCATGACAGAAAATGACGTCATATAGTGCATTCGAAACGGCTTAAGCCAAAGAATGAGAGGAAAAAAAGAATTTTGTTTCTAGCCCTTACGGTTCAAAAGTTATTAGCATAAACATGAGTGAAATTTTTGGACAAGTGGTGGCGCTACAGAGTTTGAGTTAGAGACTCCAAATTTGCTATGTTGACAATTCAGACAGTCCTCTATCAGTGTGCCAAATTTCACAACTTTCCTGCAAGCGGTTCTATGACCTGCCATAGACTCAAGAGCGGAAGAAGAATAAGAAGAAGAAAAAGAGCGCCAATGGATACAATAGGTGCATACGCACCTTCGGTGCTTGGCCCCTAAATACCATTTTGTGGCTCTTTAATGACTTGTGACAGATCGTGCCTCAGATAAAGTGGCACATGAACCGATCGTCTCTTCCTCTTTACTAGTTGTAGCATGAAATAAACATGAATGAACATCAGAAGGTATCTTGTTTCAACTGCAGAAAGATGTCAATATACACCATTTTTCAAGTCCAAGTCCATCAAAGTTAATCTACTGCCCTGTCTGTTTTGTTTGTCGGACAAAAATGCCAGATTCTGTGTTATGATTGTCAGATCGGTCAGTCAGACTCCCTGTGAAGGAATTGCACTTAAGAGAGGTGACCCTTTCAAAGGCTACTAATATGTATGTTTAAGGTACTAATGTGCTTCCCTTAGTGGTAAAAAAAAACTCTAAAACTCTACCTACTGAAAATGTATCATCCGAGTGGCAGCTTTTGTCCTTTTTTTCTGAGAATGTGGGGTGTGACCCGATCATACAAAAATGTATGAATAATGCACGATTTTTACCTGAATATGAACAAGAATGTTTCTTGGTTCCCAACCTAGTTTTTATGCACAACTAGCAAGTAAACTCAGTGAAAACAAACAGCCACTTTCCCACAAGGACAAATAATGCATTGGCTCATACACACTTGCAGGAATTTATGATTCTGCCCATCCACTAATGTCTCTCATGTAAAAAGCATTCAAATGCACATGATCATATGACTGTAGACATTCTTAGGGCATCTAAATAATTTAACCTATTAGAGTGGCTCTGAAATAGCTTTATCCACTGTTTATATATCACTGCCATTTTGTTCTATGCAAGTGTCCTAATCACAGCCTCCATTATTGAATCTCACTGAATATCATTCACATCTCTTAGGACACATTTTCTTGTGGTATCAACACTAGCTTCTCACCCTCCCACAACTGCACATCTCTGAGATGCTGTGCAGTGAAAGCATCTAATGAATAAATAATTAATTTGTGATAAGGTTGCATATTTTATTGAAATTTGAAGGAATAATGATAACTTGTAATCCAGAATTTACAGACATACAAATCTATATGTGCGTGTATATAAGGGAATATTATTTTTATATAATATGCTATATGATCATGTTTCATGCTTAAGTTGCCATTATTAAAACATGTGTAGATATCAGCTTGTGCACATGGTAAAGCTCACTGCAGGCCCTAATGGATTCTATCTCTCCCATCCCAGTTTGCTCTCTTGTCCTTGTAAAAGGAACAATTAAACTCCTGCCAAGAGGAGCGCAGCCTCCATGCCACGCTTGGGCTGCAGCCTGCTTTTAGTGCTGCAATTTCTCACAGCAAGGGCATTGCTCGTACTATTAGCTGATTTATGTGTGTAAGTGTCTGTGTGTATTAGAGAGTGTGTATGTGATGTCACTAAAGAAGAGACAGCAGGGAAAAAGGACAAAGATAGTACAAAAATATAAAAATATTGCAGACCAACCGTAGAAAACTTAATCTTTTTGTACCATACCTTTCAGAGAAACTGTATGGCTTGTTTTTTTCTCCCTCTTTCTAGTTTGGAATCAGTTCATCTTTGCCCATATGGCCACAATACCTCAAGCCGCCACTGGGGTCAGGCTAGGCAGTAGAGATCCATATGCATTTAGTTGAGATGATGCACTCAGTGATGTCTAAAAGCTTCTAGACTTCCCCTCCACAGTCATACAGAGCGTTTTAAAAGGAGACATGGTTTGGGTTACGAGCAGCCAGGAAATGTATTCAGCCCTCAGGAGAATGATCTATTACCGAGTTCTCTCTGCTGCATGTCAGAGTGGATGTAGCAAGCTGTGCTTCATTCAGCTGTGCATGTTGTAATATAAATGAAATATACTAGATGCCTGAATAATCTAAAATACGGGTTCAACATAGAGTTTGGGGACCCTCAGGAGGCTGCAAAGGAGTCCTAGGGGGTCTGTAGAAAAATATGATACAAAACAAGTGTTAAAGGGCACCTATTATGCCCCCTTTTACAAGATGTAATAAAAGTCTCAGGTGTCCCCAGAATGTGTCTGTGAAGTTTCAACTCAAAATACCCCACAGATAATTTATATCATTTTGAAAATGTCTATTTTGAGTGGAAGCATAAACACACTGTTTTCGTGCATGTCTCTTTAAATGCAAATGACTGCTGTTCCTCGCCCACTTTTCCAGAATAGGGCTGTGCCTTTACAGCTCGTACTTTAGATTGCCAAAAAACATCTGTTTGGTTTTGATTATCATGTCTATCGCGTTGAAATCATGCATTTTAAAGCCATATCAGTTTAAACTTCTCATATACGGTTTTCTGAGCGCATATATCCGAGTACTAAATACTTATCTTTCATGTCTTATTGCACTTAAACTATCAAATACATGCAAGTCTATGTCAAAAACAAACATAAGTTACAAAAACACAGTAGGTTATGTCTGTGAAGGCAAACAGCTGGGAAAGAAATTGCATGTTTATATTATATTTGTGTATTAAGTGACAGCAGCGTAATATACAGTTAATATACTCCTGTCTACGCTGTTATTATGACCCAAACAATAAAATAAAAACAGAAAATCACTCACTGTTCTTGAATGAATAATTTCTGTAGCTCTAATAAGAAGACATTTCTAACTTGAATGCAGCGTGAAGATAAACATGGCGGATTGTGTGCGGCTCACTCAGGGCGGGGTCTCTGCTAATACGTCAGTGACCGTCAACAGTTGTGGATTGGGGCTTGTAAAATGTTATATTTTACACATTGCGGTATGCAATATTTCATATTTTACAGATTCTGCAAACGGCTTGTTCTGAGACACTGCTTATGATTTATGGGGATTTTAAAAAAAAAAGGAGCGGGTGAATTTTATCATTATAGAGTGGTTGTGTACACACTGCCAACACACATTTATGTTCAAACAACATGTAAAAATGAATTTTGCATAATAGGTACCCTTTAAATTCATTACAAATGTAAAAGTTATCCATTATAGGCATTCTGCTCTCTCAAGACTGCTGTAAAAAAGTTTAATAGGTACATATATATTTTTATAAACTCTTTTTGTTCTTGTACAATGTTGTATGTTGTAAGCATTTCTGCCAGAACTAATTTTTACATTTTCTTTCTTTCTTTCCCTCCTGTTCACCCCCAACCATGCTCCCCTCTGCTTTCTTTTGGCTTTGGCATCAACTCACTCCCATTCTGTCCAATACCCTCCAACTCATCTGTTATTGAACCCTGCCTCATTCAATTTCTAATCCATCTGCACAACCCTCTGTCTTCTTATATTTCCAACCTCATCCGGTCTCCCTCTTCCCACCTATAGCAGCGTCCCCTCAAGCAGTCCCTGAGTGGCTCACTGTGCAGAGAGTCTCACTGGAAGTGCCTGCTGCTCACCTTGCTCATGTACGGCTGCTTTGGCACGCTAGGCTGGTGCTCCCTATACCGCATCACCGTAATTACTTTTGATGACCAAGCCTACTTCTACAAAGGCAATGCCCGACTCTACCACGACAGCCCGTGCTCCAACGGCTACGTCTATATACCTGTAGCCTTCCTGGCTATGCTGTACGTTGTCTACTTGGTGGAGTGCTGGCACTGCTACTCTAAAACAGCTAACCTTGCTAAGGTGGAAATCAGTGAGGTGTATGACAGGATACAGCGGTTGCAACAAGCCACACCCTGCATCTGGTGGAAGGCCATCAGTTACCATTACGTACGTCGTACTAGACAGGTGACACGCTACCGAAACGGAGACGCCTATACGACTACACAGGTGTACCACGAACGGGTCAACACGCACGCAGTGAGCTCCGAGTTTGATTACTCACGTCTTGGTGTCAAAGATGTTTCGAAAGAGCTGCAGGGCCTGTTGGAACATCCTGTCACTCGCTTGCGCTTCACCAAGTGCTTCAGCTTCGCCAGCGCCCGCGCCGAGACAGCCTACCTCACGCAGCGAGCACGCTTCTTCGGGGACAATGAGGGTCTGGACGACTACATGGAAGCACGAGAGGGCATGCACCTTAAAAACGTCGACTTTCGGGAACACATGCTGGCGTTCCCTGACCCATCGCGACCGCCATGGTACACCAGACGCTGGGTGTACTGGCTGGCTTCGGCTTTCCTGCTATCGTGGCCTCTGCGTGTGATTGCAGAGTACCGTACTGCATACGTCCACTACCATGTCGAGAAACTGTTCGGAGAGAACGAGGACGCAAATGACAATGACAATACGGAGGGGGGTAATTACTCTACGGGCTTCGAGCATGGCACTGGGGGTCCCACTCTGCGTGTCATATCGCGGGTCAACACGGTGGATATGACCGAACTGGAATGGCACATTCGCTGTAACCAGCAGATGGTGCCTAGCTATTCTGAGGCCTTGCTTATGGATTTGGATATGAATACAAACACACCGTTATCAGTTGCAGTGGCTGCACGTATGCGACGCAATTCTAGCTTCTTCCTTCAGAGCTGTCCCAGGTGCCGACGCTCAACAAGCAGCTCTTCGCTCCCTTCTTGGTTTAGAGGGAGCATGGCTGCGGGGACAAACTCATTCCCCATTAGACCTGGCGGTAGGCTTTCTCTTAGTCGCAGCGGTTTCTCTCTCGGCCGGTTGCATACCGCAAGAAGCCGCCATCCCTGCCTGTTTCACTCGAGGAGCCTCGGAGGTGGGATGGGCGGCCGTGTGGAAGAGGGTGGTGGGGGTTTCCTTGGTCTTGGGTTTAGAGTGCCAGATGAGGAGAGGAGGGGTGTATTAGAGAGCGAGGGGCTAGAAGATGATGACGTAGAGGAGACAGGACACGAACAAGTTGAGGAGAGGGAGAACGGAGAGGCAAGAGAGGATGAGAGAGACAGGCCACCCACTTACCAAGATGCGCTGTACTTTCCGGTGTTAATCATTCACGGGGAAGAGAGCTGTCATGGGGGGCATGGGATTGACACGGGTTAAAAGAACGAATTTGATGTAAAGAATGATTGAAGTGGCTTTTGAAACGTAGAGGCAGATTGACATCTGGATGCAGATGGGAGACAGGGAGACCAAGAAGTCGAGGAAGAGAGGGGAATTTTGACCAGAAACAGGATAGAAAAGTTGAAGAGACTGATTTGTGTCTCTGTAACACTGAAAAACAATTTGTTTATGAATGTGTAGAATGTTGTAGGGATTGAAATGAAAATAATATACATCGGTCATGTCACATCCAAGTCGACTGACTTGATACAGACTGACCCTAAATATATATACAGTCATGGCCAAAAATATCGGCACCCTTGGTAAATATGATCAAAGAAGGCTGTGAAAATTAATCTGCATTGTTAATCCTTTTGATCTTTTATTTAAAAAAATCACAAAAATCTAACCTTTCATTGGATAATAAGAATTTAAAATGGGGGGAAATGTCATTATGAAATAAATGTTTTTCTCTAATACACGTTGGATACAATTATTGGTACCCCTAGAAATTCTTATGAGTAAAATATCTCTGAAGTATATTCCCATTCATATTCACAATTTTGAGCACTCCAGGGTGATTATGAACATGAAAGTATCCAGCCATGGCTTCCTGTTTCACAGAAATATAAATAGGAGGGAAAACAAAGCCCAAATTCCTTTAATCATCCATCACAATGAGAAAAACCAAAGAATATATTTCTGATGTGCAGCAAAAGATAATTGAGCTTCACAAATTAGTGAAGTGGTTTTAAGAAAAGAGCTAGAGCAGTGAAAATTCCCATTTCCACCATCAGGGCAATAATTAAGAATTTCCAATCAACATAAAATGTTACGAAACTGCCTGGAAGAGGACGTGTGTCTATAGCATCCTAATGCAAAAGACTCTCCAAGGACCACAGCTGGAGAATTGCAGAAAATAGTTGAGTCTCGGGGTCAGAAAACCTTAAAAAAAATGTCAAACAGCACCTACATCACCACATGTTGTTTGGGAGGGTTTCAAGAAAAATTCTCCTAGCTCATCCAAAAACAAACTCCAGCATATTCAGTTATCAGACACGACTGGAACTTCAAATGGGACTGGCTTCTATGGTCAGATGAAACTAAAAAATGAGCTTTTTAGCAGCAAACACTCAAGATGGGTTTGGTGAACACAGGGATAAAAAGTACCCCATGTGTACAATGAAATATACTGCTGTATTTTTGATGTTGTGGGCCTATATTTCTGCTGGATGTCCTGGACATCTTGTTTAGACACATGGCATCATGGATTCTATCAAATACCAACAGATAAAAAAATCAACAAGTGACTGACTCTGTTAGAAATCTTATAATGGGCCATGTTTGGATCTTCCAACTGTACAATAATCCAAACACAAACCTCAAAAACAACACAAAAATGGGTCACTGAGCACAAAACCAAGCTTCTGCTATGGCCATTCCAGTCCTCTGACCTGAACCCTATAGAAAATGAGTGGGGTGAACTGAAGAGAAGAAGCACCAACATGGAGCTGGGAATCTAAAGTGTCTGGAGTGATTCTGGATGAAGGAATGGTCTCTGATCTCTTGTCAGGTGTTCTCTAACCTCATCAGGCATTATAGGAGAAAATTTAGAGCTGTTAAACTGGCAAATGGAGGTTTCAAAAAGTATTGAATAAAAGGGTGCCGTTAATTGTGGCCAATGTGTATTAGAGAAAAACGTTTATTTCATAATGATATTTCCCCCCCATTTTAAATTCTTATTATCCAATGAAAGGTTAGACTTTTGTGAATTTTTTAAATAAAAGATCAAAAGGATTAACAATGCAGATTAATTTTCACAGCCTTATTTGATCATATTTACCAAGGGTGCCGATATTTTTGGCCATGACTGTATGTAGTACATACCTAGTAGAAAATACTGATAGGCATGGAACATCAGTGTCCTATATCAATCTTAATGTCCTATTATTGAAATCTCTGGCATATCATGTCCATAACAAACTAAAAGATTAGCGTGTCCTCCTTTGACCATGGGAGTAATGTACTATACATGAAAAGCTTGGCGTCTGCAACCTGCTTTTAACATTGCGAAGCAGTTTTTGCGACTCCACATTAACGTGAAAAAGCCCATGCTGGTGTAGTTTTGTAAATCCATGCGTCGACAACATACAAGTATCTTACGGAAAAAGGGACTGAGATGTGAACTGCATTTACTGAAGTTCTAAATAGACATTAGAAAGAAGCAAGACTCAAAATTCAGATTGACTACTGAGGTAGAGCTGATGAAAAGAACACCAAACGGTCCTCAGGGGGAAAAGTTAAAAAATTAAAAAATCAAACAATAATAGACCTAATAATACGAGATGGTAAAAGATCAATGAGTGAATGTAGGCTGGTGAATTGTAATCCCTCACTGTTTGACACTGTGCTTTAATCCACTGTCCTGGCTAATGACTTCTTTTAATCTCGTTCTTTTTAATTGCCTGGTAGAAGCACGGTGCTTATGACTTCACTTATCTCTCTGCCTTAGAGGTTTCTTATGTCAGCCTCATGTCTACTGCAGCCAACTGAAAGTAGATCTGTTCAGCAGAAACTCAGTGTATTCCTTTTTATTCTCCTGCATACATTTGTTTTTCTATCATGGTAGGGAGTTTCCATCGACTTCTATTGTTTTTATACTGAGCTAATGATATTTTCTATCCCCTGCCCTTAAACCTAACCTAAGATTTTCATTAACACATTATTTAGTGTGTTTATAAAAACATTGTCCTTGATTTGTTGGGACATCCATCCATCCATCCATCTATTTGTTGGTCTCCACATTCATTCCTTCCTAGACTGTTAGAACATTTAAAAAGTTATTGGATTAAGCTTGTTTCAGTTTAATACAACTACTGTTAATAGATAAAATAGACAACACAAGATACAAAATACTGCAACAATCCACCGTCCCATGTAGTCACATCGGTGATATGCACTTAGAAGAGCAAACAAGCATAAAAATATAAGTGTAGGTCAGTACAAGCACAACGTATCACCTACTTTACAAACAGTGCAGGGATTGAGTTAAAATAAGCTGTCCTTGGAAACACTGAAGAAACGAATGTATAAACACAGCCTTGCACATGGAAAGAATATTAATAAAACCAAGGTAAAGTCCAAAGCACACACTAAGAGCATTCCTGTATTGTTTGTAGGATTTCTACTTATCAAATTATTGCTAATACTTCAACAAGCGATGAGCGATGAGGAAATGATTACAGTGGCCATGACCATGATGCTCTTATTAATAAAGTCAAACCATTAACAATGTGTTCATTGACTGCTTTATTTATTATTATTATTATTATTATTTATTCATGTATTATACTAAAACTGCTGTATTATTATTATTATTATTATTGTTATTATTCATTTTTTAACTTATTTACCTAACTTGCAGGTATATTAAGAGATGTCCTTATAGGGGTAGTTCACCCAAAAATGAAAATTCTGTCATTAATTACTCACCCTCATGTTGTTCCAAACCCGTAAGACCTTTGTTCATCTTCATAACACAAATGAAGATATTTTTGATGAAATCCGAGAGCTTTCTGACGCTCCATAGAAAGCAACACAACTGAAATGTTCCCAGGCCCAGAAACGTAGTAAAAGAGTCATCATTAAGAGTCCATTTGACATCAATGTTTCAACCTTAATTTTACAAATTTTCTGTGCAAGGAAAACAAAAATAATGACTTTATTCAACCATTTTTCTCCTGCAAATCACATCATCTCCCATTATGGAGAGTACCACAACACATGTGTGTAAAAAAAAAAAAAAAAAGTAATTAAAGTTGTTATCTTTGTGCATAAAATGTATTCTCGTAGCTTTGTAAAGTTACGGTTGAACCACTGATGTCACAGGAAATGTTTTACCGATGTCCTTACTACGTTTCTGGGCCTGGGAACATTTCAGTTGCATTGCTCTCTATGCAGAAAGCTCTCGGATTTCATCAAAAATATCTTAATTTATGTTCCGAAGATGAACAAAGGTCTTACGGATTTGGAATGACATGAGGATGAGTAATTAATTACAGAATTTTCATTTTTGGGTGAACTATCCCTTTAATCATCATAACAAGCAGTGTATGCAATATTAACTCACATTATCATAGTACAGTGTTCAGATGTTTTGTAGAGTTTTGATAGAACTTGAAAGTCATAGATGCTTCATTTGACTTTGAATGATCCTTTACTATTAATTAATAATGCTGTGAAATTCTGAATTTAGTCTCAGTAACTCTAGGCTAATGACCAGAGTTGTTTTTAGGGTTGGATCAATGCAGACTTGGCAAACACCTCCACTCTTGTTGGAGATGTGCCCAACAGTGTTTCACGAACATCATATTCTATTATTTCATCATTGAATGCATAATCATTTTGTATGAGCTTTGATTCTTCTGGGATTTTAACTGTGGGTGAGAAAATGTAAGGCTTAATGTGTGACCAGTGATCTCACCACATGCTACACTATCCAGGCTCAAATCACATGTGTTTGACAAATGGCTCCACCTAGTGGTGGTTTTCACAGTGAAGCCTTGGGACGTTGTGTTATTATGAGGAAAAGTTCAAAATGGTGTAAAATCGAATATAGGTCTAAATGATATTATAATTTATTGTTAACTTACTTCTTAATTGCACTGAATGTCAGGAATCTTGCAAGGAATTACCTCGCAAGGCATGTTGTCCTCTCCCTCCCTCTGTTTATAATCTGCGTTTCAAGGACAGGGCAGCAGTTCCCTCATTGCTGCTGACAAATAACAGAGCAAGTGAGAGAGAGCCAAAGGATAGTGACTGTGTGCTGATTAAAAGGACACAAACCAGACCTGGTAAGTCAAACATCGTAAACATACATTCAACAATTATTCAAACATTTTCAGAGTAGTATGACATTACTCAACTATAGATTGAAACTTTAAATATGTACATAGCAGGTTGGCTCTATTAATGCCTTATTCTTGAAACTCTAATTCCAAGACAATGGAATCTTGTTGCTAATAATGCATTTCCAATGAGTACTGCCATTGGTAACTTTCAAAATACAGTGGTTGCTTTGTTTACTTGATTTCATTATTGGATGTCCTTATATATGTTATAAGAGAAGTGAAGTAACAGTGGCACTGAGATAAGCTTTTCACTAAGCAGCTTGTTACCTCCCTTGAGCCTGATGATTCAGTGCTGCCATCAGAGATTTAGGTCACAGAGACTACACAGCATGTTGCCCTAGTGACGATGATGAGAACCACCTTCAAATACCTATTTCCTTATAAATAATGTGGATTGCATTTAAATGCATCTAATAATAGTTAAAAACAGAACCACTTTTTGTGCAATTATGCCACACTTTTTACTCCAGGAGTATTTCTCAGTGTAAAGGCAAACCTGGTACCTAACAAAGTGGCCTAAGGTCAACTTGTTCAATGAATTGGATTTTCTTGTAAATGAACGTTGCCAAATTAGAATATATATTGAATTTGGCAACGTTACTTTCCACAAAATAATAAGAAAGAAAAAAATAGGACATGTTGACCTTTTGTGATGTATGATAGAGCCCACCATTAAATAGCTTATATTAAACAGTAAAACATTTATAAAACACAAATTAATGGCATTTAAAACTTGTGACAACTTTCCCCAACCTGACACTGATAAATACCTTTGTCCTGAGATATAGTTCAGTCTTTTAGCTTCAATTATATAGTTGTTTTATTGTGTTCACTTGTTTACCCAACAGTCATAGGAAAATATGATATTCACAAAAATGATGTTATTTACATGAATAATTCACAAAAAGGTTTTTTTTTTTTAAATGGGTATTTGAAAGTCAATGTAAAAAAAAACAAACAAACGTAATTTGATTTGACTCAAAATCTAGCCCTATGGGCTGTCAATATTAATGTTCATTATAACTTTCTGTCTTGGTTGATAATTTTTTCTTCCTCAACAATCCAACTGGACTTGGCGTGGAGCAGCTGTGAAGTGAAGAACAACAGGATGTCGAAGGACCAGCTGGACTCAGTGGTGAGCCACGCGGAGGGCTTGCTCTCATTGGTTGTTCAGCTGCACGCGCAGTGTCAGGAGGAGAGCGTGCAGATGGCCGCTCTAGCCGTGCAGCTGAGAGAGGAGAGCCAGAGTCTCCTCAGCCAAAGCGACGTGCTTCAACAGGACATGGCTGAGATGTGCAAAGCACTGGAAGCTCTGATGGACACTAAGGTGGCCTTTGAAGCCAAAGAGAGACAGGCTCGCAAACTAAGTAAGCAGCTCTAAAACACAGTGGAGGAAATAGCTTGTCCGGGCCACTTAAATTCAATGAAACTGGCATTGACAGAAAAAAATTACAATTGTCTTTCTTTTTTTAATTGAAATCCAATCCTGAGATAACAACAATCACTGAACAAAAGTGTGAGTTTGGGGCGGGGCTATCTGTTTGCTCAACCAATGGCTGATGAGGGGAGTGTTTGGCAAACCTTTTTGAAATCCATCATGATCCCCTTCACAACTTTACATAAAATGTAACAAGTCAGAAAAGTACTGTTATTGCTGAGTCAGTAGTATATATAATCTAGATAACCAATATACTTTAATAAAGGTAATTATAATATAACTCAAATTAAAATGATATGTCCATTAATTAATTTATTTTCTAAATATCCTTGTATTAAGCAGGATAAACCCCTTTAGGGTGATAAAAGAATCCTCCTCTTTGTTTTGGGGGCCTGATTACTTTATTCTGCAATAACAGTTATTTGAGTGTATATTAGACATTATGAATTTATCCTGGTGTTTTATATTTTTCTTTTATCCATCATGTTCAAATACATGGTCTTAGATGTCTCTGGACATATATTTACACTTTGTGTATATAGCTATCATGCATCAAAGAACAACTAAAAAGTTCAAATGTTGCAATAAAAATATTATTAGCTATTTTATCACTGCTTGTGGTCCCATCTAAGTGTCTATAATAAACTCTACATGATATGTAGTGATAAGCTCATGTAATAGTGGCCTAGGTGATTTATCTCTGGCGGGACAGGCGATGGAGGAAGGGCTCTGTCTCAGCACGGCTCCACTCATCATCACCCCAAACCTTCAACCTTGAGCTCTGGCGCTTCTGTATGACCACCACAGCCGTTATTAACACCCAGAAGAAGAAGCTTACCCACATAGATCTCTGCGGAGGAGAGAAACAGACAGGGTGAGTGCTCAAGAAACACAAGAGATTTATTTCTACTGTATGTATTAATACAAATAAAAACATGCATGAAGAAACACTAAGAAGCACTAAGCATATATACTGTCATGTAAAAGCTTTCAGTTATAGAGGCCAGTTCAGAAAAACTCTATTCGCAATTATTAAATTATTTTGCAACAGAAAGTGTTTGTTAATGTGGGTTAGCCAGCGAGATGTTCTCAACACAGCAACTACCATGAGAGGGTGATGACCTTATGAAGAAAAACCAAACCAAAGTACTAACCTCAGTACTGTAGAGTCCCGTGTAGAACTGGTTTCCAGTGTATGGATGGGCCCAAGTTTTATTCTCTGCATCTTCACAACTAAAACAAAAAACATTTCCAGCAGTGGATTGTTTAACTTAACAATACTTTTCTATGGAGACATGGTGATTGCGAAAAAAAGAGTTTCTTCAAAATTTTGTGATGGAAATCTTTTAATACAGGATGAAAAACTAGTTCAATGCTTTTGTGAGAAACGTTTCACAAGGAACAAAATACTTTTGTGACAGGTGGTGCAAATAAGTGGTGCATTGATATATAATTTTTCCTCTCATCTGATTTTTTTCACATCACCATTTCTCTTTAAGGGCTTGTAACCACAGCAGCTGGGAACTGTAAGACACATGGTTGACTCTATAACCTCTCATCTTATATATTTCTGTAGAAAATATGGTTCTTAAAATCACCAAAATCACAGATGCAGAATGCTGTACACAAAATAAAGGAGATAGAATCACCTGGTAATAGAGGGAGTGTTGTGAAGGACAGAGAAACACAGACTGTCCCGACCAATCTTGAGAATACATCCTGATACTAAAAGAAAAAACAGAAGAAGGCCACAGACTCCCAGAGACTTGTTGAGAGAAACAGTCCCCCTGCATATAGATGCAAGACAAAAACAAACTTGTTAATGTGACTGTTAAGTCCCATTTACATGAATAACAAAAAGTGGAATGAGAAAATGTCAATACATTCACCTTCTCACATCCTCATCTACACAGCTAGCATAGATCCAGTAAAGAATAAGGGAAAAGCAGTAAATAGCCATGCACACAGCGATGGCTGACACGAAATAGCAGATGGAAGGAGAACTGGAGCCTTCTATGATCAAAGCCTGGGCAGATGCATTATAATGAACACTTCCATAGAGGATGCACCGTCCATCAAAGTGGCCCTAAAAAGACAATCAACAAAAATCATCCATATTGCATATGATAAATATAAGGAGAAACAACAGCAAGGAAGATCTAGTAGTCATTTTCTTATTCTTTCACAAACTACATGGAAGATTTGTATTTCTCTGGGACACACAGATATAAGGAAAGTGCTGTGCTAAGAGCTTTTGTCCCTGTATCATATGACTCTAATGAGCCATAATATGGTGCGAGAGGCCGGCTGATCACATGGTGATTAAATTTTAAACCTCAAGAAAGTGACCTGAGATAAGCAACATAACATATTCTATATTTTATTGCACATATATTTTACACATATTTAAAAATAACTATGAATACCGATGAAGCCTATCATTGAAGATTATATAAAAATCAATTAATCTCCCCCCCCAAAAAAAGTAAGAAGATTAATCTGACCACTTGAATACACATATAACATGCTGTATGATCACACAATATTACGTTAACATCAAACTGAATGGTGTATAACAAAATAATGTCTCATAAATATGCATGCAAACTTTTTCCATGATCATCTTGATACTTAAAACTCTGAAATAAATTCAGAGACAAACTTATAGCATATCACATTTCTCTAGAGACATGATTATGCTTTTAGTTTTCTTAATAATAAATCATTGTACACTTTCCATGCTCACAAAATAGCAATGATTAGACATTGTGGAGATGATTAATTAGTGTTACCTGAGTGAGTGTCATCCATGCGGCAGCGATCACCCCACAGATGAAACAACCAGCGTAAAGGACAAGCTCCAAAACTAGCAGCCATGGTAGTCCCATCATGAACATGCTCTCACGGTCACTGTCTCAAGGAGTCAAGCAGCCGAATACCTCATTCATGTGCTCTGCGAACTGCTCTGAAGCATGTCCTGTCCTCACAACAATGTTGCTTTTCAGAATAATTTTTGACAATTGGGCCAGAGTATTTCACAGCATTGCTATGAGGTGTAATAAAAGACTGCATTCAGGTCAAGGCAGGAAAATATTTCAGACAGCCTGAAGTATACGCAGTACAGCAATAAATCATAATTTACTCAAAAATACCTTTTTCTAAATATCAGATCAGTATCTGCTTATGACAGAACAGTTGTTGATATGATAGGAAAGCATAAAACAGGCATAAAGATATGATCTCAAAAAAAAAAATATATATATATATACAAATAGAACTATAAAACAATACAAAAACAAAACTTCTATTTTTTGCTTACAATTGTCCAATAGCAGCAACTGCTCCTAAAGCATGAAAGTGAATAAGTTGCATCTCCATGCCTGTGACCATTATTACACTAATGATAGTAATCGAAGATTTGCTGTTTATTAGAGTAAAAATAAAGTTATTTACTTAGATCTGAAAAGTAAGAGGGTTGTGACAACAGCTAACAGCAGTGAAAACAATTGAGTGAGACACAAACAGTGCACCAAAATTAAAGGGATAGTTCACCCAAAAATAAATTCTGTCATCTTTTACTCACCTTCAAGTTGTTCCAAACTTGTATGAATTTCTTTGTTTTGAACACAAAAGAAGATATTTTAAAGAAAGTGGATAATCATCAGTTTCTGATCCCCAGTGACTTAACCACTTCTTTTCCATACAGTGAGGTTACATTCTTCAAGATATCTTCTTTTGTGTTAAGCAGAAGATAGAAATTCATACAGGTTGTGAACAACTTGAGAGTGAGTAAATGGTGTCACAATGTTTATTTTTGGGTGAACTATCCTGTTAATTCGTCTTCCAAACCAATAGATGGCGATAAAAAAACTTTTCAACGCGCTTCGTCGACGCGTAGAGGGACTCTGAATGACTGAACTGAATGCAGCGTTATTGTTGACTGTTTTCTTGTTTTTAGATGAAGTTTAATGTGTTTATAGTTTGATAAATCAGACCCTGGACAAGAACCCGTCCACCACGTCCTTTTATATTTATCATGATGATCTCTTGGGAAACCTTATACCTCGTATTGTTGTGCATCATGTCTTGTGCAGCAGGTAGGAAGTCCCAATAAATCAGTAATCCTTTAACAGTTACTTTCTTTTAAAAACAAAATATTAATATAATTTCTGCCAGTTACTGTTGCTACGTTAAAATTCTTGTAACTTGGCATAACCCATCACTGTCATAATATGAATAGGCCTGTGGTATTTTAAGTATCCCACATAAACAAAATTACAATTTGATACTCAATAAAAATGTTTTGTTCACAAGAGATATTTACCTTGGTTTTTCTTTATTTTCTTCACACATTACATGCCATTCATCTCCAGTTCTTTACCGACACTGTTTCTGGTAAACAAGTAACTTACAAACTTTTGAAGAAACTTAAATAAGGGAAAACTTGTTGATTGTGATGGTGCCACAGCTTCGGGATGTCATTTGTGTAAAATATTTTATTGAAAATAATTTCCATACCATATCTTTTTGAAATAGTTTAGGTTTAATTTATTCAGGTGATTGAACTTCTGTTTCTGGAAATAAAATTATACATAAAAGGCAGTTAGGTAGCAAAAATTAATAAAAGCTTAAAAGTTTCCAATAAGGTTTGTAAGAAAATCATTAAAATCTGTTAAGAGTAGTTTTAATAAAATTAATCTCTTGGGACATAAAGTTACCAACCATTTGCTGTAAGCAGACATATTTAAGATATATAACAATTTGTTTTGGCAGTTGATGAGATGGTGTTTATTCCTGGTGGAGAAATGATGATGGGAAGCAGTGCTGCTGATGGGAGAGATGGGGAATCACCAACACGAGCTGTGACTCTCCAGCCATTTAAGATAGACAAGTATCCTGTCACGAACTCTGAATTTAGGTACTTGCCATTGAAGATATTGGGTAAAACCATATCCTTCTACTGCTTGTATATTTTCTTACTGGCCTGATATAACTGATTCTGTTCATTCCAGGGAATTTGTCAGACAGCAGAAATATAAAACAGAAGCTGAAAAGTTCGGTTGGAGTTTTGTGTTCCAGGATTTTGTGTCAGATGAACTGAAAAGTAAGGTCACTCAGAAAATTGAGGTATGAACGCAAAGCAGGAGCATAAAGAAACAAAATCTACTGGTCAACTGGCCAAAATTGAATGTCTATTTTTTGTGTCAGGTTTTTGGAGTGTTTAAATGTTCATTTATATTTTTCTAAACACTGTTTTTGTTTATAGATTTTCTCCTTTGTTCTCTTGAAAATGACCCATTTCTTCTTTCCTAGTCGGCTCCTTGGTGGTTACCAATTGATAAAGTGTTCTGGAGACAGGTGACATAGTTAACACTTTATGTGTAGACTTTCAAAATACATTATGACTAATTCTAGAAATTTATAAATGACTTTAATTAGTGGTCAACCAGTGTGGGTTTATACATATACTTTTAGATTTTATATTTATTAATTCATGAATAAAAAAATAATGAATATGTACATTTAAGTAATAATTTATTATATATATATATATATATATATATATATATAAAATATATAAAATATTATATATATATATATATAGTTATAGTTATTTATTTAATAAATAAATAAATAAATTTAATTATTTATTTTTACTTTGAATGTATGAGGTGTCTGGTTTTGATGTGTGCAGCCAGCAGGACCAGGCTCTGGTATCAAGGACAGACTGGAATCCCCTGTGGTGCAGGTCAGCTGGAATGATGCCCAAACCTACTGTCAGTGGAAGAAGAAAAGGCTGCCAACTGAGGAAGAGTGGGAAATGGCTGCACGTGGAGGTTTAGAAGGCAAGCCAAAAAAGACTTATGCCTCCCAGTACCTAAAAAACTGCTGTCTTGCTCTTAACATACAGTATTGTCCACCTGTTTTACTTCATTTTGTCATCATAGCCAGCACATTTTTGTATTTCAGGCAGGACCTACCCATGGGGCAACAAGTTCTTGCTGAACCGGACAAATCTGTGGCAGGTCAGTTGAGGTACATTCTTGTCCATAGCAGGTGGGACATATGTGTATTTTTTCTTTTAAGATGGTTATAAAATTCTTTAGTTGCTTGTTAATTGTGAACTCTGTACAAAGGGCAAATTTCCAGATGGGGACATCGCAGAAGATGGTTATCATGGAGTAGCTCCTGTAACTGCCTATCCTCCACAGAATAACTACGGTAATGTAGTTTATATAGTATGGTATCACACACTGCATTGATGGTGTGTCAAAGCATTATTCGGAATTCATTAACAGAGACAAAGCGTCCTAGGAAATCTACATTCAAAAGTTTGGGGTTGGTAAGCTTTTTGTAAAATGTTTTTTTAATCTCTTATGCTCACAGTGGCAGCATTTATTTGATCAAAAGTGCAGTACAATATTATTAAAATTTAAAATATATTTTAAAATGTAATTTATTTCTGATCCAAATCTGAATTTTCAGCATCATTACTCTAGCCTTCAGTGTCACATGTTCCTTCAGAAATCATTCTAATATGCCGATTTGCTGCTGAAGAAACATTATCAAAGTTGAAAACAGTTTCTTAATATTTTTGTGGAAATAGTGATATATTTGTTTTCAAAAATTTTTGATGAATAGAAAGTTCAAAAGAACAGCATTTATTTGAAAATAAAAATAAAATTGATTTATTTAAAAAAAAAAAAAAAAAAAAAAATATCTTACTGACCCCAAACTTTTGAATGGCAGTGTAACTCTCTCACTGTTGCTCTGAATTTAGAGAATAATATCCCAGCTTGTTCCAGGACTATATGACATGCTGGGTAATGTCTGGGAGTGGACCTCCTCACGATTTCCTGGTGCTCAGACCATGTACGTCCTGCGTGGAGCATCCTGGATCGACACAGCCGATGGCTCAGCCAATCACAGAGCTCGTGTCACCACTAGGTCAGTCATGCTCCATCCTGCTACATTCATATTATTCAAAGTCAACTTTTATTAGGCTTTTATTATTCATTATACAATTGCTTCTTGTAACAGTTCCAGTTGCAGTCAACAACTTCTGAAGCTATTGTCCAAAGCCGTTTATGGGAATATGATAAATAAAAAATTGTGTTTTTATGTTCTCGCATGCAGGATGGGAAACACACCAGATTCGGCCTCTGATAACCTGGGCTTCCGCTGTGCTATGAGCTCAAATGCAAAACAGAAAAGAACTGAGCTTTAAGAGCCAAAATGTTCAAGACTAGTTTGATACCAGTGGTGCATTATGGGATTGATACTACATTTCTCCTGTGGAGACCCAAACTTCTGGAATTCAGTGTTGTATCTGTTTTTTTTTTTTTTACACAATACTGTGAAATTAAAATCTTAACAACCTATCTTATAGTTCTCTTTATTTTTTTAGCCTATCTTTATGGTGATTAAAATCATTTAGTTATAAAATTTAAATAACATTGTATATTTAAAATAGAATAAAAATGTAATTGTATTAAATACCACCACACATTAAATAGGTTCAGGTCTCAAATAATCTGTCGTAGCTCTGTGTATCTCGTAGCTCAAAAATCGGTGTATTTTTGGACCGTTATCAACATGTTCTTGAGGTAAATTGTGGTATCTGGGATTAATCGGAGATGATGAACCCTCACCAAGTCCTGGGTGACACATCCATCTCTTCAGCTGCAATGGAGAGCAGAATGACTTTTGGAGTATTCTCAAATAAAGCTGCTCTGTTCTGAGTTTGCCCTTTCTTCACCCAGTGGCCATAGATCTTAAAGGCACATGCGTCGATCATCTTGCGTAGAGGTTTGATGGCGTATGGGTCGCTGCGGATCACCTCCTTGGTGACAGGTTTGGCACGACGATAGTTGCAGTAGATACGCATGGCGGCAAGTACGGTCATACAAATAACCTGCAGGATAATGATGGTGTATGGTGAAACTCAAAACCTCGAAATCTGTGCCTTCTTAAAGAAGTCATCTAGAACATCTGCTCTTTACCTTGAACTTCCTGTAAGGGCTGAAATGACGAACTTCAGCAACTACATACTGTTGGAAGAACGGGTGATTGAGGGCTTCTGTGGCTGTATAACGACTTTGTGGGTCCACAACTAATAACCTGGAAATCTACTGGGAAGAAAACAAGGTGACTTTGGAAGGCGTTTTCTCATACAATTTTGCATAACTATTTTTGAAACTGGTTGTTGGTAAGACAAACGGGACCACAACTGACACACACCAAATCTTTGACAGTGTCTGAGCGGTCATCCCACTCCGGAGAGCTGAATTCGTATTTTCCTGCGAGAATCATTCTAAGCATCAGCATTTGTTTCCTGTGCCAGAAAGGTGGAGATCCAGCCAAAAGAGTGTAGAAGATCACGCCTGCGCTCCAACTGCACAATTGCAGGCAGAAAGTAGGTTATGTAACATCACATTTATGTAATAAACATTTGCTGTAATCATTTCATATTATTCTGGTTCACGGTCACTGCCAGGATGTTCATGTATTTATTTATTTGGTTGGTTTATTTGACTGTTAATGCAATGTTTTTTTAGGCCACATGTTAATTTGCTGTTGTATGAAGTCAGTTGGGGGACTGCTGTATGCTTTTTAAATAAGAGTTATGGTAATGCATACCAGTATTGTTATTGTTAACTAAAAGTAAAAGAATTGAAGGAATAGTTAAAAAAAGTTGTTTTCAACTTCAAACCGGTTGCTTCTAGCTAAAATGCAAGTCCTCAGATACAGAAACATACAGTTCAAAACAGTTCTAAACAACAGGGAATGGACTTTTTCACTGGAGAAAGCATTATAATGGATTATGGGCTCATGTTTTGAGCAGGAGCATCAGTTAAAATGCCTTATTTATTGTGTCTTACAAAAATTAAGCTTTTTCCTTCAAAAGATGTTAATTGGTGGACTGGAGTGGTGTGGATTATTGTGTGGTTTTTATCAGCTGTCTGAACTCTTATTTTGACGGCAACGATTCACTGCAGAGGATCTATTGGTGAGCAAGTGATGTGATGCTAAATTTCTCCAAATCTGTTCTTATAAAGAAACAAACTCATCTACATTTTGAATGCACTATGCACTTACAGGTCAACAGCAGTTCCATAACCAGCATGACTGGGATCCATGGAGCACTCAATGATTTCTGGAGCCAAGTAACCTGGTGTCCCGCAAACCTCTAGGAGTGAAACAGCGGCAGGTTCTTCTATACTACAGTATCTGCAATCATTCCTTCCAAATACTTATATTTAATGGTGCTCAAAAACTCACCATTCAGTCTTTGTCCAGGCTCAATCTGGATTGAGAAGCCAAAATCAGTGAGTTTGATGTTCACATCATCATCTAACAGAATGTTCTCTGGTTTCAGGTCACGATGGACTATATTGTGGCTGTGAAGATACTCAACCACTTCCAGAAGTGCTCGCATAATCTTTCTATCAAAGATTGAGAAAAAAAAAAAGAAAACTGTGCCAATATTCAAGATATTACCTCTAAGATTAATACAGCAGCTGCAATGAATGGATTAGAGTTGCTATAAAAATTGACTTAATACTTAACACTTAAAAGCTGAATTTTTAACAGTCATTACTCCAGTCTTCAGTGTCACATGATCCTTCAGAAGTAATTCTAATATGCTCATTTGGTTCTCAAGAAACATTTATTATTATCAGTGTTGAAAACAGTTCTGCCTAATATTTTTCTAAAAACTGAAAACATTTAATAAATTTTCATTCAATTCATAAAAGTAGACTACATTTATGAGCATGGCAATGTGCTGTGACCTAACTTTAAACCCATCAACACTCAAGATGCCCTGCTGTTGTTGGCAACAGCTTAAAACGGTTTGATTATATAATCCCCTCTTCTGTGTAGGATTTGTTTTACACAGTTTAAATACATTCAGAAGCATCGAAAATTCATATCGGACTTATTACCTTGTCTCTTTCTCACTTATGGTGACTTTCTCTGTGAGGTAATCAAAGAGTTCTCCTCTCTTCATCCTGTTAAAAGAACATTCATCTTTAAACATAAACTAATAAACTTTCAAAACTAAGGAAACTAAAGAATGATAAGCAATACCAGTTAGTCTGATGATGTAAAATTGGCACATTACAAACAGACAATTGTAACTGCATCTGTTCAAAATATGTGTCAAAAAGAAATTTGGATGGATTTTGTGCATGTTTGTATTGAGGCTCTGGCAGAAACTTGGCATCTTGGCAATGAGCCATATTGTGGGCTCTTAGAATAGCCAGTGTCTTATCTGTATGCTGTGGAGTGTCAACCAACCGATAATCTCCACAGGGAACGTCTAGAAATCTGAACAGAAAGCAAACTTGTAAACAAAACAACAGTTAGCGGTGAGCCCTACCAGGAAAAATAAGGATAAAACTTGATTTTTACATTTTCTGTGCTAAATATGAGTGGTTTGCCTGTGCAAAATTTGCAGCCACAATTAAATAGTTTTGAGGGTGTTTGCTAAAAGTTTGTCATGGGTTTCTCAAGTCTGTGACCACTAACAACAGTGATGCACAGACATGAGGGGATGTGTGCCATGAAAGGAAGAGAAGCCATACTTACAGATCAAATACCAAAAAGAAGAAGGCCTTTGATTCAAAGCAATCCTTCAGTTGAACTATGAGAGGAAAAAAGACATCTGATTTGTTGTTGTTGATATAGCCTTATGATTTTTATTTTTGTAATTCAAAAATAAACTGAATTTCTTAAAAGATATTACATTTGTGACCATGGACCACAAAACCAGTCTGAAGTAGCACAGGTATATTTGTAGCAATAGCCAAAAATACATTGTATGGGTCACGATAATAGATTTTTCTTTTATGCCGAAAATCATTAGGATATTATGCAAAGATCATGTTCCATGAAGATATTTTGTAAATTTCCTACCATAAATATATTAAAACTTAATTTTTGATTAGCAATATGCATTGCTAAGAACTTCATTTGGACAACTTTAAAGGCGATTTTCTCAATATTTTGATTTTTTTGCACCCTCAGATTCCAGATTTTGAAATAGTTGTATCTCGGCCAAATATTGTCCTATCCGAACAAACTTAACTTATTTATTCAGCTTTCAGGTGATGTATAAATCTCAATTTCAAAAAACTGACCCTTATGACTGGTTTTATGGTCCAGGGTCACATTTCTGTATCGTAGCACCATTATATTAGGTTATATTTGTGTGTTTTGGGAAAGTTTCTAATGGATCAAACTGGCAGTGGACGGTCATACTTATGTTTTTTTGTCCAGACACTTTTCGAAGAATGTCAATCTCTTTCACAGTGGCCTGCTGGATTTCCTGGATCTCTTGAGAAGTCATTTTGTCCGATGGCGTGATGTCTATGATCTTTACTGCATATTCCTGGCCAGTCCTTTTGTCCACACATCGGCGAACTACACTGCTCACACCTCTGGCAGAGAAGACATTCAGACAATTTCATGACTTATAATGTAATTTTGATGTTAGAATTTTATCTTTACCATTATTTATTTTATTGTAGTCTGACTAAACTGTAATACATTTACTTTTTCCAAACACAAACCTCATCAAGATAGGTGACACTTACCGTCCTAATATCTCCTTTGGTTCATATTTGTCGTAAAATTCTTTACCACCAACCCACTCAGGGTTTTCCTCTTCTTTTGTCATTTTGAAGAGTCAGATATCCAGTGCTGTCCTTTTATCACATATGCACAAAATTATTTTTCACTTTGTCATGGGTCAAATTGTTTAATGAACACCAATAATTCTTAATGATTTTTGGTTACCAAAAATCAAATTGTTTGCACCAATAATTCTTAATGATTTTTGGTTAAATTAACTAAGAAAGGAAACAGCACAGTCTATTCTTGAACTAGCTGAGTTCACTCACCTTTATAGCGGCTCGTCCTTTAGTATTTATGGAAACTCATAGTTCATCTGCTCATCCATAACAGGCGTCGCTGAGTTACAGCACCCTCAAGAACAAAACGCCTTAGAAGTTAATTGTTTTCCTGTCGTGTATGTAACCTTAATAGTGCACTAGTTTTCGGTCCAGAGCCAGCTATAAATAAGTGATGTCAGTTTCGTGAATCGTTCTTATGAATCGGATCAAAGAATCAGTCGAACCGATTCTCAGTCTGAACATTTCGTAGGCCAATTAGTCTAAATATCTCCGAGCGGATTCGTCTCCAGTAAACAATTGGTTTTAAAACAAAACCTGCAATGTAATGCAATACAAATCATAGTTGCGTTCTATTTAACTTTATGTTTTATGTGCTGAATCGCGACTGGAATAAACTAAACTAGAACATATTAAATTACAGTTAATAAACCTTAAAAAAAAATAATGATAAACAGCAATTACATATTGGGCACTACCGGGCATATGACGCAAAAGAATCACTGAATCGTTTTGACACGAACTATTCGAAAGAATCGATTCGCAGAAATGAGTCGGAGCTCCCATCACTAACGTTACTATAAATATACCAGCTGTTATTTGAGTAAGTTGAGGGCATAGCTAAACGGAACAGCTTGTACTCATGTGTTTACTTTAGACATATCTGATAATGTTAACAGCATTTCATTTAGCCTTTATAATATGCATGCAATTTACTTCTCTAGCATCCACTTCTCTCTTAGGGAGACTTAATTATAGCCTAAGTGTTGTGTTCAAAGCTTAACCTAATCAAAGGGCGTTATCCTTATTTCACAGACGTGCCTGAACACGCACGGCCATCTCGTCAATGTTTATATTAATCTACGTTCACAGAGGTACAAAACACTCCGTGGTGTCAAACCCTGTGAGGGCTGAGCGTCAAAAGACTGGAAAAACTGGTTTGAAGACATTCTCTCATCTGAGTTTCACTCTTTTGATAAGAACATGCATTTCAGCTCTGGCCGCTCTTAGAGGATAATGGAGACCTATAGGAGAGATTCACCAGTAACTTTGCGCACTTTTAGGGACCTCCTGGGATCACCACTGACCACTGAGGAGGGCCACAGACGATTAACTGACGATGAGGATTCAATTTCAAGTCATGACACTGACAGAGAGTCTAACAGCTCGCCGCTGTGCACACTGGATGAGTTACAAGAACAGCTGGCAGTGGATGACAGCAGCGGCCGCACAGTTGTGGCCGGTCAAGCGGATGACTCGCGCTTTATGACTGTGGTTGAACAATCTGACCCAAACGCACCCCCGAGGCCCGCTCGGTCATATTTAGATGAAGCGTTACCGGATCTGCTCCGGAGTGGAAGCCCACTTCGCAGACGAGTGTCCAGCCCGGTGTCTGCCACGGTGAGTCATGCTTGTTATGAGCGCAGTGATTCAAAGTCAGTGAACGCTACTGAACAAAGGGGGAAAATAAACAATGGGGTAAATTAGCTGTATAATGGTGATTCTTCAATTAGGCGCACCTTTCTGTCCCTATTTAAAGAAAAAAAAATATTTATAGCTTTAATTGCATTTAATTACATTTTTACTTTATTTTATTTTTTGATAAATTTATCCTACAGCGTTTTAAAAGGTTTAATTTGGCAGAATTCGACTTATTTCTTAACCAGACTCTAAGAAATGCTTAAAAGGAGTTTCCTTTTTTTTTTTTTTTGTTTACTTATTCCCTGTTCAACGAATTCTCTTTAATCAATATTTTTTAATTCATTTTTAAGTCTTTTGAAATGTTACATTTGACACAATTAGGCTAGTTTTGGATTATCCCTCACCTAGACAAGAAAAAATGTTTTCAATAATTTTAATGACTTTAATTTTGTTATATATTTTAAAAACATTTTCCCTCATTTTAAAGTGTTTTGAAACAATTTGACAGAATTGACTGTGACTATTTGAATGTCTATTTACAATTATCCGTCATGTAGAAATTCATAAAAAGTTTTTACAATTTTTTACCTATTTTCTGTTTATTTATTATTTACATAGCATGTAATTAAAAAAAATCACTCCAAACTAGCTGTCACTACCTTCATGTCAATAATTCGTTTTCATTTTATTTTGATGCTAATACAAAGTGACTTATGAGCACATCTCTGCCAGGACAGCACAGAAACAGTTTGAAGTGATCAGAAATGATCCAAAGTTATTTCTAGTTTTTAAAATGTCATCATTGAAGAAGCAAACAAACATAAAAAAGCCCAAATCAATGAAAGGACCAGATGGCTAAACAAAAGTTCATTTGCTGCTTCTCCATTCAGCCAAATACTTTTTAAAGTAATATGACTCTTCAGCGCTAACAATGAACATGCAAGTTTTTATCTTTTATGTGCAATTGGATGTCCAGGACTTTGACAAACTGTCAGTGGAATATGGGTTTTACTGGCTGAATTTATGTTTTCCTAATGATGCCTGTTTGACTAAAACTGAAACAACGCAGACATTTTTGACACACCATACTCAAACATTTGAAACATTTAGTCTAAACATTTTTCAGCAGATTTAAGTAACCAAATACATCCACACTAGGAATTAAAGGTCATCTCAGATTTGGTTGAGAATGTTTCCTGTTAGTTTCGCCAGAAAGGCAGGATTCCACCTGTCTCAGTTTTTTGAGAATTCAGAATAGCAAGGTTGTAAAAGACACAAAAGATGTTCTGTGTTTATGTTTGCAGATGTGTCAGTCTGATATCATTCTGAGTGCATGCACCACAAGTGTAGTTATATGAACCCTACAGTATGTCAATAGAAGCTTGTATTTTGTGCTCATGTAACACTCTCTCTATGGTGGCAGCTGAAGCATGTGAAAAGGGAAGTGGAATTATCTCGGCAGCGCAGTCTAAAGCTCAAGGCTCAGGTGGATAGACTGCAACAGCAGAATGATAGCGGACCTGGCTGGAGTGAAAACAGACACCGGGTGAGTCTCAAGCTTGTCATGTAAATGTTCTTTAACCTACAACACCCTCTTATAAGTGATGGCAGTTTATAACAGACTGGATTGTGATTTAATTTATGCAATCAGGGCTTGTCCTAATTACATCTTCATTGTTTTTGTCATGTTTTAGGTGGCAGAGGAGATTCAGTCTGTTGTAAAGCTGCTACTCCCTCTGACGGATTTAGAGTCAGCAGAAGTCGATCAGCCATCCCAGACCAACCCTTTAGACAAGGCATTGTTTCAACTGCAGAAAGTGGCCCGGACACTTGCCGTTAACCACACCTCTCAGGTGAGCTTTAGCCACACCCATCAGCTCATATGGGACACGCCTCCTTTCTGAATATGAACATCTCTCCATTCTATTCTTAGGGCTTGCGTAACCATTGCATGCTCCTATTATTGTTAGAACAATTGGAGAAATTTTTGCTCATATTATTCTCATTTATAAGTTCATAGTTTCATTTTTGAGGTTTGCTAGAATATACTTATGTGATTTAAAGCCCAGTTTGCTTTTATTGGTCAGCTTGACTAGTCTGTTGTTTATTGGTCAACTGCTTATTTAATGGCAGAACTACAAACAAGGCGTTTTCTTTATTTAACTCTGTTTGGCATGGACTTTGCACTTTGTAACATTACTGATAGTTAACATTCACAAACAACTGTATTATACATTAAAAGAAGCTTAATAGGTGCCCTTTAAAACAAATTTACTGCCATTGACAGGGAAAGAAGTCTGGGGAAGATTCTGCCATTTTACAGCAAGCTCTACGGGACAGAGATGAAGCCATTGCAAAGTGAGTTCAGTTGATCTCTAACACTAATTATTTTGTGTTATGAAATAAGTCATGAAAATACTGCTATCTGATAACAAACTTTTGGATTTTGGTGTATGAATCAGTGAATGCAATTTTTTTTTTTTTTTTTTTTTTTTTTAATGCAGGAAACAAGCAATGGAGACTGAGCTACTAAAAAGCAAGAACGAACTGATGACGCTGAACAACCAACTTCTGGAAGCTGTTCAGAGTCGACTAGAACTGGCCATAGAGCTGGAAGCCTGGAAAGTACGTTTAACATCACATTTAAAGAGATAGTTCACCCAAAAATGAAAGTTCTGTCATTAATTACCTTCATGTCATTCCAAACCTTTAAGACCTTGATGAAATCCGAGAGCTTTCTGACCCTGCATAGACAGCAACGGAACTGACACGTTCAAGGCCCAGAAAGGTAGTAAGGACATCATTAAAATAGTCCATGTGACATCAGTGGCTTAACCGTAATTTTATGAGGCTGCGAGAATACTTTTTGTGCATAAAGAAATCAAAAATTATGATTTTATTCAACAATTTATTTTCTTCCCTGTCACAAAGTATTCTCGTAGCTTCATAAAATTAAGGTTAAGCCACATGGACTATTTTAACGATGTCCTTACTACCTTTCTGGGCCTTGAACGTGGTAGTTGCGTTGCTGTCTATGGAGGGTCAGAAAGCTCTTGGATTTCATCAAAAATATCTTAATTTGTGTTCTGAAGATGAACGAAGGTCTTACGGGTTTGGAACGACATGAGGGTGAGTAATTAATGACAGAATTTTCATTTTTGGGTGAACTATCCCTTTAATCAAGTTTGTTACTTTTGAATATTTGTCTAAAATAAGAAGGAAAGAAAAAAGGGAAGAAAATATTAACATTAATTTATAAAATATTATTTGATACAGACATATGATTTGATTTTTTCCCCCCCCTGTATTTTTCAAATCTGGTCTAATTAATTTCAAAAGAGTAACAATCAAAAAGACACATTTACCTTGACAGACAAGGTGAATTTTTGGAGTCTTAATTGAGTAAAAAAAAAAAAAAATACACATTTAAATATTTAATTTAATACTGTGTATGATTGATGATATTTAATGTAATCAAGGCGGAAGGGTAATCTGTAGACAGAACATCTGCTAGGGTTGCATCTCTGCAGGACTGTTGGATCTGAACCCTGAGTTGCCATCTGGACTCTGTCTGGTTTTCCAGCAAACCCTTGAAAACACTAATGGATGTGATTTGGTCATGTTGATTTTCCTCATGGATATATACTTAAAAGGAATTGTGCCGTTTGTAAACTCTTGTCACTCTCTTACAGGATGACGTACAGACCATTCTTCACCACCAGCTCCTCAAACAGCAGCAGGAAGAACAGGCTCAGAAGAAGTCTAGAGGGTTCGGTGTTTTGCGGCGCTCAAATAAGCCCCTTCCTCCCAAACCTGATTCCTCCTCCATGATGCACATCCCTGTCCCGACCCCCCAGTCTCCATCACCTGCAGGAACACAGAGATGGAAAGACAAGTTCAGACGTGGAAGAACTGGCACACAAGAACCTGTCGAGTATCAGCCACAAAGGAGCGACAAAGAGGACAATTTTCAAACGGTTTCTTTGGACTGATGAGGCAGTTTCAGATGATCTCATTGATTTTGATCATATTGCCTCACCACATTTTGTACATCAATCCTAAGGATGTAAATAATATTATGAATAATGTTTTGACACATTTTAACTATGTTATGGATATGTTTTACACTGTAGAGATTGATAGAGACTGCTGTGAATCTTAAAGGGTTTTGTTGACCTGCAGTCATGAACTTAGTAATATATTAAGAAAAGGAAATAAAGGTGACAGAAATAACAATATACAAATCAAGGCTGATTTATAAGTCTCTTTGGAATTACCTATTCAGGAACATACATGTTTGTTTGTTTGTTTGTTTGTTTGTTTTACTTTATTAATTATTAATCCACATTGGGTTTTATTATGCTCAAGGGCCATTTGCACTAGAAAGACTGAAAGATTGAAAATGAGAAAAGAACAAGTGTTTACTCACAATGACCGTTGCCCTGATAGGAATAAAGCAGTGGAATTACAGCTTTGTATATGTGGTAGAAAATATCTGTAAGGCAGTACAAATGAATCACATGAACATGTTGAAGACTTGTACATTTATTGAGTAGTAACAAATCTGCACACAGATATACTCTAGCATGCAAAGGCAATACACCCATACAAACTGCTCAACACGGACTCATACTGTTACTGCCTGACTGACCACACACTCTTTCATAACATTAGATCAATAAAACAAAGAACCAGGACCACTGGCTATCAAATAGTAACAATACATTTAGTTACCTCCACTTTCAAACAAACAATACTGCATGAAGCCACAAGAATAAGTTTGACTCTCTAATTTAGTTTAAGTATACAATGAAAATATATCAAGTACCGTGAGTGCCAAGATAACAATCCAAAAATCTATATATTAATTTCATTGTATTTCTGAACACGCTAAGCAGATACTATATTGTTAGAAAACATCATAAATGTCTGTGCATTACGTTCTCAACCGATTCATCTCTTTAGTATTGCATACATGTACATTCTTCAGATCAAAGGGCTGTTTCGTAAGGAAGAATGAGGGATTAAAAATGAAAATACATCATATTCTCTTATGTTAATTTTTGAGTTAATCTAGCTTTATGAAACAGTCCACTGAATTGCTAAAAGTTCAGGCTTTCGCAGGATCAATAAAGACCCAAGTCAGTGTTTTTATCTAGCAGAATAAAGTACCCAGCTAACAAAAACATGTTCTAATAATGTTCTAAAATTAAGTTATAAAAACGTTCTGAATGTTCTCTAAATGTTCAAAATGTCAGTTTTTTTCTTGGTTAAGAAAACATTCTGTTTTATCATTTTGTAAACATTATGGAAATGTTACTTTTGAATGTTCTCTGAAAATTCTGAAACAAGTAGTAACATTTAAAAAATGTTACATGAACATCCAACTAAAATGCTTCAGGAAAAAAACACTCTATGAAGGATGTTTTTGTTCACATTTTGAGAACACTATTAAAAACCAAATAACTTTGAATGAACATTCTAGTAATGTTACTGGAATTTTCTTAGAACTTTTGAACACCAAAGTTCTGAGAACGTTTCCTGTTAGCTGGGTAACTGGCAAAAGACATTTAACTAGCACTGCTGCTAATCACTGGCAGTAAACTTTAGTTTTGAAAAGTTAATTCTGAAAAAGTTACAGTTCCATGTAAACACAAATACACAACAAATTGTGTGTGAATAGACATAACAAGCAATGGCAGTGCTATGACTCTAGTGTTCCACCATACACATTCAATACAATTATTACGTGACATGAGAGAACACACACTGACATTAAGGATATGTCATTTTGCAGCATATTTCTTGATTTATCAATCATTATGATATTGTAGTCATGAATAAATATTTAATATAGTATACATTTATATAACCAGTACTGTATATGAATATACAAAATACTTATCATTTACAAACATTTTTACGACACTCACAATAAACAAAAATATCCCCTTATAACAGCAGTTTTTATACTAAAGACTGCCAAAAACAGTACATATACGTTTACTCTTAAATGTGTGCCACACACAATGTCAGCACACTACCGGTCAAGGAAAATCTTTCCATAAACCCCTGCTTTGGTACGTCAATAACTATCCATAACATGATAACTGATAAACCTACCAAGATTAGACGACAAACAGTGTGCAGAGGTAGGCACATTGTTCTCTCTGTAATAAATCACACTAACATATCTGTACATGTTACAAAAAGTTAAATTGTGCTGCATCTAATAGTCGAACAAGCACCAAAACAGGTATTTTGATCACATGCTTATGTATCTGTTTATTGATTATTCGTTGAATACATAGAACTAGTTTTAAAACACAGAACAAGGGGCTTAAAAGAAAAAGGACCCAGGGCCAAAAAAAGAACGATTTCTAGTAAAACAGATGTAATTAACAGAAATGTAGTACCTGATATCATAACTCTTGATGCTCTGAAAGGTGTCTTGGTTACATTGCAGCATCTTTGTTTGTTGTAAATCCATACAAAACTGTTTTAATAAAACACCTAACTTATAACACAGGCTCAGCAGTTTTTAAACAACAAAGAAAGCTAATCTATTTTGCCCTATAGCATTAATTAAAACATTTCACAAACAATTCAATTTTCTGTTTCCAGAAAAAGAGTAAAAATTCAAACACAGCCTTGGCTGTACGTCAAAGTGTTGTGGTCTTATCGGATCTTAAGATGAGTCTGTGAGAGATGCTTTTGGCTTGAAACTGTTAAATACGTCACACACTGTTGCATAGACATCTTTGTATTTCTTAGCAGAGAACAGCGAAAGGGTGTCCATGTCAACAATATGCTTAAAAAGTTAATATATTAAATAAAGGAAAAATGTAAATCTAGTCCAATTATAATTTAGCTATGGAAAAAATAAAATTAAAATTTTTTTTTAAATCATAATATTGAAAAAAAAATAAAATAAAATCATGACGGTCAAGTATTTAGTTTTTTTAAAGCCACTGGATCCATTGTTATGTAACTTGTTACACTTGAGAGCTACAAACAAATGTCCTTGATTCAAAGTCATGAACAGATTTCTACATATCCTCTTGATAGAATTGCATTTAATGTACTATGTTCAGCCACAGTGCAAATACCACATTAAAAAATGAATACACTAACTATTAGGAATTATGTAACGATTCAGTTGTGGATTATAAGGTAAGGGACTAGATTTAACTTATTAAAAGTCATCTTGGTCCTTACCCTTACAATTCATTCACTGTCCCTTTATGATTGGGCCCACCTGTGCGTATTCTTTCCTGAGACAAGGACTATGATTGTAAGAAGGTTATTATGGAGCTAATGAAATCCAAAGGCTTGTCAGCATGAATCCAGTGACTGGCGTCTGGGATGTACTGGATATCGGCATAAGGAAAGAGCCTCTGGATTTCAGGGTAATCTTCTGAGCTAAGAGAATAACAAGGGGTCCATAGCATGAAAACAGATAAGTAAGAGAGCACATATGTATAAGTAGTGTTTTAAATTACCTTATGTAGGCTGAACTACTGCCACCCAAGAAAAGAGTTGGACCCTCATAGGTAGTATTAAAATCAGGAAAACCTATGATGTCTTCTAGGTGGTTTGAGATGGCTTCCAGGTTAACCCTCCAGCCATAGTGACCATTTTGCTCCTCCAGGTTAGTGAGGAGGAACTGCCGCACTGAATGCTCCTGCAAACAACATAAATGTGGATGATTTATTTTAGTGCAATAACTGCAATGAAACTAAACCTAACTGCAACAAAGACCCCACAAATAATCAAAAAACAGATTAATTAATGAGAGTTTGAACTCTTCCAGTTAACGTGGTTACCTTAACTATCTTCCTGAGCTGGTCTTCGGCGAGTCTTCGTGCTGTGGAACGTGGGATATTACTGGCTATCTTCACGTCTTTCATTGCCTGAATGTAGGCATGGAAATTGGTGTGGACTGAAGTCGGAGAGGGACTAATGTCCACAACCACCAAACGTTCCACTAAACTAGACTGAAATAGAAAAATAATAATAATAAAAAAGTAATAATATGAATACAATTAATAGTACATATATTTTTTTAAAAATCTATATCTGTTTATATATATATATATATATTTTAAATCACATCTTATATATACACAAACACACACAACTTTCAAAAATATGTTTTTCGAAATAATTTTTATATTTTATTTTATTTATATTTTGCAATGTAAAGCTGAAATTTTAACGTATACTTGCTTTAAAAAAAATTACTGACCCCTAACTTTTGAACTGTACTATATCTTTATAAAGACTGGTATACTACCAAGACCTATTTTCATGGTATTTTTTAATAACATGGCATTTATGACATCCATAACCCAAACTAAGCTTATTTTGTCATGAAAATGTAAAATTATAAGATATTTCAAAAGACTTATTGAACTTGGCACACAGTAATGAAAGTCTGAAGTGGTCCTACAATACAATTTCTTACATGTTTCTGCATGTTGGCTGTACCACATGATTTTGATTTGGAAAATAACAAATAATTATAATATTTGAACAAAACAGTTTGACTGCTTAATACTAATACTAAAAAATTAAGCCAGACTACTAAATCGAGTATTTTTTTTTCTTCATTAAGATATGATGACAATTGCATCACCCTGCAGTTTTTGACTTAATGCCTTTTGAATGAATTTATAAACATCATAACTAATGTATTCAAGTCACCATATGCATGAATTGCATTTTTATGTATTTTTGAATAAATTAATACATCGTCAAGAATGTCATGTCATTGACCCTTGACCTAATAAGGTGTTTCAATAAGATACATACAAGCATAAAATAAATTATACAACCTGTGACAAAGCTGTTGTCATTGCAACCTTGCCACCCATGCTGTGTCCAATCAGGACACACTTCCCAATGTGCAGCTGTCCAAGCAGATGCGTCAGATCGTGAGTCATTGCTTCGTAGGTCAAGACAGGACTGTGTGGGCTTTTGCCATGGTTGCGAGCATCTACTGTCAGCACCTAACTAGACAAAGTACAGTCAGGACACTCGCACAGACTCTTCTGAAGCCCACAGCACCTCTAAACCACCGGAGAAACCAGAAGCATACCTTCCTACCAGTCCGCTGAACCAAGGACTTGGCTATGGAGTGAAAGTTTGATTTGCTCCCAAATAATCCATGAAGAAACACCAAAGGTGTGCTGTCTCCTTTCCCATCAAACACGTCATAGGTCAGATTTACAGGGCTAAGAGAGAGCAAAGCAGATAAAGATGAAGACAATCACACAATCAAAACAATGACAATTTTGACAGCTTGCTTTCATAAGAGATCAAGATTTAAAAACAGGTTATTTTAAGAAAAAAATATGTGATGACTATACACATGGCCTTGTTTATAGAATCATAACAATAGAGTTCTATCTAATATATGACTTTATTTTCATCACCTGAAAATAGTCAAAACAGAACATAAGGTGTATAATTAGCCATTTATGCTTTGGTTTGACTATTGTTTTACTCTTAATAAAACTACCTACAACTGGCTAACTTGCTAATGCGGTACAGAATGCATAGATATCTACTTTAAAATAAATGAAGGAACTTTTTTTAATGCAACAGTCCTCTCTCACACATGTAGTCCTGTGTAATTAACAGGATTTGAACCGGAACATTAAAGGTGCAACACCTGGCGGCTCGCGAGCTGTCACTGCCAGAACGGTCCGGTCGCGAGACTCCGCTGGAAAAATCCCGAAGTCCCGTTACAGATAAACATGGAGACGGGCCGCAATACACTCTTCTAGATAAAATACGGTACAGGGCACTCATGGCAAAATTTGACATGCTAAAACCTGTGTCCGGACTTCATTCATTCGACCGGGGATGGCCACTTCAAAGGTCGTGATGCTGTTTAGCTAACACTAGAGAAACCGCACCACAGTGTTGCCAGATCTCTCTGGAAAAATAAAATAAAGAATAAATGCTTTCTTAAGAGAGCAAATTTAAATGTGCACAAAACATACACTAAATACTGCTACTGAAGCTAAAATATGTTTTTAGTTCTTTTGAAAAAACAATTAAAATGTTTCACATACACAACTAGCTAGCTAAATCAATCGCTTTTTTGCACTCACATCTATACTAATACTCATACATATCATTCGGGTAGTTTGAAAGCACTAGCAATCCTAAAAACGTAAGATTTATGTATAATATGATATTGATAAGCAACTTAATGGAAAAAAAAAACAACAACCTTGAAGAAGGACAAAATAAACGGTCATGGCAACACTGCAGAACGACAACCCAGACTGTTTGTGATGTCATTACGTCGTGCGTCTATGGGCTAATGCCTGCAAAGATAGTGCGATTTCAGACACCACAACTTTGGAAATAATATTTAGTGTATGACATACGCACGTACACGAGAGGCAAACAATTAAAGTAGGGGAAGATAAAAGAAAGAGAGTAAAATGTATTCTGGACAAAACAATAAGAACTGCTTATGGACCATTATGACCAGAGTGTGGCGCCACAGACCACGACTTTATAACAGGCTATGTTTGAGCAACAGCTTTTATGCATTAGCCTACAAACAAAAGAACTGAATGTTCAAAAAAACGAAATAATTTAAATTAAAAAATAAAATAAAATAAATTTACATTAGGATAAACCATATAGCTACAGTATCTTAGCCCTTTTTGCTGAAAATCCTTTATCTAATTTGGTGTTCCAAGCCTACAAAAATAGCTTATTTCTTATTATTGCCACATATTGGATTCAATATATATATATATTTTTTTTTATCAATTATTATTATTATTATTATTATACAAAATCCAATATTTGGCTTTGTGTGTGTGTGTGTGTGTGTGTGTCGTTTTTGACCAGGATCAAGATGTAACAAGGTGGGGAAAAATCCAAAAAATTAAATCTATCCGGGTCAGAATAACCGGAAGGCAACATGAGGGTTAATTCAGCTAATAATTAATAGCATCTTAATTCAGATTTTACTTTTAATATCCAGACATGTATTATTAAACAATCTAATTTTAAATCAAACTTGTTTTTTGTTGTTGTTGTTGTTGTTGTTGTTGTTGTGATAAATGGCAAATATTTATCACAACAACAACAACAACAACAAAATATTTTTTATTTTGGCCTATGTCAAAACACTTCTGCCTAAGCAAATGGGAATAGAAGTTTTGCATTTTTTGTTTATCAGCTGACATCGATTCTTTATATAAATGTTGCAAAGGTTATTTGAATGTAGACTGGGAGATGGATGAAAAAGATTTTCATATCATCGTCACAAACAAGCTCCCACCAACGTTCTCAATAACAAAACTGGCACAAGCCTTCCAATACACTGACCTTTGAATTAGACCTGACAATATTTAATATAATTTAACTTTTCCCGCAAACAAAGAGGACATGTTTTGACATGCGGAAAGCCACATTAAGGGGAAGTCTACACACAATGTCATGATTAAATGGACACAAGACAAAATATTCCACAGCAAAACAGGCAGAAAATGAAAAGAAGAAGCATAACAGTGTTATCAATAAGATCCTCAAATGAAACATTATAGGAAGTTTAAAGAACATTTCGGCCTATTACACTGAGTACTTTAAAACATATTTTTGTTGGGACATTTAATGATTTGTATGTAGTTTGTTTACCTTGGTTCAAAGTAACCAATAATCAAACATGTTTTCCCACATTTACAGGACATACTGTAGTTACACCCTAGTTCTGTCAGTGAGGGTTATTTAGGGTTAACCGTTTTCACAATCCCCACTCTTATTTCAGACAACTTAAGAGAGCCAACTGCTACTTGTTTATGTGCATCTAAAGAGAAAGTGACAGAGTAAGAGCTTCATCCTCCTCCATGTCTCCTGCTGCCATAGGCAACCCAGCAGTGGGGATAAAGCAGCTAATGATCACAGTCACCATGGTGAGGACACATGCAGAAGGGACACTCACAATAAGAAAAAAATAGGAAAGAAGAAAATGTTAGATAGCACTGCTAAATAATACATACTTGATGCATATTGATCTCTGGAAATGATTTGGTAAGTTCACGTAGCAGGCATTTTTGTTTAATTAAAGGCCCTAGGAAATTAATGGGATTTACTTTTAAACTGATGTAAATAATCATGTACTGTAATGAAACCTGTTTTGCACTAAATATTTTACTCATTATGTATATGGTGACATATATAGGCTGCTATATTTAATTTTGTGAACGAATAATGCATGTATAAATTAATACATTTCAATAAAAAAATTATAAAAATAAATTTTAGAATAACTATGGGTGTTAGTGAAATGACAAGATTAGCTATGTTGTGAAATGCAATGATATTAGGTAGGCATAAATACTATAAAACCTGACCTGCTTCCTTCTGCCGTGTTTTATCAAAAGAAAGAACAGAAGTTCACGGGAACTGAAGGCCGGAAGGTCACTGCAGATCATTTATTTGGCAGTATATAGGTGATCTTGGGTGCCACGTCTTCGCGATTGATTTTAAACACTTAGAAGTGAATTTATTTGACATCTGGCTGGCAATGAATGAATATGAGCACAACACACAATAATAATCATTTTAATACATTTAAAAAGTACAAAGAGCCTATATTTATATATAAAAGTCTAATTTGCCCCATCAAATGAACATGTTGCTGCTATATGTCTTTGTATGGGGGTTAAAAGGGAAATGTCCTTCACAGAACTGACCGTATGACATTTAAGCAGACTTCCGCCAGGCAGTCTCGTCTCGAGAAACATAAGCAAATAAATCTCCTCACCTGATATGGTTTCGGTCACGTGACTTTCCACAGGTTTCATTTTCTACACTGCAGGTGAACTAGAATGCAGGTGAACTACAGCCCACAGTAATGTGTTCTGTAACATAATTCTATATTCTTCAGTTAGATATCTCCAGGAGAATCCGTGGCATTTCCAAGATCCTGCTAACTTTATTAAACTAGCCAAGTGAAATACACTGAAAAAAAGACTCATTGAACAGTCATTTTTATTAGCTAAGTACACTAAAAAAATGACTCATTGAATTTACTAAATATTTTCAAGGTAAGTGGTTGCAATAAATTTTTTTTTAGCTACATTTAAATAAACAAATTTAGTTTGTTTATTTAAATGTAGCTAAAATAAATTGATTGCAACCACTTACCTTGAAAATATTTAGTAAATTCAATGAGTCATTTTTTTCAGTGTACTTAGCTAATAAAAATGACTGTTCCTGTCATATTTTGTTAATTAGCAAAATAGAAAATAAAGTCAATTCATTCACAAAACAAAGCATATTGTCATATCACTGTGGGCAAACATTTATCAGTAATAATACTGATTACTGAGCAATATATATTATCGTATAGGCTATAAAATTATAATGACAAAGTTTTTGCCTTCATATACTAATAAACACAAGAAGAAGAGGAAGAAGAAGAACAATAACAACAACAATTTGACTCCAGATATCAGATTAATAGATGTTGATATCAGATTAATAGTGTATTGCGGCCCGTCGTCATGTTTATTCATTAGATAGCCTAATGAATATTTGATCCAATTTGAATTCAGTTGCCAAAAATGTGCTTTTTTTTTTTTTTTCAAATTAACTCTTCTTTTTTTGTGAGAACAGTGTTAGGCTAGTATCTAAAAAATACACAGTAACTGCACATAATGATAGGAAAAAACAAGTTTTCGTTGCATTTTTTTAAATTTGTGATATTGCATTTGCTTTTATCCAAAGCAGCTTACAACACATCTCAACTCTCAAGCAATCTGTCATACAGCCAGCAATATTCATAGTATACCATGTTTTTATGTACATTTGTGAAAAAAACTGGACTAAGCAACTGAACACAAGCTGCTGCATTCCATCCAACCTTCAACCAAAGGTCATTTCTTGTGGCTCAACATTACCCTGCACCTATTTTACACTAATAATGTAGTTAGGTTTCTCAAAGGGACAGAATGAGTTGTATGATATCACGTCACCACCTTTATGGATTCTATATATAGATGTGTTTTGTAGTGTTTATCTTAAAATATGAATGGAAACATATTATGATAAAGAAAGCTTTCCATGGCATATCTGACACTGACCTTCGAACCTGTCTCCTTTAGTTTACACTGAGTGAATAATAGCTGTAATCAAACATAATACTGCATTGATTAGAGAGAAGAAGAAGAAGAAGAAAATGCCAGAACTGAAATTTGCCCTTCCTTTTGTAAGAGAGTCAGTCTGTTGACTGGAAAGAATGAGAGAAAATTGCTACACATTCGCTTTTCTGTAACCTTCTCCCATGAGGGGAGGAAACCTTCACATTCCTGAGATAATCAACACTGCAGGCTGAGAGAATTATGCTTACAGTGTGCATCTAAAAGTTCATGAAAAAATGATTTAGTGCATTATATAAAGTGTAGGTGAATAGAATTAATAGAATATGATTAATCCTTTTTGAATATAATGATTAATTTAGAGAGTTACTAAATAAATAATTTCATTTGAAGTAGAAAATAATAATACACAATTCTTAACTGTGGATAATTTTTTTAAATCAGTGAATAATTAAAACAAGCACCAGTACTTGAGTTTACTGATAATTGTATGCACTGTATGGAGAAAAAAAAAAAAAAAAAAAAGAATCAGTAGAAAAAGGGTACTGGTAATTTTCTGCCAGTAGTTTACTTGCATTTTATTGACATTTACTGACATGACCACAATGGAATGTATAATTCAAAATACAAGGAAAACACCTGTAAAAATCAATATGGAAAGTTCCTTCATGTATATTGCTGTATATTGTGCCCTATTTTTACAGTCTTTTCTTAGAGTGTGTGACGAATATGTTTCTTAGAATGAAAAGTAAATATTGGTGAGGTCTTGGAGGTGGAGTTGTTGGAAATATGATCTCTTTAATACAATAACAGAGCATAAACCTGCATATATAAATCTTCTAGTTAATCTTTTTGTTTGTCTTTATGTTGGTCCTGAAATGGATCTTAACAATGATCTCTCTAAATTACACGGTTCAGTAAAAACACTTTTATATAACCTTTAAACTCTTCCTCAATCTCTACACCTAAAACAGCAGCTATTCATTTAATTCTACCCAACAGTTTACTTATTGTTGTTAAAATGGATTTGTTCAACATGCAAGCAAAAGCATATAAAAAAAATATTTGTGCTGCTGCCTGTAAATAATAATAATAATAATAATTATAATGATAAATGTATAATTACATAAATGTTCTATATATTCACACTAGATGAGAATTAAACTAGAGTTGAATAGCTTTGCATTGAAGGAAGCCTTACAGCAAACACACCAGGTGAGTCATTTTCGTGGAGTTCACCCTCCCCCTCTGACAGGTGGAGAAGAGGGCGTCACCTTGACAAGCATTGTCTCTATGCCTACAGCATTATAGAGCACAGGCTTGTATTAATATCCCTTAGGGTTATGTGTTTGCAGCTCACCGTGGTTTCATGGCCTGTTGCCTGACTTTGTAATAGAACTCATTACCAACAGTCTCCATTTCAATCTATGGTTGTACATTTTATGAATTGCTATTCTTACCAGGAATCATGTAACTTGTGCTTAAAGCAGTATGTGGAATTTAATTTAGAATCCATAGTTTAGTTTGTGTGCAACTTCCTTTATGTTTGCTGCTCATTGTGCATCAGCTGAAAGGATCTAAGCACCTTTTAGAACATGAATTCTGTTTTTATTGCAGTTATGTTGAAATTACAACGGACTTAAATACAGACATACAGTATATACATATGGTAAACTAAACATTTTTTTGCCTTATAAGTTTCCTTTTCAATCCCCATCCCTCTTCCTCACCAGTTATTTAGACCGGTTTTGGTCAGATCTGTCAGTCACCACCTATGGCAAACAGTACAGCTTGCCTAAGGTTTGTAAACCAAGTGGTCGCTCTTAGAATGTGCATTCACATTACTGCCCTAATTGTACAACAAAGGGCCAAACAGGTACAACCACTCCAACAGTCTATTGTGTGCTGTAACTGACCATTTGTTTTATATACCAGCTATTGAACTATTTTACATTTCTGCGTATTCAATTTTGATAATATAACAGCAACACAACTGACAAATATTTAAATGGTTATCTAGAAAATACACTCAACAATGTCTGTAAAAAAATCTATCAATAAGAAAACAATTGTACAAAGAGTTTTAACTATACAGAAAGGCTCCAAAATCGAAATCTAAAAGCAAAAGCAAAACAAATACATATTCAGTTTCTGTGCCCAGTGAAATTTTCATAAGCAAATACATGTAAAGAGCTAAAGTCTTCCTCTTCCTGTCAGCATACATAAGTGATAAGCCATCAGACTGACACAGCGACCGCTTCCCAAAAAATATCTCTGTCTCTGTCACATATCATAAATCTCTGCCTATTTATAGCGGCTTACAAAAAACGAAGAATAAATTTTGACACTAGTTATTTGTTTAATGGGTATCACATGACACAGACAGGAAGAACAGCTGAAAAAAAAAAAAAAATTAAACAACAGCATATAAAACATGAAATGTATAAACACGAAATCCCTGACAGGTAAACCTACAAAACCAGCCCTTAACACACACACACACACACACGCCAATCTTAAACAGTCGAAAAGCAAATATTGACAGCATCGTATGACCCTTCATTGCGGAGTCCTTTCAGAAGTATCTCCACCCTTTCTGTGAGATCTTCAAATCCTTCTAATTCTTCTTTGTTAGAATTTTTCTACAAGAAAATATTTTTAAACATAATCCTTCCTGTCATATCCACCACTGACGGAGCGTGGAGCGGAGTAGCCCATTCTTGGTTGCTTGTACTTCTTCTCCCGTGGAGGACAGGTGCAGCACAGCATCGCTCCTCCAATCAGTAACAGAGCAGCTGCGGCAAACCCTATGTAGATGGATGCCCCAAGCTCTCTTTGCTGAGCGGTGGTCAGTAACGGGTTGTAGAAGTCCCGAATGGTTTGGTGTGCCACCCAGGCCGCCGGAATCAGCTCCAGGATGCCGGCAATAATGAACATCACACCGGAGACGATCATCACTTTAGCCTTAGATGCTTCATCCTCGATACAGTTGGTGCATTTGGCGCCCATAATGGAGATCAACACGCCCAGGATGGCCAAGATGATGGCGACGACCGACATGGCTCTGGAAGCCTGAAGGTCCTGTGATAGAGCCAGCATGGAGTCGTAGACCTTGCATTGCATCTGTCCAGTGCTCTGCACAACACAATTCATCCATAAACCTTCCCAGATGACTTGTGCTGTGACGATGTTTGCGCCAACGAAGGCAGAGACACGCCACATTGGAAGAGCACAAGCGACAATGCTAATGATCCAACCGATAATGCCCAGGGCAATGCCCCCGATCTCCATTCCCATTGACATGGTGCCTTTTAGGGGTACTTATTTACCTAAGAAAAGGAGATGTGGCTTAGTTGTGAAGGTTATACACAAATAAAAGCTGTACTAACAGAAGATTAAATAATGGAGGGAGGAACGCCATTTACCTAGTGCTGAGATGTCAATACAGATGTCTGCGTCCCAATTCTTTCTTTCTTTGTGTAGTCTCTGAAAGTGCTGTGAAGCCAGGCAGCCTTTATATTCTCAAAGAGACAGGTGCAAGTGGAGGAGGAACTTAACGTGATGACATAGGGGATGTGATACAGGTTTGTGCACGTCACCTGCCTGCTATGGCCACTGCGGAGAGAAGAACAATATGCTGGTATTGACTTTCCCTTGTAATCTAATTCCTACTAACATTGTGTGGAGAAACAGGCTCAGCCAGGAAAAAGCACCTGGAAGCACAAATCAGTAATCAAGAGGGTGGAGAAGAGGGCTAATATTTCACCTGAATCACACTTAATATTTCACACTGGAGATGTTAGTGATGCTGTATATGAGGGATCTCCAACTTTCTTAATGTTGATGAATGGATTTTATTAACTGACTTCAAAAGTGCTTTTTTTTTTAAAGTATGAGTTGGTATTGGGTTTTAACAGACACCCAGAAAAATTATTATTATTGTTATTTTTGACTCTGTTTCCACTTCTTGGTCTACAGCATCATAAAACAGGAGAAACAGGTGTTAGTGATGTAACTAATTGGCTATTTTTGTGTTTGAATAATAAGATATCTTAAAAGATAGGCTATTAGCATGGATTATGGATATGCTATTTTAGAAGAGTGCTGTGATTTGAGGAAATTTTATTCATTAGCTTGTAGCACAAATGATAGCTACGTGATTCTGTTGAGTTGGCTTTTCTTTGATTATTATAGATTTGTATAATAAGGTTACATTTTCGTTACCTCATTCAAACGATAGCCTATTTACTTACATTAACTAATCTGTTTATTATACTCTTTCAAACGATTTAATTAGTAATCACTCCAGTACTAGAGTTTCTCCTCAGTTAACGCATTTGCCATCGCTGTACGTCATTGCGTGCAAGTCTCTGGTATGTACAAAGCTCATGAATATGAAATGAGTTAAGCACTCTTTGGTTTATAAGTGGTTGCTAAAACATTATAGCACCCCACTGTTTTACAATGTTACCATGATAACCTTCTTTCAACATGTGAAACGTTGCTTAACCCAGGGGTAAATGTGGCCTTTACCCGAAGTTTAAAAAGATAACTCGGTTAAACGCGCAGTGTGGAAAGCCCTCAAACTCAACAAATTATCAAAGATCTGAAATGAACAAGTGGAGATTCTTTAATTTATTGGTGATATTTTTTTTTAATAATCAAGAATTCAATTATAAATCAGTTATACTTATTCAAATACATGTTCTAATTATTCAGTGATAAACAAGAAAAACAACAAACACACAAAAGTGCACAATAATCTGACGAAACTTTGGGAGGTGCCTGCACATAGTCTCATAGCTTCTCTGTAGTGTTGTCCAGTGGAACTTGAACTTAGAGGCTAAATCCAGTCTGGTGTTTGTGTCTCTCAGGTGAGAGAAACAAAACGAATGTGTTTCCCTTTCGTCCGTTTTGCATACATCCACCCGTACTTTATTTTGTAACACGCACAGATAGACTGTAGAAAAAAGATCTGGCTGTTGGTCACTGCTAAAGTCCAAAGCTGTTGTGTAGATATTTTCCATATCTAGACAGTTGTCCGTCCGTTTTTTTAACAGTATTTCAGAGAATGAGAATGCCACTGAAATAAACCATAAACACAACCAGGCCTAAACATTAACAGAGTTGATTGAGTTCAAGCTAAGTATAAACATATTAGTACAAGATTTTCCATTTTGTTTTAAGCCATTATTACTCTTTTAGATGACAGTATAAAAATATTAATTCTCAAACAGCTTTAGCTAAACTGTAAAAGACAAGTAAAGTAAAAACAGTAAATGAAAGCACACAAGACTACAAAAATAAAACCACTGACACTTTCCCATTATAAATCAACTTACAAATTTGATTTAAAACATACAGTCCAAACAATGTACTACACATGATGATTTATGCAAGTTATCTAAAAAGTGTGGAGTGACAATGGACACTGATTGGACAAAACAACAGCATGTAGAAATATTCACACGGAGGAAAAGTAAACAAAATTTTGAGTAACCTCCAACTCAACTCACAAATATCTTTCAATGAAAGACAGACAGTAAAAATCAAAAGTCCTCTGAGGTCCTCAGACATAGTCTCTCTTGTTGTAGGTACTTGGAGCCATTGAGTGGTGGGCTGAGTAGGCGATACGACTTTGTGGCGGGTACCTCGGCTCATCCTTAGGTGGGCAACTGCAGCACAGGATGGAGCCTCCGACCAGCAACAGCGCCGCGGCAGCCCAGCCGAGGTACAGTGATGCCCCTATTTCCATCTTCTGAGCTTCTGGAACAACTGGACTGTAGAACTCCAAAATAACGGTGTGTGCTGACCAGGACACAGGAATAAGCTGCATGACTGCGGCGGTTATGAAAGCGGCACCAGAGCTGATCATCGCACGAGCTTTGGCCCCTTCATCCTCAATGCAGTTGGTGCACTTGGCCCCCACAATAGCGACAAAGAGCGCAAGAACACCCAAGATGATGGACACCACCACCAGAGCGCGGGCCGCCTGTAGGTCTGTGGGAAGAGCCAACATGGAGTCGTAGACTTTACACTGCATCTGTCCAGTACTCTGAACCACACAGCTCATCCAGATTCCCTCCCAGTACACCTGCGCCGTGACGATGTTGGTGCCGATAAATGCGGTGACCCTCCACATGGGCAAAGCACAGCACACAATGCTGAGAATCCAGCCAAGAACCGAGAGAGTGACTCCCACTAACTCCAGACCGAAAGCCGCCATGTCTCCGCACTTTCTCCTTTCAAAGTCCCTTAAAATCTCTTTTATGCTCTCTCTTGTGTTCACTGAGGCTCACTGCCCTTCAGACTATTACATCAGGAATCTCCAAAATCACCAAAGGACCATTCAAGCATGGAGGTGGGTGTTGACACACTGAATCTCCTCTTCAAGGACGGCTGGAATGTTCTGTCCTGGTAGAAACTTCCCCTGTTCTGAGAAAAAGGGCTGACCTACCTGGGTTCTGACATTAGGTGATAAGGCACAATCTTGGTATTGGTTAGCGTCCTCATAAAAAATGGGAGCTGTCTTCTGTGGAGCACTTAGACAATGTTGCTTCCGGTGTATGTTTGTTTAAACCAAAGGTTGGGACTGTTTGTCGATGTTAATAGATAACCCAAGTAAAAAATGCTCTTTAATGGACAATCATTGACAACACCAATGCAAACACCTTAGTGTAGGCCATAATGCATGCATGCTTACGTCTTGAAGGAATAGTTCACCTAAAAAAATCTGCTCTCATCTACTGATGTCAAATTACACTACCAGTCAAAAGTTTTTGAACAGTAAGATTTTTAATGTTTTCTGCTCACCAAGCTTGCATTTATTTGATCCAAAGTACAACAAAAACGGTTTACTATTTAAAAGAACTGTTTTCTATTTGAATATATTTTAAAATGTAATTTATTCCTGTGATCAAAGCTAAATTGTCAGCATCATTACTTCAGTCTTCAGCGTCACATGATCCTTCAGAAATCATTCTAATATGCTTATTTGCTGTTCAAGAAACATTTATTATTATTATTATTATTATTATTATTATTATTATTATTATTTAAAACAGTTGAGTACATTTTTTCAGGATTCTTTGATGAATAGAAAGATCCAAAGATTAGCATTATCTGAAATAATAAGCTTTTGTAACATTACACACTACCATTCAAAAGCTTGGAATCAGTATATATATATCATCAAAGAAACCTGAAAAAGTCTACTCAGCTGTTTTCAACATAATAATAATAACTGTTTTTTGAGCAGCAAATCAGAATATTAGAATGATTTCTGAAGGATCATGTGACTGGAGTAATGATGCTAAAAATTCAGTTTTGAAATCACAGGAATAAATTACATTTTAAAATATATTCAAATAGAAAATGGTTATTTTAAATAGTAAAAATATTTCAAAATGCTGTTTTTGCTGTACTTTGTATCAAATAATGCAGGCTTGGTGAGCAGAAGAGACTTCTTTAAAAAACATTAAAAATCTTACTGTTCAGAAACTTTCAGCTGGTAGTGTATATGACTTGGTGATACACTACTAGTTTTTTTTTTTTTTTTAAGCCATACAGTAAATCCAAGTGAGGAAAATTATAAAATCAATGTTATTTATTTACATTATTCATTCTAAATCCTATAAATGAATAAAAAAACAAAATATGCAATATATTGAAACATCAATTTTATTTTTATTTTTTTATCGTAACATGTAATCATAACATTTTATATGTTTCTTAATATTTAAAACATACAAGGGATGTGGAAATTGTCTGGGAAAACATTGCTGTTATTGTTTATAAACTTCCTCAATGAAATACAATAGAGATTTACACTGTCTCACAAAGTCTTCCTTCCTCAGTAGTAAGCAATATAGGCCTATACTTAAACACACAAACTACTGAAATCAAAGTCCTGGTAGAAATCTAGGCCAACTTCAATTGCAGGCCATAAAATCTAGCCATATGTAGAATATTTCAGATGCACATTTCCTGGTTGTATAAGGATTAAATTTAGTGACGCACCCCAAAAAACAAGTGTACTCGGAAGTGAAACTAAGAAACTGATAGGCTATCCATAAATGAGCCATAAATGAGGAGGTTAGACAGTTTTAGTTTAAAAAATGCAAAACATGCTGAGAAAGAACAGATAAAGTGAAACTGTGGCAAAACTGTGTGAAACTGTGGTAACCTATCATACGTCAATATTTGTATTACAGTTCAAGCTTTGTTCAATTTGAAGAAAAAGACACGATTCTTCAGATGTGTACACACTTATGAAAGCAGGAGTGTGCGGAAATGTTGAAAATAAATTTGCTTTTTTTGTGAGTAGGAATGTTACTGCTTCCAAAAGTATAATAGGTTGTTAAACCAAAAAGCTAAAACTTTACTCTTGATTTTATCATGACATTGATATTAAATACTTATCAATACCGAAACCACACAAATGTTAAAGCTCTAAATGTGTGGCTTTCACAAAATTATCTTGTGTGTAAAAATGAATTAAGTTACATTTTGTCCAAAATGTCTTTAAATTAATATTATAAAGTGCTTTTTTCAGTTAACATTTTGCTCTAACGGGTTATTTATTCTACTACAGTATGTAGTAGTTTTATCTTGTTTTGTTTATATTTGATATCTTTTGGCCTCTGATGTAGGATTTGTGTATTTGCTAAACAACATTAACTAATTAAAGCTTTCCTGTTAAGACTTAAAAAACATAAATAAGAGAGAGTGGGTCATCAGTTTAAGAATATGACACTTTACAGTGTAAACAATTACAGTGCAATAAAAAAGGGAGATTTCAGTTGTAAATACATAGGACATTGAAAAGCTTTGTAGTACAAATCCTAAACCTATATAACCTTTCATGTGAAATTCAAAATAAAAGAGAAGAATAAATAGTTATTGCCATGTTTACAAGACAGCCCGAAACCAGTCTGTGTTTGATAGCTGAACGTGACATCATTTGCAGTGTGTTGGCCTACTTCCTTTTCAGAGAACACTGATAATATTTAAATGAGTTTCTGTGAGGCACCATAAAGGTGATGACTAATGAGTTTCAGTGGAAAGATATTGTTCCTTTTTAAAGGGGCGGAGTTGGGGGAGTGGCCAGTGGTTCCTGTGGCACTCCATTGGCCACTACACTCGCAGTATTCACAATTATATCCTTTGTAGAATTAATGTTTTTTTTCTATCTATCTATCTATTTATCTATCTATCTATCTATCTATCTATCTAGCTATCTGTTTTCGGTTTCGGAGCTGGTTGTTACACAAGAAGGTACTAAACCGACCCTCATCGCGAGTTTTGTGGTGACTTATGTGATAGAACTTGAATAAATAAAACAATAAACCTAATAAACGACGGAGCGTTTGTCCCTTGGACAGGCTGCATGACTGAACTCTGTCTTCAGCTTTCAATGCAATTAGATATGTAGCCACAAGTGGGCATACATTTACCATACAAAACAACTGTCAATCACGTAATACATTGTAATCATGAAAATTAATCTTTTTGTTGACTTAAGTATTATGTCAGACTATTAATCTGTATTAAGTCATACTGTTTGTATGTAAAAAGTAGGTTAACTTTCTGAATTGCATTCTGTGCTTGCAAACTTATCACTTTTTTTTTTTTTTGTAAATGCAGCATCTAAATCCCTTATGTATAAATTTTGTGTTGCTTATATCTATGTCATATTATAATTAACACCCATCAGTAAGTTGTAAAGCTGAAATGGTTCAACATTATATGATAAGTCTCAAAAAGTTTGTTTATCTACTGAGTTCAAGGCTTTCTCAGAACCAATCCCTTGTGAAACAGCCCCTTATCAGCTAGGGAGAGTGTCTCTGTTTGACTCAAATATCATGTTTATTTTTCTGAATGTGATATTCGGGTGAAGATTTAAACACACAAGGAAAACTCAAACACACCCTTTGCCAAGCTGGGACATCATAGTGGTCTTACTATTATTTTCAGATAAGAATGAAGAAGGTTATTTTATTTTTTTTTGGCCATTTTGTGCCACAAAATATAGTAGAATATTTCAGCTGCATGCATAATGTAATATAGTTTTGTTCCTCCCGTTCAGATATATTTGTTGATCACAGTGTAAGCATGTGTTCTCATTGAGGAACAATATAAACTCATTCACTTCTCTTTGTAAAGGAGGCTTCATGTTGTGGATAAGAATGAAAGTTGTTTCTCATTTTTTCTCCTTGCTGTATTAGAGCAGTATGTAGCCTGTATACACACACACACAAACTGTGTTGTCAAGGTTTGATTATTCTCTGTTATTGTTAGTTGAACAGGTTTGTTGATGCAAGGATCTGTGATGAGCTGTTCAGTCTTGCCCATAAAGTGTCAACATTTCACCTGTGCTCCAGCAAAAACCGGTCTGACCAGCTCAGGTGGGTACAGGTGCATTCGGGCTGCTCCTCCCCCTCACTGAGGCACAACGTCAGGGAAATCTTGAGAAATAGTTACCATGGAAATTTCTAACGTGCTGAGTAAGACACTAAGTAAATATATTTGTTACATACTGTATGTGTCATATCCAAGTAACAAAGTTTAGAAAATGCTGAGATAATGTTCTAGGGAAAACGACACAAAAATCTCCACATCTGCTCGATTGTGTCATATGAAACCAGCTGCCACTTTCTCGATACTTTCTAGACCATGAGGGAGCACAAAGCACAAACCTAAACAGAGAAATATGATAATGGTGTGGACAAATTTCCCTGTACACTATAAAAATTATTTGCTGTAAATACAACAAAGAGTATTGAGTATATATGAAAAAAAATGATATTTCAGTCTTTCTACTTCTTTGGAGTTATTTGAGCAATTTCTGAGAAAAATTGTTTTAATGTAAATCCTACACCATATTTGTAGTGTGTGTGTGTGTGTGTGTGTGTGTGTGTATTCTTTTATATATATATATATATATATATATATATATATATATATATATATATATATATATATATATATATATATATATTTATTGAGATATTTTAATTAAATAACTAGAAAATATTGCTTATGTGTATTGTTTACATATGTATAAATACATTTAAAATTTAAACCTGTACACTGTAAAAGTATCTGTTGTAAATAAAACAAAGAGTATGAGCATGTATTAGAATAAAATACTATTTAAAATTTCTGAGTTCTGAGAAAATTGTTTTAAAGTAAATCCTACACCATATTTGTAGTGTGTGTGTATGTATATATATATATATATTATTTTATAAATCATATGTGTGTGTGTGTGTGTGTATATATATATATATATATATATATATATATATATATATATATATATAAATATACATACATAGGCTACATGTATGTGTGTGTATATATTCTTATATATATATATATATATATATTTATTGAGATATTTAATAGAATAAATATAGATAGAATAAATAACTATAATGTATTGTTTATGTGTATCTATCTAATTCACTATAAATATTAAATTTGTTTAATATATCTATATTTTTATTTAAGAATTTTAATTCTAGAAATGAAATAATCAAATAAAAATGTATAAAATGTATAATTAAAATGAAAGAACAAAAATTAAAACTAAAAATCATTTTAAAAATACATGTGAAAATGTATGTATACATGAATGTCATTTTTAATTGAATTGAATAATACTTTTTTATATTAGTTAATTTACATTAATGTATATTAGTTGACTTAGTAATGAGTTTTGAGATCCCTCGACAATTTCCAAAAGTAGTTCCAATACATTGTTTTGTTGTTTTTTTTCATGGGAAAATGATTATTTCCTGTGAGCAGGACTTCCTGTCTTATATTCTGTCCCTGAATTCTATCCAACCCAACCCAACCACGCCCCCCCTCCAACCGCCCTTTATTTCTTAGTAGTGCAATGCACATGTTTTTGGTCTATTTTACTGATCCCTCCATAGATTTTAACCTAGATATTACAATTTTGAAGAGTAAATAATACTTTGAGAAAACCATATAAGGTACTGCGTCCGCACCAAAAAAAAAAAATGTCACGGTAGTGACTCATTCAAGCCTGGGCTTAGTCGCACCCCATGAAGTAACTACAAAACCAGAAGAGCGAGTCATTCAACAGAAGTCCCTCCCCCAGAATTTCACAGGCTCTTTTAAAGCATCAGCACTCAGCCTCTGAGACATACAACTGTAAGCACTGCAAAGAGAGCCACCTCAAGAGACGAAGAAAAGCCAAGGATCATGGTGTCTGCTGGGCTTCAGTTACTGGGCATCGCCCTGGCCATCATAGGATGGATCGGTGTCATTGTGGTCTGCGCTCTTCCCATGTGGAGAGTCACAGCTTTCATCGGCAACAACATCGTCACGGCGCAGACTTCATGGGAAGGAATCTGGATGAGCTGCGTCGTGCAGAGCACTGGACAGATGCAGTGTAAAGTCTACGACTCCATGCTGGCGCTCTCTTCAGACCTTCAGGCCGCCCGCGCTCTTACCATCATTTCCGTCGTGATTGGGATCCTGGGCATCATGCTGGCCATGGCTGGAGGCAAATGCACCAATTGCGTGGAGGACGAGAGCTCCAAAACCAAGGTCGGTATCACTGCCGGTGTGATTTTCATCATTGCTGGGGTGCTGTGTCTGATCCCGGTCTGCTGGACGGCCCATGTAGTCATTCAGGACTTCTACAACCCCTTGTTGAACCAAGCACAGAAGAGAGAGCTGGGAGCAGCTCTTTACATCGGCTGGGGAGCCGCTGCGCTGTTGCTCATCGGGGGAGGTTTGCTCTGTTGCAACTGCCCACCAAAGGAGGAAACAGGAAAATACACAGCCAAATATAACGCTGCACCTCGGTCTGAAGCTTCTGCACCATCTGGCAAGAACTTTGTGTAAATGATGAACTCTATAGTGCCTTAATGTTTACAGTCTTGGCTTGACCAGGATGTAGCGGCTCAAAAAGAGTTTGCAACAGGTATCATGAGGACTTGAAAAGCATTCAATGAAATGCTGATGTTACATATTTTATACATATAAGACGATGAGGAAAATGGGGAACCACGTTAAGAAAACCTCTGCATTTAAAGGAGGCTAATCTGAAATCTGTCTTGTTTAAGGATGATCAAATTTTCCTCTCAAAGCATTTGTCATGTTTGATGTGTTTTTTTTTCTTTTTAAAATGTATTTTTATTTTTCAAGCATTTGAACTTTTAAGATTTTGTAAATATTACTGTTTTGTACAGCATTTTTATCTGATATAAAATTGTGTCCAAATGGAAAATAAAAACATATTTGTATCGCGCCTGTCTGTTGGAGTGTCTATTAATGGACGTTAACACGGGTGTCATATTGCAGCCCTCCATTATGTGTAACCCACCCTGTGGCACTTAAAAGATTTCAAAAGAGTTTCAGTGTACAAAACATTCTTAGAGGGAGTTGTCAAACAGCAAATCCAGAACAGGTGTGGTTTTTCAGGTTCTTTCTCAGAGACAATGCACATAATAAGACAAGGCTAAACATGATCTGAGGTTTGGCTTGTGTTTACATAGAACTGGTAATAATTAGACAAATTATGAAGCATTTATTTTTGTTTGTTTTTTTCTTCCAACAAAACAAGTTTAATTGTGAAAGTCAACAGCAACCAGGGTCATGCACCATTCAGAATTCAAATTTGAATTGTTGCAAACAGGATGCATTATTACAAGTCAAATTCAATTGTAAGGAAGTAGAATTATATTGAATTTTATTTTTTTCTCAATCTCATCAGAAAATGTTACTATTTTACAAGATGGTGCTTTTATATGAAGTTGTATGATGTACAGAAACTTATGATTTTTCGGAAAAAAAAAAACTTAAATATGAAGGTCCACCCCTAAGTTCATACAAAAACGTACACATTAGATAATACAAATTTATATGTGTTAACCACCAATTTTCCAAATCTCAAAATAATTATGAATTGCCATGAAAGTGTTTTTTAACCAGAAATAGCAATGTTTATCAAACTTTGAATACAATATATCTAAGATATTTTTTAAAATACAACTTATAGAAAATTATTTTATATACTTATATATTCTAGGAAATTAAGTATTCATATTTATACAAACACTTCATTTTCCAGAATGCATTACTTGTGTTGATTTTCCTTAACTGAAATGTAGCAATTCCTCCATTTTGGAAAAAAAAAAGTAAAAAAATAAAATAAAATAATAATAATAACAAATATGAATGCAAATATATTTCACCAGAACACATACACTACCAGTCAAAAGTTTTTGAACAGTAAGATTTTTAATGTTTTTTTTAATGTTTTTTAAGTCTCTTCTGCGCATTTATTTGATCCAAAGTACAGCAAAAACAGTAAAATTTTGAAATATTTTTACTATTTAAAATAACCGTTTTCTGTTTGAATATATTTTCAAATGTAATTTATTCCTGTGATGAAAGCTAAATTTTCAACATCATTGCTCCAGTCTTCAGTGTCACATGATCCTTCAGAAATCATTATAATATGCTGATTTGCTGTTCAAGAAACATTTATTATTATTATTATTATTATTATTATTATTATTATTATTATCATCAATATTTAAAACAGTTGAGTACATTTTTTTCAGGGTTCCTTGATGAATGGAAAGATCCAAAGATCAGCATTTATCTGAAATAAAAAGCTCTTGTAACATTATACACTATACCATTCAAAAGCTTGGAGTCAGTATAATTCTATTTATTTATTTTATTTTATTTTTAATTTTGGGAAAGAAATTATAGAAATTAATACTTTTATTTAGCAAGGATGCTTTAAATTGATCAAAAGTGATGATAAAGACATTTATAATGTTACAAAAGATTTCCATTTCAGATAAATGCTGTTCTTCTGAACTTTCTGTTCATCAAAGTAACCTGAAAAAAAATCTATTCAGCTGTTCGCAACATAATAATAATAATAATAATAAAAGAAACCTGAAAAAAATCTATTCAGCTGTTCGCAACATAATAATAATAATAATAATAATAATAATAATAACAATAATTTTTTTTTTTTTTTTTTAGCAGCAAATCAGAATATTAGAATGATTTCTGAAGGATCATGTGACTGGAGTAATGATGCTAAAAAAATCAGCTTTGAAATCACAGGAATAAATTACACTTTAAAATATATTCAAATAGAAAATTTTAAAATAGTAAAAATATTTCAGAATTTCACTGTTTTTGCTGTAGTTTGGATCAAATAAATGCAGGCTTGGTGAGCAGAAGAGACTTCTTTAAAAACATTAAAAATCTTACTGTTCAAAAACTTTTGACTGGTATAGTGTACACAGTTAGTGCATTGAATTTTTTTCTTGTCAAATTCATTCGTACTGCCAGAAGGTGTCTCAAGTTATCTAGCTCTTCATACACTTCAAACAATAGTCAAAGAATATCAAATATCTGGTTTTCTTTTTGCTTCTTTTTATGCTAGAACTCCGCCCAAAGTTTGAGGGCTATAAAACCCTGACAATTAAAACTCCTCACAATCCCAAAGTGACCTGTGTCCAGCAACGATGGCATCTCAAGGCATCCAGATCCTGGGCATCATGCTTGCCATGATAGGCTGGTTGGGGACCATCATCACCTGTGGCATGCCAATGTGGAGGGTCACGGCCTTTGTTGGAGCGAACATCGTGACGGCACAAATCATCTGGGAGGGTTTGTGGATGAGCTGTGTGGTTCAGAGCACCGGACAGATGCAGTGTAAGGTCTACGACTCCATGTTGGCTCTATCGCAAGACCTGCAGGCTTCCAGAGCCATGGTGATCATCTCCATAATGGTGGGCGTCTTTGGATTCCTGATGGCTGTGGTTGGAGGAAAGTGCACCAACTGCTTGGAGGATGAAGCGGCCAAAGCCAGAGCGTGCATCGTTTCAGGGGTCGTTTTAATCATCGCTGGCTTTCTCATCCTGATACCCGTGTGCTGGTCTGCACACACTCTTATCAGGGACTTCTACAACCCTTTAGTAACAGCAGCCCAGCGGCGGGAGCTGGGAGCCTGTCTTTACATAGGCTGGGGATCTGGAGGCCTCTTGTTGCTGGGTGGTGGGCTTCTTTGTTGGAACTGCCCGTCCAATGACAATAGGCCCTACGTGGCAGCCAAATACGGCCCTGCCAGGTCTGTGACCCCAGCAATGGATTATGTTTGACAATAACTTTAAGATATGTGGCAAGTACTGTGAAAAGTGACTGAAATAGACTTTCATGCAAATTATCATGACTTTGTCATTTGTTAAATGAAAATAACTGAATGAAAGCTGATGAAAATAAGATGGTTTACAATAAAATTGTGATCAGAATAAAAATGTATTTGTGTGTGATTGATCATGGACATCTCTAAATACAGATGTTAGCTCTGAAAACTATTCACACACACACACACACACACACTTAACAGTGAGTGAACACGCCTGTGTTGACCATTCAACGGCTGCTGTTTTGTGCCGCTGCTTTTGTACACATGCATACAAAGGATAAGTTATTATCATCGCCAAGGAGAAACTCTTTGCATTCCAACTACTGTGCAAAATCAAACAAGCACAAGCATTAATTACAGAGCTTTGCTACATCTGTTTTAAACAGGAATGTGCACACTGTTCAGTAAAAACAAAAGCAGACATAAATTAAAAATAAGTGTTTTTATATGTTTATGGGTCAGTGAGAAGTAAGGATGTCTGAAATTATGAAAAGGAAAAATATTTTAAAACATGAAATCTATTTTAAAACATGCCATGTGTAATGGTGGTAATTTGTGTATTAATGTTGGCTACATACATTTTTAAAAATTATTATTTAATGTCACTTAAAAATATTAAGTGGTGTTTGCACATTGAGTTTACATAAGCAATCAAAAACTTTCAAAAAAAAAATTCCAAGATAATACAAATATGACGAAATATGATGAATTTGGACTTAATATAAATAAAATCAAAATATAAGAGATCAAAACACCAAGTCATCACGGTTTATAGGGGTTTCGTTTTTTTATTTTTATTTTTTTATTTTGATAACAAACTGGCATTCTTGCTTGTTATGCCACATAAATTGTTTTTGTTTTTTCAATTTTTAATATTGCTATAATGTTTTATTATTATTATTATTATTATTATTATTATTATTATTATTTTCAAATAAAACATGACGCCAAAATACAAAAAAAATCTTTTTACGTCAATTCAGACTTCTTTAAAATACAATCTCTGGCTAATCAAAAAATATAGTTCTGCGCCCCACACATAAATGATCAAAATGGCAGAAACTGAAAACTTGTTAATCATCGAAGAGGTGGCAATATGTCATTTTTGTTTTAATAATACTGCATTTGTAATATTAATACTGCATTCCAACAGCAACATAAATTAATGACTTGACCATTATTTGAATACAGCGATTAAATAATGTATTATTTTTACTTTTATTATTATTATTTTTTTTTTACTAAAAAATTAAAAAAAGATATAATATTAAAACTGTGTAAACATGTACGTTCATATAGGTTATATTTAAACCACTGGATTAATAGTACATACTGTCAAAAATGTTGAATTTTTTTTTCATTAGAAAACTTGTCTATAATACAAATGAAAATCAAACTTAAACAAAAGTTCTGATGTTCTTTTGAATGTTCTTCACACATATTCTTTTTCCGATGCGTTTGATTTCGGTGCCGGGTATTTGGCGACGAATGCTCGTTCGTCTTTCTGCGGGCACTGGCAGCACAGTATCGCTCCCCCGATGAGCAGCAGCCCCGCGGCGCCCCAGCCCATGTAGAGCGACGCCCCGAGCTCCCGTCTCTGCGCGTCAGGGAAGAGCGGGTTGTAGAAATCCCGGATGATGGTATGCGCCGACCAGCAGACGGGTGTGAGACACAGCAGTCCACTGATGATGAAAAACACCCCTGCAGATATGACAACTCTTGCCTTGGCGGATTTGTTCTCGATGCAGGTGGTGCATTTTCCTCCTACAACCGCCAGGAGAATGCCGAAGACAGAGAGCACGATGGAGAGGACGAGCAGAGCGCGCGCGGCTTGCAGGTCCAGGGGCAGCGCGAGCATTGAATCGTAGACTTTGCACTGCATGTGCCCCGTGCTCTGAACCACACAGACCATCCACAGTCCCTCCCAAATGATCTGCGCCGTCACGATGTTGTTTCCGATGAAAGCTGTAACCCTCCACATAGGGAGGACGCAGGTCATGATGGACCCCAGCAACCCTACAGACGACAGGACAACTCCTAAAATCTGCAGCCCCAAAGATGCCATGGCTCTTCTCGTTCCGTCACCCCTTTCGTTTACATTTTTTATTGACTGAGAGGGAATTTATATGCGGACCCCCCAACTGCTCGGGGTGGGATTTTGAGTTGAACAAACGAACTGGACATGAGAAGCAAAAAAGGGATGTGGTCTTGGACTTGGTTTATCTGTCTGGCTTATTTAAGTTTTTTTTGGTCTCTTCTTGAACTCTCCTAAAAAAACATATTTATGAATTTTAGGATAAACACTTTCGTGTCTGCATGTTTTTTTCTTTTTTCATTTGTTTTCCTTTTGAAAGTCATAAACATTTTAAATTATGTATTTTGGTTTATTAACACATGCTGTGTTGGAAATGTTAGTGCTGAAAATTTGGAATAAACTGCCAAACTCTTTTGTTTTGATTAGGCTAATTTCATAATGAGAATGTATCCTATACACACAACAAAATTATATTTTCACATATTTTGCGTCCTGTGACAGAATAAGGCAGTTTGGTTGAAAATGATGCGCAATAAAAAGCAATGGAACTGATTATCCTACCTTGAGTTTTTCTATATCGTCTTCACACAGCGGATGTCTCGTATTTCATCTGACGCTGTTTTCCCCTTAGTAAAGTAAACACTTTTAGAAAAGAAAAATAACCTTACTGGAGCAAAAATTGCATGGTCGCGGTGGGCGTGGTAATGAAAATTTTCCGCGGTTTTGTGTAAGCCATTTAAGAAAAATAAAAAAGTATGTTTCTGTTCTGCTTTTTCACTCCAAAAAAAAAAAAAAAAAAAAAAGTGAGAAAAATATTGTGGTAATAATAACAATAACAACAACAGTAATCATAATAATAATAATAGTTTTCTTTGGTAATAAAATTTCATTTTAGTTATTAAGAAATCACAGCTAAGAATGTGTTCAGACCACAGCCAAACCACACTGAGAAAAATCTCGCAATAATGAGATATGAAATTTCCATGAAGACATTCACTTACACTGTAAAATATTTTTAGTTGTTTTTACAGTAATATTACTGTATTTAGAACAGTTCCCTATACTGTACAATCTGTGTACATATGTTAATGTGAATTATGTTGTTTTCACAGTATTATTAGCCTACTATATTCTCAGCAGTTCTATGTACTGCAGATCAGTAGTCACCAACATTTTTAAGCCCAAGATCCATTAAGAATGGAAGACTTGATAGAATTTAATCACGATCCAAACAAAGATGCTACACATCTGGTGCATGCGCAGTTTTTTATATTTGAATTAGATTGTGTATTTTCAATATTTAAAGCATAAACAGAACGGCTTGATTTTATCTTTGTGAAATAACGCTACATAAAACATACCTGCATGAAACAAAAACAGCAGATGGGCTGAATGAGATGCAAATTCACTCTATGACAGCAGGTGGCGCTTTTCATTGATTTAAGACAAACAAAATGGCTATCTCCGATTTCACCTATTGGAACCAAATCAGTGCTGAAAGAATTTTCAACTTACCACTGTGGTGGGACGCCAAAACATTTGAAAGGGGCGGGACCACTTTTACTAAAATGGCTGTAACTTTAGAATGCTATGAGATCTTTTCACCAAACTCTGTACATACAGTATATGTATGAGCCCAATCTGAGGTCACATGAAAAAATCGGAGTTTGGCCAAGGTGGCATTACAAATAAATAAATAAATAAATAAATAAATAAAAATGCCTATAACTACACAACTGTTAGTCTGATTGAAAATTGTCATTATCGTTATTTAAAAAAAACTCCTTTTGCAAACTAGCCATATGTTTTTCTATCAAAATCAATAAAACCAGTGCAGTACAATTTGTTGCATGGACTCTCTAGGCCAATAATTAAAAAAAAAAAAAACCTATACAACTGTAACAGGGTCTTTTACAATATATTTTTCACTGTATCAAAAGCCTATAAATCCTAAAAGAAACCTCAAAACTTCACAAAATCATGTAAACTCATGCATCATACAATTCCAAACAAGCATGCAAAATTTTATGCCGACAGGGCAAAAGTTGGTGCTATAACAGTTACAGAGGTGGAAAAATACTATATTTCTGTGGCCAGTTCTCTGAAATTACCATTATAGCCACTAGATGGTAACAGAGGACCGCCCATTGGCTCATTCTACTCACTAATAATAGATTTTGCTTCTGTATTTATATTTAGATATTATAAAATCACTGCTATTTCATTTTAAATCACATTTTGTCAAAGTTCATCATGCCATTGCTATTCAAGTACCACTTTTTGCATTTTTGCCACATTATGATTAGAGTGAAACCTGAAAATGGTGACTTGGAGTATGACTTTTGTTACATTTATTTCAAATACCTATATCTACAACAAAATGTGGGTGCATGTATGTGTGTAAGCATGCTTAGTGTGTATTAAGTGTTAAAGTTTAACCATTTCCTTTTTGTGTGTCTGTGTGTGTTAGAAGCCTTAAAGGTCTTAAAGCTCATGAACCCTGGTAATAGCTGCTTGCAGCTATATTAATAATATTGCATTTGTGATATTAGGCCTAATACAGCATTTATTGTATTTTTAACAGCACCAGACAAAAAACAAAGGAGCGTGACTTGACCATTATTTGAATATAGCTTTATTTTATTTATTTTTACTTTGTGCAATTACCTATTTTTAGGAAAGGCGGTTCAATATTAAAAACTGTCTAAACATGTACACTCATAATACTGAACACAATAATAGTCGAAGTAGCCTACTGTCAAAACATTGTAACATTTTGTGCTCATTATAGAAAAGTTGTTTAAAACACAATTAAAAACTAAATTTAAAAGTTCTGATGTTCTTTTAAATGTTCTTCATAGAAATTCTTTTCCCTAGGCGTTCGATTTTGGTGCCAGGTATTTGGCGACGAATGCTCGTTCGTCTTTCTGCGGGCACTGGCAGCACAGTATCGCTCCCCCGATGAGCAGCAGCCCCGCGGCGCCCCAGCCCATGTAGAGCGACGCCCCGAGCTCCCGTCTCTGCGCGTCTGACAAGAGCGGGTTGTAGAAATCCCGGATGATGGTGTGTGCCGACCAGCAGACGGGTGTGAGACACAGCAGTCCACTGATGATGAAAAACACCCCTGCAGATATGACAACTCTTGCCTTGGCGGATTTGTTCTCGATGCAGGTGGTGCATTTTCCTCCTACAACCGCCAGGAGAATGCCGAAGACAGAGAGCACGATGGAGAGGACGAGCAGAGCGCGCGCGGCTTGCAGGTCCAGGGGCAGCGCGAGCATTGAATTGTAGACTTTGCACTGCATGTGCCCCGTGCTCTGAACCACACAGACCATCCACAGTCCCTCCCAAATGATCTGCGCCGTCACGATGTTGGCGCCGATGGAAGCTGTAACCCTCCACATAGGGAGGACGCAGGCTAAAATAGACACCAGCAACCCTACAGACGACAGGGCAACTCCTAAAATCTGCAGCCCCAAAGATGCCATGGCTCTTCTCGTTCCGTCACCCCTTTCGCTTATTTATTTATTTTATTGACTGAGAGGGAATTTATATACAGACCCCAACTACTCGGGGTGGGATTTGAGAAGTAAACCGATATGTGGTTTTGGACGTGGTTCATCTGCCTTGCTTATTAAAGTTAAAGGTTTTTTATTTATTTAATTTTTTTTTTTTTAATGTATTTGGGTTTTTTTGGGTCATATGAACTCTCCTAAAACCCTTCACAACCCTTACATATTTACGCATGGCATGAGACACTTTCGTGTCTGCATTTTTTTCCCCATTTGTTTTCTTTCTTTTATTAAACGTATGTTTGTTTCTGTGATTGTACTTAATGTATAATGTTACTGATAACGTGTTTCAATGTTTTGTAATTGGAAAATCTTAAGAAATAAAGTGTTAAAAACTGTTTCACATTCTAAAGTTCACTTTATTGTCTTGTTTGGAAAACACATGAGGACGCCTTTATCTTAAAATTTTATATAAAATGTTAAACTCCTTTGTTTTGACAAGGCTAATTTCATAATGAGCATGTATCCTAAGTACACAACTAAATTGTTTTCACACATTTTGCGTCACGTGACAGAATAAGGCAGTTTGGTTGAAAATGATGTTCAATAAAAAGAAATGGAACTGATTAACCTAGGCTACCTTGAGTTTTTTTTTTTTTTTTTTTTTTTTTTTGTCTTCACACAGCGGGTATCTCGTATTTCATGTGAAGCTGTTGTCGCTTTGGTAAACAAGTAAACATATTTGGAAAATAACAAACTGGTGGTTCATGGTGGTAATAAAAACGTTTCAGCAAATTCTGTTCTGCTTTTTCACTTCAACAAGGGAGAAAAATTATTGTGATGATAATAATAATACTACTACTAGTCTACATTTTCCTTGATGATAAAATGCTGTTTTAAATATTAAGAGATCACAACGATAAGAATGTGTTCAGAAAACCACACAGAGACAAATCTCGCAATAAAGACACAATGAAATTTTCATGAAGCCTTTCAGTAACTTCACTAAGAAAATTATTCATAAAACTCAGTAACGTGTGACTTTGACTTAAGTGTGTTTTATGTTGTGGTTTGTTAAAAAGACAATTCATAAAAAAGTATATATTATTTGCAATTAGTTTTTATATTTTCAATTATTTATTATAAACCCCGATTTGTGAGTGCATGCAAGGCAAATGTATTAATGCTGCATTTACGTGCTATGATCGTAAATACGAGATTCTTAGTCGGAAATTGGCCATATAAGACCTCTCTGGCCGTTCATATCCAATTTCCGACTAGGAAGCTCGTATTTACGATCATAGCACGTGAATGCAGCATAAATGTGTTATATGAATAAATTAAATAATGAAAAATCACTAACTTGAAAAGCATTTTGACTGCATTAGGCCTTTCAAAACGTGATTGGGTCAAGATCTAATTACGAAAACATGGTTATGTTCTTGGTTTGTTAATTCAGACAGCCTTGTTGTGTCTGAAATTAATTACGAGCAAAGAGCCGGAAATCCTGACCAGCTGCATCAAATTAATCATATTAATTACAAACCACATCTAAAAGCCACTATAAATAATCGCACCAGTCATTTGCGTAACAGAGTCTGCTACTTTGCACATTAACAAAAACATAATGACATCTGCTGGGCTTCAGATTTTGGCCACTGCCCTCGCGGTCATCGGCTGGTTGGGAGACATCGTTATCTGCGCGCTCCCCATGTGGAAAGTGACGGCGTTTATTGGCACCAACATCGTGACCGCACAGATCTTCTGGGAAGGCCTCTGGATGAACTGCGTGCAGCAGAGCACGGGTCAGATGCAGTGCAAGGTCTACGACTCCATGCTGGCGCTACCGCAAGATCTTCAGGCCGCCCGAGCGCTGGTTATCATCTCCATCCTCGTGACCTTCTTGGGAGTCCTTCTGGCCGTCGCTGGAGGCAAGTGCACCAACTGCATTGAAGAACGGGATGCAAAGGCCAAAGTGGGGGTCGCGGCTGGCGTGTTCTTCCTGGTGGGTGGCGTTCTGTCCCTGATCCCGGTCTGCTGGTGCGCACACACCGTCATTAGAGACTTCTACAACCCCGTTCTGTCCGAGGCTCAGAAGCGGGAGCTGGGGGCGTCGTTGTTCATCGGCTGGGGCGCGTCTGGTCTGCTGATCATCGGGGGCTCGCTGCTCTGTTGCCAGTGCCCGAAGAGCGACGGTCGCGGTTATTCCGTGAAGTACTCCGCTCCGAGGTCTGCTCCAGGAGCCTATGTGTGAGACTCGGACTTCCTGGACTGAAATGAGTTCTCCTGATTTGTGAAGCAAGATTTTAGCTTTTTTTTTAATTTCTGGTCTTGCATGACTATTTTAACTTAATAAATTCATGTTTTTTACGTTTGTGTAATTGACTCCTTTTACCCTAATCTAGTAGCTTTGTTCTGTAGGCCTTATGTGTGAAGCGCAGGCGTGTTTAGAAGTGTCTTTGAACTTCCGTTTTTGCGGTCTGGCTCATGAGACCAACGTACAAAAGCGTAGTGGGGCGGTATACGCTTTAAAAGGGTAGGCATATTCACCGGTTTAGTGGCAAGTACACTCTAAAAAATGCTGGGTTGTTTCAACCCAATTTTGGGTCAAATATGGACTAACCCAGCTGTTGGGTTAAACTTTTTTACATTAAATTAACCCAAAAGTTGGGTTAGTCCATATTTGACCCAAAATTGGGTTGAAACAACCCAGCTTTTTTTTTTTTTTTTTTTTTTTTTTTTTTTTTTTTTCGCGTGTAAGGTACAGAAGTTTTCTTTTGGAATCTATGCACTCAAGTATCTTTTGTACCAAACTTCCAATTCATTACAAACGTTGTGGTTGTATTTCCCTTGGCAATCTCCAAATGTAACAGTCTGTATATGGGTGGTGTGGAAAAGGCAATTTCTCTTGAAAGTAACAATTTAAGATCAACTGATTCTCAAATTCCACCTCAAGTAAACGAGGTGAAGTTTTACGAAGCTGTGGCCAGATTTTGTGTTACAGGACTGACAAAACGCAAACTGGTTAGCTTATAGTGAATTATTTTCCTCATTTGTAAGAGCATCTGCTAAATATCAAATCAGATATGACTCTTGGTACAGGAGCCAGTTGTGTAAACCTAGCCAATATGTTAAGACTATGTCTTAAGAACTAGTTATCCAAGGGGTAATCGGTCTTTCTAGATTCAAATTAGAACAATCTACATTTTCTGTAGCTGACTTTAAAAAGTTATGACCAGTCTTCAAGAAAAAAAAAAAAAAAAATTAGATGACTAAATTATGACTAGTCAAAGCAGTTTATGCAGGTGGCCCAGAGGTTTGAAATCAATAACATCAAATGTCATAATGTGAAACTTGAACGATAGCCGCAGGGCAAGTGAAGATTATTAGTGAATAAAAGGATGATGTATTTTTGTAGGCAAAAACCAAGAAACGAGTTAGCATTTTGCACCCCCAGTTCCATTGTCCTGAAGTCAGTGGGTTTTTGGTTAAATGCTTGAAATAATAAGGACTGTGGTTAACAACTTAAGAGTTTTCCAGTTTTATTCTATACATCAGTACCCACTCACGTGTGTTTTTTAAGCTTTTACTTGCCGTAAAAAAGGCAGTTGCTATTAAGTGGCTAAATGAGGCTACAAAGGTAGTCAGGGACAGCAAAACTGATCTACTGCTTTCACAGCCTTGCTGTGGTTGTAAACCCACTTTCGCAAACTATTCTAACTCAAACCTTCGGGGAAAGCATTTGTGGAAGCTTAATGGTGATGTGGCTTTATAGCTTTCATTTAGTTTTTTACTACTTGTATTTAGGTTTCAAAATTCATGAAAGTTGTGTTCATTTGTGAAGATTATCATGATGAACAAAACAAACTTTTATTTGTCACCTTATTTTCTGCAATTTCTGGAGCATAGTCTCTGTTGATTTATGAAAACAATAAAATGCAAAATAAACAGCATACATGTTTGGAATAAAAGTGAGTAAATAAAGACAGAAGGTGAGTCCCAATTTGTGTACTTATGTGCACTATTCTTAATCATTTTTAGTATAAATAATGCGAGTAGTGTGTTCATACATTCCAAAAAGAAAAAGTGTATAATGTTGGAAACTTTATACACTCAACTGTCACAGCTTTAATTACATATTGGAAGAGGAGGTCTACTGATGTTGGATGACAAAATAACCTTTGTATAATTCATACTACACTAGACTGTTGGGTGCATAGTGTTTAGTGCATGTATATAATTTGGGACACAACTAGAATTTTCATTTTGGATGAATCATCGCTTTAGAAAACCTATGTAAATCTTTTGTTTCGAATTTAGGCTAGCCGTTGCTTAGAATCATTGAAGTGTGTACTTTTTCCATGAATCTGTCCTTATTGTGGACATACTGAGTAGAAGAATCAAGTTGAGCAGGAAACTCTATACGGGTCTCCTCCCCTTGCTTTGCTTTCTCTTTGTTCAAATACCAATTCCTGAGGCACAACAAGGAAGAGCATTCACTTTGTCAGTAGTCGTTCACTCTCACAACTTCAACGTTTTCCTCCCTTTAATTGCAGATGAATCGCCTTTGTTCTGCAAACGATGAGGAGTCGACAAATCTTGGCTGTATGTCTGGCTGTGTTGGGCCTATGCGGTACTATCCTGGTGTGTGCATTGCCTATGTGGAAAGTGACGGCCTTCGTGGGAGCAAACATCGTGACAGCACAGGTTTTCTGGGAAGGCTTGTGGATGAACTGCGTCCTGCAGAGCACCGCTCACATGCAGTGCAAAGCGTATGACTCCATCCTGGCTCTGACTCAAGATCTCCAGGCAGCTCGAGCATTGATGTGTGCCTCTATTGCTGTCAGTGTGGTTGCCATTGGACTGTTCATTGTTGGAGCAGATTGCACCAACTTTTACAGAGATGAGCAGCTTAAAAAGACTAACACTGGAATCGCAGCTGGTGCAGTCTTTATAGTTGCGGGTGTACTGTGCCTTATTGCTGTCAGCTGGTCGGCGTATGTAATCATCGTGGACTTCTATAATCCTCAAGCAACAGCGGGGAGAAAAGGAGAACTGGGAGCCTCCATCTATGTAGGATGGGTGGCCGGTGTTCTGCTGATTGTAGGTGGTGGGCTGCTCATCAGCACATACTGCAACCGATGTTGACCAGATGTGTTAACTGACTCAAGTGATGTGCCTGGATTGTGTCTGTAATATCATGGAGTCTCTTTCCTGATCTAATCAAAGCTGGCAAAAATTGAGGACTGTTTTCATGAACCTTTGGTTATGTCAACCTCTGGCATATGGACTCTACATATGGCATATTTGTAGAAATGCCACCAGCTGCACACGGCAAAGCATCAAATACACTTTGTACATTATATATTTATGTTGCATTATGTTCCAAAAACTGAGCTTAGATAAGCAAGAACATCTGACTGTTTGTACAGATGCATTTATATGGTCACAAATTAGCTTTTTTATTAGTGATTTAGAATATGTGTTTTACAGAAAGAGGATGAAAACAATCATAAAAAGGAAAAATCCTAATCATAAAAAGAAAATTGAAAAATCATAATTAAAATAAATTAGCTGAAATGAAAAATAATATATTAAAAGGAAGATTTAAAAAGAAATCTATTTTGTCACAATTTTCTATTCATTTGCAGGCTCAAATGAAAAAATAAAAAAATCCAATATTTGTTGAACCTCAGTTTTTAAATCTGTTGTATGTCTTCTGTATGTACTTATAATGTTCAGTCATTTTTTCAGATGTATATAGTTATTAAACTGTTACATATGTTTATAAAATTGGTTTTCTGATTATAAATATAACTTTTGTTTTTTAGATTTCAGGTTGCCATAGATTTACCGACTAAACTAGCGGGATTTTAAATATTTGATCTTATTTCATATAAATGTGACCAAAATGTGAAAATGTCAAATAAATACTAATAATGTAATTCTTGATCTCTTTTTATGTAAACTGTTTTTGTGTTTTACTTTTTCCAATATGGAGAACGCAATAAGAACACAAACAAATTAAAATTAAATTTTAAACCTGTTTAATGAAGGATCAGTCACACAAAAAATTAATATTGTGTAGAATGTAGTACATAAAATGAAAAGATGACATCCCATGAAGGTGTCAGAAGCAAAAGAGCAAGAGGGTGGCTGCAATATATCAGCCAATAAACATTTTCACAGCCATATATGGTAATCTATGCTTTTAGAAGTTATATACTATTTTTTTTAGAGGATAGAAACCTTACGGAAATGTGGTGTTACTGGCGTCAGCATACTGAGCTGATTATATATTTTGTGGTAAGACCACTAAAGCAACCAATGTTGCTTCCTTGCAGACAAGCTAAGTTATCAGCATGAACGCAGACACGACAGACAGGTCTGCGTAACAAAACTAGCCCAATTGCATCTGGTGTGGGTGATCGCTTCAACTCATGACTCAAAAAAAAAAAAAAAAAAAAAAAATCCATGACAACAGTGTAAAAATACCCTAATTCCATGGGAAAACCGCAGACTTGGTAACATAGAGAGAGACGTGATATGGACAAATGTCATATACACCAGCTGTATTATATCTCGAAAATTCATAGATTCAAACATTAGTACTTAGTGTGTACAAGTACATCCAGATGTGTATGATTGAGCTTAAAGTAAATTCTATAGAATTTCCTGTATACGGTCACACTCTACGGGGAAGCAAGGAGCGAGGAGACGAGGAGTACTGGAAATACATAGTCTTTAATGATCAACACACGTAGGAGTCACAGGAACAACGAATGGACACCCACAAACATGAACTGAATGGACTGGGGCTTTTAAGGACAGGACAATCAGGGGAGGAAGACAAGACACACCTGGAATCAAATTAACACTAGGGAGAAACACACAGACGGTCCTCGAGAGATCGGTCCTCCTGCTCCAGCAGGAGGAGGAGGAATTTGGGCCGGATGAGAGGATCCATGGAGACACAATGGAAAGAAAAACACTGGGAAAAAACGGGAAACAAAACGGAGGGTAAACACATGGAAGTAACTGTCGTTGGTTCGGTCCTTCTGTCACACTTCACGGGGGAGCGAGGAGACGAGGATTACTGGAAATACACAGTCTTTAATGATCAACACACGTAGGAGTCACAGGAAGGACGATTAAGGACCCACAAACATGAACTGAATGGACTGGGGCTTTTAAGGACAGGACAATCAGGGGAGGAAGACGAGACACAACTGGAATCAAATTAACAATTAACACGAGGGAGAAACACACACAGACAGGTCCATAGTCCTGACATATACAGGAAGGTGAGTAATGAGCGACTTTAGCATTCTCTTCACTGTTGTTTTAAGACCTCTAGGAAAATATTTCAAATAAACACTCTGTGACTCTTCATGTTTAATTATTCGAAACTATAGTAAGCAAACAGGTGAGCAGCAAGATTGTGAACGTAGTCACAACAATCCTGTTAACAATACTTTTACACTTTATAAACCTACTTTAAATTAGTTACCACATTATATGTGCATTATAAATGAATGGCAGTATAGTAGCACAATCATTCTAAAAGGGATAGTTCACCCAAAAATGAATTCTGTAATCATTTGCTCACCCTCATATCATTCCAAACCTGTATGACTTTCTTTCTTACAATTAATAACAATATTTTGAGAGACGTCAAAACTATTTGGCTACCAATATTCTTCAAAATATCTTCTATGTTGCACAGAGGAACATCATACAGGTTTAAAACGACATGAGGGTGAGTAAATGATGACAGAATTTAAATTTTTAACATATAATTAGATATAGAGGCTGCCTTGGTGGTCAGATCTACAAACAAATCTCTAAAACCTCAAACAGAAAAACAAAAGCGTGTGACCGAAACTGCATCTGTATACCTGAACGCAAGTGACGCACAAACACCTGGGCCCTTTTCAGAAGTCTAATACAAATTCCCAACTAAACAGTAGCCCATCTACCTCTTTTTACATGACCCGCCCATATAGTCCATGACTAGAAGAAGGAATCTGGTTAGTCTGGTAGCGTGCGGACTAATGGAGGCATGGTCTGTTTAACTGCACACACCTCCTCAGTCATTCTCTCTCTTTTTAGCATATAAACACATTACTGCCACCAGAGTGAAAGCTGAGCTGCAGATAGGAATGGTTGAAGAAGAAAACACCACAAGGCCTTCAAAAAGCCTTTAACTGGCGAGAAGAGGCCTTAGTGTAGCTGTGAACGTGGATAACTGAACCTCAGCAAGATGGCTTCTCTAGGCATGCACATGCTAGCGAGCGCCTTGGCCCTCCTGGGATGGGTAGGAGCCCTCCTGTCCTGCATCATGCCAATGTGGCGCGTGACAGCCTTCATTGGAACCACCATTGTAACCTCAGAGATCATGTGGGAGGGCATTTGGATGAGCTGCGTGATCCAAAGCACAGGCCAAATGCAGTGCAAACTATATTTATGTTGCATTATGTTCCAAAAACTGAGCTTAGATAAGCAAGAACATCTGACTGTTTGTACAAATGCATTTATATGGTCACAAATTAGCTTTTTTGATTAGTGATTTAGAATATATGTTTTACAGAAAGAGGATGAAAACAATCATAAAAAGGAAAAATCCTAATCATAAAAAGAAAATTGAAAAATCATAATTAAAATAAATAAATTAGCTGAAATGAAAAAAAATATATATTAAAAGGAAGATTTAAAAAGAAATCTATTTTGTCACAATTTTCTATTCATTTGCAGGCTCAAATGAAAAAATAAAAAAATCCAATATTTGTTGAACCTCAGTTTTTAAATCTGTTGTATGTCTTCTGTATGTACTTATAGTGTTCAGTCATTTTTTCAGATGTATATAATTATTAAACTGTTACATATGTTTATAAAATTGGTTTTCTGATTATAAATATAACTTTTTGTTTTTTAGATTTCAGGTTGCCTTAGATTTACCAACTAAACTAGCGGGATTTTAAATATTTGATCTTATTTCATATATATGTGACCAAAATGTGAAAATGTCAAATAAATACTAATAATTAATCTAATTCTTGATCTCTTTTTATGTAAACTGTTTTTGTGCTTTACTTTTTCCAATGTAGAGAACACAATAAGAACACAAACTAATTAAAATTAAATTTTAAACCTGTTTAATGAAGGATCAGTCACACAAAAATGTAATATTATTGTGTAGAATGTAGTACATAAAATGAAAAGATGACATCCCATGAAGGTGTCAGAAGCAAAAGAGCAAGAGGGTGGCTGCAATATATCAGCCAGTAAATATTTTCACAGCCATATATGGTAATCTATGCTTTTAGAAGTTATATACTATTTTTTTAGAGGATAGAAAATTTCTAAACCTTACGGAAATGTGGTGTTACTGGCGTCAGCATACTGAGCTGATTATATATTTTGTGGTAAGACCACTAAAGCAACCAATGTTGCTTCCTTGCAGACAAGCTAAGTTATCAGCATGAACGCAGACACGACAGACAGGTCTGCATAACAAAACCAGCCCAATTGCTACTCATAACTAGCCCAATTGGATCTGGTGGGGGTGATCGCTTCAACTCATAACTCAAAAAAACCCATGACAACAGTGTAAAAATATCCTAATTCCATGGGAAAACCGCAGACTTGGTAACATAGAGAGAGAAACTTATGACTTGGTAACACAGAGAGAGACGTGATATTGACAAATATACGTCATATACACCAGTTATATCTTGAAAATTCATAGATTCAAACATTAGTACTTAGTGTGTACAAGCACATAGATGTGTATGATTGAGCTTAAAATAAATTCTATAGAATTTCCTGTATACAGGAAGGTGAATATGCAGATTTTTTGCAAACTACAGCATTTTCATTCATTTCTATGGTAAGTGTCTCAACATAACATCAATTTTTGCTTCATGTTTTAAGTTTTATGTTAAAGGATGCCTACACAATATGCCATATTTAATTTAAAGTATTACCACAATTTTTGTAATTATTAGCATTTTTTGGAAGTCAGAAAGTGATGTCATTTGGCCTAGAAAACCTTATTAACAGATAAACCTCCCTAGAGGCCAGTGTTGCCGAGTCTGTGGTTTTTCCGTGGAATTGGGCTACTTTAACACTTTTGCCATGGGTTGTTTTTCATGTCTGCAGGTTGAAGTGACACCAAAAACGTGATATTCAGCCCCTGGAATGCGAATTTTAAACACAAACAACATGTATTTTACCCCCCGGAGCATGATTTTTACAGATAAGGCTAGTTTTGGGCCTGTTTTGAGTAGCAATTGGGCGGTTTTTGTTGTGAAAAACTGGCAACCCTGCTAAAGACTTGAATACACTGGAATGCAGATTTTTGCCATAATTTGTAGTCTGGACTAGTCAACGCTAAATCAGAGCCAGTTTGTAGATTTTGGGCAGTCGGAGTTGTCACTTTCTATATCATACTCTGTCCAGTCAGAGGATATCAACCACGTTTGATATTCTGAGTCAATATTATTTTCATTTGCATGTATTTATAAGCAACCAGGCCATTCTTCTGTGTGAGTTTGTTGTGTTTGGAACGACCTAAAAATCTGGTATTGTGTGATCCTCAGTCGTTTGGTATATGATGCCTGGTTTTTCCCTCTATAATCATTTACAAAGTCGGCAAGTGTGTGACGCCTAGTGTTTGAAAATCTGTTCCAATTTTAAAAATCATGTAGTGTATTCCACCCTTATAATCAACTTTATAACCATAATTTACACTCAGAGATGATAGACATTCTAATTCATACTGTATATTAAAAAGATTATCTTTTTACGTAACGCAGGCTTCACTAGACTAGAAAATTTTTTAAAACAAAACACTTCCAGCTTCCAATGCAGGTCTATTTGAACAAAACTAGTTTGGCAGCTTTGGCCAAACATTCGCCATGACAATTAGTAGGAGGAAACAAGTCTAGCTGGAAAGACCTTAAAACTGGTTTCTCTCCCCCATTTTTTGTATACAGCCATATAAATGAGTGTTACATATAACAATACAGAGACATAGCTAACAGCTGCTGGGGATAACAGCAAGGTATTCCTGTGTTCATTCCTTCAAGGCAACAAGTTAAGAAACATGCCGTCTACAGGATGTCAAATCTTGGGCATCTGCCTGGCTACGGTCGGCTTCTTGGGAAGCATCGTCATCTGTGGCTTGCCCAACTGGAAGGTTTCAGCGTTCATTGGAGCCAACATTGTGACCTCGCAGAACATTTGGGAAGGTTTATGGATGAACTGTGTGGTTCAGAGCACAGGACAGATGCAGTGTAAGGTCTACGACTCTCTGCTGGCTCTTCCTCAAGATCTGCAGGGCGCCAGAGCCTTGGTGATCATCGCCATCATCGCTGGGGTGTTTGGGATCATCCTGAGCATCGTAGGAGGAAAGTGCACCAACTTTGTGGAAGACGAGGCGTCTAAAGCGAAGATCGCTATCGCCAGCGGCGTCGTCTTCATCATTGCTGGACTGCTTGTCCTCGTTCCCGTCTGCTGGACTGCGAATACCATAATCAGGGACTTCTACAACCCTTTGTTGGTGGACGGCCAGAGGAGGGAGCTCGGGGAATCGCTTTACCTTGGCTGGGCTTCTGCAGGATTGCTTCTTCTGGGTGGAGGTCTCCTCTGCAGCTCGTGCCCACCACGTGAGGATGATCGCCATAATGTGATGTATTCAAAAGCCAGGTCTGTGGACAGCAGCAAAGCTTATGTATAAAAAGAAGGATTGATTAAACAAATGATAATGAGCTGAAGATGAACTGATTTACACAATAGTAAGAAATTAAGATGAAAAGCATTTCTTCAAATAAATGATGCATATTAGAAAAAAAAGAGTATTGGAATGTGCATTGTACCAAAATATAGGCATTATATATGTTTAAAATGTTTTCATGGTATGTTAATTGAAGAAACGTGCAAATCAAAATATGTATTTTGAAAGGGCTACTGAAATGTTCATTAGTGGTGGAGATTTTGTCGCTTCCATCGCTGTCCTTGAGACCCTCCTTGCCCCAGGAGTTTTGTCTCAGAACAAAAAGATAATGTTGAATTTGATAACAAATAGCGCTGTGTGTTCAAAATACTTTTGTTTTGTTTTTCATTCAACATAATTACTATTATATACCCAGCATTCAAAAGTTTGGGGTTGGTATGTTTTTTAAAAACATTTTTTAAATGTTTTTTAGAAGGAGTTTTGTGTCCACCAAGACTGCATTCATTTTATCAAAAACTGTAATGTTGTGAAATATTGTTTCAATTTCATATAACTTTTCTATTTTAATAATTTTTAAGCAATGTAGAAATAAAATTCACGATTCTTTGATGAAATGAAAGTTCAAAAGAACAGGAATAGAAACCTTTTGTAACATTATAAATGTCTTTGCTGTCACTTTTGATCAATTTAAAGCATTCATTGCTGAATAAAAGTATTAACTTCTTTTAAATAGAATTACTGACCCCAAATTTTTTAACAGTAGTGTAATAATACATATTTTTTCATTTCATTTTTCTATATTAAAAATGTAAGCCAATCACTGATAGCATACTCTTCTTGTTATTTTGAAAAATCATTAGTCATTATAGTCATTAAACTACTGTATGTGATTTTCATAGTTTCACCTCATATGTTGGTGGCTTTTATTCATATGACATTTAGCAATGTGTACTTAATAAAAATGATTATTGCACTCAAACATTGTGACTAAGTGTGTATTCCCACATGCTTGAGATTGTTTCAGGAAGAAACCGACCTTATTTTTTCTGGTAGGTATTTTCCACACTATGACTGACTCACAACTAATGTTTCAACCCTTAGATATGATGACAACAAAATCTAAACGTAATGAGTGACTTTAGCATTCTCTTCACTGTTGTTTTAAGACCTCTAGGAAAATATTTCAAATAAACACTCTGTGACTCTTCATGTTTAATTATTCGAAACTATAGTAAGCAAACAGGTGAGCAGCAAGATTGTGAACGTAGTCACAACAATCCTGTTTGGCATTCAAATCATTAACTTTTACACTTTATAAACCTACTTTAAATTAGTTACCAAATTATATGTGCATTATAAATGAATGGCAGTATAGTAGCACAATCATTCTTAAAGGGATAGTTCACCCAAAAATGAATTCTGTAATCATTTGCTCACCCTCATATCATTCCAAACCTGTATGACTTTCTTTCTTATAATTAATAACAATATTTTGAGAGACGCCAAAACTATTTGGCTACCAATATTCTTCAAAATATCTTCTATGTTGCATAGAGGAACATCATACAGGTTTAAAATGACATGAGGGTGAGTAAATGATGACAGAATTTAAATTTTTAACATATAATTAGATATAGAGGCTGCCTTGGTGGTCAGATCTACAAACAAATCTCTAAAACCTCAAACAGAAAAACAAAAGCGTGTGACCGAAACTGCATCTGTATACCTGAACGCAAGTGACGCACAAACACCTGAGCCCTTTTCAGAAGTCTAATGCAAATTCCCAACTAAACAGTAGCCCGTCTACCTCTTTTTACATGACCCGCCCATATAGTCCATGGCTAGAAGAAGGAATCTGGTTAGTCTGGTAGCGTGCGGACTAATGGAGGCATGGTCTGTTTAACTGCACACGCCTCCTCAGTCATTCTCTCTCTTTTTAGCATATAAACACCTCATTACTGCCACCAGAGTGAAAGCTGAGCTGCAGACAGGAATGGGTGAAGAAGAAAACACCACAAGGTCTTCAAAAAGGCTTTAACTGGCGAGAAGAGGCCTTAGTGTAGCTGTGGACGTGGATAACTGAACCTCAGCAAGATGGCTTCTCTAGGCATGCACATGCTAGCAAGCGCCTTGGCCCTACTGGGATGGGTAGGAGCCCTCCTGTCCTGCATCATGCCAATGTGGCGCGTGACAGCCTTCATTGGAACCACCATTGTAACCTCAGAGATCATGTGGGAGGGCATTTGGATGAGCTGTGTGATCCAAAGCACAGGCCAAATGCAGTGCAAACCGTACGAATCCACACTTGCGCTAGGCACGGATCTGCAGGCTGCTCGGGCCCTCACGGTGATGACGATCCTTTTGGGAGCAGTGGGCCTTGTTTTAGCTTTCATCGGAGGAAAGTGCACCATCTTCATGGACCGATCCAAAAGATCCAAAGCCAGGATCGCCACAGCAGCCGGCGTCACGTTGATTGTCACTGGAGTTCTCTGCCTGATCCCCGTCTCTTGGTCGGCTGGCATTGTGGTGAGGGCGTTTTACAACCCACAGATGGTCGATTCGCAGAGAAGGGAGATCGGCGGTGCCATTTATGTTGGTTGGGGTGCATCCATCGTCCTCATTTTGGGTGGAGGAATGCTCTGCACCACCATCTGCAAAGACAAATCAGAAGACGACAGCAGTCGTTCAGTGAAGTATCTGATCGTGCGCTCTTCGCAGGCAGGGTCCAGCAGGGTGGGCTCCCAGAGGATGCGGCCCCTCTCTGTGAGGTCGCTGCAGAGTGGTGCTCCATCTGTGAGGTCCCAGTGGAGTCATAAAGCTCCTTTGAATCAGGGTAGACCTCCTTCTGTGGGCTCCCACCAGAGCAGGCCGTCAATTACAAAGTCTCAGCTTGCCAGAGCTGAACTGATGCCAGAGTCTGAGCAGGACGAGGGAGCGTCGACTAAGTCCCAGCTGATTGATGATGGTTTGGATCAGACACTGGCTGCCTCTGAACCTAGTGAGACTGAAGATGCTCCCAAGACATACATTTGATTAAGGAGACACTGAAAATGCAGGATTTGTATTGATTGAAGGACTACATGCACTTGGACACTCATATATCTGCCATAGCACTGCGAATATGAAGAATGTGTGATAAAATGAAGAATATGTTAGTGGCTGAATTTTACTATTATGTAAAATCAGTTTATTCAGATGTTTTTTAGAGAATTTGAGGTACTTTAGGAAGTGTAGCTGATCGAGATGAAGATTTGCACTGTAAATTACACTCAGACCTCAGCAGTCATGATTATTATGCTGTTTTATAGTTCATTTTAATAGCTTCCATACATGTTATGTCTTTAATGTTCATGACTGCATGCGGTAAAATATTTTTCCATCATGTCATGCACTGTACTTAGCACAGTTCTCCTTCGTAGCATAAAAAAGCTGACGCCTCTTTAACAAACATACGGAAATTAGTCAGTTTCATTCAAATATTATGTTGTTTTCCTGCTAGGAAACTAGAATGAACATATTTCTACTTGAAACAGTCATGTAAAAGCACTGCTCTGATCTTGGCCACACAGGTGGTCTTTCAGAGATGGACAATGGTTCGGTTCAAATGTTACGAGGAGGGAAAAGAACACTCTCTTCATTGTTACTCTTTCATGTATGTCAGCTCGAGCCCTGAATGAAATGGCAGATCCAGGCCAAACCGGTTTAACAGAAAGTATCACCTCATGAAAGAGCTTTGCATTTTGTCGAGGCACAGAGTGTTTAAAAAGAGTTCAACAGAATGTGCTGTAGCGAAGCTTAAGCTGTAGAGATGAAACCAAAATAATTTTACAATTTGAGTTGAATTAGCTGTTACAAGTTATGAAACATAAAGTCAACACATCCTGAATGCCTTCGTGTATGCCTTGTAATATTTGTTTAGTCAGAACACTGTGAATCCGCCTGTTCTGAATGTTTATAAAAGGAAATACAACCTAATACAATTTTATATCTACACCTGTGTTATTTAGAAATGTGTTAATTTACTTACACACATATATCTCTCTGAAATATTGTCTAACTGACACAAAATCAAATGTATTTTAATGGTCGCTGTTAGGTATTGATGTTCATTTAATCACATATTGTATAATGTAATTTCAACATCACTGGATTTCAACAACAATCTTTTAAATTGGACATGCTTTATTTTTGTCACATAACACCAGTGGAAATGGCAGTTTCAAAAGTTTAGCGGTCGGAGTATCGAGGAGTGGCAAACCGAAAGGTTAGATGTAACTGGGGAATGGTAGATTTGTAACCACACACCTTAGACATTTTCTCACAAAATCCTTTAGGTTCATGTACTTTACTTGAATAAAAACCTTAAAGCTTTCAAATGGCTGCACTGTTTACCAGTGCCAAGTGAAATAATTTAGTGCCAAAACAAACAAATAGATCATGTTTAAATTTTCTCTTGTCAGGTGGTTCTCTAGGGGAAAAAAGTATTTTCAAAACAAGAGATACTATCATTTCTGAAAATATACCACCACCTGCTGGTGGAATAAGAACAGCTGCACGAATTATTGAAGATATTTGGTCATGGGTTTCCCTTGTGTGGTCCTAAAATCATGGACTGCATTTAAAACTTTTCTGATACAAATAAATGGCGCCTGGAATGTACCCGCTGTCCTGTTCTGAAACGGCCTTCTCCCACTCCTCCACCTCAATTACAGTCACACGGCTCCATTTCTGCTCTTCCTCAAGTGCTCTGATCATGTGCTCCAGCTCAGCCTTGTACTCCTGGTTATCACTGTTCCCTCTTGTAGTCATGCACACATAGCCGCCTGTTACAGAGAATAAAGGAGTTTATATCTGTAACTGACATGTTCTATGCATGCAAAACACACAACACAAAGTTCTTGAATAATAACACTAAATGTGGGCTGTGTCTGAAAGCTTAGGCAGCTGACTTGTTGCAGGCAGTGATTTGTGCAGGAAGGTACCTCCCAAAATTGATTTTGGATGGGTCTCTGAGGCAGCATAATAGTTTAATGATCTGCAACTAATTATGGAGAGCTTTGGTGATAACTAAGTAAATGTTTAATTACTACAGTACTAATTTCTCGCTAGAATTTACATCAAAAGTGGAAAAAGTTGTTGAAAAACATACATTTACACACAAAATGACCACCAGCTGCAACTGTCATGGGTTTGAACCCACAAGATTATGGGATATCACAAGGAGTGAAGAATACATGCGATATGTGATAGGATCATTGGATTTGGACGTGCTTTTTGCCTTCCTATCTCTGTATACTGCCTGCAGAGACAGCATTTTTCGGCTTTCAGATGCAGCCGTGAAATGTACAAGTTACCTGGTTTTGTAGCATCCCAGAGTTCCCTGATGACTGTCAAAGGCACCTGGCCAACGCTCAGAGCTCCAACAATTATAACAATATCATATGTTTCTGAGCCAAAGAAGAGAAAAAAAGGCATGTTTTACAATACAGGCTATTAGTTATAATACCTAAAACATTGGTGAATCAAAATTTTGGATTCTTTATGTGCAGAATGTCCTACAAACTGAACTAGCAATTTATTTATTTTTTGTTTTTAAAGTTATGGTTTTAATAACTCTGTAACTGGTTATCTCTATTACAACAGTCTGAAATTACAACATGACATCCAAACAGGCATTTTTGATAAGAAAATATAGATTACATTTTGACAGTAAAAGCCCAAAACATTAAAGTCCACAGCATGGTTACCAGATTCAGCAGGAATTTCATCTTGACCGAGCAGGCATTGTGTAAGCTGCTGATAAAGTCCAGTTTTCTTTGCCAACTCCAGCATCTTCAAACTTCCATCTATTCCAACGAAGTGATGAAACCCCATTTTCTTCAACTTTCCTCAAAAAAATGGGATTGAGAAAAAAATATTACTCTTTGCTTTACCAGGTTTATCACGTTCTCTTCTGCCCACCAGAATTCAAATAAAGCAATGCTTACATGTGCAGAGACCAGGCCTGTTCCACAGGCCACATCCAGGACAGCAGCCTTCTCTCTGTCACCTCTGAAAAATGAGCTCACACACTCAGCAACTAACAAGGGTGCACGGTAATCCAGCAGCGCTACATCCTGAGAAAAAAATTACAGATGAAAGTACTGGTGAAAAGTACTGCTGGGGAAAGTACTGGTGCTCTAAGTTTACCTGCTCATAGTTTTCCGCCCAGGTATCATAGAATCCAACCTTATCTTGGGCCCCTGTGTTTTTATGGGCCGACAGGATCACATTCTTCACGTCAGAAAAGGTCCGACTGCTGTTTGCCATTCCTTTAGGAAAAATTACAGATTCTGGTGTCCTTTAGGGCAATTTCTTACAGAATATTTTATGACCTCTTTACATTTCTACATTTATATGACGTTTATGTACACATACAGATGTACTTCAGATTGTATTTGGATACAGTTATGCATATATGCATTTGTAAATACACATCTACATGCAAATGAAAACTCATGTCACATATATACATAAAACTCTAAATGGAACATTACACATTAAACCAACTTAAACCACATTTAATATGATAAGAATTTACTTAAACATCAGTCTCTCATACAAATGTTATTTCATTGAGAGTGTGCACATAATTCATTGTATTATTAAAAATTCCTTAAATTGTTATTCTTCGTTCTTCCAGTAGAGGGCCGCAAAGAAAATCAACAACAAATTATTCCAAACTGCCTATCCAACAACATTCTACTCAAGATAACATCAGATTTATATCCCACAGCCGCCCAACTTATGATTTAATAAGAAAATGGATGTTTTTAAAGAGTTTTGAACGCGTTTCGACTGCTTTATAGTGATTTCCATGTAGGGCAACCAAATCCGGTTTGCATTGTTGTGGTTTAGCGGAGAGACTGGAAACTCCTCGCCGTGGATCGGGCCTGTTTCAGCACATAACCTATTCAAGGTAACTGATTGATTATTTAGCTAGTTTCATTCCTAAATCTTTAAAAATATATATTCGCTGATATTTTCTTTACCGTTTAATGTGATATTTCGCCGCTGTAAACGGAGAAAATACCCTAGCTTGATGTTATGTTAAGAAGAAATCCAAGCTTTGTTGAGTCGTATGCTTCTTGCTATAACATGGCAGACTGTGTTTGACTCAAAAAGGCTAAAAACTGATGATGTTTGCCGTTAACATTAACAGAAGTCTTTAATCTACAGCAATGTATGTAAGTTAAATAATCATTAGCGTGTATGCGACCTACCTGTGGTCGTCTGACTCCATGCATCTGCCGTGCGAGTTTGAAAGTAGGACTTAGTATAGATAGATACATGCTGCTATAATGATAATGCAGAGTACTTAATGAATTATTTTCATACTTATATATAATGAATGTTTATTTATAACTGAATTGTTTTCCCTTTATCTATTTTTAATTGGTAGAGTCTGTATATTTCCCCAGCTGTTGTTTTAAAAATTGCTTTTTTGAATAACTGTTTACTTTTACAAATTTTCTAAAATGTAAAATATACTTGACTTTCACGGTAATCCTTTGTTTTCAGGTGCTTAAGTCACAATGTCGATTTTGGGTCTAAAAAAGAAGCAACCAAAGACTTTTAAAGTCAAAGTCAGCACCATGGATGCTGAAATGGAGTTCAGTTGTGAGGTAAACATATATGAGCATACAAAACTGTGTGTTTTGGTTTTTGTCTGCCTGTATTATCATGTTTTTGTGTTTATCTGTGTCTTACAGGTCAAATGGAAAGGGAAGGATTTGTTTGACCTTGTGTGTCGGACTATTGGTTTGAGGGAAACGTGGTTCTTTGGCCTTCGGTACACAGTGAAAGACACTTATGCCTGGCTGAAGCCTGATAAACAGGTGAGATGTAATGGCAGTGCAGAGCTGGTACAGAGAGCATAATATATAGGTGCATCTCAATGAATTAGAATGTCGTGGAAAAGTTTCATTTATTTCACTAACTCAACTCAAATTGTGAAACTTGTGTATTAAATAAATTCAATGCACACAGACTGAAGTAGTTTAAGTCTTTGGTTCTTTTAATTGTGATGATTTTGGCTCACATTTAACAAAACCCACCAATTCACTATCTCAACAAATTAGAATATGGTGACATGCCAATCAGCTAATCAATTCAAAACACCTGCAAAGGTTTCCTGAGCCTTCAAAATGGTTACACAATAGCCTATACAATCATGGGGAAGACTGCTGATCTGACAGTTGTCCAGAAGACAATCATTGACACCCTCCACAAAGAGGGTAAGTCACAGAAGGTCATTACTGAATTGTTGGCTGTTCACAGAGTGCTGTATCAAAGCATATTAAGTGAAAAGTTGACTGGAAGGAAGAAATGGGGTAGGAAAAAGTGCACGAACAACAGGGATGACCACAAGCTTGAGAATACTGTCAAACAAAGCTGATTCAAACACTTGGGAGAGCTTCACAAGGAGTGGACTGAAGCTGGAGTCAGTGATCAAGAGTCACCACGCTCAGACGTCTTCAGGAAAAGGGCTACCAAGAAGCATCTTACCTGGGCTAAGGAGAAAAAAACTGGACTGTTGCTCAGTGGTCCAAAGTCCTCTTTTCAGATAAAAGTAAATTTTGCATTTCATTTGGAAATCAAGGTCCCAGAATCTGGAGGAAGACTGGAGAGGCACTGAATCCAAGCTGCTTGAAGCCCAGTGTTAAGTTTCCACAGATAGTGATGAATTGGGCTGCCATTTCATCTGCTGGTGTTGGTCCATTGTGTTTTCTGAAGTCCACAGTCAACGCAGCCATCTACCAGGACATTTTAGAGCACTTCATGCTTCCTTCTGCTGACAAGCTTTATGGAGATGCTGATTTCATTTTCCAGCAGGACTTGGCACCTGCCCACACTGCCAAAAACACCAAAAGTTGGTTAAATGACCATAGTGTTGGTGTGCTTGACTTGCCAGCAAACTCACCAGACCTGAACCTCATAGAGAATCTACTGGGTATTGTCAAGAGGAAGATGAGAGACACCAGACCCAACAATGCAGATGAGCTGAAGGCCACTGTCAAAGAAACCTGGGCTTCCATACCACCTCAGCAGTGCCACAGACTGATCACCTCCATCCCACGCCGAATTGAGGCAGTAATTAAAGCAAAAGGAGCATCTACCAAGTATTGAGTACATATAGAGTAAATGAACATACTTTCCAGAAGGCCAACAATTCACTAAAATTGTTTTTTTTATTGGTCTTATGAAGTATTCTAATTTGTTGAGATAGTGAATTGGTGGGTTTTTGTTAAATGTGAACCAAAATCATCACAATTAAAAGAACCAAAGGCTTCAACTACTTCAGTCTGTGTGCATTGAATTGATTTAACACACGAGTTTCACAATTTGAGTTGAATTACTGAAATAAACAAACTTTTCCACGACATTCTAATTCATTGAGATGCACCTGTAGTTATATAGAAATACCCTGACATGTCTGTTCGATTTTTAAATCCATCTAGGTTTTGGATCAAGAAGTTCCAAAGGACTCTCCGATAACATTTCATTTTCTTGCCAAATTCTTCCCTGAGAAAGTCGAGGATGAGCTCGTTCAGGAAATTACTCAGCACCTCTTCTTCTTACAAGTATGTGGGAGTTGTTGTTGTGAATCTGGCATGATTTCTGTCCATGATGGTCTTTTCCGCTCTACAGAAACCTCTTTTTGGGTTTTGCAATGATTTATCTTGTTTTCTTTGAGCAAAGGTCTTCTAGAGTTGTAATGAAGACTCTTCCTGTTTCTTTACCAAGGTCAAAAAGCAGATACTAGATGAGGAGATATTTTGCTCTCCAGAAGCCTCTGTTCTTTTGGCGTCATATGCTGTTCAAGCCAAGGTAGGTCTCCATATCAGTGTTCAATCAAAGGATGCATCTAATTGCATAGGGTTTATTAAATATCTCCCGTTTGTCTTCCTTTCTGCAGTATGGGGACTATGATCCAAACTTTCACAAGCCAGGTTTTTTAGCTCAAGATGAACTCTTGCCCAAAAGAGTGAGTAATGGCTGTACCACTTGAGAATGGCTTCATTTATTAATCTCCAGCATTTGCATTCATTAACATGACTTGTGTGTTTGATTTCTGTGCTTTATTGTCCAGGTGCTGATGCAGTACCAGATGACACCAGACATGTGGGAAGAGAAGATAACAGCTTGGTATGCTGAACACAGAAACATCACAAGGTAAGACTGTGCATATCCTGTTGTGTCCATGTAAATCGCCTGGACGTGAAAGACACGCTATGTTTGTTTTGTGTTTGTAGGGACGAGGCTGAGATGGAATATCTAAAAATAGCACAGGATCTAGAGATGTATGGAGTTAGTTACTTTTCTATTACAGTAAGTCTCTATTTTAATTTATTACTTTTTTTATTGCATACTGGTTGGGAGAAAGCTAACAGTGGAGCTAGTAGTTTTGAAAAGTAAGAAAAAAGGATAATTAAAAATATTTGTGTTTCTTTAAAAATTGTATTAAATTAGAAAAATGCAAAATAAAAGCATTTGGTTGTCTCTGGTTATCTCAAGAGTTTTGGATCCCACTGTATTTATTGCTTTTCAAAACTGAGATCACTTGGAAGGATTTGGAAGGATTTTTTTTTTTTACCACCAAATTATGGATGATGAATTAAATCTGTATTAAATCTTACAGCAAAATAAGAGGGACACAGAGCTGCTTCTTGGGGTTGATGCTCAGGGTCTTCACATCTACAGCCCCAACAACAAGCTCAGCCCCAACAAATCCTTCCCCTGGAGTGGAATCCGAAACATCTCATACAGCGAGAAAGAGGTTTAGAAAGGAAATTCTTGACCAAAAATGTAAATGATAATACAAAATTGCTCAAACATAACATATGTGTCTCTTCGCAGTTTACTATCAAACCATTGGACAAGAAAAAGGAAGTTTTTAAATTCTACTCCTCTCAGCTCAGAGTTAACAAACTGGTGAGTTACTTTTGTTAGTGCTATTAATGTAATCAAAATAGTTGATAATGTCATTTGTATAAATTAGATCTTACAGCTGTGTATTGGGAACCACGACCTGTTCATGCGGAGGAGGAAGGTGGATTCCATAGAGGTCCAACAGATGAAGGCGCAGGCCAAAGAGGAGAAGGCCAGGAAGAAAGTCTGTCATTTCAATTCCATTCATTAGTTTAATGTTTATTGTCATTAAGCTTGTTCATTTACAACAAAACGGTGTGGTGTTACATTTCTTATGATTTGTTCTCTTCCATTCTTTTGAATTATTCATTTATTGTTTGTTACGCTAATTGAGCATTCATTAAATATAATGAACCGCACACCTATAAACATTAAGATTACATTACATACTAACTTATGCAGTAGGTTTAGCTTGAGTTTGGGCATCATTAAAAAGTTTAAGATCAATCAATTTTTAATATTAATAGAATTTTTTAAAAATAAATTTTATTATGTTTTAATTTTAATATAATAGAAATTAATATTTGAATTCAGCAAAGACACATTCAATTGATCAAAAGTGACCGTAAAGACAACTATAATGTTTCACATATTTCTAAATTCTAAATTCATGCTGTTCTTTTGATCTTTCAATTCATCAAACAATCTTGAAAAAATAGTTTTAACAAAAATATCAAGCAGCACAGCTGTTTTTAACATTGATAATAATAATAATTTTTTTCTTGAGCATCAAATCTGCATATTAGAATAGTTTCTAAAGGATCATGTGACACCGGAGACTGGAGTAATGACTGCTGAAAATTCAGCTTTGCCATCAAAGAAATAAATTGAATTTTAAAACAGAAAAGAGTTATTTTAATATTGTGAAATATTATTACAATTTACTTATTTACTGTATTATTAATCAAATAAATGCAGCTTGGAGACCATAATCAATGTTTTTCAAAAAAATTTAAAAACATTGTGTAAATAATCCTATTTTTTTTTTAAATTTAGTTTTTGTCATCTGGTATTATCTTGTGGAAGATCTCTGCCATTGTCTTAAATATGTGTGTGTGTGTGTGTGTGTGTGTTCAGGTTGAGCGTCAGATTCTTGCACGGGAGAAGCAGATGAGAGAGGAAGCGGAGCGAGCGAAAGAAGATATGGAGCGTCGTATGTTCCAGCTTCAGGACGAGGCTCGAATGGCCAATGAAGCTCTAGTGAGGGTTTTGCCAAGCTTGAAATTGAGTGATGCCAAACAGTTTACGTTCTTTTCCCCCCCAGCTCGTAATATATGTCCTCATAACCCCAGCGTTATAAAATGATGTGGTCCAGACGTAAATTTGAGATGAACTGCAGACCTATTAAGGTCCAAACTATTGACCTGGACTCCCATTAGAATTCCATCCATGCTCTGAGACTCCCTGAGCCTGATTCGGTAAGCCTTTCTTATCTGTCCCCCTTTCTGCAGTTGCGCTCTGAGGAGACGGCTGACCTTCTGGCAGAGAAAGCCCAGATCGCAGAGGAGGAGGCCAAACTACTGGCCCACAAAGCAGCTGAAGCAGAACAGGAGAGGCAGAGGCTGGAGGTCACAGCCCTCAAAACCAAAGAGGAGAAGAGACTTATGGAGCAGAAGATGAGAGAAGCAGAACATCTGGCGGTTAAGCTTGTTGAGCAGTCGGAGAGGAGGTGGGCCAGTAAGGTTGTCAGTCATTGATACCAATGACAGTGAAAATACCGGATACTAATTTTACAGCAAAATGATCATGTTAATGAACACACTTCTTAGTTAAAAAGACACTGGTCAAAAGTTGGAATATTAAGATTTAAAAAAAAAATAAAATTTCTTCTCCAAGGCTGCATTTATTTGATCAAAATAAAAACAGTATTTTTGTGAAATATTATTGTAACTTAAAATAACTGATTTCTGTTTTAATATATTTTGACGTGATTTATTTCTGTGATGACAAAGCTGAATTTTCAGCATCATTACTCCAGTCTTTAGTGTCACATGATCCTTCGGAAATCATTAATATGCTGCATTAATATGCTGATTTGGTGGTCAAGAGACTTTTTTTTTTCTTTTCTAAATCAACGTTGAAATTAGTTTTTGCTTCTTAATATGTTTATGTAAATCATGATACACTACCATTCAAACGGTACGAACGATACACAAAAAAATACTTGTATTCAGCAAGGATACATAAAAATTGATCAGAATTGACAGTAAAGATGTTTATAATGTTACAAAAATATTCTGTTATAGACAAATGTTGTTCAGTTAACTTTCTATTCATCAAGGAGTCCTGAAAATATTACCATGGTTGCTACAAAAAATATTAATCAGCAAAAATGTTTTCAGCATTGATAATAAGAGCTATTAATAATAAAGAGCCATTAATGATAAGAAATGTTTCTTGAGCATCAAATCAATATATTAGAATGATTTCAGAAGGATCATGTGACATTGAAGATTGGAGAAATGGCTGTTGAAAATTCGTCTTTGCCATCACAGGAATAAATAACATTTTAAAAAACACTTTCAGACACAGTTAAAATTCTTAAATATTACAAACTTTTGGCCACCAGTATAAATATTCAGTTCAGTTATTCTTTCTTAATTAAACACAGCTTCAAGTTTTTCAATTACGTAAACAGAAATTAGGAGCAGTGAGGGGTTTTCTCTTTTTCTTTTTAATACAGTTTTTAATATTAAAATCACACTGTTTTCTTCATTAAAAAGTAGGAAAAAAAAAATGCTGTCATTATATCAAAATACTTGACACTCATTGCTGTGATTGTCCAACCAGAATCAAGTATTCCAGAGAGACATTTAATTAGAGAAGTTCAGTCCTTGTCTTGTATTTTGTGGCATTCAGATTGAAGGAGGCAGACCACCTGAAACAGGATCTGAATGATGCTAAAGATGCAGAACGGAGGGCAAAGCAGAAACTCCTGGAAATCACCAAAACGACATACCCTGTAATGTTACTATGACATGTAACAAAAGTATTCTGCTGTTTACCATCCATATAATGCTTTAAAAACATGTCATTTGTGTCATGCGCTCAGTTAATAGCAGCATACTCCAGCCCTCCTCCACCCACTGGGCCAGAGAGTCCAGATGTGACTGTAGACATGGGCAGCTCCATCAGAATGGACTTCAAGGACTCGGATATGAAAAGACTTTCAATGGAGATAGAGAGAGAAAGGTATGCACTTGACCACATTCTGTCTGAAGAACTGTTGAAAACTGAAGCTGAATATATGCTGCTGTCTCATTGTGTGTGTGTCAGGCTAGAGTACATGGAGAAGAGCAAACATCTTCAAGACCAGCTGAAGGAGCTCAAATCAGAGATTGAATCCTTGAAGCTAGAAGAGCAGCAACAGGCTGGACTCTACAGTCTCAGGAGTTACGCTGAACCTCCTTATATTCCCCACAGCAATGTAAGAAACACTCAGACATACTGAATGCTCACCTCAACTAATCTATTGGAAAATAGCTATTGATACTTTGACAAACAAACATTTTGGGGTTGAATTTCCAGCAGAAATAAATAACTAAAATAACTAAACCAACCATTCAAAAGTTTCTGGTCAGTAGGATTTTTTTAATACTTTTATTGAGCAGGGGTGCATTAAATTTATTAGAAGTGACAGTAAAGACTTTTATAATATTACAAAAATAAATATATTTCAAATAAATGTTGTTCTTTTGTAATTTCTGTTCATCAGACAATCCTAAAATTGTTTTTAATAAAATAAAAATAAGAAATTATCTCTCTTATGCTCACCAAGGCTGCATTTTTAAAAAAATAAGGATTTTATTTATTTATTAATTTTTATATATTTATTTATTTCTTATAAATAGTCAGCAGAAAATGTCTGGGTTTTTTCCCATCATGAAATAGTTTGCATTCCCCAAAAGACTGTAACAGTGTTCTTATTCTGCCGTGTCTGTCTCTTGCAGAGAAATTCTGCCTACATGGCTCAGATGGCCTTCTACGAGGAAGTGTGAAAGAACAGTCCAGTCTCTGTTTGAGGAGCAGGAGGGTCTGGAGGAGCAGTTTGCAGCTATCACTGAAGCATGCATGTACACCAAAAATGCAGCAACCTCATATACTGTGCTTTTAAGATTAATATATTTCTTTTACTTTTCTTGAGCAATTTGGTTTTGTGTACACTACAAGTCATGTTTTACTACTACCACAAATTGTTTGGCGTTTTCAAACACATGAAACTGTGTTTGTTCACATGCCAAAAATATTTGCTGGAAATGCAAGGTATTAAGGGACATTTCAGATACAGATAGTGCCTTCAGAATTATCAAATCATTAAATTATGAACATAATCATGTTAATAAGGTTGGAGCACCACCAGAAATACTAGAACTTATTGAGATGCTTGATCAGTTTAACACTAGGTGCCTTTAACAAATGCCACGGTGGTTTTAACTACAGTATCAACCAGTGTCAATTCATTTTATGTATTTGCATGTTTTGAACTGTGGATTGTGTTCTTTTTCTATTGTTTTTGTCCTCAGTGCTTTTTGAATGTGTAGATGATTGATATTTTCCAGTACACTCCGGTGCCTTTTGGAAAAGCTTGCACTACTCATTGGGCTGAATGATTCTCTACCGATGCACTCTTTCTCGCGGTATGACTGGTCGCATAACTCGCTCGACAAGCGCATCAGCTGTAACTACTCTATCATATTCAGGAACAGAAGTAGATTGATGGCCTCTCTGTTTATAAATGTGCTGTACTCATCCATTTTGGCTGGAGACTCAGACTTTGAGTGTTTTTTGAATCCGTGACAGTTTTTGATAAAGTGATACACAGGCAGATTTATTGGTTTATCTACCCTTTTCGATTCCTAAATCAACTGACGTTTGGACTTAGTGTTATGGTTATGAGCCATGTTGACATTTCAGCACATTTACATCTGAGTAACATTTCAGATGGTTTTTTTCCCCTTCAAAAATAGGTTTTTGGTTTTATTAGAGAATGTCCTTTGTTTCAAAATGCAGTGTATCCAGTTACACAGGACACAATTGCACTCATTTTTAAATGTTTTGAATGCTTTTGGGTATAAAGGCAGTGAGTTTGTTTCTGAAATGTTGGTGTGAGACAAATGTGTGCGCTCATATATAGTTGTTAATGATGTTGGAGGAGTTGAAAGGTTGTTATGCCTCATTATGTTACGGCATTTAGCGGCATTAATGGATTTTGGAGCAATATCTTTTGTAAATACACTACATGCATTGCTAAGTCTTAGTTTAAGTGCAAGACATTCCTGTTATCGTCAGCATGACTGTGCACATTAGCTTGAGATGTCTTAGGCAATTGTTCATGTTTTAATGAATGCCACAACCAAGTTTGTGTTTGTCTTTATCCATCTGCACCACATCAAGAACCTAGAATTTTGCATGAATTTCATAACGTCATTATCAACAAGGATCATTTTCACTCTGTGTTTGATTGAAACACCTATCACAGCACAAGATGCCTTTGTTTAATATGTGTGCCATGGATTCAGACACAGATTGTCCATATGAATGTGGACATACAGCAATCTCATGTGCAGTGAATTGTAAACTGATATTCAAAATAAATGGCAAAGATGTATTTGAGAGTTTTTGTGCTTTGTGTTTGTCTTCTGATGCAGGTAATGTGAAAAACAACAAGAGGCCAAGACATAAAAATCCAATTTGTGTGTCAGACCATTTATCTCACACTTGTTTATGTTTATCTACAGAACATCCAGTGCTTCAGTGTTTATCTCTTGGGGATAAAGTACGAATTGAAAAGAGTTTCTCACAATATGAAAAAGTTCCAGTCGTTGCCAAAAGAGGGCGAAATAAACCACTTTATGCTGCTGAATATCTCTTGCAATGTTTTCTGCAGAAATTCTTATTTCTTTAGAAATTGATTAATAGTGTTCAAATGACATTTCAGAAGAAATTCTCTTTGTATTCTTTGGCCTGTATGTGCTGCTAGCCTCAGTTATCTCATGGATATGACACTGGTTTCCTAAACCATATAACGTTATTGGAGTTTCAAGACAAGTCCCAGATGGGGTGGGTTTCATGGTGGTCCGGTGGAAGCATGTTGTGCCCATAACCCAAACGTTAATGGACTGAGGCCATCTTTTTTAAGACTTGCTGTTGTCTTCTGTGACAGAGAAAACGTCACGAGCGAGAAAAAAGTTAGTAGCTGTTAAACAGTAGAGCGGATGAAGCTCAAAAAGCATTTAATTTTTTATTCTTACACAAGTTTTAAAGAGCAAACAACTTCACTAATGGTTCATTGAAAATTTATGACGTGATAAAGTTAAGGTCACAATCGAATAAATTTCACAAACATCCTTTTATTACTAGTTTTAGATGAAAGCATAAATAGCACATTTCAATCCATTATTGAATTTATATTTTATCATTTAGCATATTTTTATTTCCTTGGGCATGCTAATGTTTTGTGATAAAGGAAATTGGCCTCCTTTGATACAGAAGTTATGGGTAGTTATAAGAGATTTGTAATGATGCATCTGAGGCCTGTTATATTTTTCTGGTGTCTACAACAACAATCAGATCCACCCACAAATACTTAATGTACAGTGAAATATGGATGTGTCCAAAGCTGTATATTTTATCATGCATTATCATACATTACGCATTCAAGGCCATCTGGCAAGTAGTTGAAAGAAGGTGGAAATCTTGTGGAAAATCCAACTTGGTGTTGAGGATTAGAACTAATTATATTACTTTCTGAAATTCCATTAGGAGTTAGAGATGTAAATTGCTTTGAAGGACAGTTTTGAAACAGAAAGCCCAGAATAGCATATGAGTAGGTCTACAATGTGCATAAAGTGAACCAGATATGATCATCAAACACGCCAGATCAGTCCATTTAAGTTATGTAGTGAAATATCCACTCATTATAAACATGCAAAATTTATTATTATTATTACTACTCATTTTATTTAGTTTTTTTATAATTCTATATAAGTTTATATATTTAATTAATATATTACCTATTATTAAGTATATATATATATATATATATATATATATATACATACAGTGCTGTGAAAAATTGTTGGCCCCCCTTCCTTATTTTTTATTTTTTTGCATGTTTGTCACACTTTAATGTTTCAGATCATCAAACAAATTTAAATATTAATCAAAGATAACACAAGTAAACACAACATGCAGTCTTTAAATGAAGTTTTTTATTATGAAGGGAAAACAAAATCCAAACCCACATGGCCCTGTGTGAAAAAGTGCTTGCCCCCTAAACCTAATAACTGGTTGGGCCACCCTTAGCAGCAACAACTGCAATCAAGCGTTTGCGATAACTTGCAATGAGTCTGTTACAGCGCTGTGGAGGAATTTTGGCCCACTCATCTTTGCAGAATTGTTGTAATTCAGCCACATTGGAGGGTTTGAGCATGAATTCAGGTTTTTGTTTTTCTTCAGCCATTCAGAGGTGGACTTGCTGGTGTGTTTTGGGTCATTGTCCTGCTGCAGAACCCAAGTTCGCTTCAGCTTGAGGTCACGAACAGATGGCTGGACATTGTCCTTCAGGATTTTTTGGTAGACAGCAGAATTCATGGTGCCATTTATCACAGAAAGTCTTCCAGGTCCTGAAGCAGCAAAACAGCCCCAGACCATCACACTACCAACACCATATTTTACTGTTGGTATGATGTTCTTTTTCTGAAATGCTGTGTTACTTTTACGCCAGATGTAATGGGACACACACCTTCCAAAAAGTTTAACTTTTGTCTCGTCAGTCCACAGAGTATTTTCCCAAAAGTCTTGGGGATCATCAAGATGTTTTCTGGCAAAACTGAGACGAGCCTTTATGTTATTTTTGCTCAGCAGCGGTTTACGTCTTGGAACTCTGCCATGCAGGCCATTTTTGCCCAGTCTCTTTCTTATGGTGGAGTCATGAACACTGACCTTAACTGAGGCAAGTGAGGCCTGCAGTTCTTTGGATGTTGTTCTGGGGTCTTTTGTGACCTCTTGGATGAGTCGTTGCTGCACTCTTGGGGTGATTTTGGTCGGCCGGCCACTCCTGGGAAGGTTCACCACTGTTCCATGTTTTCGCCATTTGTGGATAATGGCTCTCACTGTGGTTCGCTGGAGTCCCAAAGCTTTAGAAATGGCTTTATAACCTTTTCCAGACTGATAGATCTCAACTACTTTCTTTCTCATTTGTTCCTGAATTTCTTTGGATCTCAACATGATGTGTAGCTTTTGAGGATCTTTTGGACTACTTCACTTTGTCAGGCAGGTCCTATTTAAGTGATTTCTTGATTGCGAACAGGTGTGGCAGTAATGCCAATTTTTGTTCTGCCTTTTCACATTAAATTATCATCTAAATTTATATATATATATATATATATATGTGTGTGTGTATATATATATATATATATATATATATATGTATGTATGTATGTATGTATGTATATATATATATAAATTTAGATGATAATTTAATGTGAAAAGACAGAACAAAAATTGGCATTAGTTTTTAAATATATATATATATAAATATGATTTAATAAATAATGATAAAAATATAATTATAAGAATACATTTAAATATATATGTATTTATATTAGTATTAATTGAATTTGCATTAAAAAGAAGTTAAAGTATTTTATAATATTTAAATATATAATATTTAATTAATTATTTAATTATAATATTTAAATATATAAATTTGAATTATAATTAAATATTTATGATAATAATATAACAATACTTGTAAAAAATATTAATTTACTAATTATTTATTAATTTAAATGTGTGTGTGTGTGTGTGTGTGTGTGTGTGTATATATATATAGATAGATAGATATATAGATAAGTTATTTAAATTTATATTAATTTATATATATTTATATATTATCTATATTTTAATTCTAATTTAATATAAATGGACCCAACATATGCAACAATAGCAATGACTGTTTTCTTGAGTGTAAATGTGCTTAATAAATGTTTTGAATAGTGTAATTAATTTCATTAATTTCAGTGGTAGCTGTTATTTATTCATTATGTCTTGTAACATTTTTGTCACTTTTTATAGATTTTTTTTTTTTTTTAAAACCTGATTTACACAGAATCATTAGAGTGTTGCATTATTGTTTACTGGACAGGCACTGAGTGTTTCTTTAGACACAAGCCAAGCATCAAACTGTGAAGGTCACATTTTTGTGTGTTTGCAATGGGGGTTGGGTCCCTCTCTCGTCTGGTATTTTATTCCAGTATACTTCAGTGTTTAAGCGATGAGTCACCGAGTGTTTTGTACCTCGTACTGCAGGCACAGGGACATTGTTTCCCATCCAGCGCCTTCATGACTTGCCAGCTTAAAAATGTATGCAGATTTTTTACGGTCTCCACCACCACTAATGTGCTTTGCATCCCGTGTTGCCCCTGGCAGCATTATGCTCAAAAAGTTAGAAAATATGTTTTAAATAGACTTTGCCATTGCAGGTATTTTTGAAAATTTGTTTATTTGCACTGGTAGACATTATTGCCTTCAAGAAGCACTCTGAGAAAGCGAGTGGCGGCACATCGCTTTCGCTCGAGGCAGATCGGGAAATATTTTATATTCACGACATTCATATCTACTGTGTCATAGCACATATCGTTCAGCTTGAACACATTTATTTTTCCAAATGCTTCTGAAAACACTTCTATTTGATTCATTAGCCTAACCATTTCAAGTTGGAAAGCTGATGGTTTGCATTTTGAATATGTGCACTTTCCTCACTCAGCAGAGCCGAATGACTGCATGTCTTTTCCCAAAGCTCATTTCAACTAACTGGTATTTGCTCATCAGTGATTCCCTTCTTTTTTTGCGCCTAGAACAAGACCTAAATGGGCCCTGTGTGGAAAGCGAGACCTCACATCTTCAGGCACGTCCCATATTACATTTCCTCTGTTTTTGTTACTAATTAAGACAGTCAATTCAGACATTAAATTAATGAGGCTGTAAAATGCACACCATTTCCAAAGCAGGGAGATTCTTTGTGTCCATCCCAAATGTATTAATCCGATAAACAAGTACATCGATTGAGTGAATATTTGAATTTCAGATGGATCTTTTTCCCTTTATGTCCTGCTATTCTTTGCCGTCACTGCTGCAAACCCAACAGTTTTACTCTTGGCAATTATTAATATGGTAGCTCTGTACTCACATTTCTCTTAATGGTGTATTTAGAAGCAAGATTGCTGATTTAGTTTACTTGCACAAGTAAACAAGACATTACCTCGTAATCTTCAGCTGTGCACTGTCACTATTTTTCCTCAAGTGTGAAACATGATCATTATTGGCTAATAGTCACATCTACTCTGTGAGACGTCGTCGTGCTCAAAAATTAAGGTAGGTGATCACTCCAAGGTATGAAAATGTGTATGTTAATGAAAAAGAAATGCAGTGTGAAAGACATTAGTACGATGGCATGTTTGAGACTGCCTGTTTTATTGCCCCTCATCCAGAGTTGATGTGTCTCTGGAGATTTCCTGCAAGGCAACCCAGATGAAGGTCAGATTCTCACTCTTATCTCTTATTTTGTTTTAAAAGTCTTCATGAAGTGTGGTAATCATCGTCCTTGGAAATTAGGTAATCCAGTGTTTAGGTGTTTTTTAATATGGAAGCAATTATTGGATTTTAAAGCTACACTAAGTAACTCTAGCAGTTGAAGCCAACACACTCTCATTGCAATTGGTGACTAATTCTGTGATCTCATTCATACTTTTTTTTTTTTTTTTTTGCAATCTGCTTATTCCCCAATGACAGTTAGGTTTAGAGTTAGGGTTAGAGGCGGATCTTCTTGCTTTTTTCTAAAAATTGTATGTTTTTTTTCTAGAAAAAAAAAAAATCTAATTTATATGAAATTCATTAAAAAAAAATTAAAACTATGCTATAATTTGTGTGCTTCAAATCCATTAACATATTTATTGACATATCACTTAAGACTTACTGATATAAAATTATAATTAAACTTTATTTGGAGTATTTCTTTATTGCACAATACGCATTTCTTAATATTAAGCCTGAAATGTGTTTTAATATCACTATTAATAAGGATTGTATGATCTCTGTATAATATCAATCTTTAAATGCAAGATATTTAAAGTGTACCTGAAGCATACTTGTATCAGTTCCACTTTAGCACAATCAAATATACTTCAGTATATCTTTAGTTGGACTTCAGCACTTCCACACAATTCAAGTGCATTAAGCACAAAATTAGTTGTTCCAATTTAGCAGACTCACTTTTATAACAGTTTAATGTACTAAAAATAAAATTGCAGGGTAATTGTAAATAAATATGTAAATGTATTTGTAATATACTTAACACAAAATAAATGTATTTCAAATACATTTTAGTATTTTTTTTTCACCTCTTTGTAAAATAGTTACAGTATGTTTTCTCATATGTCCGGGTGGTTGAAGCATAAAACTGCATAAAACTGTTATTTGCAATAATTGTTACTTGGTAATTATGTGAGTTTACACGTGAATTACGTATTGTAAAAATTACGAAACACTGAACCAAAAAGAATGAAGTTATAATAATAATTTATAATAGTTTCCACCGTTTGGCCTTTGATATTACTATTAATTATGTCTACACTGTAAGAAAAAATCCATTAAAAATCCATAAAAAAGGTATTTGTAAAGTTTATGGACATTTCCCTAACTCTACACTCTAAAGTCTGTAAGATAGGGTCCAATGTACTCTGTTAATATGAAGGGATTTTCTTTATCAATTTTTCACAGGTGTTTTACTCTAAATCTAAATTAAAGAACCTTTAACATCTGAAGAACCTTTCTGTTTCACAAAAGGCTCTTTGTGGCAAAAGAAGGTTCTTTAGATTATAAAAAGGTAAGCAAGAGTTGGTTCTCTAACCTCTTGAGCTCTGCAGCATTTTTTGGGATTTTTTACTGATTTTTGCATACCTGAATTTAAAAGAGTGCCCTATTCACATATATTGGAGTAAATTGATAAAAATGGTCTCATTTTACAGAAAATACCCCAAATTTTAACAAACGGGTGGAATAACTAATATTTTTGTTGTTGTATTTTTTCATAATTTTATGATAAACAAACAAACAAACAAAAAAAACATTTACTATTATAAAAATCAAGTTTTTATTTGAAAGTCTGTTATTTGAGATCTATTTGGTCCATCTCCCTGCACACTGCACTCCTTTCTTTTGATTCCAATAAAAGGAAGTAAATACGGGAAAAAAAGAAGGGGGGGCAATTCAGACCTTATGATGTTATTTTATGTAACAAATGCAAAAGAGATTTTTGTTAAAAGAAAGCTGAGGTTCTACGCTTTCAAATGATACCATAAATGTCTAGGTCACTGCTTTACAAGTTATTGATGTTTTACAATAACTCTGATAATGCAATTTTGGCTGAGCTGAAGAAGTTAAAGAACCGTTGACTGACTTGTTCTTTGTGGAAGTAAAAATGGTTCTTCTATGACATTGCTTCAAGAACCTTTTGAAGCACCTTTATTTTTACGAGTGCAAGAAATAAATCCATAGAAAAACATAAAAAGTACTGGTAATTTTCTGACAGGACATTAACGGTCAATTTTATGGCCTTTTCATTGAAAAGTAAAACACAACGCAATGCATAATTCAAATTGCGAGTAAAGAACTTGTGAAAAATCAATATGGAAAATCCTTCATACTAACACAGTACAATTGGTCATATTTTTACAGACTTTTCTTAGAGTGTAGGGTTAAAAGAAATGGCCGTAAATCACCCTTTCCACTTTTCTATGGATGGCTGCATTTTCTTTTTTCAGTGTAGACATAACGATTAATATCAGATAAGGTCAAATGGTGAAAACTATTATGAATTATTATTATAACTTCACTCTTTTTGGTTCAGTGATTCTTGTTTCAACCATGGTTGTCACTTTGAACGATTCATCATCACTTGTCACAGCTACAAGCTTCCAGCTTATTTCAATCTACCACCAAAAATGTGTAATAGTAGCCAGAGCTATGCAATTTAACGGGAAATACTTTGCAACAGTTCTACATTTTGAATCATTATAACAGATTTACCATAGAGGTGCCTGATGTGCTTGCTCAGTAATGAAATTATGTGTATTGTAGTATAGTGTGGCTTTAATTAATGGATGTCACTAGGCCATAAGAAGTCAATTCAAACTTCTAATAGAATGTCGCACATTGAACTCTTCTTAAGTGCAACAAGAAATTAGGTAATAAAGGCTCAAAATCTAATTAACAGCAGCTGAGTTATTCATAGTAATTTGCATAACATCTGTCTTATCCAAATGATCTCAATCTGCTAATTACTGCTCATTTATTGTGTCTGCCTCAGTAATGTGCCTTGAGACAAAATGAAGTAAACGTGACTTCAGGGTGCTCAGGTACTGTCTCATGCAGCTCCAGAGCTTTCAGATTTTAATCAACGTTTTAGACTCATGATTAAACAAAGGGGTTCTCTGTTGCATTATATTGGAAGAACATGACAGGTTGTTGTGCAACCCCAAAGCAATGCTCTCAGGAGCTTCCAAACAAGAACATAATTGCACTCTTAACAGATAAAATGCTTCGCCAAGCATTTTCCACGAATGTAATGAGGGAAAAAAGCAGTCTGGATCTTAAAGATACACAAGTAACATAATTCCACCTTGATTGGAGGAGAACTGCAAATTATTCATCAGGCTATAAGGATGGTTTATCCTGAAGCTGATGGACAGTTTTTAGAAGCACTGTTTCATTAACAGTAAAGGCATATTATTTAGCTTACCACATTTTCTGAAAAAAAAGCTTTTCTTAAACAATAAATGTTAGGAGGGCAAATCCATTGTTTTGACTCTGCAAAACCTATTACGAGCAAGTTAAAAAATGGAAGAAAATAGGAAAGAAATTTTGAGCTACATAATAATAGCTTGTTGTTTATGGCAAGGTGTCATTGACATTGCTTGGGATTGTATCCGTTTAGAAGGAAAACGACCAATTTAAAAGCTAATATTTCTCGCTGAAACGCTCTCTGGGACAGAGCTGAGGGTTTCAATATTTAGATGATTCATCATGGCAAATTCAGGGATCTCATAAAGCCTGTGTCAATTTATAGGATTCACACCTAGCTGACTGCAAACTAATCTCCATTTCAGGATCTGGTTGGAGGAGCTGTGGCATCAAAAAAATACCATCCAATTCAGAAACGGCTACAACTCCCAGGCGGCACGCCCCACGAAGCAGTAATAACACTGAATGACCCTCATGCTCAGGCTTTAGGCTTTATTATACTTTTCCAGCACATGATTTTTATCACTATCATTGTGCACTATATTGTGACATCAAGTGCTATACTATCTGCAGGTTGAAGGTTGAGTGAGGGGGGTATTTGTTTGTTATTGCTGTGAGTATAGGGATGCACCAGTATTACAAGTGTGGCTGATAAAAAAAAAAACAGATAATACTTTTCACAGCTGATAAACATCCAGTATTCATATAATATATTATTTTGTCTGAATAAATTAAAAATCAGTCATTAAAAATGTTTTAAAGCCTACAAATGGCTTCTAGGCATCACAGTATTACAAAGTATAGAATGAAAAATGAATATTCACTTTGAGAATTGCTAACAAATTACATTTAACAGTGTTAATAACTAATTTAACTGAGCGTTGGATGATGGCAAAGGTAATTTAATTGTGAAAATAAGGGAAATGGGCATCCACAGTTAAATGTACAATATTGAGCAATACCCATAAATAAATAAAAAATCTCAAGATGCAAAAATATTGTGCATACCTAATTGAGATCTCTAAATCATACGATCAGTTATATGCATTATTAGCAATTAAGAGAAACTAACCAAAAATGTGTGCAATTAGAGTACTTTAAGTTAGCTACTCTAAATAACTTAAATTATATATTTTTTTATATTATAAAATATTTATTGTGGATATTTGAGAACAACTTTTTTTTTTTTTTTTCTGAGATGAATGGGTAGATTTTGTTATAATATAGCTTGAACTGTCAGTTCCGGTGAACAGATCACAGAATGCTGTGGCAAAAAAGGAGGAGAGATCCATCAAGCGACTGGAAGAGCGGATGCTCTTTGATGGGACTGTGATAGTAAGCGTTAAGTTGCTGAATCACTCTAACAAACACCAACACAGCTGATCCCGTCACTGAATCATTACCAAAACAAGCTCTCCCAGTAGCAATTAATGTCTAATCCCACCTGATCCCATGTTTTACTTAGAGCAGTTGCTGAAAAATCAGAATAGAAGATCTCAGGATGATCAGATCACAAGCTCTTAACAACCAAATACACCATTATGCAGTAAAGTTTATAGTGTTTAAATGGAGCTTTTAAAAGGCTTTGGTGTTATGTTTGTGAGATTTTGTGTTAAGAATAAGAAAAAAACAAGAAAAAAATCTTTGATTAACTATAATTTTGAAACATAAAGCCGTAATTATGACTTGAAAAGTTTAAATATGAGATAAAATTATGAAAATATGAGATATGACAGTATAAGATAATTACTGCATGAAAAGTCGAAAATATGAGACTAAGTCATAATTATGAAATAAAGAGATAATTGACAAACTTTTGAAATTATGACCAAAAGTCATAATTATGGTAAGACTAAATGTGATGATTATGAGTTTTTATGCATATTTTTATGTGTATGTGTGTACTGTATTTTATTTATTTATTTATAATTATAATAAATAAATATAATTATATAAATATAATAAATATAATTATTTATAATTATAATTTAATTGTGTACATAATTTCAACTTTTTAACTTTTTTTCATAATTATGACTTAGTATCTCATAGTCAAGTCATAATTATGATTTTTTTTTTAATGGAATGGCATGAGTATGAGTAAATCTTCAAAATCTAAAAGTCGAAATTATGAGACTAAGTCATAATTATGAGATAAAGAGATTATTTACAAAATTTTGAAATTATGACAAAAGGTCATAATTATGGTAAGACTTAATTTTTAATGTGATGATTATGAGTTTTTATGTATCTTTTTTGTGTATGTATATAATGTATATTATGTATTTATTTATTTATAATTATAATAATAAATATAAATATAATTATTTAATTATAATTTAATTGTGTACATAATTTCAGCTTTTTAGCTTTTTTATTATAATTATTACTTATCTCATTTTCACATTTTTATCTCATAAGTATGACTTAGTATCTCATAGTCATATCCCATAGTCATAGTCAAGTCATAATTATGATTTTTTTTAGTTTGGAATGACATGAGTATGAGTAAATCTTCAAAATCTCAAAGTCATAATTATGAGATAAAGAGATATTTGACAAAATTTTGAAATTATGACAAAAAGTCATAATTATGCTAGGTCTAAATTTTTAATGTGATGATTATGAGTTTTTATGTATATTTTTATGTGTATGTATATAGAGTATATTATTTATTTATTTATAATAATAAACAAACAAACAAACAAACAAATAAATAAATATATTATATAAATATAATAAATATAATTATTTATAATTATAATTTAATTGTGTACATAATTTAAACTTTTTAGCTTTTTATTATTATCTCTTTTTCACATTTTTATCTCATAATTATGACTTAGTGTCTCATAGTCCTATCTCATAGTCAAGTCATAATTATGATTTTTTTTAGTTTGGAATGACATAAGTATGAGTAAATCTTCATTTTTGGGTAAATAAGAATCTCTATCATATGGACAGATGAGATGTTGTGGGCATCAGGGAAATAACAAGCACACACAAAGCATATATGACCATCACCCTTTCCAGGCATGATCTCCCAATGTCATCTGAATGTTATGCGAACAGAGCCAGTGGATGTGCTCGCTGAGCTGAAAGAATAATATTACCCCACTGTTGTGAGCTGATAAGTCCTGCTGAACTTCCAGAGGCCCCTCTGGCTGCTTTCTGGAAACTCTATCAGCATGCTGCACTGAGTTTGTCTCTAGCCAATGAAATTAGACAATGCTGTTCCTCTACTGTCATGCCTTTTATATAGAGACATAACACAAAGTGACTTTGCTTAATTTTTTTAGCAACACCCATATTATGTGGTGTCGTTTGTACTTTGGCCACAAGTCACTGGGCCAACAAAGGAACTGATCTGTCAATACTGAGGAAGCATTTGCTTTGGATATTAAATGCTTGACAAATGCTGAGATGTTCCCGTAAGGCCTTATAAACAAGAGGCACTTTGGCAGCAACGTATCTGTCATTGTAATGCAAATTCATATCTCTCTCAAAAGGGCTGACTTGGAAAACCACTGTAAGAAATGACAGATTTCAGCTGAAAATATTTCCTGATTCAGTCGTACGTCCATTTCCAAATGTCATGACTGAGATTTTGTGTCATTTTGGTAGAAATTTAGTTTTTTTTTTGCAATCATTGCATAAACATGCATTTTAATGCATTAGGAGAGATAATTGTTGGCTATAAAAGAGACAGTTCCAGTTATGGAACTGTGCAGTTAAAACCTTACATTGCCTAGCAATGCATTATTATAAATAGTTTTATCTCAGAATGAATTAGACTGGCTGGCACTTGACACAACAAGCTCACTCTGGGTCCTAACAATTTAGACATGAATAATAAATACTTTTTATTTTAGCCTGATAGGTACATATAAATGATTCATGAATCTTTAATATATTAGAGTTAATAAGTGCATACATTTGCAGAGTTTTAAAATAGTCTCTGTGGCTATGAGAAGGATTTGAATGGCATTTAATTGAATACAATTGTCAAAAATGAATTATGACATTTATTTTTTGACACCATTTAGCCTAATATTGCACTCCATTTTTTTTTTTTAAAAGTTCCAATGTATTTTTTTTTATAGCAATCCTTGCCAATTCAAACTTCTACTGTGAGCAGTAATAATTTTATTGGAACAATCTGAAATAGTGTAGGCCAGGGATGTCTAGGTCAATCTGGCCAGATAAGTTCAATTAAGGTCTTCCTAAAGATCTCTCTCCGCATTTAAGATTGTATTTTTGAATTATTCATGCTTTTTATCTTTTATTTCATCAGACAGCTGCATGACTATATCTACAGTCTAAAATGAGTCACGAATCCCACTTTAGAAACACACTCCCTCTGCATGACCTCCCTTCAAACTTTGTTGTCCCGTCACTCGATAATACAAAATTACAATGGCATGTCCTTCATGAAAAGAAGTCAGAATGTTTTCTGGCACATGCCACAAACTAATTTAATAATCTTTGTGTCTTTCCTTGCATAAGGGCGTCCTTTCCTTTATGTTTTACAGGACACTTCATGACTGGTCATGAAAAAAATTGACATGTACAAATTTTTTGAATACGCATTACCTGTCCACAATTGTTTGATGGCCTTCAAGTTTGTGCTGTCAGCTTGTAATTCAGATCCAAAAACCTCTAAGAGCATTCATTCTTATCATTAACTTCCAGGTAAACGCATTGTGTGATACTGTCAGCTTTGTCAGCTTTGCAGTCTATGCCTGTATGACTGTGGGCAGATATTGACCTTATAAAGATGATAAAACACTTTGTTATCTTGAGTGCAAGGACATGTGACCCTGTTTTTACTTAGCTGCTGCTCTCAGTTGTGTTTTTCACCTGTTAGATGTGCATTATATCAAATCAAACAACTGTTGGACACATTTTCTAGTTCAGGAGGGCCAAAAGATTTATGCTGATGAAAGTTTACATGTGAATGTTCGTTTCCCTAACTGATCCTGGTTAAGTTTCAATTAACTACTTGTGTACATCTTGGAAATACAGATTTAGGGCCAGATTTACTAAACAGGGCAAATTAGCGTTAGAGCGCAATTCCATAAAAGCGCCGATGGGAGGGGAAAATTCTGCGTGTTATTTACTGACAATGAGCACATTAAAGAACACAGACGCAGCCAGATCATTTCCATAATGACCAGCGCAAACTACCAAGAGCAGTGCAAATTATCGCCTGGTTTAAGACATGCTTTTTTGGGGCGTTAAATAATGGTGCAAATACCAGTAATTCGACAAGCACAAATGTTAGTAAATCGCATTGCGTGATTCATTTTAATACTCTCCTCCCATAAATTTTGAGTCTGAAAGGGAAACTCCTACAAATGCATATTCAGTAAGATCAGGCGCAAAAATAACTGTGTCCACGCCTTTTCAGTGCTAATTCTTCACTGCACGTCTTAATCCTGTCAGTACTATTTTAATGCCAAAAGATGGTTTGCGTAGGTGCAAGCTGTTAGTAAATCTGGCCCTTAGAGTGCAACTTATGTCCTGGGGCCAGTAGGTCCCTCTTGCTCCTGATAGATATTAGCCTCCATCAGCTAGAGGACATCCATCATGCACAGGCCTCCTGTCACTAGAGATTCACCCGTGCACCTCTAGTGTCCGTCAAACTAGGCATTGCTAAGGCTTCCTTATTCTCCTTATGCTGGGAGAGTCTGCAGATACCTTGGTATGTATGTTGGTATAGGAGCAGGGGTCTGACAGTGATGAATGTAACCTGCAAGTGTAACAGTATGCAGGGGTTTTGAGGGTCTTTAGATTGTCAGGGGATGGAGATTCTCCACCACAGAAATAAAGCCACCTGCATGTGTGAACAAACATCATAGGAACCAGAGATATTGAAGGTATAGTTTATGCCAAAATGAAAATTTGGTCATCATTTACTCACTATGTGAGTCGTTCCAAACCTCTATGACTTTCTTTCTTTTGTGTATCTCAGAATAATAATATACTAGCCAGGGTCATCGCTACACCCTTTTTTAGTGGGGCACGAGCCTCAGTGAAATACTGCTGTGCCCCAGTAAAATATTACTTATAAATCATTGACTGATGGTGGAGTTTAGAGTAGACAGACTTGATAATAATTATCCATGATATTTCAGTAATAGTATTCTACGAGCTGTTTAGAATCAGAACTAGTGATTTATGAATGAATGAATCAATCGATTCAGTCAAATGGATTTGCAAAATGTCTGAAAAGGTTTGTGATTCAGTTTAAGTCATTCAGACAGTTCACTCATACTGAATCATTTGCAGAAGTTTCTCACAACTTAAAAGGATAGTTCACCCAAAAATGAAAATTCTGTCATTAATTTCTCACCTTCATGTCGTTCCAAACCTATAAGACCTTCATTCATCTTCAGAACACAAATTTAGGGCCAGATTTACTAACAGCTTGCATCAGCGCAAACCGCCTTTTGGCATAAAAATAGTACTGTCAGGATTTCCTAGAGACACGCAGCAAAAAATTAACGCTGAAAAGGCATGGACACAGTTATTTTTGCGCCTGACCTTATTGAATATGCATTTGTAGGAGTTTCCCTTTCAGACGCAAAATTTATAGGAGGAGAGTATTAAAATAAATCACGCAACGCTATTTACTAACATTTGCGCTCATCAAATTACTTATATTTGCGCCATTATTTAATGCACAAAAAAGCTTGTCTTAAAGCAGGCACTAATTTACGCTGCTCTTGGTAGATTGCGCTAGTAATTATGGAAATGATCTGGCTGCGTCTGTTTTCTTTAATGTGCACATTGTCAGTAAATCACACGCAGAATTTCCCCCTCCCATCGGCGCTTTTATGGAATTGCGCTCTAATGCTAATTTGCCCTGTTTAGTAAATCTGGCCCTAAGTATTTTTGATGAAATCCGAGAGCTCTCTGACCCATCATAGACGGCAAGGGTACTACCACAGTCAAAGCACAGAAACGTAGTAAGGATATCGTTAAAATACTCCACGTGACATAAGTGGTTCAGCCCTAATTTTATGAAGCTACAAGAATTTTTGTGCGCAAAGTCATGGTACTCTCAATAATGGCTGCAGACTGTCCTGGAAGAGAAGAAATCTCTTCATATTACATAGTCTTAAATTCAAAATTCTAAATTAAAAGTCTTAAAATAAAAGTCTTAAATTTAAATATAATGTGGGTCTGTTCAGAGGGTCAGAATAGCCTACAGTGCACAAATTATAGCCGTTAGTTACTCAAAAAAAGTGGTCAGTGGATTCTTCACCATTTCTCTACGTGTTCCACTGAAGAAATAATATCAGTTGGGATTGGAAGCAAAGTTTTGTTTGACCTGCTTGAGAGAAAATAGGACTGAATTAAGTGAGAGAATGCCATTGTGGTGTCTCAGCGCAGACTGTGACAGGAGTAATGTACTGTTATTTGTGGTAGGTCAAATGAGAAATGTCTGGGTTTGCCCTTGCTTCCAAGCACATCCCAATGGGTACTCAGCTCAGAATACATTTCAGTCTCCCTAAACTACATGTAAATGTATCTTTGCAGAACTGTAAGACGTCGAATCTGAATCAATTAGCCTTGATATAACATCACTGTGACTGTTTGTATCGCTCCGTTTATCTTTGTTTATGCATTCCAGAAAGACTGTCAGTTTAAGCATATTTTACAGTAACTCCCTTTACAGGTTACACCATTATGCCAGAAGGTGGCAACAAGTGAGTGATTTTATGAGTGAGTCAGTGAGTCACTCAACCGATTTGTTCAAAAACACTGATTCATTCAGGAAAGAAACACAACTGCTTTGTGTTTCTCAGAGAGGCAAGATAGCTTTGTTTGCAATTATCCTGATAGAGGAGCACATAGAGTATCACACAATTATGCGGTTGTTCTGAATGACCCTGAAGGTGTAAATTAAAAGTAAACAAACAAAAAAAACGCATGTTTTCCATTAAATGTTTGTTCATAAATTAGTTTCTTCTATAGCTCTGGATCGTTCTGCATGGGAACAACTTACCAAATGATTTTTTTTTTCTCCATCTGCTGGTGGAGGATCAGCATAGTGATCACTTAATGAACACTAGCCTAGCCTCTCTCCTGTCTGGGGCTCCAGAGACACTCATAATGGCCCCTCATTAGTGGCTCTACCTGAGAGAGTCCTACTAAACTCTTATTCTTGATGATTTCCGAAGTCAAGCCAAGAAAGAAGTTTAATGCATGTTCAGTGGAGTAATTAGTCAACCAGAAACATTGACTTTAGTTTGAAATAAAAGTAGACTGCTATTTTGATTATAAAACATTAAGAATATATTATGCGAAATATGATGGAAAATTCAGTCCTCAGATTTCACTTTCTCTCTTATGTAAAATGCATAGCAGATTACAAACCTGGAGGAACCTAGATCACATATTTGGCATAAATAAGAGACCTATGAAGGGCATGCATAATTTGCAGTCAGGTTGGATTTATGAATGATTTATTATGTAAATTAAATCAGTTCAGGCAAAGGTAGAAAATTAGAAAATTCATAGAAAATTAAGTTTCTTTTAATGTGAAACAAATGTTTAACATTCACTCGAAACTGCAAACTGTTCAACAGAAGTAATGTTCAAGGTGACTCCAAGTGAGCTGACAAATACCTGATTTAAATACCAATATTCAAAGCATTGGATGTTTTCTCTGTTATGATTTATGAAACCTTAATCTCATGTGTATCCATATTGTTGATGAATGTTTATTTCTCAGTCTAATTTACTCACAACATATTCCAGTGCCTCAAACATGTTTTTATTTGTTGTTTCAGCCTTGAGAAATGTGAAGCATTTCACTAAGATACATTCATTGACTTGTAGTGATGAATGTTGTATGCCCTTTCAATTTCCCTCTCAAAGCTTGTTGCATGTCACAACCTTGATGAAGAGGCTGGTTTATTGAATTAAATATTGATCTTAATTGCCAGGTCATGGCCCTGTCGCTGCTGGACTGTCGACCTCAGGTCTCTGATGACCAATTAACTTGAAGGTTTGTCGGTTTTCATGCAGTTATGAATCCCACAGGTATCAAATGACTTAAACCAAAAGACTGCATACTGGGGATGTATAATTCAATCTCACAAACCCAGTGAATGAAAAAAATACATAAATCAGATGAACAGTATATCCGCTTTCAATATATTGTGAATTTATTACATGACTCTCTAGAACAGGGTTTAATCTAAAAAAAATATGGTGATGATGGTGTGAAGGTTCTTTCTTAAAAATACAAAGGCAGCTATATTGGTTATAAAAATCCAATTTTATCATGCCAGCTTAAAATAAAAATTAAAAAATGCCTTTTTTGGCCTTTTTGCAATTTTTTTAATTAAACTTTTTGCTTTTGAGGGACAAATATTTGTCAAAATAAAAGCAAAAATGCATGAAGATCAAATTGTATGCATGCTGTGATCCTGAACCTCTAGTTGAAAAGCAATGGGGGTGCGTAAATCAGATAATGTGGAAACATTTGATTTTGACTTAATTTGATCGTTCCATTGGTTGAGGTCACCTTTGTCATACTGCTGTTTGCCTATTTTTCAAATCCATCTAAGAGACTCAGCATCTACAAATGACTACCAGATGGTTGAGAATATGCGTTTTCACTCTCCGTCTCACCATCTTTACCTTGGCCTCCCTCATTTCTCCTCCATGCGTCGATGTTTTCAGTATCTTTCCATGCCATGCTGTCCTAGTATCACCTCAGTTGTAGAAAACCAAGTCATGCTCATTGAACCTGGAAAAGAACACAGAGCCAGACTCTATGCTCATTGTCTTTGCAGTTAAAATCAATCAGAGGTCAGCTTACATTGTCCTCAAGGCCAGACTGGTAGAGACCTAGAAACTTTCCTCCAAGTTCCAACAGAAACATATGAACTCACAATACAAATGTCATCTTAAGGCCACCCATTATTATTTGTGGGCCCACCCCTTTACGCTCATACACTCACCATTTTTCACTCAGTTGCTGTATTTAGAGCTGAACCCTGAGATGCCCTTTTCTACCCGTGGCCTATTTCCAGATGGACCACGTGAGAAGCGAACGGCAGCATTGTGATTAAATCTGGAGACCCACAGGTCCCTCAAAGCCCAGAGGCATCTCTCTGTTTTCCTCTTCGTATTGAGTTTCCTTTCTCTTTAATTACTGAACATAGCTGGGGGGCAAACGTGGGTGTGCGTGTGCAGGTCTAGTGCACATAGGGGGCAGAATTGGAAAGGTTTTGATGATTTGCATATTACAAACATCAGCATTTACCTGAGGAAACCAAAATAAACAACTGAAACAGTAGCCAAGACTGAGAAATTTCAATCCATCATCCAAGTTTAGCTAGTGTAGGTGTTGAAGTATATGAATGTGTGCTATTAACACCTGCTGCTACTGTAGGTGTTTGTTGGTGAGTGAACTTGCCATTCTTCTGTTTAATGTCATGTAAAAGGGAGTCTCTCCTCCATATTAAGCACATCCTTGATTTCACTCCTCCACTAATGCTGTAATGAATCAAATCCTGCCCTTAGCAACAGTATTAGTCTCTCTTTCTCTCTCTCATTCTTGCTTTGTCTGTCTTTATCTCCCGCTTTTATACCCCATCATCTGGTTTATCTGTCTCGCATCCCTCTTTTCTTTCTGTTGACATGTACAGATACATTATATATCTGTCATGTTTTTTCATCTGTTCTCTCACATGTCTCTGAGTGGCCCCTTCTCACTTTAAGAACAAGTGTTTTTTTTCAATTTTAAAATACTTTCTCTTAAGGCTGGAATACACTGCATGACTTTATACTGACTTTATAAATAGTCAAAGAGGAAAACTGGTCATCATACACTACACGATTGAGGATCATACACTACCAGACTTTAACGTCATGCATTGTTGCTAGGAGACGCATGAAAACAATATGTGTTCTAAAATATCAAACATGTTTGATATCCTCCAACTGGATGGATTCATAAAGTGCGTTCCGATTGACAGGGTCCCTACGTAGTGTTCACTGCTCCCTACTCCCTAAGCACTGGATATCCACTGAAGTGGACTTCGCTGACAATAATCACTTATTTGGAATGCCCTGCAACGTCATTAAAGAAAGGCAACGACGGGTCACGCAGATTATGATATAAAATAAATAAATATCGTAATTTATTTTAATTTCAAATTTAAATACATACACAATTACGTATCTAATAAATATAGCCAAAATTTATGTGTTTAATCTATTAACAGATTGTAGTGGTCTCATCTCGTGCTCTTTTTTCTACACGCAGCCTCATAATGTTAGTTAACTCTCCTGAGGTAAATAAAGTAAAATAAAAAATGACAGAGCCTCAGCTGTTTCTCACAAGTTTTGCTTAGTTTCGCCTATTTATACAATACAATATGCAAATATAACATTCATCGCCATTACCATTCATAAATGCACTAGTTTATATAATAATAACAACATTAATTGCAACCCTTCCATTGCAGAGCCTTTAAAAATCTCTTCTAACGGCTCTAGTTCCAACTGGTGACGCGGTGTGCAATGACAGTTGGGTGATTTTCCCTCTTCCTGTGAAGTGATGTATCGATGTTCCCTTATTCCCTATACCATTTGCAGTGCCCTTCGAACTGAACATATTCGCTCCCTTCGGATTGGAATCTCACTTAAGATGGCGGAATACCCTGTGAAGTTCACTTCGCAGTCCACTTACGGTCGAATGGAACGCACCTATAGTCTGACGCTAAAAAATCGGAGTCTGTGACCATCATACACTACGCAATTTTCTATGGAATCTGTCAAGTCAAATCTGCAGACTATTTTATTGTTTTGGATGCTATTAATTGCGATTAATCATCACTGGTAGACCCGACCAATCCTCCTTGGTCGGGTCTACCAGTGATGTTCGTGTGTCATTCCTCGTTCCTAGTGTGAATATACCCTGTGTGTTGGATTGAATTAAAGACTGTTTCGTTTATCCATGGCTCCTTCGTTCCTTCCGGCAGCGAAACGTGACAATATTATGTAAACACAAACTTTTATTTTGGATGCGATAAATCGCAATTAATCGGTTTGACAGCACTAATTTATAATAGATGTTTTCTGAGTGATTGGTGAAATTACTGATTATTACATCGCTGTGTGCATTTATATATACATATAAATATACACAGTACTCACACATATATTATGTAAACACAGACTTTTATTTTGGATGCGATAAATCGCGATTAATCAATTTGATGGCACTAATTATAGTAGTTGTTTTCTGAGTGATTAGTGAAATGACTGAATATTGCATTGGTGTGTGCATTTGTATATACATATAAAAATACATAGTACTCACACATATATTATGTAAACAAACTTTTTTTTGCATGTGATAAATCCCGATTAATCGATTTGACAGCACTAATTATAGTAGATTTTTCTGAGTGATTGGTGAGATTACAGATGATTACAGATGATTAGATATAGATTTAGATGTTTAGACTGGGGCTATCTGTTTTTCCAACCAGTGGTAGATGGAGTTAGTGTTCAGGAAAACTGTTTGAAACCAGTCATTATTATTTTTGCAATTCCGTTTGGCGGCACTACAAGTGCAGAAATTATACACTTCAGCTGTATGTTATTTCAAGGTAATTTCTATCTATTCGTTTGTTTTCCTATTAAATTCTCTCTCCCTCTCTGTATCTTCCAATTCAGTCTTGGCTGATTAGATGACCGCTTTCTCTGTGTCTTTTGCTCCTTTTCAAGGCCGTTTCCTCTCCCCTCTCACAGTACATAGGCTTTGATCTCACTCAGTTTTCGTTCATAGCTCTGAATCAAAGCCACTAACCTGCTCTCTTTTCTCTCACTGAACAGCATGAAAAGAATAATGGACAGATGAAAGGAAGAGGTGAAGCATGCACATAAACTACCTACATTAACGAGAGATTAATTTCAGTATCGCCATGGGCTGCACACAGATTCACCATACCACTCACTTCGTCAATACCATCCCCAGCCTGATTTATGCAATCCATAATAGATGTTCAACTGATAAGCTGCCATGATTCAACCTGATTGCTGCTGGCTCTCTGGCCTTGTAATTAGGGTGATGGTAAATCGAGGAGCCACGATTTTTTTCTTAGACACTTATTGAGTTATGTGTAAGGAGTAGTCTGGGGTGAAGACCCTGCTAAATACTTCAGTTCTCTAATACAGTAGTTTGTCCATTCATTGACCATTCAGTGTTACTAATGGAGTGTTAAATGTTGATGCTTAAACAAACAACTTGAAATAGATAACATCTAATCCGATATGACATTTGGAACTTTATATCTCACAGTTGGGACTTTATTTCTTGCAACAGCAGCTTTGTCATAACTGTGACTTAATTTCTCACAACTGTGACTATATCTCACAACTGCAATTTGTAATAATTCTGACTTTATTTCTCATAGAAGTGACTTTATTTGTAATAATTGTGGCATTATATCTTACAATTATAGCTTTTTGTCAAAATTGAGACTTTACATCTCACAATTACAAATATTTCTCAAAATTGTGACTTCATATCTAACATTTACAAATTATTTCTCATAATTGCGATTTTGTCTCTCAGTGTCACGGTCCGCTGCTACTGTGGAGGAGACGGGGAGATGAAGAAGATGCACTATCAACAGTCTTTATTCTTACAATTTGGGGAAAACAAAGAACAGGCAAGAACACACATGTAGCAGGAGGGTAAGACGTACAATACCAGACGCTGGACAAGGGAAGACACAGGGCTTATGTAATCAACTAAATCAGGGAGAAACGAGACACACCTGGAATCAAATAGAACATAATGGGGACAGGAACAGGAAAAACCATATAAGGGCACATGAGGGTGGAAAACACACAAGACACAGGAACACAGGGCTGACATTACTCCCCCCTCCCGGAAGGCGGGGGGTGGGCGCTCTGGAGGCCTCTCAGGACAGGCTTACAGGGACGGATGGCCTCCAGGGCGGTACCCGTTCCGGGACCCATGGCAGAGCATGCAGTCCAGGGATCCATGGCAGCGCAGGGAGCTCAGGGGGCTATGGCGGAGCATGCAGTCCAGGGTGCCATGGCGGAGAAGGGAGCTCAGGGAGCCATGACGGAGCAGGGAACTCAGGAGGCCATGGTGGAGCAGCCTCCGAGGCCGCGGCTCCAGCCCCCGCCCCGGCTTCTACAGCTGAAACCCTATAACTCCCCCAAAAATATCCTTGGGGGAAATTACGGGCAGCGAGGCCCTTCGTGGGCAAGACGTGGGGACCATGACCCTCTCTGGGCTTAACTCAAGAACAGGAGCCTTTCTTGGGCTAAACTCAGGAACAGCAGCCCTCCGTGGGTTAAATTCAGGAACGGGAGCCCTCCGTGTGTTAAAATCAGGATCTGGAGCCCTCTCTTGGCTGGATTGGGGAACTGGAGCCCTCCCTGGGCTCGACGTGGAGCCAGGGCCCTCCTTGGGCTCGATTCGGGAACTGGAGCCCTTCCTTTGCTCGATGTGGAGACAGGAGCCCTCCTTGGGCTCGACGTAGGGGCTGAAGCTCTCTCTCGACTCTGGTCTGGGGCTGGAGCCCTCTCTCGGCTCTGGTCCGGGTCTGGAGCCCTCTCTCGACTCTGGTCTGGGGCCAGAGCTGACACTGGAGAGGACTCTGGGGGGCGCTTTCGAGGAGCAGCCTCTGGAGTGCGCGTTCGAGGAACGGGCTCTGGACCGAACTCAGGGGCTGGAGTCGACACTGGAGCGAACTCTGGGGTGAGGATGAGGGCTGTGAACAGTCTGCGGAACGGAACAGCCGGCGGGCTTGAGAGAGCTGCGGCCGGCGGACTTGACTGAGGAACGGCCAGCGAACTTAATCACAGAGCGGCCGGCAGACTTGATCGCGGAGCGGCCGGCGGACTTGACTGCGGGCTGGTTCTGGATCAGGGCCGGACACTCTCCAGACACCGGAGGATCCCTTCCCTCCAGCTTAGTCCCGTGGTGTCTGGGAGGTCCATGGGGCGATGGTAATTGGCCCCGATCCAGAACAGAGAATTGAGTGTAGCGTCATCTAACGCTGTCATCAGGGCTAGCCTGCAGAATTCCCGTGCGTACTCCATGAACGGGAGATCTCTGCGGGCTAGGGCGGAGAATCGAGCAGCGATCTCCATGATAAGAGGGGAAAAAAGCAAACAAAAGGCTTTTCAAAAAACGGAAACAAAACGGGGAGAAGGGGCGCTGCTTACTGTTTAGGTCCGGTATTCTGTCACGGTCCGCTGCTACTGTGGAGGAGACAGGGAGACGAAGGAGTGCGGAGACGAAGGAGATGCACTATCAACAGTCTTTATTCTTACAATTCAGGGAATACAAAGAACAGGCAGGAACACACACGTAGCAGGAGGGTAAGATGTACAATACCGGACGCTGGACAAGGGAAGACACAGGGCTTATGTAATCAACTAAATCAGAGAGAAACGAGACACACCTGGAATCAAATAGAACATAATGGGGACAGGAACAGGAAAAACCATATTAGGGCACATGAGGGAGGAAAACACACAAGATACAGGAACACAGGGCTGACACTCAGTTGCAACTTTATCATAATTGCGACTTTACATCTCACAATTGTGACTATATTTTTCCCATAACTGCAAACCTGTCTCACAACTACAGTTTGTAATAATTCTAATTTTATTTCTCATATAGCTGTGACTTTATTTGTAAAAATTGTGGCATGATATCTTACAATTACAGCTTTTTGTCAAAATTGAGACTTACATCTCACAATTTTGAATATTTCTCAGAATTGTGACTTTATATCTAACAATTACAAATTATTTCTCACAACTGCGACTTTGTCTCACAATTGCATCTTTGTCATAACTGTGACTTTACATCTCACAATTTTGACTATATTTTTTCTCCATAACTGCAAACTTGTCTCACAATTACAACATTATTTGCATTACTGCAACTTTATTTGACATAATTGCAACTTTATTTGTCATAATTGTGACATTATATCTCACAGTTGAGATTTTGTCTCACAGTTACAACTTTATTTGTCATAATTGTGACTTTACATCTCATAATTGCAACTTTATTTCTCATAATTTCAACCTTGTTCACAATTACAACTTTGTCATAATTGTGACTTTATTTGACATAATTGCAACTTTATTTGTCATAATTGTGACATTACATCTCACAATTGAGATTTTGTCTCACAGTTATAACTTTGTCATAATTGCGACTTCAAGTTTCATAATTGCAACTTTTTTGTCATAATTGTAACTTTGCATCTCACATTTGCGAGTTTGACAATTACAATTTTATTTGTCATAATTGCAACTTTTCCCTCATAATTCCAACTTTATTTCCTATAATTGCCATGTTTTCTTCTGTAAATTTGACTATATCTCACAACTGCAACTTTATATCTAACAGAGTAACTTTATTTAATAGTTTGAACATTATCTTGCAATTACTTATTTTATTTTTGGTTGGAATAGGCCTGTAAATCTATTTATTTTATATAATTGATAAATATACACTCATTTATACATCCATTTTACATGCACTAGAAATAAACTAGACATAAATGAGAGATAAATCGTCCCACTATACTTCTAATAACCACCTTTACTTCACTATTCTGTGCACTGAACTGAATTAAAGTGGTTCAATCGATACGTATTGCTTTAAATTAGAGTGTGGTATTCTGGCTCATATTATGTAGAGGTCATTCCAACCCCTAAAGACAGAACCTGCTCTCTCCTTTCTCGCCTTCTCCTTCACCTGCATGCTGGAATTCCGGGGGAAGAGGTTAACTCAGATTTGTCCCATCAGTGCTTCATGGATGTGTTGTGTGCTCTGTTACAGGACGAGAGGGGGCTGGGAAGCTCACATTAATGATTCATAACAGGCGTTCTAACCGCAACATACAGCATATACAGTATTGTGTTAGGATGGTTTGTGGTAAGTAATATGTATTTAAGTCAATGAGTGTGTGTGTGTGTGTGTGTGTGTGCGTGCGTGCGTGCGTGCGTGTGTGTGTGTGTGTGTTTGCATGAAGTGTTATCCATCTTGTTCCCATATGTGTGTTTTGTTGAGGCCCTGCTGCGTACTGCTCTGAATACTCTCTCTCATGAGACTGCTGCTGCGGCGCGTACTTTGATTTAGTCGGGGTGAGGTTCAGAAGGATTGTATTTGTTTTCGAATTTCGTGGAAACACTGCGAGTAGAGAATGCCAGTATAATAGCCAATTGCAATGCTGTTGGTATACATAGCAGTTTGTCGGATCAATCTCCCAGCAGCCCTCCTCCAACCTAACTGCCTATTTCTCTCAACAATATATCCTGTACATGTGGGGGTCAGGGTTGAGTTTTTTTGCGGACATGTGGTCTAGCCACTTCACAACCTGTATCTTAAAGCATAATGAAACTTCTTTTCCTATTAGGATTCCTTGTTCCAAATAAAAGAAAGTTCCCATTAGAAAACGTTCAGTAGTGTAACAGTTTGTTTTTACTAACACCACAGTCACAGCAAGATCTCCCAAATTCATTATTTTCTTCTCCATACTGTAATTCTGCTATATTTGTCATTCGCCGTGGCAGGAAATTTATTTTTGATTTACAATCGACCAAGCAATGCATTTTATCTGCCTCTGCTCTGACATGGTTTGTGGAGCATATGTTCATCATTGCATCCACCATAAATCAAATACAGATAGTGAGTGCCATAAGGGCAGAGAGAGACATGGACGCATCACTCCATGACTGAGATATTAAGACAGAGGTTTCTGAACTTTTTATTGCCTAGGACACTCCAAAATAATAATGCTCTGAAAAGGGACCACATCCTAAAGTATGCTAAGGTGCATATTATAATGTACATTCATTTATATAGTTTATGATGTGTTTATAAAAAGTCTTAATTCATCCTTCTACAAAACAAGGCCTAAAAAGATCTTAAATCACAACGGAAAGTCTTAAATTCATAAGGCATGGCATTAAATGTTGCATGCACTGAAAAAAAAAAATTATATATAGATATTCCTCAATATATATATATATATATATATATATATATATATATATATATATATTATATATATATACACACACAGTGCCTTGTGAAAGTATTCAAACCCCTTCATTTTTTTCACGTTTTATGTTGCAGCCTTATGTTAAACTGCTTTAAAATACTTTTTTTTCCCCCACATCAATCTACACTCTATACACCTTAATGACAAAGCAAATAACAGGTTTTTAAAATCTTTGCAAATTTATTAAAGATAAAAAACTTAAATGATTCCATTGCATAAGTATTCATACCCTTATCTGGGACAGTTGAAATTTAGCTCAGGAGCATTAATTTTGCTTGTAAATGTTACCACACTTTGAGTGATGTTAACCTGTGGCAAATTCAATTGAATGGGTATGATTTGGAAAGGCACACATGTCTTAATAAAAGGTCTAACAGCTGAAAATGCATATTAGAGCAAAGACCAAGCCCTGCAGAGCTCAGAGACAGGATTGTATCAAACCACACATCTGGGGAAGAGTTCAGAAATTTTTTTTTGCTGCATTGATGGTCCACAGACGCATGTAGCCTCCATTATCCATAATGGAAGACGTTTGGGACAACCAGGACTCTTCCTAGAGCTGGCCTAGAGAGTAGAAGAAAATCTCAATGCACCAAAATATTGAGATAGCTTTAATGAAAACCCAGTCCAGAGCATTCAGAACCTCAGACTGGGCAGAAGGCCAGTCTGACCCCAAGCACACAGCAAGAGTGGCTTATAGACAACTCTGTAAATTTCCTTGAGTGGCCCAGCCACAGCCTGGGATTGAACCCAATCAAATATTTCTAGAGAAACCTGAAAATGTACATCTGCCCCATCCAACCTGACAGAGCTTGAGAGGTGAACAGGTGAGGTGAAGAATGGCAGATAATTGCCAAATGATGATGTGCAAAGCTTGTCGCATCATACCCAAAAAGATTTGAGGCTGTCAAGGTGCTTCAGCTAAGTACTGAGTTAAGGGTTTGAATACTTATATACTTATTTCAGTTTTTTAAATTTTTTTTTTTTACAAAATTGTGACAGTTCTGTTTTTGCTTTACCATTATGGTGTACGGAGTGTAGATTGATGTGAAAAAAAAAGAAGTAATTTAAAGCAGTTTAACATAAGGCTGCAACATAACAAAATGTGAAAAAAATTAAGGGGTTTGAATACTTTCGCAAGGCACTGTCTATATATATATATATATATATATACTGTGTATATATACATATATTCCATTTCAGTGTGTCATTTCCATCTGTTGAAGCATAGGCAAAAAACGTATATATGTATATTAGCAAAAACATTAGTATATTTGTTTCTCAATAATAATAATAATAATTACACAAAAAATAATAAAAGAAAGATAAATATTTTAGTTCAATTTGATTGGTACAGTACAGTTGTTTTTGTTTGTTTGTTTGTTTGAAAAGCCCTTTTATCCCTCATCTAACCGTCTCTTAGTACTTAGTTTCTTTTTCAGCTTCTTGTTCTCTTTTGGTGACATTTCTGTTAGCTTTTCCTTTTCATTCTCATGTTTTTCTCTCCATTTCCTCCTTTATATTTGGCCTATGCCTCCATTCTCTTTCTCAATCTCAAAGAGGAGCACACTGGCGGAGTGCCTCGATTGGAAAGATGAGCTAGTGCACAGGATGCTGTAGAACATCGCCTCGCCGGCAGTCATATTTTTGACTCCTCATAGCCTGTGCACACAATCAGAGAGCTTTCCCTCTGCCTAGTCAACATTGATTTATCAGGGAACCTTTGTAGGTGATCATTATTCCACGGGGGTTCCTCAGGCAGCTGATAAGGACCATCAGGGCAATCAATCCCAAAGGCTCATACGCTTGTAGATTAGAGAACAATCACGAAGGCAGGTTTGGCCCCATTTTTGCTGCTTCGGCTGTGCAAGTGGGGCCTCATTCCTCATGGGACGGCAGACATCTACCTTGTACCATGACCGTACATCCCAACTGCTCAAACTACTGCTTTAACCTGCCAGATCGGGTGCAAAAAAAGCTCTTGGTGGTCATTGGTGGGTTACTGTAAATCTGACAGCAGGATGGATTGCAAGGACACACAAATTGTGGTTGTTTAAAGGAATTTTCTGGGTTATGTATAAATTAAGCTCAGTCTTGTGGCATAATGTTGATAACTGCAAAAATAATATCAACATGTCCCTTCTTTTATGGGTTACAGTGAGGTACTTTGGAAGTGAATCCATAAATGTTATATGTCAATGTAAATTAACATAAATGTTAAATACACAGTAGTAGGTTTCAATAGCAAAGCCATAAGTGGTAGGCTAAACAATATATGTTTACATTATATCATTGTAAAAGAGCTTACAAATAATTTTATGCAGTAAATACAATTTTATATCTTTGTTTTCATGAAAACTTTGAAATGACCGAAAAATTGACGAGAAAACTTTACAGCTCAAACAATACACAATTTTTAATAGAAAAATTAATGTAAATGCTTTTATAAAATTATAAACATCACACTTCTGCTTTCAATCATGGAAAAACTGGCTCCATTTACTTTTATTATAAGTGCCTCACAAAAGCTCATTAACAGCAAGGATAACTATAATGATAAAGGTATAGTTTTAAAAATCATTTAAAATTTAAAAGAATATCACACCATAACTATAATAATAATGGTATAGAGGAACAATATTGTTGGAATCACTTTCAAAACGTTAAAACGATGAACGATAAAAACATTGACAGCCAATCAGAATCCATCCTGGTTTAACCCTTTGGTTCTACTTAAAAAATGTCCAAAAATTTATTTTTGTTTCAGTGAAATGAATGTACTATATTTTAGTTCGATTTTTTAAAATATTTTGTATTTTTAGGGGATTTTATGCTGCTAAATTATATTTATGGAATAGTTATTATCCTGTTAACCACTTTTTGAGCAAAGACCTGAAAATAAAATTTCAAACTTAAACTGTCGTAATTCTTGAATGCTTTGGAGAACAGACTTAAGTTTGGCAGATTACTGTTGCTGTGAAAAAATTTATTTATTATTATTAAGTTTATTATTATGAAAAATTCCCAAAAAAGGACTATTTTAGATTCTAGATGAAATATATATTTTGTAAAACATTTTACTCTAAAACTGTGTGAAAATCAAAGCTAAATATGTTGTGCTCAAAATTTGAGGTTAATATCTCCCCTCATAAACAAAATCAGTGATATTTTGGGGCAGTGTTTCCACTAGATGAAATTCGCTTCCCATTCATTTCCAATGCAGTCATTTTTGAACAGTAACAGTGTAACTATTTTTTGTCAGGACCTTTTCGAATAATGTTTAATGATTATTTTTTTGTGTGTGTGTGTGTGTTTACATAGCAAGTGGCGAAACCTTTACCAAGTTTCATACCATTCTAATAAAGTAAAAAATAAAAAAATAAATCTAAAATGTTAAATTTTCCGGTCAAAAATGATTGACTAGCACCAGAGGGTTAAAGAGCTTGAACATTTAAAGCAATAGAAGACAAAACTGCAGCACACTATAATAAAAAGAACATTATCTTGTGTATCTTTATAGTTACCGTTCTTGGTGTGAAAGGGGCTTAAATTTTTTCTTTTCATTTTCTCTTTCTTTCTTTCTTTCTTTCTTTCTTTCTTTCTTTTTTCCCAAGAGATGGGCTGAAATAATTTTTTGTGATAATCAACATTGTGCCACACGTGCTATTGACTTGTACTGAACCCAGAATATTGCTTTAAGATCTTGAGATGGACAACTGAGCCTCAGTATTCTAACCACAATATTACCATTGACTTTTTCCTTTTGCAAAAAAAGTAGCATGAAAGAATATTTCCGGAGCTATTTGCCCATGATCAGATGGTCAATCCCAAGATGGCCAAACAAGACCACATGTCTGCTATCAGTGTACTAATTTGTCATATTCCTCATTTCTGTAGAAGGAGGCATGACACAGGACAGCTCGGAGGGGATTTAAAAATGTTTGCCTGACAAGCAAAGCCATTTTGTCATCAACGTTTGTCTTCAACTGTCACCTCAAAGTGAACAAACAGTGAGAGAGGGCCATTATTTATTCAGAAGGCTTGAGGTGTAAAACTGGCTCAAGCTGTTTTATATTTAAAGGCATGCTGCTTTGATTTCTTAAAGCTGTACGTCTTATGTCTGCCACAATTGATGGCTCAGTGCAGGATTATGAAACAAATTTTACAACTATACAAAAGTAATTTTACAACAAACTTGTTACTGAGAGTATTCTTTCATGGTTTTTGCGTTAAACAGAGTTGAATGGTTTGAATGTTTTATACGTCGGTTGTGTCCATTTTTTTCATCACAGGCAGTTCATTTAATTTTGACAAGACAGATATTTCTTACCCAAAGATATGTGATCATAAAATTTAGATTATAGAAAGAATCATGAAACTGCATTTGTGTGGTATCTCTTTTTCAATTATCTCTCTAGATAATAGCACTCGGCTTCTGTCTATCATTTAGCACTCTTATTAACTCTTTATCTTATGTGTTTAAACTTCTATAATAATTCATTGCACACGTAATCAAATAAGTATTCGTGAGAAAGTGTGATGAGGCATGTTTTTCCATGTGGGCAATGAAAAATGTTTTGAGGATAAGCAGGCTATGAGTATAAATGTGCAGTAGATAATTAATTCAGTTTTCCAATTAAAGTTCTCTGTGGGAGTTTTTCCCCACAGGGATTTACAAGCTTTAAATGAAGTAGGTAGTGAAGTGTAACTACATCTGATGGAAAGATTGAAGTATTTTACAAGTGAGAGCACTGAAAAATATCTGATTACATTTTATTAGCAATACCACAACACTTTAAGTAAATATAATGAATATAGAGTCAATGATTGTAAAGATTTTTAAACATTTTTTAAGGCTGTTCCTATTGCATCTAAAAAATGGAAATGATAATGATGCTGGTGATGCTTTTTGTTGTTGTAATTCTTTGACTGTTTTTATTGTTTCTTCATTTTAAACGCTTCCTTTTTTTCAGTTCACTTGCAATGCATATCACTTTCTCTTCAGCCCCTGTAATGCATCACATTTACATTCTGGAGGCCTAGAAAGAGTGACCCACTTTTCTAGGTCATGCAGCATCTTAATACTGACTCTCATGTGGTGTCTGGAATACTGTGCCACTTGTTGTTTGCAACATTATGACCTGAAATGTTTCATATGTGAATTGTGTGGCTGATTGATTCTTTCAAACCCAGTGGGCCCTATTATGGATTTAATGAAGCAGACCATAAAATGTTCTTGTAGATCCACTTTGATCTATAAAGCTTTAATGGGGGACATCTTTGGCAGCATGATAATGGATTAGCCAAAATAGTGTCTAGAAAATAGATGCATTTTGGAGCTACAGAATGACATAATGGAACTGTTAGGGTGGTTTAATGAGTTCACATTTCCATGTAATACTTAAGTGAAATGGAGGTAAACATATTTGTCTTGCTGTCAATGATGGACACCTCTAAACACCTCCCTTGATTTATAAAGATGATATAATTAAGCTGTGTTGCTTTTATACAACAGTTCAATAAACAATATTAATATTAATATTTAGATTTTACACATAATATTGACAGTTACTTAATCTATTTTTGCTCTCCCAACAAAAATCGTTTGCAGGGAATCCAGCAGAATTAACCACTTATCGTCTCTGAGCAATATACTGTAGTGGTGTTTAATTTCTGAATTAATCATTTTTTGAATCAATCAACAAATGGTTGAGTAAATGATCCAATGACTCACTCATAAAGTAAGTCACACGTTTAGTTCCTGAACGAATTAGTGTTTTGAACGAATTGGTTGAGTGAATGATTTAATGACTGCTTTGCAACAGCTGAGTGCATGAATTGAACAACATTTGATGCTTCATTGGGATCAGAATCAGATTTGGGGCTTTTTAACAATTACGAAATAAGTATTCAAAATAAATACCTACTCAAACAGTATACAATTTTGATATAACCAATGTTGCTACCTACTCATGTAACGATGTAGCTCTGCAAAGAGTCACTGAATATCCTCAGCATTAAATGATTAGTTATTTCCAGAATAAAAATTTCCTGATAATTTACTCACCCCCATGTCATCCAAGATGTGCATGTCTTTCTTTCTTCAGTCGAAAAGAAATCAAGGTTTTTGAGGAAAACATTCCAGGATTTTTCTCCATATAATGGACTTCAATGGGGATCAACGGGATGAAGGTCCAAATTGCAGTTTCAATGCAGCTTCAAAGGTCTCTACACGATGCTAGCCAAGGAATAAGGGTCTTATCTAGTGAAATGATTGGTCATTTTCTAAAAAAATAAATAAAAATTTAAATACTTTTTAACCACAAATGCTCGTCTTTCACTAGCTTGACTTCAAGCATTACGTATTCACATTGGAAAGGTCACATGTGATGTTGGCGGAAGTATACCGACCCAGTGTTTACAAAGCGAATGTGCAAAGAAAGTCAAATGCCCTTTACAAAAAAATGTAAAACAACGATGGACGATTTTGAAGTTGGCGGAGAAAATGAGATTGAGGTTTTCGCCCTATACCCTTCCTCTTTGAACTGAAGTACACAGACAAAGAACTAACCACGCTTGACCTTTCCAATGTGATTATGTAATGCGTGAAGTTGCGGACACACATTGAAGAGCTAGTGCAAGACGAGCATTTGTGGTTAAAAAGTAAATACAGTTTTTTAATTAGTTTTATTATTTTATTATTTTTTTTATTACGGTAGTTTTATCTCACAATTCTGACTTTTTTCCTGCAATTCTGAGAAAGAAAAATCAAAATTGTGAGAAAAAGTCTCAATTGTAAAAAGTCGCAATTAATTTATATATATATATATATATATATATTTTTTTTTTTTACTGGTATTTTATTCCAAGCTTGTCTCAATTCTCACAAGTCTGGATTTTTTTCTCTCAATTGTGAGTTTACATAGAGTGATGAAAAACAGTGAAAAGTCCAAGTGCTATTGTTATTTTGGCACTTTTGGAAACAGAAGTGATCAGATAAATGTGGTGGTGGTGGTGGGATTACAGTAGAATTGTCACGGGACTGAGGTAAGCGGTTATTTATATTCCCTGGCGTTGTGATTGACATGATAAGATTTACAAACATGATCCTCCCAAATGTTGGCTTAGAGCTCCATTTTGTTACCTGTGGTTTTCTTTCATCTTTATCCCTAGAAAGTTGCTTGTGTAAGGATAAATGTTCCGTTCACTGGGAACAGATAACTTTCATCTTTTCCCTGATGACTATATTTAGCTATTTATGTATTTGTTGGTTTGCTTTTTTACTCTCAGTCAGGCCTGCTCCACTTTGTTAGTCATTTGATACATAATTCATTTATGCAACATGTATATGTGTTGAAGCAAGTCAATTGAATTTTCTGGCTCAAGGGCAAAGGCTCAGCAGACTTTCTTCTGTGCTGAATCCAGGCGAATTCATTTCAGTGATGGCAGTAAAAGTAAATAAACAGATGGATGTTGGTGGTGATCGTGAGTGGAGTAGTAACAAGAGGAGAGAGGCCTTCACAGTTGGTTTGCGAGTGAAGCGAAGTTGTCAAGGGGGTTGTAGGGCTCTAATGTGCAATGTCTTTCTGTATATTTTACCAAATATCTAAGCCAACTTCCTGTTAATGCCCCCAAAAGGAACATTTGGACCCTGGCCCAGTTTCTAAAACACAAACAAAGCAAAAATAAATAAATAAATAAATAAACAGGGTTACATGTAGTTCAAGTATGCTGGAATGCTGTGCAGTCAGGATTGCAATACGCTTAAGAATTATATCCGTTTTTGTGACTGGTGTGTAAAAATCATCTCTTCCCTACAGCAATTTGCATTCAAATAAGAGCTCAGTTCGTCAGTGTATGAAGTTCACAATCGACATCATGCTTCATTCGCTTTCCTGTCAGGGGGATTGTATGGTGAATAAAAGCTGTGCAAGGTATGCAGTGAACATGTTTGTATCTATGTCCTCTGATAGGCCTCCTATCCTTTTACAACACTGAACATGTTACATCATGTTTATTTTGTGTAGTGTAGTGGCAAACCTAGAAGTGTGGATGTAGACTTGCTGTTTTTAATTAATTTTAAAGTATTGTCTTTAAATAAGTACTTATAATGCTTGATTTTAATCAAATAGGCATGTATTTGAATAATAATTTGGCTGTTTGTTTTAAACATGTTGGCACTTACGGAAATATATTCTATTATATTAAATGTCAATAGAAAGAGAAAACAGTTTCATACTTGCCCACAAATATGAAATGATGATCTCAGGATTTTTTAACTATAGTAGGAAAAATAGTTTCACCTCCTTGAAGGTCTTTTTGTTATTCTTCCACGTTTCCCATGAAAATCTCTAGAGATCTCTTAAATGTTGTCACTTTATCTTTTGCAGTGAGCTTGTGTCATTTTTATTAAGCGACAGTAACAAGACCCACTTTCACAAAATTAAAAGGGCTCCATAGCAAATATTGTTTTTATGTGCTGTATCATTTTTGGTGCTCGTCTTTGCTTGCAGAGATGGATAAAGATAAACGGTGCATTTGTTAAGATAACTGTCTTCTTGTTTTAAAATGATCTTATCTTTTCATTTTAAATCAAAATTTATGATTAACATTTTTGTTGCATTCATTTGTAATATCTGGCTTCGTGTAAAATCTTCCATTCATCTTTTGTACTGATAGGATCTCATTCTGATCTAATTAAACAGGAGTACACATTAGACACTGTTGCATTTGTATAATGTCTATAGAATTTTAGTTTACTGTATTGCTGCTCAGGGATTGAAGATTAAGTTTACATAATGCAAAAAGAAGAACTGAATATATGACTTGCAGATTTAGCACATTTTTGGGAGGGGTAATTTCCATTCCAAAGGCCTTGAAGCATTTTAATGAAGCCTGGATGAATTGAATTAGACCTGATCTATGAGGTAATGACAGCATCCATATGTTACATCTCGTTTTATGCAGCACATTCTTCAACTCTATAAGTTTCATTGACAAACATTTAGTGTTTATGGTGTGTGTGATGGAATGGGACGGAATAGCCTATGTCTAACCAACCATGACTTTTCATTCACATAGAGTCGATCAATACAAAAATCTTAAAATGACCTTATGAAATATGCAAGATAGGTCTCAATTGAAACTTGATGGTAGCTTGACCTTTGTTATGAATGATAAATGTGGTGAATCAATAACTATGTGGTCAATTTATGAAACATTTATTGTTTATATTAATATACTTCAATATAAGAACCATTTTTTTTCTTAGTGTGAGGAAATGTTTTCCTCTCTAAAGCAGTTAAAAGAATGTTCAAGGTTCTTCATGGAACTGTCAGGATTTTGGACGGTCTTGTGTGTGTTTTGCTCCCCATGTGCTCTGTGACCCGTGACCCAGTTTCTGTCTCCCGCTCATTATGTCACTTGGTTCAGGTGTGTCATTAGTCCCTTAATTGTCTGTGTATTTAAGGTCCATTCAGTTAGTGTTTGTCAGTTCTTAAACTTCATTTCCATGTTCCATGTTGGATGATTAAAGACTCTTGTTCAGTGTTCCTGAGAAGTGTGACAGGAACCATAAATGCCAATAAAGAACCTTTATTTTTAAGAGCTTTGTTCTGTAATGAACATTCGTATGAAGACTGTGGCATAGATTTATCATTTCCCCTCTGCAGTAGCAGCAAGCACTTCGATGCCATCTCAAGGTCATTTGTGAAGCTGCTGTTGAACTAATTTCTTCATGCCAACATCATGGCTTCAGTAGCTAATTAAACAGATTAAAGCTAAATATTTAATGCATTTGTGTCTCTTCCTGTATAGATTCTCAGAGGACCAAATACATTTCAAATAAACTTCAAATAAAAAAAACAACTAAAGTAATTTTCATTGACATTCATTCACACTTCTGTTATCTTTTCCTTTTTTGTCACAAACTATTAGGCAGTGCATATTTACCCTTTGAGACTGTGTTAATGATCTTATTTTTAATTAGTAAGAATACACCACAATTGAAAATGCATGAACATTACATCTTTGGGCAATGCAGCCACAGCCTATTAAAAGGATAAAAGAAAGATAATGATGTAATCCTGCCACTTTTGAAAGAAAGAAAATACAGCACTTTGCTAATATATATTTAATACTGAAATCAATCTTTCAGTATTAAAAAAAATGAGGTAGTTTGTGTCTGACAGGAACACGCTATGTCATCTAGACCTTTCAGTGTTCAACAGATAGAATACATATGAGTCCCTAATTAACCGCACAATGGTCAATGTCATAGTTTTGAAATTTTTGCCTCTGATCTGCCATTTTTCAACCAAAGCAGCTTATACGTAATTGTAGAGAGTTGGCTGCCCTGTACTTTTCATTTCAAACATTTGGACTCTATGTTCTGAACTATCATCTCTGAATGATTATGATAAAAATTGGATGCTATGAGTAAAGTAGTCTTACTCTCGATGTCATTTATACATAACAGGTGCAAGAACATGTTGAACATGTTCCTCAAGCTTCAACACAGTAGCCTATAGATTCAGAAATTATGTAACATGAGTTGTAACACTCTCAGTGTCCTCAATTATACATTTTGTGGTAAGAAGTAAAAATGAAAATGTGTGGCTTAAAATGTGTCATCATTTTTGATGAAGGTAAAATCACAGAACTGGTCACAAAATGCTATCAGCATGTCAACTTCTGCAACTTATACCCAATAAATATTAGAATAGTGTATCAAAAATAGCAAAATACACAGAAATAGAGTCATAGAAGCAAAAACGACCCTCCTCTAGTGTTCTTTCCGTCTAATTACAAACCATGAACAGCAGAAATGTGTGCATTTTGTCTCTGTCTGCTAATAGTGATACATTACTGATCTATTTTTAACTCCACCCTACACCACTCTCTCTGACACACCTGCCAGATCTCTGAAGGAGGGAAACATTCTGGAGCAGATTGGCTGTACCACTTCAGCCGTTCAATGGCTGCAGGGCAGCGCGCCCATCTCAGACGCACAATAGATTTATTGCGACAGAAAAGATTTGGGTTTTTCCGCGTGTTTCGGCGAGAGACTCACAAGTGAAGAGGGACTCCATTTTTAAGACGCTATAAATCTGTCCGGGTGCATTCGGCAAGGACTTTAAATGCAACACACCCTTGGGCGCGCGGCGGAGAACGCCTGTTACGCAGGAGGCGAGCGCGAGACTCGGGCATTTCCAAACAATTCTGTTAAATGGTTGAACTTTAAAAAACACGACAGTGGCTTTTGGAACGAGAATTTCACCTGATGGATCTTCAAAAAACTCTGCTGCGGTGGCAATGGGGCTGTCACATGCCAACGGAACCGAGAGGAGATAACTGGGGCAACTGAGAATTTCATTGTTTTTCCTCCAACGACAACCACAACTCCAACCGAGAAAATTTCACAACACTGGCATTATTGAGACATTGCGAATTAAGAAACAGAGTCTTTGAGGAGGTGAGTGGATTTCATAGGATGTCTTTACAATGCCTATATGCAGGTATAAAGAAGACGAATATAATTTGGGTTATATGGCACCTGTTGTGAAAGGAACAAGGTGCATTAAACGCGTTCTTTATCGGGTGGCATTTTTTTTCCAAGGAATTCTACATCAAAAAAGTTAGGCTGGTAGTAATGAATATAATGTAAATTTGGACAATTCACTTCAAACTTAGTTTGCTTTTTTGGCAATAATTATAAAACTTTATTATCTGGTCAATCACGACATAGTAATAAAATATTTACGAATGATTAAGCGCTGAATAACTGACCGCTGGACCGGGAAACCTGTTTCTTTGGTTGCTTTGTGTTCTGTCACGATAATAACCGTATATTGTTTTATAAACTAGCTACATATTGCTTGCAGATTAAACCTAATCTAATTAACATCTCCATTTAAATTTTGACACAAAAATACGTATAATAAAATGCCACCCAGTGATGCTAAACATGTTTAAATAGTATTGGTGGCCTGAAGCGTTCATTCACGGTAAGAGCAAGGTGATATTTGACGGCCTAGTGATGTACGGCCCGTGTGAGTTATGGCTTGTCACTCCAGCCTCCAGGGGCGAGGGGACAGGGGGCTACAAGCCCGCACTCTGAGCTGTTCGCCTGGGCTGTCCGTGGAAACGCAAGCGGCAGTAATTTCTCGAGTTTTGCTGGGACGTCAGCGTAAAATGCTTTATTAGATATTTTCTTGTAAACTACCGATACTTTAATAAACGATAATGGGTCCGGAAAAGTATGGTTTAGAATTGCCTTTGCCCACCGTGGATGTGTCCGGTCCGTGTCCAACTAACGGAGAGGAAGAAACGGAGCTGTGCGTACCGAGTCACTCAGAAGATTCGCTTGTGATGCCCGCTGACTGCGATCCGTGGAGGTAACTGCGAGGCGTCTTCATGCGTTCACAGCATGTTGTTCATAGGTTAATAGAGTGGAAGACTTGTAAAAATCATTTTAATTAATTAAAACCGGTTACGAGACACCCCTTTGTTTTGTTCTTCATTATCAGAGGCAGTTTTTGCTGTTATTGAGGTGAGTGAAGTTTTTCTGTGCAGATGGCGAACTGCTACTGTATTGATCTCTGGTGTCTTTGAATCATAATTGAGTGTCAGGGACTGCTGCTTGATTTTTAGCTTTCACAGATATCAAACAAGCAATTAGAAACAAACCTGTAGCTTTTTGAGCTTCAATGTTTGACATCTGTTGAAGGCTGGTGAATGTGGTGATTGAGTTGATAATATTGCAATAATATTGGTTTTTTTTCTTTCTCTGAGCTGGACACTTAATCAACTCACTTTATTTATTCGAAAAGTACAATTGTCTTTTTTTTTAGTGTTTTGTCCAGTAAAATATGCTTCATGTAGTAACTAATTATTTAGTGCATTTTTCAAAGCCAACATATTTTATATGACTCATTTAACAAGACTACATTTGTTTTCATTAACATTTTATTTTTAATGGGCTGAACAGATAGAAAGAGCAAACATGTATAAGTAATAGTGCATGATGTGCCATAATTGTCATAACCTCCATGCCGTTATCATTCTAAAAAATATTTTTTACATGCTTCTTGGTTTGCTTTGGTTTATCTTTATGATCTATTGAAGCTGGTGTTTCAGTCCTAAACTTCACGCACGTTTTATGTTGAGAAAAGGTGATATTTAAACCATGGCGGAAGGGTTGAACTGTATTTTTGATGTGACTGTTATGAACACTCAGTGTTAAGTGCTTCACAGCATGCAAAGGGTCCCTGGAGCAGCTCTGACATTTCTCTGATGCAACTTCACTCACAATGTCAGATCTTTTACTGCTTCTCTATCTCTTTCCTCATCTTTTTAAAGACCATTCATAAGATTAACATTTTAAGTCTGGCATTATTTGTGGACTAAACGTTCTGTTTTTGCATTTGAGTCAAAATCAGCTTCGGTCTGCATTCTCAGTCACCTTGTGAAGGTCATATACAGGTGCGTCTCAATAAATTAGAATGTTGTGGAAAAATTCATTTATTTCAGTAATTCAACTCAAATGTGAAACTCGTGTATTAAATAAATTCAGTGCACACAGACTGAAGTAGTTTAAGTCTTTGGTTCTTTTAATTGTGATGATTTTGGCTCACATTTAACAAAAACCCACCAATTCACTATCTCAACAAATTAGAATATGGTGACATGTCAATCAGCTAATCAACTCAAAACACCTGCAAAGGTTTCCTGAGCCTTCAAAATGGTCTCTCAGTTTGGTTCACTAGGCTACACAATCATGGGGAAGACTGCTGATCTGACAGTTGTCCAGAAGACAATCATTGACACCCTTCACAAGGAGGGTAAGCCACAAATATTCATTGCCAAAGAAGCTGGCTGTTCACAGAGTGCTGTATCCAAGCATGTTAACAGAAAGTTGAGTGGAAGGAAAACGTGTGGAAGAAAAAGATGCACAACCAACCGAGATAACCGCAGCCTTATGAGGATTGTCAAGCAAAATCGATTCAAGAGTTTGGGTGAACTTCACAAGGAATGGACTGAGGCTGGGGTCAAGGCATCAAGAGCCACCACACACAGACGTGTTAAGGAATTTGGCTACAGTTGTCGTATTCCTCTTGTTAAGCCACTCCTGAACCACAGACAACATCAGAGGCGTCTTACCTGGGCTAAGGAGAAGAAGAACTGGACTGTTACCGAGTGGTCCAAAGTCCTCTTTTCAGATGAGAGCAAGTTTTGTATTTCATTTGGAAACTAAGGTCCTAGATTCTGGAGGAAGGGTGGAGAAGCTCATAGCCCAAGTTGCTTGAAGTCCAGTGTTAAGTTTCCACAGTCTGTGATGATTTGGGGTGCAATGTCATCTGCTGGTGTTGGTTCATTGTGTTTTTTGAAAACCAAAGTCACTGCACCTGTTTACCAAGAAATTTTGGAGCACTTCATGCTTCCTTCTACTGACCAGCTTTTTTAAAGGTGCTAATTTCATTTTCCAGCAGGATTTGGCACCTGCCCACACTGCCAAAAGCACCAAAAGTTGGTTAAATGACCATGGTGTTGGTGTGCTTGACTGGCCAGCAAACTCACCAGACCTGAACCCCACAGAGAATCTATGGGGTATTGTCAAGAGGAAAATGAGAAACGAGACCAAAAAATGCAGATGAGCTGAAGGTCGCTGTCAAAGAAACCTGGGCTTCCATACCACCTCAGCAGTGCCACAAACTGATCACCTCCATGCCACGCCGAATTGAGGCAGTAATTAAAACAAAAGGAGCCCCTACCAAGTATTGAGTACATATACAGTAAATGAACATACTTTCCAGAAGGTCAACAATTCACTAAAAATGTTTTTTTTTTAATTGGTCTTATGAAGTATTCTAATTTGTTGAGATAGTGAATTGGTGGGTTTTTGTTAAATGTGAGCCAAAATCATCACAATTAAAAGAACCAAATACTTAAACTACTTCAGTCTGTATGCACTGAATTTATTTAATACACGAGTTTCACAATTTGAGTTGAACTACTGAAATAAATGAACTTTTCCACGACATTCTAATTTATTGAGATGCACCTGTAATTGTGTCTTAGATGCCATCTGGGTGATTTTGACTCCTTGACCAGAGATGTCCTATGTCTTCTGTTGCTTTGAGGACGAGTACAGCAGTTGACCTTGTGAAGGTGCATCCATGTTGTTGTGGCTGATTATGTGTTTCTGTTTGTGGTCGTTTAATGAACTGGCTATCATGTAGGTGCGGTGTCTGTAACCCAAATGCTAGTGAACCCTCTTTAAAAGGTCCTGGAACAGAGCCAGGAGCAGATGTGCAAAACCAAAAAGCCAAGATTACACCTGCTACACACGACGTGTAAGAGCCTCACACCTTTTCCGGTACAGGCCAATGTGTTGGTCCCATGAGATCACATGAGTCAGACCGGCTAAAAGATGTCTGGGAAGAATACAGCATCATATGTTATTTATCATACCAACAGTGGATGTCACTTCTTTTCAGTCCGTCGCTCTTTCTCTATCTCATTTCTTTTTTTCAACTATTAAATAAACGCTTCCTGGCGCACTAAGGGCTTAATGTGATGGCAATTTTGCTCAATATCTATTCACATCAGCATTCACACGCTGCCTGTGAATTAGAAATGGACCAGATTAGGATGTACAGGCGTTGGAATAGAATGCTTGTCAAGGTTACTCTGGCAACCTCAGCATAATGTACTTCAGAATCCGTTACCAAAGCAACAACATACAGTACAATTTGGCCTTGGTTATTTGTAGTTTGCATGTCTTTTAGCAAGTAAATGCCAAGAAATGGAACTGTTTGAACTGACATGTTTCAAATGACCTTAAGTTGGCTTTTTTAAATGCATTGTGTTAAATTATTTTTTCATTTATAATAAGCTTCATGTACAGTACTGTTCAAAAGATTTTTTTTTATGTTTTTAAAAAATGTTTTTGCTCTTATGTTCACCGTGGCTGCATTTGTTTGATCAAAATTACAGTAAAACAGTAACATTGTGAAATATTAGTAGAATTAAAAATAACAATTTTGTATTTTAATATATTTTAAAATGGAATTAATTCCTGTGATGGCAAAGCTAAATTTTCAAAATGTTAGTATATTTTAAAATGTAATTCATTCACTAAATTTTCTACATTTTCAAATGTTCTAGTATTATATCTTATTAAATATTTTGAAAACATGATTAAGAACAGTGCTTAATATTTTTGTGGAAACTACATTTTCAGGATTTTTTGATGAACAGAAAGTTCAAAAGAACAACATTTATTTGATATAGATTTGTTTTAAAACAGTGTCAGTTTTGATAAATTTAATGCATCCTTGATGAATAAAAGTATTAATTACTCATCCCAAAAAACTGAACATTATAGTGTTGATATCCATCACTCAGATCAAGTTTCAAAAGTGAACCAACCGACTTATCAATGGCTCTTTGAAATATTCATGTGTGGCTGCCCTTAGCTGAGCCCAGTATCAATCAAACTGCACCCAAAGCTGCCTTCAGCTAAAGCCTCTGTTAATATCTATGGTAATTACAGTAGCACAGAGCCCTATTGTACAGCTAGGGATCGTCCTTGGTGAGCATCACCACAAATTAGCTGCTTCGCTCCCTCTGTCACCTCCTTGTAATTTTCCCTAAATTCACATGAAACTCTCTCAACAGAGGCTCGTGTCTCTGAGTAGAATTAATCAAGGATTCCCCATAATAACTTTGGAAACTTTGGAAAAGCTTGAGTTTTGAGGTATTTTAGATCATTTTAACAGCATTGGGGCCTAAAATGAGTAAAACAGACAAGGCACTCGAGACACATTCAAGCATTGATGCCCTGACAGTAGTTCAAAACAGTAAGAAAACAAAACCTAAATCCTGTGGAAAATTTCTCATCTTTTGGCAGGCTGCTAGAAACAGCTCCACAGTTTCAATCCATAAACAATTGTGCCACTACTTTATACAGCAACTTATCTACCTTAACACTGTCATTGTTTTACTAAATAAAAGCCCTGTTGTGCTCACAGTGTGAAAAAAAAAAAAAAAAAAAAAATCAATGGCTTGAAAGAATGAGCCCTCAGACACACATTCACAGTGGGGTCCAGATCTAAGTCCACAAAATTAAATTTAGTACAGATGTATTCATTAAAAATCATTAAAATTATTTATATATATTTGAAGTGAAAAAAAAAAAACATTTATATAAATACTGATGTAAATCAGGGCTCAGCATATTTTTTTATCACCAAAATATATATAGTACTTGTCGAAAGTTTGAAAACATTACAAATTTTAAATGTTTTTAATTAAGTCTCTGCTCACTAAGGCATCATTTATGTGCTCAAAACAGAGTAAAAACACTAATATTGTGAAATAGTATTCACAATTTAAAATATCTGTTTTCTATTGTAGTATATTTTTAAGTGTAATTTATTTCTACAATGCAAACCTGAATTTTCAGCATCATTGAAATATTCAGAAATCATTCTAATATGCTGATTTGGTGCTCAAGAAACATTTCTTACTATTATAAGTGTTAAAAATGATTGTGCTACTTAATATTATGCAGAAACCATGATATACATTACCACTGAAATGTTTGGTGTGTGTGTTTGTTTTTAATAGAAATTAATGCTTTTATTCAGTAAATATGTGTTAAACTGATCAAAAGTGACAATAAAACATTACAAAAGATTCTATTTATAATTCTATTTAAATAAATGCTGTTCTTTTGAACTTTCTATTCATCACAGAATTCATCAAAAAATGCTACCACAAAATATTAAGCAGCAAAAACTGTTTTTAACATCGATAATAATAAAAACCATTATTAATAACTGAGCACCAGTAACAAATGAGTGTCAATTTAGCATATTGCTGAAACTTCAGCTTTATTATCACAGGAATAAATTACATTTATTTCAAATTGTAATAATATTTCACAATATTATGTTTTACTGTATTTTTGATCAAATAAATGCAGCCTTGGTGAGCATAAGAGACTTACTGCATAAATACATAAAGAAACTGTGTGTGTGTGTACTTATTTCTAAAATCATGAAACGTTCTATTTATTTATGAGTTTAAAGTATTTGTTAAATCCCTATTGAATCTGGAGAAATCACTCAAGCCCTTTGACTAGAGTCTTGACAGAAGTGACAGAAAGAGACATTTAAAACCAAATGCTGCTCCAGTGAGCTCATATAAATCAGAGTGACAAGAGTTTTGTCACATTTTCATCTTTTCTCTTTGCCCCAAGTAGGATTCTGGACACATGAGCTGTACATATATTTGTGGTGAGTAAATGAGGTACATTTATTCCAACCCTGACAGTCTCTTACAATCCCATATGACCAACAGAATCAAGACGAGTGTGTGTGTATGTCCTGCTGTGGATTTATCTGTGTGTGTACATGTGGGCGTTTATGCATTTGAACGGTATCCTTAAAAATGAGCTTGATTGAACAAACTCACAGTTGAAAATGTATGCACCTTTCAGACAGCAGTGTATTGCACACTGAAGACCCTGTTTGCCTGTGCTGCATCCTTCGTTCTAGGTCTAGTCACTTTCTTTCAGCAACAGACATGAGATCATTACTCACTTTTGGAGGCTTCGGTGAGGCTGCAGGCACAGTGGTTGCGTGTTCATCGATTCATCTCAGTTGTTTGTTGTTCCTTTGAAGGGTGAAGATGCCTTTTCACCATGTGAGAGCAGGACTGCTCTACACAGACAACTACCTGAGCACCTCTCTCTCTGAAACCAGTGAAGAACAGCTTGCCAACATCTCCACAGAGGAGCTTGGCGGTGAGTGAGTATGTGTGTGTCTGTGTGTGTTTTGTTTGGATGGCTGCTATTTGTCACAGTGTAAATGTATGTAATTTTAAAGAATATATGTTTAGATTTAAAATATTAATTTAATTTAATTTAATTTAATTTAATTTAATTTAATTTAATTTAATTTAATTTAATTTAATTTAATTTAATTTAATTTAATTTAATTACTCTTCCTCATTTCTTTCCAAACCTGCTGTTATTTGTTTTTATTAAACACAAAAACATTTTTTGAAAATTCTCCATAGAAGTTTTTCCATATAATGTTCATATTGGCTATGTTTGTTAAGTTTCCAAAATTACAGTTTTTTTCAACTGCTTACACACATTTTCAAAACTTTTTCAAAGCTTTGCAAAAACAAATCCAAGAATTGCACACACAAAATGCAAAATCCCTCACATCTTCATTTGCAAAATGAAGCACTGCGTGCAAAATATCACAAACACATCTCAAAAGCAAACATTTTTCTTACTTTGCAAACACCTTTGCCATAATATGTGACCCTAGACCACAAAACCAGTCTTAAGTGTCAATTTTTCAAAATTGAGATTTATGCATCATCTGAAAGCTGAATAAATAAGCTTTCCATTGATGTATGGTTTGTTAGGATCAGACAATATTTGGACGAGATACAACTATTTGAAAATCTGGAATCTGAGGGTGCAAAAAAATCTAAATATTGAGAAAATCGCCTTTAAAGTTGTCCAAATTAAGTTCTTAGCAATGCATATTACTAATCAAAAATGAAGTTTTGATATATTTACGGTAAGAAATTTACAAAATATCTTCATGGAACATGATCTTTACTTTTAATATCCTAATGATTTTTGACATAAAAGAAAAATTGATAATTTTGACCCATACAATGTATTTTTGGCTATTGCTAAAAATATATCCCAGCGACTTAAGACTGGTTTTGTGGTCCAGGGTCACATATTATATTTTTGGATATATCATATACACACAATTATTTAAAACCTAAAGCTCTTCTTTCATGAGCTCTTATGTACATTTCTGTACTAGATCAAAAGTAATTCACTGTAAACTCGAAAGCAAGATTGAAACCAAACTATTTATTTTATTTTTATTTATTTATTTATTTTTTTGTAAGCATTTGTGGTTGTGAAAACAGTATTACACCGTATGAAAGAAAAGAAATACATCAACCATGTGTAGTTGGATAGAAACCAAACATAATTAACCAAACTGATGAATTAGTGTGGCATTTTGATTGGTGATGGAAATGGAAGAAAGATAAACTACAAATCTCTTATGAAATGTTGAAAGAATCGCTGTCTAAATTTCAACAGGCTGTGAAATTTGCTAGAACAAGCTACTTTGCAAATGTTATTGAGAAAAATCGCCAAAATCCAAGAGTTCTTTTCTCAACGATTGACTCTGTTTTAAACCCTAAATTAGAGGTGCCTGCCGATACGTCTGTGGAATTATGTGAAAGTGTTTTTACAATTTTTTGTCAGTTGAATATCAGAGGTTCGAAATAATATTCAGCAGTGTACATATGTGCCTTTGAATGCACCAGAGACCCCTGCTGTGCTATCTGAACTTGAGCCTATCTCCATATCCACCTTAAATGACATTAATTTTAAATTGAAAGCTACATCTGCTCCCCAAGACATTATTCCGACAACTTGCAAACACGCTGTAGTTCAGCCCTTGTTGAAAAAAGAAAATCTGGATAAGAGCATTCTTTGCAATTATAGACCAATCTCTAAACTTCCATTTCTGGCTAAGATTTTAGAGAAAAGTGTTCTTATTCAACTGGAGTCATTTCTTGATGATAATGATATCTGTGAAGTTTTTCAGTCAGGTTTTAAGAAGCACCATAGCACAGAAACTGTATTATTAAAGGTTTTTAATGACATTTGTTTGGCAACCGATCAAGGGAATATGACTGCACTTATGCTTTTAGACCTCACAGCAGCGTTCGACACAATTGACCATCATATTCTCATTTCCCGACTTGAAACTTGGGCAGGCATCTCTGGAAATGCCTTAAACTGGTTTAAGTCCTATCTGTTAAATAGAAGTTTCTCTGTTTGTTTGGGTGAGTGTACATCAATTTCATCACCTTTGTCATGTGGTATTCCTTAAGGGTCTGTTTTAGCACCGCTCCTCTTCTCACTCTATATGCTCCCTCTAGGTTAGATTCTGCGTAAACACAGTGTGTCCTTTCACTGCTACGCAGACGATACTCAATTATACGTACCATTTAAGTCAAATGACTACATTGCCATGGAAAGATTGCTGGCTTGTCTTAATGATGTCAAGGCATGGATGTCTATGAACTTTTTGAGCCTTAATGAATCAAAAACGGAATTGATTCTCTTTGGTCCCTCTGAACTTGATAATGCGTTTCAAATTAAGTTGGGTCCCCTGAGCCCCTTTAGGAAATATCATGTAAAAAATTTGGGGATGATGTTTGATAGCGCACTTAAATTTGAGAAGCAGATAAATGAAATCATCAGAAAGAGCTTTTTCAAATTGAGGATGATTTCTAAGATTAAGCCTTTTTTATCCCAGAAAGATCTTGAAAAATTTATTCATGCGTTTATCGTTTTGAGATTAGATTACTGCAACTCATTATACTATGGTACTCAAAATAAAGTTTTAGACAGATTGCAGATGGTCCAAAATGCATCCGCAAGACTGCTCACAGGCACTCGTAAATTAGAGCATATTACCCCGGTGTTAAAAGCATTGCATTGGTTGCCCGTTTCTCTTAGGATTAACTATAAAATTCTATTATTTGTTTTTAAATCGCTACACGGTTTAGCTCCATCTTATATTGCTGATCTAATGAAGGAACAAAGAACAACGAGATCCCTACGATCCCAATCACAGAAACTTATTCTTGTTCCTTGGTCTAAGTTGAAATCTAGAGGGGATCGTGCATTTGCGGTCGCCGCCCCTAAATTATGAAACAGCTTGCCGCTATATATTAGGGACGTACTGACACTTGGTCAGTTTAAGAGCCATTTAAAAACATACCTTTTTATGATAGCGTTCAATCTAAGATAAGTGCGAAGGTTGCTAGTGCCATATATGGCTTTTCTGATCTTATTTAAAATGTATTTTGATTGTTTTTTAAGGTCTTTGCTATACTATTCATTTAGATGAATGTGATCCCTGTTAAATGTTGTCTCCTGCTCATTGTGTTACTGTTCTACAGCACTATGGTCAACGTTGTTGTTTTATTCAGTGCTTTAGAAATTAATTTGAATTTGAATTTGAATTTGCTGAGTGTCAGGTTTCAGAAATTGTGTGACAAGTAAAGATTCTGTGTGTAAGCAGTTGAAAAAAACTGTAAAAAAATCGGTTGTCATACAATATTTTTGTGTAACACACCAAAATGTTGGTTGTTTTGTAAAAATCAAATTCTCTTCTGCCCTCAAATCTCATTCTTTATTCTGCATATTCAAGCATAAATTTTGGTTATGACACATGCAAGAACCAATTTCCATTTTGGAAACAATTATGTCATATCTGGCACATTTTAAATCTGAATGTAAATGTAAATGACATTTCAGAGCTTCAGCAGAGGAGACGATTAAATTTAACTTAAATTTAGTTTGTTCCTCACACAAGCATATATTATCTCTTTAGAAAACTTGGAATATAGTGTAATTTTTGGAGTTTAACTGCTCCTGGTCACTATGAACTAATTTTTTAAAATTTTATTTAATTAAAATTAATTCATTTGTATGAAGAAATTCCACAGAAAAATAACCGCAAATTGGTTTAGAACAACAAGAAGCTGACTACATAATAAAAATTTAGCTTTTTTTTTTTTTTTTTGTAAAAATTCTTCATCCCCACTGTTTTACTTAATAACAGCAACCCAAAGAACCTCAGGGTTTATTCGCTCATGCCTTCAGTGTGATAAACATTATAAACCTATTACAGTTACTGCCCCACTACAGTCCACTGCAACTGGAAATCTCACTTTCCTCATCTGGAATGGCTTGCTGGTCATGTGTTGAGAAGGAAATCGATAGTCTGACTGGTGGGTTAGAGGGTGTTGTGAATACAGTGGTTGATTCACAGTTCAAAGAGATGTTTGAACTGTGAAACTCTCAGGTGGAATTAATGTTTGCAGCACCTCCTTTGAAAATTATTGTTTTGACAGACCAGGAACTGAGGTCTGGTCACAGTGGGAGGTTCTATGGTTTGCATATTCATGAAATGAGGGATAAAAAGTGAGAGCAGCAGTTCAGACGAGGTCTATCTTTGCAGAAAGAAAAACTCTTAAGGGAGATAAAGAGGACCATGTTAAATAATGAGCCACTGACTGAATCAACTTATCAATTCAATTAACTCATTCTGAATGAAATCTAGTTGCCTTGTAATAAGCCTTTGGAAATTTGCCTAAATCTGGTAAAAAGTCACATGTAAGGCATAAAAAAGACTCTAAAATATCATTAAGTCAAGACAAAGAGGCTTCTAGGAAACAGGGCGTGTGGAGAGGATTGGGTTTTGCTAATGGCAGAGGAATTAACCCACATGTTCTAATGAGATTGACTTTTTGTTCTTTTATGCTTGGGGTTCCAGAGCCACCCAATGCTTTATTTTTTAAATACCAAGAGTAAAATAGTAGTTTTTAAAATGAATTAACCTATAGTAGTTAATTCCTTTCCTTAAATCCCCCCTTTTTATTAAGTACTTTCAGAAAGTTCATTGTTTTTTAGGCTGTGTTCACACTTGGCAGATTTGGTTAAATTAAAATGAACTCTGGTGCAATTGTTGTATTAGTGCAGTTCATCTGAATAAATAATTGTGAACGCTGCCATCTGAACAAATTGACCAAGACCAACTATGTCAGGTGGTCTCGGTCAACATACAAAAAAACTCTGGTGCGGTTCAACTGATATGTGAATGCAATGCATTGTGTGCGCAACTTTTTAAACATTTTACAAGCTCTTCATCATGAATTCTCATCCAGTAAAAATACCATCATATGCACATACAATGAGTGCATTTCCCAACACACAGCATTGTTTTGGATGTTCACTAAGTTCCATTGCAAAATATACTGTACGTCATAAAAGCTGTCAATTTAGGTTGTGACCATATCATTATGCCTTTTGTTTTCTATCTTTAGGTTCTGTGTTACAAATGACAATGTGAATGCTGGGTGAGTCAGGAATAAATGTATCATTTTCTTTTTTGGAACGGAACTACAAGTGTGAACAAATCCCTATTATAGTAATGTCTTTTTATTTATTTCAGTTTGACCCCAACAAAAATTTAATTTTATTTTATTTTATTTGACACCAAATATATCTACAAATTTTTCAGGGTGCCCATTTGAAGTATATTATCAAATTTTGTTTATAATCAGTTCTCACAAGATTAAGAAAAGTTTTCAAGTATCTAAAGTATCTACCTGACACTTCAAGGTTAAGTATGAGCTATTAATAAAATGCCATTGAGGTCTTTCCAATGCCAAACAGAACATGAATGTTACAGATATTTTATTTAAAGGAATGCAAAAACATTCAGGCTTTGTGAAATACAGGAAGCGCTCAGTTCAGCATATTACAAGGCACAGGCACCTCTGCCTCTTTATCCCAGAATAACACCAAGGTGGGACTTTAAGATGGCAAAAAAGTGTAATACACCTCAGAAAAGATACGAGACACACGTGTTATTTTTGTTGTTGCCGCTTGCGACTTGGTGTGGGTTGCTTAACCCGAGCTGAACTGAAAAACCAGCGCTGATGCCCTTTGAAATGGTGGATAAACGTTCAGTCACAGCACACTAAATACACGGCTTTGAAAACAGAATGAGCTGAATTTAGTATTTCTGCTGTTTGTGCGATAGTGTTACTGCTGAGAAAAGCAAGCGTTATATAATACATACCGTCTAATGCTTACTGATGACATGCACATTCCACTTGAATTATGAATGTCAATTGAGTTATTTGTGTTTACTGACTGTTCTGCTTTTCTATTTTGTCTCATTTGTCTGCAGAGATTCGAGAGGCGTTCCGAGTTCTAGATAGGGATGGGAACGGATTCATCTCGAAGCAGGAGCTGGGTATGGCCATGCGCTCTCTGGGGTACATGCCCAGTGAGGTGGAGCTGGCTATTATCATGCAGAGACTGGACATGGATGGTGAGTCAGTCTCTTTTTACATCTCTTTTATTCTCTGGTCTGCTAGCACTTTCCACACAAACAAAAGAAGCGTCTGTTTTCTGATCATCTGTGAAAACAGCTTTACAATCTGTCACAGACCCCTTCCAATCATTGCACTGGACAGATATATGATATTCTGAACAGTTCATGCTACAGCGATCATAGATTTGAACAATTTACCCAGCACTGGGGGGGCTGTAAATACACCAGCGAGCAAGGTGAATTCTGAGAAACCTGCATCTGTGTGTGTGTGTGTGTGTCTGGCTTCAAGGGTCCTCAAGGTCAGGTCACTGTTGACTGAATGGTTTGAGAATGTGCAGTGATTTATCTCATCAATCCGCCTGGAAGGTTGTAGTGGTTCTTGATCTGCGCATTTTGTGCAAGTGGGGCAGTTACAAGTGTTGAATGAAACTCACATTGTGGGTCTAGGAGGATCTTTTACACCTCATAATATACATTTTGTTAGTTTAAGATCAGTGTTCCATCTGTTCTAAGATGGATTCCAAAATAAAATGTAATTTCAACATATATTTTACCTCAAAAAATTAAGTTCTAAGCCTAGTTGGGGTACATCTCAAGCTTTTGATTCTTAATCATAAAGATCTTCTTTAGTGATGCCCATAGCATTGGTACAGAATGCAGATACGAATGCACCTCTTTATTGTATTCAGTAATAAATATTTAAGATTCAGCGGGAGAGTGGAGACGAGGTTTTGCAGCACAGTGGGAACATTAGCGTGATAACAGCTCTCGCTGACTTATCACTTTAAGTTCCACTGTCGCTCTCAGCTGGTGTTGCCTTTTGTTCATCTCAGACCAGTAATTTTCTTTTTTTCAGGAGGGATTGAGAAAGATTGATAGCTGTTATGCATGCTCACCTTTGTTCGCATGCCATAATATTTTCTGTTTTTAAAAGATTTCTGGTCTAATGTAAGGTCAAGAGCATGCACCTTAGGAGATGATTAGATTCAGTTTAACTTTAAATTATTAATGAAAAAATAGCGGTAAAGGCATTATCTGAATTTCAATTCGCCTGGCACATGATATTGGCTTTATTGAATTCAGCTGCACAGGAAACCAATGGCAAATGAAATGTGAAAAGGAAAATATCATTGTCAGTTTCAGATGTAATGGTTAGATCAAGTCAAAGTCGGTTTCATTTAGCTGAACCGCACCAGTAAAAAACTGCGTAACAAAGCAATCAGCAAAGCAGTGGAGATCCTATTAAATTATAATAGTTCCTGAGACTTAGGTAGATGTAGGCCGAATCCCAATTCTATTTTATAACTCACTTGTTGTAAACTGACTTGTTGTAGAAAGACGCACAGACACGCATACAATATGCAACTTTCATCTCTCTCTCTCTCTGGCAATATTTGAGAGAAAGGTTTAGCGATTTCTAATTACTGGAGGAACTAGCCCCCAATGTCTGCTGTGATTATCACTCTGATCAGACATGAAAATATGTTGTGGCACTATCGTGCAGTCAGTTTAGCAAACTTTAGCATTTTTTTGCAAACGTTTCTTTGAATAACATGACCGTAAATATGAACTCACGATTGAAGGTAACATAAAACAAATGATTACTTTTCATTAAAATCTTTATTAATGTTAATAATGCTTACATTTATGTGTCCTTTTGTTTGCTCGGGCAGCCATGTTGCCGCTGTAGGCAGTTTACACTGAGATAATTCATACCCCTTCGTTTGAAGTGTGGTCCCGAAAAATCTTCGTTTGAAGGGCTATCTGGCCCTTACCCCTACCCCTCCACCCAAAAGAGAATCGAGAAAGGGGAAGGGCTAAGGGGTAGAAATGGGATTGGGCCGTAGATTACTGGTCCCTGAAGGGCAATTAATAATTCTATTCTGTTCTATTCTATGTTTTTATCTGACTTTAAGAACTTTAATCAGCAGGTCTCATCAGGTGGAATGGTAACAAGCAATGGAAACTGCTGTGCAACATAACAAATTTTCAACCAGTCAGAATATATTTAATTATTATATTTTGCTGCTTGATTTATAATTTGTTGCTTTTTAGACATTAAATTAATTAGTTCACCCAAAATGAAAATTTGCTGAAACAACTCACCCTCAGGCTGTCCAAAATGTAGGTGAGTTTGTTTCTTCATCGAAACAGATTTGGAGAAATGTAACATTACATCACGCGCTCACCAGTGGATCCTCTGTAGTGAATGGGTGCCGTCAGAATGAGAGTCCAAACGGCTGATAAAAACATCGCTATATCCACAAGTAATGTACAAATTTGCATTTTTGGGTGAACTAATCTTTTAAGTGACCGCTAGATGACAGTGAAAGTAATCCAAATGTAAAAATAAGGAAATATCCTATATACAAAGATATTTATTCAATATGGACTAATTTGATAAAAAATCTCTCAACATGGTACTAATATACAGTGTCATGCCTAAGATCCCTAATTTGTTAACTTATTGAAGCTCTTTTTAAAAATTTTCTTTGATTCTAATCCAAATGTTTTCTTCCTGATGCAGGAGATGGACAGGTGGACTTTGATGAATTTATGACAATATTGGGACCTAAACTTGTTTCGTCTGAAACCAGAGAGGGCTTCTTAGGAAGTACTATAGACAGCATATTCTGGCAGGTATGAAAAGCATCCATCTATTTTCTGTATCTCAATGTTCTCTTCTCATTCTCATTGTTTGGGTGTGCTTTTGTATTCTGAGCATGCGGATAAGATTACAGGTCACACTTTGCCCTCTCCACCTGCTTCCTCCATCCCATGACAACTGGCAAATGTGATTCTTCTCAGACTGTGGGCTTCAAAGTGAGCAGGCAGATCTGCCCATTTCTAAGTGAACATTCATTCATTCATATAGAGAGGAAATCCCAGTTTCACTTCCAAGAGATTTCTTTGAGCGTCGAGGAAGGCATATTAATTGAAAGATTTGCCACTTAAACGGGAAGTATAGATCTGAATTAGTCATCACAGGCATTTGGGCAGCATTTTCACTCTCTCTTTCTTGTTAGGTCTTCATCTCTGCTTTTATTAAATAAGAATTTAGGCCGAAAAAAAAAAGCTGACTTCCTGTCTTGATTGAGCAGTGTCTGAGTTTATTTTGCATGTTTATGTGTAGCGTCTTTCCCTCGCAGAGGAAGCCGAGCGGTGTGTGTAGGAGTGAGGAACAGCAAGGTCACAGACACTGGTTGTCTCAAAGGTGATTTAAATACTCATCTCAACACACCTTTTGTGGGACACAGTGACTCATAACTGCAACAGTAATCCATGTAACATCATCACACCAGCATACCAAACACCCTCTCCCTCTCTGATGTTATTATGAGGCCAATACAAGTCTAATAATGGCACAATGACAAAACCTCCTGGGAAATATTTTGTTTTGACAGAGCGACTATTATTGGTATCATTTCACAGTTTTCTACTAGAGATCCTACACTTTTTTTGCACAGTTAAGTTTTTTGAATATGTGGTTTAGCACTATTGTTCAAAAGTTTGAGGTCAGTATGATTTTTTTTTAAATTAAATTAATACTTTTATTCAGCAAGGACGCATTAAATTGATCAAAAGTGACACATATATATACAGTGGGTATGGAAAGTATTCAGACCCCCTTAAATTTTTCACTCTTTGTTATATTGCAGCCATTTGCTAAAATCATTTAAGTTCTTTTTTTTTCCTCATTAATGTACACACAGCACCCCATATTGACAGAAAAACACAGAATTGTTGACATTTTTGCAGATTTATTAAAAAAGAAAAACTGAAATATCACATGGTCCTAAGTATTCAGACCCTTTGCTCAGTATTTAGTAGAAGCACCCCTTTGATCTAATACAACCATGAGTCTTTTTGGGAAAGATGCAACAAGTTTTTCACACCTGGATTTGGGGATCCTCTGCCATTCCTCCTTGCAGATCCTCTCCAGTTCTGTCAGGTTGGATGGTAAACGTTGGTGGACAGCCATTTTTAGGTCTCTCCAGAGATGCTCAATTGGGTTTAAGTCAGGGCTCTGGCTGGGCCATTCAAGAACAGTCACGGAGTTGTTGTGAAGCCACTCCTTAGTTATTTTAGCTGTGTGTTTAGGGTCATTGTCTTGTTGGAAGGTAAACCTTCGGCCCATTCTGAGGTCCTGAGCACTCTGGAGAAGGTTTTCGTCCAGGATATCCCTGTACTTGGCCGCATTCATCTTTCCCTCGATTGCAACCAGTCGTCCTGTCCCTGCAGCTGAAAAACACCCCCACAGCATGATGCTGCCACCACCATGCTTCACTGTTGAAACTGTATTGGACAGGTGATGAGCAGTGCCTGGTTTTCTCCACACATACCGCTTAGAATTAAGGCCAAAAAGTTCTATCTTGGTCTCATCAGACCAGAGAATCTTATTTCTCACCATCTTGGAGTCCTTCATGCGGGCTTTCATGTGTCTTGCACTGAAGAGAGGCTTCCGTCGGGCCACTCTGCCATAAAGCCCCGACTGGTGGAGGGCTGCAGTGATGGTTGACTTTCTACAACTTTCTCCCATCTCCCGACTGCATCTCTGGAGCTTAGCCACAGTGATATTTGGGTTCTTCTTTACCTCTCTCACCAAGGCTCTTCTCCCCCGATAGCTCAGTTTGGCCGGACGGCCAGCTCTAGGAAGGGTTCTGGTCATCCCAAACGTCTTCCATTTAAGGATTATGGAGGCCACTGTGCTCTTAGGAACCTTAAGTGCAGCAGAAATTTTTTTGTAACCTTGGCCAGATCTGTGCCTTGCCACAATTCTGTCTCTGAGCTCTTCAGGCAGTTCCTTTGACCTCATGATTCTCATTTGCTCTGACATGCACTGTGAGCTGTAAGGTCTTATATAGACAGGTGTGTGGCTTTCCTAATCAAGTCCAATCAGTATAATCAAACACAGCTGGACTCAAATGAAGGTGTAGAACCATCTCAAGGATGATCAGAAGAAATGGACAGCACCTGAGTTAAATATATGAGTGTCACAGCAAAGGGTCTGAATACTTAGGACCATGTGATATTTCAGTTTTTCTTTTTTAATAAATCTGCAAAAATGTCAACAATTTTGTGTTTTTCTGTCAATATGGGGTGCTGTGCGTACATTGAGGAAAAAAAATTAACTTAAATGATTTTAGCAAATGGCTGCAATATAACAAAGAGTGAAAAATTTAAGGAGGTCTGAATACTTTCCGTACCCACTGTATAAATCAATTCGGTTCCTTTGAACTTTCTGTTTTACAATGGTGTTTTAGTGCCACGTTAAAAAAGAAAAAAAAATCTTAGATTACGAGATTAAAGTCGTAGCAATACAAGAATAAACTCAAAATATTTTGAGAATAAAGTCAAAACTACTAGAATAAACTCTAAATATTTTGAGAATAAATTAAAAATTACGAGAATAAAGCCGAAATATTTCGAAAACAAAGTCGAAATTTTGAGAATAAAGTCGAAATATTTCGAAAATAAAGTCAAAATTATGAGAATAAAGTCTAAATATTTCGAGAATAAAGTCAAAATCACAAGAATTAATTTGTAGCAATTACGAGATTGGATGGATGAATGGATTTGAAGATGTTAAATATTATTTCCAATCATTTACTGTATCATACTGTGAATAAAACAGCTTGTGAATAGTCACTTATCGTTATATACCTCAGAAAAGACAACAATATAAATTACGTTAACGAGTTGGAGCCCACTTCAACCTTTAGAATGTTTTATTATTTACATGTGAGGAATGAAGGTATGACACATGGTATGATTTCTGCTAATAATCCCACATATATTCAAATCAACTTCTCCCGTTGCTCCCAATCTGGGACATTTGCATGCGCAATATTGGTTATACTCTCAAAATATTATAACTTTAATTGCTAAGATTTAATTCTCATCATTTTGAATTTATTCTCAAAATATTTTGATTTTTTTCTCGTAATTTCGACTTTATTCTCGAAACATTTCCACTTGATTCTCAAAACATTTCTACTTAATTCTCAAAACATTTTGACTTTATTCTCATAATGTTGACTTTATTCTTGAAACATTTCGACTTTATTCTCGTAATTTCGACTTTATTCTCAAAACATTTCTACTTGATTCTTGAAACAGTTCTACTTAATTCTCGAAATATTTTGACTTTATTCTCGTAATTTTGACTTTATTTTCAAAACATTTTGACTTTATTCTCGTAATTTCGGCTTTATTCTCATAATTTCAACTTTATTCTCATAATTTTGACTTTATTCTTGAAATATTTCCACTTTATTCTCATAATTTTAACTTTATTCTCTAAATATTTCGACTTTATTCTCATAATTTCGACTTTATTCTTGAAATATTTCCACTTTATTCTCATAATTTTAACTTTATTCTCTAAATATTTCGACTTTATTCTCGTAATTTTGACTTTTTTCTCAAAATATTAAGACTTTAATCTCGTAATTTTAGATGTTTTGATTTTTTTAACGTTGCACTAAAATGCTGTCGTACTGTTTCAAAGAACCCTGAAAAATGTTTTTAACATTGATAATAACAAAAAATGTTTCTTGAGCACCAAATCAGTACATTAGAATGATTTCTGAAGGATCATGTGACACTGAAGACTGGAGTAATGCCTGCTGAAAATTCAGCATTGCCATCACAGGAATAAATAAATAAATAAAATTTTGAAATGTAATGAAATAGAAAACGCCTATTTAAATTTGTAAAATATTTTCACAATATTACTGTTTTTACTGTGTTTTTAATCAACTAAAGTCAGCCTTGGTGTGCATAAAAAAACTTCTTACAAATATATATATATATATATATATATATATATATAAAAAGCGCATCTTTGCAGGCATTATCTGTCAAATTCATTAAAAGCTGTTTGCGTCATAAAACCATTCTTATAAATATTAACGCATGTCTTTGACATTGAGGTCTGGTAAATTGTCACACACAGTACATTGGAACCAGATCAACCCAAAAAGCTGTTGATTTTTAAATCTGTGCTGTAGATGTGAAGTCATAAACCAGTCAGAAGAAAGTTAGCTCTTATCTGTCAGCACAAAGAAGTTGTGTATGTCCTCATAAGTGTCCTCATCTCAGTTTGGATTTCAGAATCAGAATCAGAATCAGAATCAGAATGAGCTTTATTGGCCAGGTATGTTTACACATACGATGAATTTGTTATAGTGACAGAAGCTCCACAGTGCAACAGAAAGACAGCAACAGGACAGGACACAGATAATAAAAGAATAATATACAAATATACAAATAGGCAATGTACAAAATAGCAAAAACACAATATATAATATAGACAATTATGTATGTACAGTTATGATATGTGCAAATTTGAAATGAAAAAAAAAAGTATGTGTGGTGAATAAATAATTTATTATAGTGTTGTGTGTTCCGTGTTTGTCAAGTGTTCATGAGATGGATTGCCTGAGGGAAGAAACTGTTTCTGTGTCTGGTCATTCTGGTGCTCAGAGCTCTGTAGCATCGACCAGACGGTAACAGTTCAAAGAGGGAGTGTGCTGGATGTGAGGGGTCCAGAGTGATTTTGCCATCCCTTTTGCTCACTCTGGATGAGTACAGTTCTTGGAGAGTGGGGAGGGTTGTACCAATGATTCGCTCAGCAGTCCAGACTACCCTCTGTAGTAGAGCCCTGCGTGGGACTGTTTTCTTAAACCCGCACCCGCCCACTCCCACTGAATTTCTGACCAGGACCGCCCGCTCCCGCAACCTGTGTGTTCCACTCCCACCCACGCCCACAATGTTTGTGTCCACTCCCTCCCGCTCCCGCGGACTTTCTCTCAGAGCTTGTGAAAAATGTACACAAATACTCAGACTAAATATTCGCTCAAGTTAACATCCAAAATAACAGGCTTTAAACATGATTGCATTTAAATAAGATGAAGTAATGCTAAAACAAAGCACCACACGTGACAAAAACATTGGGCTTTTTTTTATTTTATTTTATTAGCGTTAAAATAATAACCGTTTAAACAAAGCCACAACTAGCGGCACCTCAGTTTTTAAATGTAGCCTACTGCATGATACACACGCAGCAAACGATTAACTAAACAAATTGTTTAAGTAAATAAGCCAAAGCACAATATGAAATAAATTTAACATTAAAAAAAGAAAATAGGTATGTTGCCTCAGGGTAGAGGTGCCAGATTTATGTCTGTTGTAAACTAACACTTTTGCATATTAACTTACTAAGTTTAACTCTTTCCCTTTTTTTCAGTGACAATTGATGTCTGACTTACCTTGCTTTGCTTTTGTCAAGTAAATAGATGCTTTAATTTTCTTCTCAACTTTGTGTGTTTCTATTACACCGTGTCTACGCGAGCGGCGTGGCACGACAAAAATACTATAGAACTCATTATAATCAGTCATGCTGTCACTGATGCGGCGCGGAGCGACAGGACAAATCCCCGACAGTAAACTGCTGCCACGTTCTATTTATGACGTATTGACACAAATTTCAAATGATTTTTAACGGTCGCTTCAAGGCGTCCAGTGTAGACAGACTTTAGCTGTTGCGGCGCTGCACGTCCGGTGTTACACGCCAAATCCCACCGTTCCCCGCGGGTCTCCCGCAAGATTTTCTGACCGCCCACTCCCGCCCGCAGCAAAGGTAAAACCGCCCGTTCCCGCGGGAGCCCAAACCCAATGCAGCCCTCTACTCCGTAGTCTTCTGAGGTCAGATTTGGTAGCTGAGCTGAACCAGACAGTTATTGAAGTGCAAAGGACAGATTCAATGATGGCGGAGTAGAACTCTTTCAGCAGCTCCAGGTTGAACTTCCTCAGCTGGTGAAGGAAGTACAGCCTCTGCTGGGTCTTTTTCACAATGGACTCAATGTGATTGTCCCACTTCAGGTCCTGAGAAATTGTGGTGCCCAGGAATCTGAATGACTCCACTGCAGTCACAGTGCTGTTCATGATGGTGAGTGGGTGGAGTGCAGGGGGTTTCTCCTGAAGTCCACAATCATCTCCACTGTTTTGAGCGTGTTAAGCTCCAGGTTGTTAAGACTGCACCAGACAGCCAGCTCCTTAACCTCCTGTCTGTAAGCAGACTCGTCACCGATCAGTGTGGAGGCCGATCAGTGTGGTGTCGTCTGCAAACTTCAGGAGCTTGACAGGGGGGTCTTTAGATGTGCAGTTGTTGGTGTAGAGGGAGAAGAGCAGTGGGGAGAGAACGCAGCCCTGAGGGGCACCAGTGCTGATGGATGAGAATTTTCCCAGCCTCACTAGCTGCTGTCTGTCTGTCAGGAAGCTGGTGATCCACTGACAGATGGAGGTAGGCACGGAGAGCTGAGTTAGTTTATTCTGAAGGGTGTCCGGGATGATGGTGTTAAAAGCGGAGCTGAAGTCTACAAACAGGATCCTCACAGAAGTCCCTGGTCTGTCCAGATGCTGCAGGATGAAGTGCAGTCCCATGTTGACTGCATCATCCACAGACCTGTTTTCTCTGTAGGCAAACTGCAGGGGGTCCAGTAAGGGTCCAGTGGAGGCCTTCAGATAAACCAAAACCAGTCTTTCAAATGATTTAATGCCCACAGATGTTAGAGCCACAGGCCTGTAGTCATTAAGTCCAGTAATTTTGGGTTTCTTTGGGACAGGGATGATGGTGGAGCATTTTAAGCATGAGGGGACTTCGCACAGCTCCAGTGATCTGTTGAAGATCTGTGTGAAGATGGGGGCCAGCTGGTCAGCACAGGTTTTTAAGCAGGCTGGTGACACACCGTCAGGGCCTGGTGCGTTCCTTCTTTTGTTCTTTCTGAAGACCTGGCGCACGTCATCTTCACTGATCTGAATTGCAGGTGTGGGGGAGAGGGGGGTTGCTGCAGGTGTTAATGGTTGTGTGGAGAGGTGTTCAGGGCGGGTGTGGGGTGTTTTTTCAAACCTGCAGTAGAACTCATTCAGATCGTCTGCCAGTTGTTGATTCTCCAGAGTGCTGGGGGATGGTGTCTTGTAACTGGTGATATCTTTCATACGTTTCCACACTGAAGCAGAATCACTGGAAGAGAATTTGTTCCTTAGCTTGCCAGAATAATTCCTCTTTGCCACTCTGATCTCCATTTCCAGTGTGTATTTGTCCTGTTTATACAAGACTTTATCCCCCTTTCTGTAAGCATCTTCTTTGGCCTGACGGAGCTGTCTGAGTTTTGCAGTGAACCATGGTTTTTCATTGTTGTAGGTTAAATGAGTCCTACTAGGAATGCACATGTCTTCACAGAAACTGATATATGATGTTACAGTCTCTGTTAGCTCGTCCAGATCGTTTGCAGCAGCTTCAAAAATAGTCCAATCCAGTAAGGTCGAAACAGGCTTGTAAAACCCTCTCTGTTTCATTAGTCCATCTTTTAACAGTTCTTAATACAGGTTTAGCAGATTTAAGTTTCTGCTTGTAGGTCGGTATAAGATGATCCAAACAGTGATCAGAGAGTCCTAAAGCTGCTCGTGGGACAGAGTGATATGCATCCTTTATCGCTGTGTAACAGTGATCCAATATATTACTGTCTCTGGTGGGACATGTAACATGCTGTCTGTCTGTAAACAGAGTCCGGGTGTTTTTGTGCTGTCTCTGTGATCTGATCAGCGAGTTTCTGTAAAGCTGATCTCGCGTTCGCTTGCGGTGGAATGTAGACACTCACGAGAATGAACGAACAAATCTCCCGCGGCGAATAGAATGGCTTGCAGTTAATGAAGAGCATTTCTAGATCAGAACAGCACATCTTCTTTAACACAGTTACGTCTGTACACCACCTCTCATTGATGCAAAAGCACATCCCGCCGGCACGCAATTTCCCCGTTGATTCTGCGTCGCGATCTGCTCTGATCAGCTGGAAGTTAGGCAGATGTAGCACGCTGTCCGGTATGGCGTCGTTCAGCCAGGTGGATGCTAGTTAACGCCGTTCTAAATCTGCGCTGACGAAGCTTCCCCCATCTGCGCGTCCTGAAGCGTTTGACCAGAGCTACGGGTCTGCCAACTACAATGTCCAGCAAAACGTCCGAATAATCAAAAACCGGTAAAAGATTTTGTGGTGTGTTCTGCCGAATGTTCAGCAGGTCATCCCTGGTAAAACTGGTCGTGTTTGAGAAACAAAAAACAGGAAAAACAAACAAAAACAGTACAAACACTGAAGAGCAAAGCACTGTAGCTGCCATCTGCGGCGCCATCTTGCAACGTAAGAATTTGCATGCTGACTAGGACGTTTTTCATCCCAAGAACCTTGAGGCCCTTTGTGTAACATGAAAGACTGAGAGCGTATTAGTGGGGGGCGTTTACAAATGTTCTTAACAAGATTGTCAATGGGGACGTCAGAGTGGAGCCAAGAGCTACAGGCAATCATGGATTATTAGGAACACAGTCATAAACAAGCTTGTTTTCCCCACCTTGAGGAACACAAACCTGGGGAGTGTGTGTAGTATTGCAGCCAACAGCCCTGTTTTGACAGTGGAAATTATTTGAGACAAACACAGTCAGCATTAACCAGTATCACTAACAACACATTCTAGCCAAGTGTGATGTATAATTCACATGTGTATTTCTCTATTGTTTTACAATTTTTTCAAAATATCTCTACTGCAGCAGCACCAGAGATAGTGATGAATTAAATTATGTAGCTGATAAATTCAATTATGTTGCAGTCTTTAGTGCAGTCTTTAGTGTCACAAGATCAGTCAGAAATCATTCTAATTTGGTGCTCAGGAAAAAATAAATAAATATATAAATAAATATTTTATTGAGGAAAAAAAACATTAAATTGACAGTAAAGACATTTTTAATGTTACAAACATCAAACAGTTTTCACTAAAATATTTAGCAGCACAACTGTTTTCAATATTGATAATAAGAAGAAATTTTCTGTAAAACCAAATCAGCATATTAGAATGATTTCTGAAGGATCTTGTGACACTGAAGACTTCAACTTTGCTGTCACAGAAAAAAAAAATTACGGTAGCACTTTATTTTAAGGTGTCATAATACAGAGTAATTACCTAATTAAGTACTTAGTAGTAGCTGTTGTACTTACATGAAACAAAATGTACTTACCATGCAACTAAGTTATGGAACAGCCTGTAATTACAGTTTGTAATTATGTAGATGTAATAGGCAGCTACTGTTACACATATGTAACGGGCCGAGTCTGTTACACAGCTACTTGTACACTTAAGTACAATCTTGATACACTTTATTTTAAGTAGCTTATGTTTGTGTAATATTGTGCAATTGTTATTGTAATTAGAAATGTATTACATGTATTTTAGCTGTGTACTGGTGGGTTAAATCAAACTAAGGTGCAGCTGGATAAGGTGTACAGTATAGAAACACATGAAGTACACTTAAGTACAATCTTGATAAACTTTATTTTAAGTAGCTTATATCTGTCTACTTACATTTATAATTACGTTGTATAAAGTCTGCAACACAATGTAACAATCTTTTGGTTACATAAGTAGCTGTGTAACAGCTGTGTTACGTATGTGTAACAGTAGCTGCCTATTACATGTAAATAATTACAAACTGTAAGTGCAGGCTGTTCCATAACTTAGTTACATGGTAAGTACATTTTGTTTCATGTAAGTACAACAGCTACTACTAAGTACTTAACTAGGTAATTACACTGTATTATGGAACGTGTATTGAACGTTTAAATGAACATAATGTAGACTTTTGCAACATTATAAATGTTTTACTGTCACTTTTGATCAATTTGCATCCTTATTTAATAAAAGTATTAGTTTCTTTAAAAAATCTTACTGACCCAAAATGTTTATACACTAGTGTAAATATATAAATTTGGCAAATAAATTATCACATTCATTTGTGCTTGTTAATTAAGCAGAAAGATTTACACAAGCTTTACACAAATCACATTTCAAGAGACCAAATTTATATTTATGTACAGAAATATTACAATATTATAAAATGCATAAAATAGATTTTATATTTCAGTTCTGAAATCTCAGTTAATCTCAATAAATATCTGAGCAAACTTAAAACTGACTTGATATTGTATGTCAATGCCAAAAAAAAAAGCATGGAACTTCTATGGCTCATGCATATTAATTAGGTAATGTAATATCAGAACAAGCTAATTAATAATCAGTCTCCAAATAGTGACTTCACAAGCCACAAACTTTGCAAAACCACTAATCTGTTGGAGACTTTGAGCTGGCCAAATAGTCTACAGACATAAAGTAATATGTCAACAAATTTTTAGTGCACAATATTCAGCCTACATGTGGATCGGGCTATAATGTCCTCAAGGATTTATTTGTTTGTTTGAAACCAGCCCTCTGTTTAGTATTCATGTGAGCAAAGGACAATACTCCTGTCTCCTTTGTGTTCTGAAATGAAGATTAACATATTTTTTGACAGATAGTTGAAGGAGTGGGTGAATAAACAGAAGAGAAGGAAACTAAGAGAAATATGAAAAATGCAGTGAGCCAAAAGTATAGGAGCATTCAGGAGTATCCCCAACAGTCACCATAGCATTACAGAGTGTATCTCTTTTTCAACTCGCCACAGCTGACAACTCAATTAAGCCGTGAATCAGCCTGGCGCTGTCCTCCTCCATGTCCGGCCCAGATGAATGACACCGGCATCTCTCTAAAATTGTCTGCTTGTATAGCCAGCGGCATCGATGCTACACTAGAGCCATAAATGTCTGATAGTAAACTAAAAACCTCTGTGGAGGCATTTAGAGCAGCATGACAAACAAACTCAATAGGACTTGATGCACAAATATTCACTTTTCAGAGCAGTTTGTGCTGACGAGTGTACAAGGGAGATTACCACTATAGGCAGTGAATTTGAAATACTGCAAGCTTTTAACAACTAGGCATATGACGGTATCAAATTTTCATGTTGCGATTAATTGCTAAAGCTTTTATTACGGTATACGGTATTATCACGATATTGAAATTTATTTGCAAAAAAGTGTTTTCATACAGTATAACAGGTTTAATAACTTTTTACTTATAACAAAAAGAACTGAACATTTAAATACAAAAAGCAATACACAAAAAATGTATGAAGTAAAAAAATATTTCACACAGATTAAAGTGCAAAAGAATTATGAAGACCAGTAGATAACACTTTACAATAAGATCTCATTAGTTAACCTTAACTTAATGCATAACATTAACAATGAGCAATAGCTACATTTGCTACAGAAGTTATTAATCTTTGTTAAAAAATACAACTGTTAGTTCATGTTAGCTCGAGTTCATTAAATAACAGTTGCAAACTTGCAACTTTTGATTTTATCAACGTGTTATTGAATATTGAAATTACCTAAAATTAATGAACGTGTAGAAGAATTTTTCATTGGCAGTTTGTTAACTAATAAATTAACTAATGTTAACTAATGGAGCCTTAATGTAAAGTGTGACAGAAAAAAAAAAGAATCAACACATTTTCAAACAATTTCTAGGGCATGTTGTAGTCCAGATAGCCAGTAGCCTATTAAGTCTAAGTATTTAAGTATTTGGCGCCGTGATGAACACCATTGTGAATACAAAAATCTGAATGGCTGTTTAAATAATTTTAAATAAGTTTCAGAAAGTAGCGAGGCTGCTTTGTTTATTGGGTTTATGGCTATCTGCTGTCAGAGAGTGAATGTGCGCTTTCATTCAGTGCGTCTCCTTCACGTGTTCCGCCATGCGCTTCTCATCCGTGCTTGTTTACATAAGAGTGCGCACCCGTCTTTGACGCAGCATACAGTGCTGTTGTGCATTTAACCAGTTGATAGGAAAAGTATTCTTAAAATACATTCAAAAATCGAAATAATTTGTAATAAATAATTATTCACGGTATTTTGAAGTGCCCACGATAACAATATTGTGCATGTTCATTATCGTGAGATATCTCATCGTTGTCTATTAACAACAAAAGAAGATGGCCACATTAGTGCAAACCACAAAGGCTGCATTTATTTAATCAAAACACTGTAAAAAGAGTAATATTGTGGCTCATTATTAGAAATTAAAATGGCTATTTTCTATATTAATATATCAGCCTGATCTCATGATGAAAACGTACCTGTGGAAACTTTTTCGCAAGATGTGAAATATGTACCGCCATGTACGTTTCGTGACATATTCGATGTGAAATTTCCACTGGGTGGCGCTAAAAGAGTGTTCGTTTTTTTTTCCCTGGAACAGATGAACGTACATATCGTATGTTTTATGTGACGTTGATTTTGTAGGTGTCACCACAGTTCTGATTTGAAATGTCCATTGAGTGGCGCTATAAGTCTAATGCTCCGTGACGTTTTAAAATAACGTACCATCTGCACTACACCTAAACCTACCCGATAGCATCAACAAAAGCGAATGTGACGTTAAAACGCAATAGCAAAGCATGTTGTTTTAGCTTGTTTTTTGATCTTTTAGCTCTTTCATTGTGAGTCATGTTTTTGATGGGATTCGTACCCAAAGATTCCGCATCCTAGACCAATTCCATGCCAGTTGAGCTAATGATCAAGCTTGTTGTGTCCAGAAAGCGAAACATATGGAGCTGTTATCATAACTGTGTACGGACACGATTACAAGTGCTCGCTGTTTTACTCTAGTGTTCATTTCTGTTGGATATTGCAGTGATATGTACTTACTGGTGCGTATTTTGTGTCTTGTGAAAAAGTTCCCACAGGTACGTTTTCGGTATGAGATCAGGTAGCAATATATTTTCAAATGTAGCCTAATGTATTCCTGTGCTGGCAAAGCTGATTTTTTTCAGCGGCCAGTACTCCAGTCTTCAGTCTTGATCCTTCATTCTAACATGCTAATTTTCTTATCAAGAAACATTTCCTATTATGATCAATATTGAAAACAGTTGTGCTGCCTAATATTTTTTCAGGATTTTCTGGTGAATAGAAAGTTGAGAAGAACAGCCTTTATTTGAAATCATAATCTTTTGCAACATTATACACACCTTTACTCTCACTTTTGGATAATTCAGTGTGTCATTGCTGCATTAAAGTATAAAGTATTAATTTGTTTAATATATATATATATATATATATATATATATATATATATATATATATATATATATATATATATATATATATATATGTATATTATTTACATACATAAAACATTTCAGAAAACATTTTCAAAAACATTTATTCCATAATGTGATTTTCCTCACATTTGAAATTGTTTTACTTCAATGAAAGTTTAGATTTTTGTACAATTTGTGAATGAAACATCAAAAGCATTGGAAAAGTAACATCAAATTGTCTTAATGTAAAGCAAGAAGGATAGGCTAGTTTGAGTGGCCAAAGACTCTCCAAGGATCACAGTTAAAAAATTGCAGAAATTAAAAGGTCATAAAGCCTCAAAAAATATTGAAAAGCACCTGCATCACAAGTTGTTTGGGAGGGTTTCAAAAAATTCCTCTGCTTTTATCCAAAAACAAACTGCAGCATATTCAGCTGCCAGACACGACTGGAAACTCAAACGGGACTGGGTTCTATGGTCAGATGAAACTAAATAAAAGAGCTTTTGGGCACAATTGAGATGGATCTTTAATGTTGCAGGCCTTTTCTGCCGGAGGTCCTGGATATCTTGTTCAGATACGTGGCATCATGGATTGTATCAAATACCAACAGATAAAAATCTGACAGCCTCTGCTAGAAATCTTATGATGAGCCGTAGATGGATCTTCCATTAGGCCAATAATCCAAAACAAACATCAAAATCAACTCATAAATGGGTCACAGAACACAAAATAAAGGTCTCCTGACCTGAACCCTGTAGAAAATGAGTGAGGTGAACTGAATTTTCCATTTTCAATTGTTTTACTTCAATGAAAAGTCAGATTTTCGTGTTTTTTTTTTTTTTGTTTTTTAATTAAAGGTCAAAAGGATCCTTCTTTTTGATTGTGTTCTTTGCTCATATTTACCAAGGGGGCCAAAAATTCTAAACCACAATTTGTATACACTGTATATGCTTCAGTGGCTTTAGTTCAGATCAGTCTTATCATAAAAGGGATTTATTGCTGGTAAAATATAAGATCAGTGTTTTTGTTGTTGTTGGGTTTTTTCATTGTTGCTAAAAATGAACATTCTGAAGGGGAAAGCACTTGAATATAAATTGCAGCAGGGCATAATATATCATATCACGGACAAGATGAATGACTGTCAATGCATGGATCACTCCAAATGCAGACAATATCTGATACGGTTTTCCAAACATCGTTTGTCTATTATATAGCTGCATGTGGGCAGAAATCTCTCATAGCAGTGTTACCTTCTCTGTCTTGCCTTCACTCGACAACATCTGCTCCCAAGACTTCACTCCCATTGGCAGTCGCAGCTCATTTGCATAAAGCACAACTTTTCTCAACTTTGCCGGACACACCCACGGTTGCTCGGTGTCGCCGGAAATCACAAACTTCTGGTCATTTTATCACTGCAAATGGCTGCATGTTAAGATGCCGCTCTTTGAGCAGAGAAATGTGTTTGTACGTAGGTTAATGACACCTGTTTTCTGCTTGTAATTCTCTGGTCTGCAATTATCCTGTTGATTGCCTTCTATCCTCTAGGACACTTCAGCTAATGGAAAGGGGATGAAAGTAGGACAGATGCATTGCTTCTTTCACACTGGTGGTCATTAACATGATGAGATAACAATCAGGCCCACGAGCAGATGGGTCCTAACTGTGTCAAATGTCACATGTGGAGACTGTGACAGAGACACTGCATTGGTTATGCCTTAAACCTCGTAATCGGCTCATCACCCTTGTTGGTTATGATAGTGCTATGAATGCTGAGTACATGCAAAACTGGATGTGTGTGTGTGGCAATGATCACAACAGACTCTGAGCAATTTAAACCAATATTTAACCAGGTCATAGTGCATGTACTTATAGCCGCTGTTAGAGTAAGTAGTGGTAATATTGGCCCAGGATTCGTGGAGCTGAATGAAAATGAGTTCTTTCAAAGTAATGGATGGCTGATAAACCCCAGACCCTCCTGTTACAATCTCCCTGCTCCCAAACGCACCATTCACGCCCAAATGCCATCTGTTCAGTTCACACTTCCCAAAGTGACAGTTGCAGAACTGGCAGCTGAATTACAGGCTGTTAGTGCTTTGGAAATGATTTCACAGAAGACAGTTGTATGTGTCTCTGTGAGTGTACTTGTAGTTCAAGGGTATAGATCAAGTTATAGTAGGGGCATATCATTGCGCTTCCTCAAACGATTTTTCACTGCTTTTTTGGCACGCAGTAATAAGATGTTGGAGTCTCTGATAAGACACCACAGACGGTCCCCCCTGATGTCTTGAGGGAGTGATATAGTATCGATTGGCAGACTGTATGAGATATTCTGAATCATCTTGTCTTGATTAAGGATCGGCTTACTTAGATCAGCTGTGGCTTTGAGGGGCCAATGAAAAAAATCCAGATAAAAGCAGCAGATAAAAATAGATTTGCCAAATTAACATTTTAGTTTAATACAGTTAGCTCTTTTAAAATTAACACATTTAATCATGTCCGACTCGTATTTTCCAGATTGAGAAATTTTCGTTCAATGAAAGCAGTTTGAGCTGCTACAGGCAGAAATACCTCCTAAATGCAAAGTATGTTTTTTGATTCCACAGACTGCCCAGAGAGAAAGATGTAACCATGATGATGATGATAATAATAATAATAATAATAATAATAATAATAATAAAGGATTAAAAATTAATTATTATTATTATTATTATGTAATAATAATAATTATAAAATTAATTATTATTAAATTAATTAAATTGATGTCACAAATCGAGAAACAGCAGGTAAGTGCAACAACAGGATGGTTTATTAACAGGTTGATGCAGAGTGGATCGAGAGGTGCAAAAGCAGGTGAATATCAAACACAATAGTGGATTCAAGGGTTCTTAGCTGAGTGCTGATGAATTGTCTCTTTTTCAGGATAGTTGGAGATTGCTGACCAGGAACGAAGTCGTTGGAAGATCGGAGGATCGATAGGTAAGTCCGTACAGGTAAGTAATGCACTGAGAGTCTGGAACAGTCCATGGAAGTGAACAGTAGACCGGACGGTGAGTGACTGAGAGGAGCGTGCTCTTATAGTTGGCTTGATTGGTGACAGTAGGTGCAGGTAATCAGAACTCAGGTGATTGGGATCTGGTGTGTGTCGGGGATGGTGACTGTGGTGACTGAGGTAGCTGTGACAGTGCTCAGTCTCTGACATTACCCCCTCCTCCAGGGGCAGCTCCTGACGCCTTCAAGCGGCGACGGGGGCGACCACGGTCTCTGGGTGCCAGACGATTAGGATGGGTACGATGGAACTCGATGACATGACAAGATGGCGGTGCGTACACATGGCGAGGCTCAGCGTCTCTCCAGTTTTTGAAATTTTGCAGTATTTTTCCTGCTCATCTCTGTTCGCACTGAACAGCTTTGCCTTAACATCTTACACCCAGCAGGAGCTTTTGGATATCGGTCTGCACTTCTCTAACAGTTTTATTACCAAGCCTCAACTCATCCCTGAGATCTCCAGAACACCCGAGGCTACGCACTCTACTCAGCCGGGCGGAAGCGCTTGCAGGCGGCGCCGAGATCGTAAACAAAGGTGGGGGAAGCGCGGAGGGCTAAGAGCTAAGCTAACACCGCACCGGCTCTCTTTACCCAGCATTTTCCTCTCTAATGTGCGGTCATTGGTGAACAAAATGGATGAGATACAACTTCGCATCACCCATAGTAAGAGACTTTTGGACTGCAATGTCATGGTTTTCACGGAAACATGGCTACACAGCGACATACCCAATAATGTTATTGATCTAACCGGATGCTACACGCTCCGGGCAGATAGAATGGCAGATGACTCTGCAGAGGGTGGTGAAAACCACCGAACGCATCACAGGGAAACCACTTCCTGCCATTGAGGACGTCCAGAGAAAACGCTGTCTACGTCGAGCTTGCGGCATTCTTAATAACTCCTCTCACCCTGACCATAGACCGTTTAACCTACTGCCCTCTGGGAGGCGCTTCAGGAGCCTCCGAACAAAGACCAGCAGACTCAGGAACAGCTTTATCCCTACAGCTGTCTCCCTACTGAATTCTGCCCGATGATCCCCCTCACACACCACTACACACTCTTCATCCCTCCCCATCACTAAATCTGTTTATAAAAAAAAAAAAAAAATTAAATAAAAAAATCTGTTACACTTATTACTTGCACTACTGTCTGTACATTCAGAATACGGAATGGATCCATCTACACTGAGTACTATGTACTGGAAATTTTTATTTTCTATGCACTTTCAATGTCCATTGCACTAGTGTTTATTAGGGGTGGAACGGTACACAGATGTCATGGTTCGGTGCGTACCTCAGTTCGGGGGTCACAGTTTGATACGATTTCAGTACAACAGGAAAAAAATAAATAAAAAAATCTACTATGCTCGGTTTCTTTTCATTTATTTTGAACAGATGGTAGTACAAATTACAAATTTTTTCCACCTAGATGTGGAAATGCTAAATATTATTACATCTGTGTAAAATCTGCAGTACATATACAGGTGCATCTCAATAAATTAAAGTTCATTTATTTCAGTAATTCAACTTAAATTGTGAAACTCGTGTATTAAATAAATTCAATGCAGACAGACTGAAGTAGTTTAAGTCTTTGGTTCTTTTAATTGTTATGATTTTGGCTCACATTTAACAAAAACCCACCAAAAACATTCATTGCCAAAGAAGCTGGCTGTTCACAGAGTGCTGTATCCAAGCATGTCAACAGAAAGTTGAGTGGAAGGAAAAAGTGTGGAAGAAAAAGATGCACAACCAACCGAGATAACCGCAGCCTTATGAGGATTGTCAAGCAAAATCGATTCAAGAATTTGGGTGAACTTCACAAGGAATGGACTGAGGCTGGGGTCAAGACATCAAGAGCCACCACACACAGACGTGTCAAGGAATTTGGCAACAGTTGTCGTATTCCTCTTGTTAAGCCACTCCTGAACCACAGACAACGTCAGTCTGGGCTAAGGAGAAGAAGAACTGGACTGTTGCCCACTGGTCCAAAGTCCTCTTTTCAGATGAGAGCAAGTTTTGTATTTCATTTGGAAACCAAGGTCCTAGAGTCTGGAGGAAGGGTGGAGAAGCTCATAGCCCAAGTTGCTTGAAGTCCAGTGTTAAGTTTCCACAGTCTGTGATGATTTGAGGTGCAATATCATATGCTGGTGTTGGTTCATTGTGTTTTTTGAAAACCAAAGTCACTGCACCTGTTTACCAAGAAATTTTGGAGCACTTCATGCTTCCTTCTGCTGACCAGATTTTTAAAGATGCTGATTTCATTTTCCAGCAGGATTTGGCACCTGCCCACACTGCCAAAAGCACCAAAAGTTGGTTAAATGACCATGGTGCTGGTGTGCTTGACTGGCCAGCAAACTCACCAGACCTGAACCCCACAGAGAATCTATGGGGTATTGTCAAGAGGAAAATGAGAAACAAGAGACCAAGAAATGCAGATGAGCTGAAGGCCACTGTCAAAGAAACCTGGGCTTCTATACCACCTCAGCAGTGCCACAAACTGATCACCTCCATGCCGCGCCGAATTGAGGCAGTAATTAAAGCAAAAGGAGCCCCTACCAAGTATTGAGTACATATACAGTAAATGAACATACTTTCCAGAAGGCCAACAATTCACTAAAAATGTTTTTTTTTATTGGTCTTATGAAGTATTCTAATTTGTTGAGATAGTGAATTGGTGGGTTTTTGTTAAATGTGATCCAAAATCATCACAATTAGAAGAACCAAAGACTTAAACTACTTCAGTCTTTGTGCATTGAATTTATTTAATACGCGAGTTTCACAATTTGAGTTGAATTACTGAAATAAATAAACTTTTCCACGACATTCTAATTTATTGAGATGCACCTGTACATACAAGGAATAAATTCTTGAAATATATTTGATTTATTTTACAGATAAACAAGGGAAAAAAACAGTGCAACACGTAACGTAGCCTATATATGCTGAGTTTTTCAGTTAATTTTTGTGACACGCTTAATTTGTTCACAGAAAGGAAACTGAAATGGCAGAATTCTATTTGTTTTCCTTATTTTACAAAAGCACGTTTTGTTTTCATTGTGAGTGTACACAAATAAAAGCAGACCTTTACAGTGATGCATTCTTAATAAGACAATAAGTGTTTAAAGTTGATAAGTTGATTCTGCTGGTATAAGGAAACAGTTGAAGTGATCGCGCCGGAGTGCGCGCGCACACACACACACACAAAACACATCAGTTCCAGCATTGCTAACTTGACAGCACAGTTGGTACTTTATCAAAATAAAATGCAGTGAACCAAACATCAGCGCGCCTGCCTCTGTGTCACCGTTGGAACACGACTGAAGTGCAAAGCCTATCATTTACATAATAAATAATAGTTTAGCATTCAGATACGTTACATCGCAAATATGGAAATATTATTTAATATTTGGATTTGTGCCGAATGAGAGAGGTAGGATACACAAGCTCAAAGCTCCATTTTGCAAACAGTTGAGTGCACAAACCTTTAAAATATACTCCTTTGTCAGTCTATGTGAGAGACGCGTTCAGAATCAGCACATGGTCACTGTCTAGGGGGCTTTGTTTCCAAGTGCGCAACTCATGGCATTCGCTGTTCTTCTGTTGGTGGTTATCAAACAGCATTGCATTACTGCGGGCACCCCCTTCTGGATTGGGGGGGGGAATTGCCTGTATTCGTTGTAAGGCTTCATGCACCGAACTGAGATGTCCATACGGTGACGGTTCGGTACGAATACATGTATCGTTCCACCCCTAGTGTTTATATATCTTAATGTATCGCTTATTCATATCCATTTGTAATTATGTTCATAGTTTTTGCTCATAGTGTACATACATTTACTGCATAATCCATCTGTATAGTATATTCATAATCGCCCATCTATATATCATACTGATAGTATTTAAAAAATTGTAAATTATGCCCATAGTACTGCTTTATCTGTATATTTCTGTATATATGTAACATATTGTAGGCACTGAATATCCTGTACGTCTGCTTATTGCACTTCTGGTTAGATGCTAACTGCATTTCGTTGCCTTGTACCTTACTCGTGCAATGACAATAAAGTTGAATCTAATCTAATCTAAACTCCTCCAGCAGCATGGGGTCAAGAATATCGTCCCTGGCCACCCAGGAACATTCCTCAGGTCCATATCCTTCCCAGTCAACAAAGTACTCCAGCCGGCCACCCCGCCGCCGCGAATCCAGGATGTCTCTGACCTGATAGATGGACGGTTGGTCCAGGATCTCTGGAGGAGGAGGTTCGTCCAGTTCGGTGGATTCTGAAGCAGAAGGAGAGAAGGGTTTAAGGAGTGACACGTGAAAGGTGGGGTGAATTCTGTACCTGGGTGGAAGCTGGAGCTGGTAGGTGACCTCATTAATCTGCCTCTGTATCTTGAATGGACCAATGTAGCAGGTACTCAGCTTCTTACAAGGCAGGTCGGAGGCGCAGATCCCAGGTGGACAGCCATACTTGATCTCCTGGATGGTAAGTGGGAGTGGAGGTACGCCGGGCATCTGCAAAGGTCTTGTGCCTCCACACTGCACGTTGAAGGTGGATGTGAGCTGAGTCCCACACTCTCTCACTCACTCGGAACAAGTGATCTACAGCTAGAACCTCTGACGACTCTCCTGTCCACGGGAAGAGCGGAGGCTGGTAGCCGAGTATGTACTGGAAAGGCATGAGGCCGGTGGTATTCTGCCGAAGGGAGTTTTGTGCATACTCGGCCCAAGGGAGGAAGCGGCTCCAGCTGTGTTGGTCATCTTGACAGTATGCCCGGAGGTAACGCCCGAGTTCTTGGATCTTTCGCTCAGTCTGGCCGTTTGTCTGGGGATGGTAGCCGGAGGACAAGCTCACTGTGACCCCTAATAGCCAGAAGAAGACTTTCCAGATGTGGGAAATAAACTGTGGGCCTCAGTCAGAGACTATGTCCTCGGGGACTCCAAAGTTCCTGAAGACATGCGTGAATAGATTTTCAGTGATTTCAAGTGTGGTTGGCAAACCCTTGAGGAGAATTAGTTTGCAGGCCTTCGAGAAGCGATCTACTGCCACCAGGATACAAGTATTGCCGTCAGAGTTGGGGAAGTCCGTCACAAAGTCAATCCAATGTGTGACCAGGGCCGTCGTGGTATAGGTAGGGGCATGAGCTTGCCTACAGGGAGATGACGAGGGGTTTTGGACATGGCACAGACTGAGTAACTTCGGATGTACCTGATGACATCACGGGACATACTAGGCCACCAGTACAGAGCTTGGAGGAGCGAGAGGGTCCGTTGGCTGCCTGGATGTCCAGAGCCCGGTACATTGTGAACTGAGCCCAGAAGGGACTGTCGTTGGGAGGTGGGCACGTTACGTTTTCCCTTCTGGGCCTCCCAGCGGAGCGGGTTCTGTCAGAGTGGTGGCTCTGATGTCTTCATCGATGTTCCACTGAATCGGGGTTAAAATTAGGGCTGGAGGGAGGATCGGCTCAGGGTCGGAAGGTGATTCTGGGAAATGCAGGCGTGATAGGGCGTCTGATTTACAGTTGTGATTTCCTGGACGGTATGTAATGGTAAAGTTGAACCGGGTGAAGAATAAAGCCCAGCGGGCCTGGCGAGGGTTGAGTCTTTTAGCGTCTCTGAGGTATTGGAGGTTCTTATGATCCGTTATTACAGAGAATGGATGGTTTGCTCCCTCCAGCCAATGCTGCCACTCCTCCAGGGCAAGCTTGATGGCAAGTAACTCCCGATTTCCGATGTCGTAGTTTTCCTCTGACGATTACAATGCGGTGGAGGAACTCCCGGAACACCTCATTCATTAAACCCTGGAAGACGGACGGGGCGTTGGCCAAGCCATACGGCATTACAAAATACTCATAGTGGCCAGATGGAGCGATGAATGTAGTCTTCCACTCGTCTCCTTCCCTGATTTGAACGAGGTTATACGCGCTCCGTAGGTCCAGCTTGGAGAAGATGTGTGCCCCACGGAGTTCCTTGAGTGCGGCTGGGACCAGGGGATAAGGGAGTTTCACCGTCTGGGAGTTCAGAGCGCGATAATCAATACATGGCCGCAAGCCCCCGTCTTTCTTGCCCACGAAGAAGAAAATCGAAGCATCTGGTGAGGTGGAAGGTCGGATGAATCCCTGGTCAAGAGCCTCCTGGATGTATTCCTCCATTGCATTGTGCTCCGGGATGGACAAAGGATAAACTCTACCCTTGGGGAGTTTAGTTCCAGGCAGCAAGTCGATGGCACAGTCTCATGGCTGGTGAGGTGGTAAATGGGTGGCAGGCTGCTTACTGAAGACATCCTAGAACGCCTCATAATCAGATGGGACTGGGGTTGCTTCAAGAGGTTCAGAACTTTCGATGAGAGTAGAAGCAACTTGAACAGTGCATGGTCCATGGAGTGGTCTTGCAAGGGAAGTGATGCAGTTCTGATGGCAAAACTCGCTCCAGCGAGTCACCTCACATGAATCCCATCTGATTTCCGGAGAATGGAGAACGAGCCAGGGGCGTCCCAGGATGATGTCCACCGTGGGTCCCTCCAATACCAGAAATGTGACATCTTCCTCATGCAAATTGCCGATCTTGAGTTTCAGCATGGGGCTCTATATTTCACCCACCCACGTCTTAGCGGTTTTCCCTGGACGGTCTCGATTCGGAGCTCCTGGGCTTGACATGTACAGGGCAGGTTGAAGCGACTCAGTAGGTCTTGTGATATGAAGTTGCCTGAGGAGCCCGAGTCGACGAGGGCAGGGACTGTAACAGAGTGATCTGGAGTGAATAGTTGCACTGATAACATGGAAAGCGTGGAAATTACTGGCTCGAGTTGAAGGGTACTCACTGCTATCCGACTGAATCATCATAAATTGCCATCTGGGCATGGATACGGGGATCCAATCCTTGTCGGTAGGCGCTGAGGAGAGCTGCCTCATTCCACCTGCTAGTAGCCGCCAGCGTCCAAAACTGCAAGGTGTAATCGCTGGTGGAAGAAGTGCCTTGGCGCAGCCGCAGTAGTTGATCGGACACTGAGAGCACTCCTGTAGCAGAGCCAAACACTTCCTTGAAATGGTTAGTGAAAGCTTCATAGGAGTTAGTTATGGCACTATTGCCGTTCCATATTGCTTTAGCCCACAACAACGCTCTTCCCGTGAGGAGAGAAATAAAAAAATGCTACCTTTGTGCGCTCGGTTGTGAATTTCTGTGGCTGCATCTCAATAAAGAGCGCTACTTGCAGGAGGAAGCCGCCACACTCAGCTGCGTCACCCGTGTAGGAAGCAGGCATGGCCACGGGACTGACAGAGGCAGATTGAGGAGTTGTAGCTGACATGAGGGAAGCCTGGAGGGTGTTTACAAAATCCTCGAGGACTTCAGCGGTAGTAGGAAGATGGGTATCCATAGAGGTGAATGTGCTGGTCCAGTCTTCTGTCACAAATCGAGGCCAGAAACAACAGGTAAGTGCAACAACAGGATGGTTTATTAACAGGTTGAGGCAGAGTGGCTCGAGAGGTGCAAAAGCAGGTGAATATCAAACACAATAGTGGATTCAAGGGTTCTTAGCTGAGTGCTGATGAATTGTCTCTTCTGCAGGATCGTTGGAGATCGCTGACCAGGAACGTTGGTCGTTGGAAGATCATTGGAGGATTGATAGGTAAGTCCATACAGGTAAGTAACACACTGAGAATCTGGAACAGTCCATGGAAGTGAACAGTAGACCAGACGGTGAGTGACTGAGAGGAGCGTGCTCTTATAGTTGGCTTGATTGGTGACAGCAGGTGCGGGTAATCAGAACTCAGGTGATTGGGATCTGGTGTGTCGGGGATGGTGACTGTGGTGACTGAGGCGGCTGTGACAGTGCTGAGTCTCTGACAATTGATTACTAAATTATTATTATTATTATTATTATTATTAAAGTATAATTATTATATATTATTATTACAAATAAATTATTATAATTAATAATAAATAAATAATAATAATAATAATAAAACAATATTTTGACTTCTAAAGGGTCACAATAATGTCTTTGAATTATGTTCAGTATATTATGTTTTGAATCCACAAATAATAATAATAATAATAATAATAATAATAAAGCAATATTTTGCCTTCTAAAGGGTCACAATAATGTTTTTGAATTATGTTCAGTATATTATGTTTTGAGTCCACAATAATAATAATAGTAATAATAATTAATGATAATAATGATTATTATTATTAATAATAAAACAATATTTTTGACATCTAAAGGGCCTTTTTTTTTTTTAAAAAAAGAGATCTATAATTAATTTGTTAATTTATTATTATTATTATTATTATTATTATTATTAATTTTAAATCAAACAATATTTTGACTTGTAAGATGGCTTTTTTGTAACTTACTTGGCTGCCACAGTAATGTCTTTAAAATATCATTATTTGGTAACGTTGACAAAATGATATTATTTGCATTAAATTTGATACAAGTGTTGCATGAAATTAATTTGATTGGTTTTTAATAAGAGCACTAGTAAAAGTATATGAAAATTTTGATTTGACCATCACAAATAACTTAATCAATGCTAACTAGTACATTAAATTTCAGTAGTTCAGTATGCTGCATCCGTAGAGTCAGCTGATATGGTCGTTCGCTCTTCTGTCCTCACATCAGTGTAGCTTATCGCTCCATATCAGCATTAATGTGGCTGTGAGTTGTAGAGGGGAGCAGGCAGATGAGGAATGGGAAGGAAAAAGAGCCCAGCTCCTATTTCATTGTGACAAATGTCTCTGGACACCTTCAACATGACACTTACCGCCCCATCCCTCGCACAGTGGGTCAACCAAAGACATCAGCCTCTGACAGATTTCTTCATGGCCCATCTCCCCCAGCGTGCAGATCCGCTTAGCCGTGTGACATGAGAGCTGGCCACAAACCAGACATACTTTTAACACTAGGTCTAGGGTTTGAAGGGGACGGCAATAGCAGACGGTGAACTTGAAATATTAAGACACAATTGCTCTTCTCCAAAACATATCATCCAAGAAAGCTCCTCGAAAAGACTAATGAAAAATTGACCATTTTAATTAAAATTTTTGTGTGCTGTGTATTTTTATTAGTTTATGTAGCAACATACTAAAATCAAACTCAAAGTGGTCCCCAGCAGTTGTTTCTACCTGAATTAATCCATAAAAATCTGTTTTGTTGGTGTTAATTAATGCATTTCAGTTGATTCAGTGATATTAAATAATATTTTTAACTTGTATGATGGCAGTTCACTAGGTTTTGGAACAGATTTAGTATATTGTATTTACAAAAGGCATGGATTGAATACAAACTGTGTAAGTTTAACGAGCAATGTGTAAATGATCTCAATAATTTGGCAGTAGAACAGGCATTTTAACTCTCTGAATTAGTTTATTATTTTTAATTTGTTTGTTCTGTCTTTCTTTATGAGAGGTCTCCCAAATCATTTCACAGAGGTATTTTCATACTTACATTAATCATGTACCTGCCATTAAAACGAGAGCGTTTGGGTAATTGAAACGTTAATCACCTGCTCTGCTGGGGATTCTTCAGGATTGATGGTCAAAGATGGGAATCAATACAGGCTTTCAGTGCCGCCACTACAAAATAAGCAACACAGTAAGTATAAATCTGTAATAATCAGAGACCGCTCAAATGCCTGTCAGATCAAACAGACTGTGTGGATTACAGCCAGCACACACACACACACACAAACATTAGCATTTACTCACACTGCGCAGACCTCCTACAAGATCGCTCCTTTATTGATGTCATAAATAAAGTCACTGAATGTGAAAGAAAAAGAACGTATCATGTAACAATATTATTAAAAGAGTGATTTCTGCCCCTGAATTTATAATTTAATTTCCATGCTTTATGTTAATGTTTTAATTGGAGCTGTGCTATCTTTGCAAGAATGAAGAATGTATGAAAATATATATGTATGAAAAAATTATCTATCTATCTATCTATCTATATATATATATATATATATATATACACAGTGGTGTGAAAAATAGTTTGCCCCCCTTCCTGATTTTTTATTTTTTTGCATGTTTGTCACACTTTAATGTTTCAGATCATCAAACAAATTTAAATATTAATCAAAGATAACACAAGTAAATACAACATGCAGTTTTTAAATGAAGTTTTTTTTTTTTATTATGAAGGGAAAACAAAATCCAACCCCACATGGCCCTGTGTGAAAAAGTGCTTGCCCCCTAAACCTAATAACTGGTTGGGCCACCCTTAGCAGCAATAACTGCAATCAAGCGTTTGCGATAACTTGCAATGAGTCTGTTACAGCGCTGTGGAGGAATTTTGGCCCACTCATCTTTGCAGAATTGTTGTAATTCAGCCACATTGGAGGGTTTTCGAGCATGAACCGCCTTTTTAAGGTCATGCCACAGCATCTCAGTAGGATTCAGGTCAGGACTTTGACTAGGCCACTCCAAAGTCTTCATTTTGTTTTTCTTCAGCCATTCAGAGGTGGACTTGCTGGTGTGTTTTGGATCATTGTCCTGCTACAGAACCCAAGTTCGCTTCAGCTTGAGGTCACGAACAGATGGCTGAACATTGTCCTTCAGGATTTTTTGGCAGACAGCAGAATTCATGGTTCCATTTATCACAGCAAGTCTTCCAGGTCCTGAAGCAGCAAAACAGCCCCAGACCATCACACTACCACCACCATATTTTACTGTTGGTATGATGTTCTTTTTCTGAAATGCTGTGTTACTTTTACGCCAGATGTAATGGGACACACACCTTCCAAAAAGTTCAACTTTTGTCTCGTCAGTCCACAGAGTATTGTCCCAAAGTCTTGGGGATCATCAAGATGTTTTCTGGCAAAACTGAGAGGAGCCTTTATGTTCTTTTTGCTCAGCAGTGGTTTTCGTCTTGGAACTCTGCCATGCAGGCCATTTTTGCCCAGTCTCTTTCTTATTGTGGAGTCATGAACACTGACCTTAACAGAGGCAAGTGAGGCCTGCAGTTCTTTGGATGTTGTTCTGGGGTTTTTTTGACCTCTTGGATGAGTCGTCGCTGCGCTCTTGGGGTAATTTTGGTCGGTCGGCCACTCCTGGGAAGGTTCACCGCTGTTCCATGTTTTCGCCATTTGTGGATAATGGCTCTCACTGTGGTTCGCTAGGGGGGGGGGAATAAAAACTCAGGAAGGGGGCAAACAATTTTTCACACCACTGTATATGTATATATATATATATATATATATATATATATATATATATATATTGTATGTGTGTGTGTGTGTGTGTGTGTGTGTGTGAAAATTAATACAATAACATACAAAAATAAGTAATAAATAAATAATTAATAAATCAATAAAATAATATATTATATATATATATATATATATATATATATATATATATATATATATACACAATAATAAAATAATCAATCAATCAATCAATAAAATAATATATAATGTGTATGTATATATATATATATATATATATATATATATATATATATATATATATATATATGTGTGTGTGTGTGTATATATGACAATTTAATACAATAATATACGTCACGTTACCCTGCTGCAGGGAGAACGCAGGAGTCGAGGAAATGTTTTACAGTCTTTAATCAAGGAAACACGGGGAATCAATCACAACAGGAGCTTGAGCAACACACAAAGAAACAAGTGGACCCAACAAACATGAACTGAACAGACAGGGATTTTAAACTCAGGAAAACGAGGGACAGACAGGTGTGGGGAATCAACTAATAATCAAACTAACCAAGGACAGGAACATGAACAAATAAGGCAAAACAGGAGCTGAAACACATGACAACACAGGTCCAATCCTGACAATACAATAATATAATACAAAAATAAGTAATAAATATATTTATGAAAAAATTATATATATGTGTGTGTGTATGAAAAATTAATACAATAACATACAATAATACAAAAACAAGTAATAAATAAATAAGTACATACATACATACATACATACATAACATAAATAAATAAAATTCAGCATATTAGATTTCTGAAAGATTCTGAAAATTCAGCTTTGCCATCACAGGAATAAATTACAGTTTAAAGCATATTAAAATTGAATTGTTGTATTTGAATATGATTAATTTAAATTGTAATATTTCACAATTATTATTATTATTATTATTATTATTATTATCATCATCATTTATTATTGAGTCATCCCCACAGCTCATGAATGTTTCTGTGTGGTGGATAGTAATGGACTCCTACAATATTCTTTTCAAATCATCTCATTATGTTACCATAATTCAGAGAGCAGACTTTTGTTTTCAAGCACACTCTAACTAAGTTAGTGCAATTATCCTGATAGAGAGGTTCAACACCTCTGAAACAACTTGCGGTAAATTGCCTGACTTAATGCCATGCAGTTATTGGTCATATGAAGAACTAGAGCATTAGAACTGACGCCTCGAGCTACAACATCAACACCCCTTGTTAACACAACAGGGATTCAGTCCCTTCTTGTTTTATTGCATCATCGTTTTTGGCCTTTTGGCCGTTTTTATAGATCGAAATGTGGTGTTTCAGATTGCTGATGAGTTTCCATGAGCGTTAGGATCCTTCACTGCTTATCTAGGCAGTAGAGAGCGAGGCCGCTTACTCTGAGCTAATGAGAGAAAAAACAGTCTGATATAAGAAATGCTATGATATTACAGAGTTCATAACTAAGACATCAATAGGTCTCTTTCATATAGTTTTCTTTCAGACTGAGAGAATTGTCAGTGCTGGAAAAATAATTGCATTTGGAGTTGAAGGGACACCATGAGCGTGTGTGTCTGGATGTGTGTGAATAGCTGAATGACAGAGATACACGCTCCTCAGAAGAGACAATCCCAGCTGATAATGTCTCATCGAGGCTTTATGCTTGTCTTTGTTTAAGTGTCATTGTCTGACAGGCCTCAGTGATAACATCAGAAAACTGTTGGTTCTGGATCTGCGTTGAATCCCTGTGAGCTTCCAAAGGGCACAGGGATTGTGTGTTTGCTAAGAGGTCAAGGTTTGGTTGTTAGCATGGTACAGTTAACTATTGCCAGTAGATACCATAACCACACCATCTGAGGGTGAAAAGCTTCTTGAATGTCCTGTGTGTTCTGATGAAAGAAATATAATTTCATTATATAGTATAATATGATCTCATTATAGATTTTCCAGTTTAATTTAAGCAAGAATGGTAAATTGTAAATTAAATAATTCAAATGTGTACATTTGTGTACTAATTTGAACTGTTTTTTTTCTATAGGAAACTATATATTTTTTTTAATATTTATTTTTATGTGCATTTTAGTAAAATTGGAAATATTTATTGGATACTGCATTCTCATAGGAAATATTTAACTTTTTAAAATATTTTTTATTTATATTTTTATTAAAATTCTAAATATTTATTTATTGGATATATATTTCCAAATTAATTTAAGCATGAGTGGTGTTGTAATTCATTAAACTGTAAATTAAACATAATTGTGCACATTTATGTAGTAATTTGACTGAACTGCATTCTCAAACGAAATATTTAATTTTTTAAATATTTAGTATTTATAGTAGTAGTATTTATTTTGTAATATTTATTTTTCTTTATATTTTAGTTAAAATTAGAAATGTTCATTTATTGTGTATATATTTCAAATTTAATTTAAGCAAAAATAGTTATTTAGAAATTGTAAATTAAACAATGTAATTGTGTACATTTATGTAGTAATTTTTATTACTACCGCATTCCTAAAGGAAATATCAAATAATAATATCTGTAATATGTATTGTTTAATTTTTTATTTATATTTTGTTAAGATGAGATATATATATATATATATATATATATATACGTGTGTATGTATGTATGTAAATGTATATATATATATATATGTACAGTGGGTACGGAAAGTATTCAGACCCCCTTCACTTTTTCAATTTTGTTATGTTGCAACCTGATACTACAATTGTTTAAATTCATTTTTTTTCTCATTAATCTACACTCTGTACCTCATAATGATAAAGTGAAAACAGAATTTTAGAAATGTCTGTAAATTTATTAAAAAGAAAAAACTGAAATATCACATTTACATAAGTATTCAGACCCTTTGCAAGAACACTTGAAATTTCGCTCATGTTTCTACACCTTGATTGGAGTCCGCCTGTGGTAAATTAAATTGATCGGACATGATTTGGAAAGGCACACACCTCTCTGTAAAAGGCCTCACAGCTGATAATGCATATCAGAGCGAAAACCAAGCCATGAGGTCAAAGGAACTGCCTGCAGAGCTCAGAGACAGGATTGTATCGAGGCACAGATCTGGGGAAGGCTACAAAAAAAATTCTGCTGCACTGAAGGTTCCCAAGAGCACAGTGGCTTCCATAATTCTCAAATGGAAGAAGTTTGGCACAACCAGGACTCTTTCAAGAGCTGGTCCCCAGCCAAACTGAGCAATTGATGGAGAAGGGGCTTGTCTAGACTGGTGACCAAGAACCTGATGGTCACTCTAGTTGAGCTCCATGATCATATATGCAGATGGGAGAAACCTACAGAAGGACAAACATCACTGCAACACTCCACCGATCTGGGCTTTATGGCAGTGTGGCCAAACTCAATCCTCTCCTCAGTGAAGACACATGAAAACACACTTGGAATTTGCAATAAAGCACCTAAAGGACCCTCAGACTCTGAGAACCAAGATTACCTGGTCTGATGAACCCCAATTCTAAGCATCATGTTTGAAGGAAACCGGCTCTTCTCATCACCTGCAGAGTAGCATCCCAAACGTAAAGTGTGGTGGTAGCAGCCTCATGCTGTTGGGCTGTTTTTCAGCGGCAGGGACTGAGGAACTCATCAGAGTAGAAGAAAAGCTCAATGCACCAAAGTATTGAGATAGCCTTAATGAAAACCCAGTCCAGGGCATTCAAAACCTCAGACTGGGCCGAAGGTTCACCTTCTAACATGACAATGACCCTAAGCACACAGCCAAGACAACACAGGAGTGGCTTATGGACAACTCTGTGAATGTCCTAGAGTGACCCAGCCAGAGCCCTGACTTGAACCCTATCGAACATCTCTAGAGAGACCTGAAAAAGGCTGTGAACAGACGGTCCCCATCCAACCTGACCGAGCTTGAGAGGATTTGCAAAGAAGAATGGCAGAAATTCCCCCAATCCAGTTGTGCAAAGCTTGTTGCGTCATACCCAAAAAGACTCGAGGCTGTAATTGCTGCCAAAGGTGCTTCAACTAAGTACTGAGTAAAGGGTCTGAATACTTATGTAAATGTGATATTTCAGTTTTTTCTTTTTAATAAATTTACAAACATTTCTAAAATTCTGTTTTCACTTTGTCATTATAAAGGACAGAGTGTAGAGTAATGAGAAAAAAAAAAGAATTTAAACAATTGTAGTATCAGACTGCAACATAACAAAATTGAAAAAAGTGAAGGGGGTCTGAATACTTTCCATACCCACTGTATATATATACAGTGGTGTGAAAAATTGTTTGCCCCTTCCTGATTTTTTATTTTTTTTGCATGTTTGTCACACTTTAATGTTTCAGATCATCAAACAAATTTAAATATTAATCAAATATAACACAAGTAAACACAACATGCAGTTTTTAAATGAAGGTTTTTTTTATGAAGGGAAAACAAAATCCAAACCCACATGGCCCTGTGTGAAAAAGTGTTTATTCACCAAAAACCAACTGTCCACATATGTGGACGTCATGCAACAGTGGAGTCAGAGTGCATAAAGTCTGATTTCTGTAACCTGCTAGTATATCTATTCTATTCTTTCAAAGATATTATGAATTGTCTTATATTGTAATAAAACAGACATTTAACAAATATATCAACATAAATAACCATTTAAAATGACATATTACAGCATTGAATGGCAACTTTACAAATACATATGGAGACAAATTTGCATTTTGCCTTCCAAACAGGGACAGCATAGGTCAAGGAGTCAGTACAGAATAATAGAGAATATCCCAGAGGACAGTAGAAGTGACAGTGACAGCAGTGAATGTTTTCCATGATTTGCCCATATTGCTAATAGTTTTCCGCATGTATGTAACTACTGTTATTGTTCCTACAATATGCGTTTTATTGTTATTATATTGTAATATTATTGTTTTTAATAACTGAGCTGATATAAATAGCATAACATGCCATTAAAAAAAACACAATATTCCATATTGTCAGCTGTGGCTTTATGTCCCATTTTTACGCCTTTGTTGCATGGGGTTAAATAATTTTTTTAATAATTTAAATAATTTTTAAATAAAACTGAATTTTGTAAAAATGAAAATGGATTTCAATTTTAGCATCATATTAAAGTAATAAAAAGAATCATTAAAAAAATCTAGATAATGTTTTCCATAATTCATGCATGAAAGGGTTAAATAGGACCTGCCTGACAAAGGGAAGTAGACCAAAAGATCCTCAAAAGCTACACATCATGTTGAGATCCAAAGAAATTCAGGAACAAATGAGAAAGAAAGTAGTTGAGATCTATCAGTCTGGAAAAGGTTATAAAGCCATTTCTAAAGCTTTGGGACTCCAGCGAACCACAGTGAGAGCCATTATCCACAAATGGCGGAAACATGGAACAGCGGTGAACCTTCCCAGGAGTGGCCGGCCGACCAAAATTACCCCAAGAGTGCAGCGACGACTCATCCAAGAGGTCACAAAAGACCCCAGAACAACATCCAAAGAACTGCAGGCCTCACTTGCCTCAGTTAAGGTCAGTGTTCATGACTCCACAATAAGAAAGAGACTGGGCAAAAATGGCCTGCATGGCAGAGTTCCAAGTCGAAAACCGCTGCTGAGCAAAAAGAACATAAAGGCTCGTCTCAGTTTTGCCAGAAAACATCTTGATGATCCCCAAGACTTTTGGAAAATACTCTGTGGACTGACGAGACAAAAGTTGAACGTTTTGGAAGGTGTGTGTCCCATTACATCTGGCGTAAAAGTAACACAGCATTTCAGAAAAAGAACATCATACCAACAGTAAAATATGGTGGTGGTAGTGTGATGGTCTGGGGCTGTTTTGCTGCTTCAGGACCTGGAAGACTTTCTGTGATAAATGGCACCATGAATTCTGCTGTCTACCAAAAAATCCTGAAGGACAATGTCCAGCCATCTGTTCGTGACCTCAAGCTGAAGCGAACTTGGGTTCTGCAGCAGGACAATGATCCAAAACACACCAGCAAGTCCACCTCTGAATGGCTGAAGAAAAACAAAATGAAGACTTTGGAGTGGCCTAGTCAAAGTCCTGACCTGAATCCTATTGAGATGCTGTGGCATGACCTTAAAAAGGCGGTGCATGCTCGAAAACCCTCCAATGTGGCTGAATTACAACAATTCTGCAAAGATGAGTGGGCCAAAATTCCTCCACAGCGCTGTAACAGACTCATTGCAAGTTATCGCAAACGCTTGATTGCAGTTGTTGCTGCTAAGGGTGGCCCAACCAGTTAGGTTTAGGGGGCAAGCACTTTTTCACACAGGGCCATGTGGGTTTGGATTTTGTTTTCCCTTCATAATAAAAACCTTCATTTAAAAACTGCATGTTGTGTTTACTTGTGTTATCCTTGATTAATATTTAAATTTGTTTGATGATCTGAAACATTAAAGTGTGATAAACATGCAAAAAAAGAAAAAATCAGGAAGGGGGCAAACAATTTTTCACACCACTGTATATGTGTGTGTGTGTGTGTGTATATACACATATGTGTGTGTGTATATATATATATATATATATATATATATATATATATATATATATATATATATATATATATGTATGTATGTATGTATGTATGCATGTATGTATGTATATATATATATACATGCATACACACACACACACACACACAAAATGTTTTCAGCATTTTATTTCTTGCTCCATTCTTTTTTTTTAGCCTGGTTAAATGAAGGTTTACTACCACCAGTAGTAATGTGCACATTTTGACAAGCTTTTTTGGTTTGTTTAGTTAAAAAGTAAGCAGTTATGTAATGAAATCACTGCATTTACATGATGCACATTACATATGCTTGAACAGCATCAATGAAAACACTTGCAAAGATTTCAAGAGTCTGGAATAAATGTGTTTGAGTGGATGGAATCAAGGAGAAGAACACTCTCCGCAATGTAATGCATATTTTCTCATACAGTTCAATAATTTATTGATTCTGCCAAGACAGGATAACACCCCCACCACCAAAGCTCATTCAAGGCTTCTGAGAAGACCCTTGATACAGAGTTTGCCGGGAAATTGGAAAAGTTCAAGTCTGTCTCTCTCAGTGATTCTGAATTATTGAACCAGCCCAAATTTGCCTCCTCTTCTTCTTCTTCTTTATTCAGCTTTCACCCAGCTTCAGGTCGCAGTGCTGTCACAACAGACATTACAGTTCAATGAGGATAGTCTTTTAGATGAAGGATGTTTTTGGTTGCAGGACAGTAAAGACGTGAGGAACTATTGGACACGTCAACATAGATGTTGATTCTCATCTCATTTTGCATCAGAAAGATTGTCCAGCGCAATGATCAATTTGTGTGCTGTGCTTATTTTCATTGTTCACCACTGACTGAGCGAGAGTGAGTGTGATTGAGCAAGTAAACACTTGATTAACGTACTGACTGGCTAGTGAACATCTCATCTGGTCATTTTCCTCTTTTCCTACTATAGCTTCACTTCTCTAAACTTTCTGTGGGAGGAAATTCTCCCATAATAAATGACTGTAGGATCTAAGTGCTGCCCCACAGAGAAGCACTGACAGCCCAGCCGTGCTGAGATTTGACAACAGGCCTCTTGTGTTTCCACCCCGCAGTTTGACATGCAACAGATGTCCCTGGAGGAGCTCAAACATGTCCTGTTCCACGCCTTCAGAGACCATCTCACCATGAAGGACATCGAGAACATTATCGTCACCGAGGAGGAGAGCTTGAAGGAGAACTCAGGAAACTGCCAGACCGAATTTCAGGGAGGTAAATAGCAAAGAGAACAATTTCATGTTAATTGACGGATCCTGCAACAGTTTGTTGAACTCACGCTGATTCAAGTTTACAGACACTGGAAACTTTGCAAAGCTCCAATGAGGTGAAGCTTAAAGTTCTGACAGTAACTGGAGAATTGAGTTCTGTGTGAATACCAATGAAAAGATTTTCACATGATCAGCAGAGCGCAGCAGTGAATGGCCAGTTTTTCAGAAGCCTAGAAGTATTTTTCTACACAGACAATTCCAAAAATCCTTCAATAAAGAGTTTTAAGCCCTGAACCAAACCAGCTGGCTCTGAGATAAATCAAAACTTACATCTTTTATTAATTACTGTCATTAATTACTCACCCTCATGTTCCAAACCCGTAAGACCTTCATTCATCTTCGGAGCACAAATTAAGATATTTTTTATGAAATCTGAGAGCTTTCTGACCCTCCATAGACAGCAACGCAACCGAAATGTTCAAGGCCTAGAAAGGTAGTAAAGACATCATTAAAATAGTCCATGTGACAGTGGTTCAACCGTAATTTTATGAAGCTACAAGAATACTTTTTGTGCCCAAAGAAAACAAAAATAATGACTTCATTCAGCAATTTCCGTGTCAGTTTTTGTCATCTGTGTCGTTGACGAGAGTACCAGAAGAGAAGAAATGTTGAAAATAAATAAATTGGAGAAGAAATGGTTGAATAAAGTCTTTTTTTAATTATTTATTTATTTATTTATTTGAAATTGATGTCACATGGACTATTTTAAAAATGTCCTTACTACCTTTCTGGGCCTTGAACGTGTCAGTTACGTTGCTGTCTTAATGAAAACTATTTTAATTTGTGTTCCAAAGATAAACAAAGTTCTTACAGGAATGACATTAGGGTGAGTAATTAATGACAGAATTTTCATTTTTGGGTGAACTATCTCTTTAATGAATTTTATTACTCTTCCCATGAAACATTAGAAATGATGCAATTGAATCAAAAATGATTATATATGAAATTACTGACTCATTGTCATTTATAATAATAAAGTACAATATCACATATTTAATTTAATTTGACATACTGTATATAAAAATTAGATATATTTTAATTATATTTCAGTAAGTATATAACTGTAAGTATTAAGAGTATAGTCGATAACATCATTTGCAACGCTGAATTCTTTTGCAGTCTTGCTTAATGGCGATATAAGTAGCATGTTTTTTGTAAATGATGCTAAAATTACCAACTTTTGGCTTCAACAGAAGCATGTATCATGGTACAGTATAAACTTTTTAAATTAAAGTCGTTTATTAAAAAATACTATATAATAAATTAATTAAATTAAAACAATTATATTTAAAAAATTGAATTACATATGAATTGATTGATTAAATTTGATTTTGATTGCATATTTAATTATAGATGAATAGTAAGAATGTAGTCATTATGTCATTCGTAATGCTTTATGGAAGTGATAGCGACTGATTGGTGGATCTAATGGATACTTTTTTTTTAAATTAAGCTGGAATCGCATTGACTTTCGTCTTCTACAGAAGCATGTATTATATTTCAAACGGACTTTGAGAGACTTTTATTGTAATTAAATTAAATATATTAAAATGTATCTACAAAATATTTAATTACAAATAAATAAATAAACATAAATAAGAGTGTAGTCAATAATGTTTGCAATGTTTCATGGGAGTGAGAGGGTGTTGTGTTCTCATTTCCATGGTAACAGCAACTTCTCTGATTGGTACATCCAATGAAAAACTTTTTTATATGAAGCTAAAATCACATTGACTTTTGGCTTCTGCAAGAGTATATATCATCGCTTAACAATCTCAGTGCTCATAGTAGGTCTTGAAAGGTTTATATGTTATCATTAAAAATCCATTTCTTTATGAATTTTTACATCCGGAGCCCGACTATTAGGTTCTATAGCCTGATGTGTTTGCCCAGAACCTGGGCATTTATTGAGATGAGAGTTCTGTTCTCTCAGTGCATTATAGGTTTGTTAGAATGAAAATCATCTGATAAATGAAAGTAACTAGTGTAATATTTACTTTACTCCCAGCATTGGTTACATTTGAATTTCACCCGCTTTATTGAACCAGATGTTTTCATTAGCCAACAAAAGTAAAGGGAATGAATGGAATTCAGAATCGGGGAAATTATCGTAAAGCCTTGTATCCAATTATGTTTCGGCAGTTCAATATTTAATCTCAGTATGCAGCACAGAATAACAACACAAACTGAATGGAATTGAATCTGCTGGCCCGAGAAAAAGGTGAATAAAATGTAACAATTTCATGCCTCGAAATCCAATTAGTCTGTCACAATGTTTTAAAATATATGCTTTATTGGCCCACACTGTGCCCTTAAACAGTTTCACATGAATATTTGTTTCTGTCTGCGTGTGTGTGCGATCATGTGTGTGTCGAGTCCATTGAGGCAGCTCAGCAGAGCCACACATTTTGTTTCATTATTGTGTATTTTCAAAGCCTCATTATGCACAGAGATCAGCAGCACTGCTGGATCATTGTTTGGATGGCTTATACTCATTGTGTGCTGTCATCTCTTCTCATTGATGCTCTGTTCTACTCCATCAGTGCATTCGAAAAAGAAGAATCGCCAGACGTGTGTCCGCAAGAGCCTCATCTGTGCTTTTGCAATGGCCTTCATCATCAGCGTTATGCTCATCGCAGCCAATCAGATGTTGCGGAATGGCATGGAGTAGCCCTGCCCACTGTGAACCCTGACCTCTCTTAAGAAACATGCATCAAAAACTCCACTTTCTTTTAATTTGAAGAATGCGGGGAGCCCACTGAGCAGAGGATGTGAATCCCAAGAGCGAGTTTTGTCTTTTATTTTTAATTTTTTGGCGATTGTGATTGACAGACTCTGAAACGGCAGTGAAGGATGTCCTCCATCATCAGCTTGACAGGGACATGCAAGGGCTCCTCACTGGATATCATTTAATGCAATAATATCCCGTGTCCCTCCGTGCTGCGTGTTTTTCTCATTCATGTCTTTGAAAGGCGACGGCTTTGTACTTTATCTCACTCCAAGTCATGTCAGATGGGAAGGATGAGGAATGATTGGCAGCCTGTCCAGTGGAGCCGCTGCAGGAGGTCTGGCATCAAGAGCGTGTGCATGCTCATCTCAAATGCACTGTATGTTTTGTTCACAGCATTGCGATGTTTAAGCTTATTTATGGAATTTATTGAAGATATTGTTTAATGTTAAAGGGACTGTGGTGGGTATTTTGGAATAGCATACTACCATACTATAACTTTTACAGTATGCAGCTTACTGTGTACAGTATGCAAAGAAGACCATAAATTACCACAATATACAGGACATAATCTGTATGGAGTACTGTATCCCATAATACATCTTGATCTTTTGAGTGTGATTTTTTTCTCCTCCTTTGACTGGACTGTCATTTAGAATTTTATTGGGTTAAAAAAAGGAAAATAACAATTTTTTTTCCCAAGGAAAGTTTATTTATATTGCACATAATGATCATATAAAATGCTTTACATTAGCATAATTGAAAGATAGGGAGAGAGAGAAAAAAATATTTAAAAATGATTTAAGAACAAATATGATTCAGGAAAAAAACATAAATAAAAGAAATAAAAGTTTTGTTTAAAATGATAATTAAATAGCAGCTACTGAACTGAACATGCAATGTGATCAAATTAAGTAAGAAGTACATTTAACAGTTTGGGGTCTCTAAGATTTTTTGGGGGTAAAGAAATTCATTATCTTTTCAGCAATGGTGCATTAAAGAGATAGATCACCCAAAAATGAAAATTCTGTCATTAATTACTCACCCTCATGTTGTTCCAAACCTTCGTTCATCGTCAGAATGATATTTTTGATGAAATCTGAGTGCTTTCTGACCCTCCATAGACAGCAACACAACTGACACATTCAAGGCCCAAAAAAGTAAGGACATTGTAAGGACATCATTAAAATAGCCCATGTGACATCAGTGGTTCAACCTTAATTTTACGAAGTTACGAGAATACTTTTTGTGCGCAAAGAAAACAAAAATTCAACAATTTATTTATTATTCAACAAATTCTTCTCTTCTGTGTCTTTGACGTGTGTCGAAGGGACTATTATAATGATGTCCTTACCTTTCTGAGTCTTGAACATGGTAGTTGCATTGCTGTCTATGCAGCGTCAAAATTTTCATTTTTGGGTGAACTATCCCTTTAAGTTGATCAATAGTGACAGTTAAAACATTTACAATTTTTAAAAAGATATTCTGATCTGCACAGAGTCCTACACATGACATGTGGGAAAATAATATATCGTTCCCTAGTTTTAGTTAAATTGTGGCCATGAATGAAGAATTTGTTCTTTGATTTTATTAATTTGTGGCCACGTTTTACTAATTTATCCCTCGGTTTGATAATCAGATGAGGGAATGAATTATTACAACGTGGCCATGTTTTACTAAAACGAGGGAACAAATTAATAAGGTCACATGGCCACGATTTAACTAAAATGAGGGAGCGAGGAAAATAAATTTTAAAAAATGAGGGAACTAATGAGGGTAAATATATTTTCCATAAATCCATTTCAAATAAATAATCTTCTGAACTGTCCATTCGTCAGAGAATCCAGAAAAAAATGCATCCCTCTTTCGAAAAAAAAAAAATTAAGCAGCCCAACTGTTTTCTCACTAATAATAATAAGAAATATTTCTTGAACAGCAGATTAGCAAATTAGAAAGATTTCTAAGGATCATGTGACACTGAAGACTGGAGTAATGGCTGCTGAAAATTCAGGAATTAATTCCATTATAAAACAGTGATTTTAAATGGTAATAACATTTCACAATATTACCATTTTCACTGTATTTTGAATCAAATAAATGTAGCTTTGGTGAGCATAAGTGTCTTCTTTCAAAAACATTAAAAATCTTACTGACCCCAGACTACCCCCCAGTGTGAGCAGAAGCAGACTGATTTTTCATTGTTTGGTATATAATTTGAGTTACAAATGCATTGTGGTTTTCCATATTCTGCAAAGCAAGTGGGATGAATTAAATTCCACACAACATTTTGCAGTACATCTCATGCATAATAGGTAAACAGGATCATTTTTTAAATGAAAATTAGAAGTTTGTTTCATTCATGCCATTACCCAATCTCATGTTTTGTGTGTCTACACAAAAGAAGAGAGTATAATACTCGCTTTGATTTTAGATATAGTATCAAAGTCTTCTAAATGTCTGCATATATTGTCTGGTTAAAATATATGACACTGAACTTCTGCGGAAGTGTCTATGCTACATAGTTGGACTTTTTGGTCCATTTTGAGTTTTTATTCACTCTCAGGCTCAGAGAGTCAGTGATTGCAACACAAATTGCTCTGAAACAACCAGAAGTAAACTGGTCAGTCTCTACAACAGCATTTTTTCTTTTACAGTTACAGTCTGTGTGTAATATAAGTATTTGTCTACTTGTTTGTCTAAATATTTATGTGTGCACATCAGTCCCCTTCCCTGTGTTCCTTATTATTGTGTATACTTACAGCCGTTTGTAACAATCCCCTGTATACTGCATGTGTATTTATGCATATAGTGCCACACAAGAGTTGTCTTTGGATTGTCTGTTTGACTGTATCATGTTTGCATGTTCAGAACATTAATGCAGTGCTTTTCCAAGGTCTGTACCGCTTGCAGGCATTTGCTGAGAGCATCAGTCTAAATGTCTGAACTCCCTTTGTTTCCTTCCTGCGAGCAAATCTTATCATGAAACAGTACCAGCATTCTGTGCCAAAATACACTGGAAAGGAAAAGCGGAATATTGGACAAAGTTCCTGTCAGTTTTCCAGAATGTCACAGAACGGCTTGATTGAGGACTCGAGCATTTTATTCGGTCAGTCTGTGCTTTGGAATGAGAAGATTTCCAAATCAATGGCCCCATCTAGTGGGCTACTCTGAAGATCTGATGTAAAAAATTGTAGGTAAAGCAGAAGGAAAGTTACTTTTAGCATTGTGAAGTGACACTAGTAAAGAAGAAATGTTACTTATAGAAAGAAACAAAGTAACCTTTACCAAAAAGTTGGAAATGGGAGTGGAATTCAGTGTAAATTCCATATATATATATCAATTTAAAGTGTTGCATCTTGTTATTTTATTTAATAATATAAGACTATTTGTTCACTATTTCTTTCATTTATCACAAAGGCAGATTAGTGGACTAAAGTTTAGAAATGTCTTGCATCATTTTTACTAGTCATTATTCTATGTATCCCCCTGCTTGTTGCCATCTTGTTAGAATCTACATTCTACTAAAATTACCCTCTAGTTTATGGGCATTTTGGATATATAAATTGGTAATGGTTTTATTTGCTACTGTATTTTATATTTTGTTGATTAATAATATTTATGTTTTCTATTGTTATTTTTTTAATCTTGCAAAGGTTGATGGAATTTTTTATTTAATTTCCTCTCAATCCAGATCCTAACTTCATCTGAATTTGAAGCATGCCAAATAAAATTTTATATGTATGCATTTTTATGGAATATATCATCAGAAGGATTATTAATATGCAAAACAGTATACATATTGCATGCAGGATGTGGATTGACAGATTACAGCAATATGGTTTCTAAACAAAAATGTATCATTACACGTATCATTACACAAAGAATAATATTAAGAAATAAAAGAAAGTTATTTATTGAACATGACAATAAACGTCTTTGCATCTGATTATTGATATAACGACAGTATTGATAATTTAAATAATAATAATTTTTGTTATTATTGTTGCCTGGGCCAGTAGGGGGGAGCATTGGATTTTCTACAAATAAGACTAAAATTCTGTTCACATACTATCTGGGTTTGAGCCACCTGTGAACCCAGCTGTACAAATGACAAATAAATTACTTAATCTATTGTTTTCTGCTAAAAAAGCAGCACCATTAATGAGAAAAAAAAACAGTCTTGATCTCTTTAATTTAAAGCATCTACAAAATAGCATGTTTACACAAATCATCTATCTAAGGTAATTAACTATAAAGGCTGTTTAATACTTCAAAATCTGTACTAATGCTTCTCAGTTGGTACTGTATTACCAAGTCAAATGGTATACAGCTGTGACCCCAACCATGTAAACTGAAAAAAAAGGTTTACAGGTCACCTCAAATCTTACAGCATTTACAGTATCATGGTATATGTGTAAATAGTAAAAAGGCACTTAATGTAATTTCAGTTATACATTTAGAGACAAAAATAGATGATTCTCTTAGGAGAAAGACACATGCTTTACTAGAGTGTTACTAGTGTAATATTTAGGTGTGCAAATATGATATTAATGGCTTTATAAGAGCTCTTGTTATAAGTACCTCACAGCTTCCTTTAGAAAAATAGCCTTAAACATCATTACATAGCATGACATAACTGCAAGTCTCTCATTGAGATTAATGTTAATACTGCTGCAACAAATTGCTGCTGTAATGTTTTTACTCTGAGGTCAGCATTAAGCAATTCAAGTGAATTCCAGCTTGTTCGGTGTGCAATTAATTCATATTTCCCAGGTTTTAAATGGTTTTTGAGAACAGTTGTGGGCCAGTTTTATGATTTAGAGATTTATTGTTGTTCTTTTCTAAATTCAGTATTACTTGTATGATGCAAACAGATGGCCATCATTTTTCTATACGAATGGCCATTAAATATTCTCAAAAGTGAGCACAAAACATTGTACTGCAAGTTAAAACTTCATTAAACTGTGTTAAAACTCTGAATGAACTTTTGAAATCTGAAAAGAAATCTGTAAGATTGTGGAATTAATTTGAAAAAAAAGCTTTCTGCATTCCAAAAATCTAAATGTTTGTTTAAACAAAGAATTCTCTTTCAATTTTTAAATTTAAATTTCTGTTTGTCTTATACACTACTTTTCAAAAGTTTAAGATCAGTAAGATTTTTTTAAGGTTTTGAAAGTATTCTCTTATGCTCACCGAATTGCAGTAAACGCATCAACAATGTGAAATATTATTATAACTTCAAATTAATGTTTCCTATTTTAATATATTTTAAAATATAATTTAATCCTGTGATGGCAAAGCTGAATTTTCAGTCTTCAGTGACACACATTTTTCAAAAATCACATTAATATGCTTAGTTGGTGCTTAATAAACATTTCTTATATCATCAATGTTGAAAACAGTTGTGATGTTTAATATTTTTGTCAAAGCCTTAATAATCCTTACTGACCCCAAACTTTTGAACAGTAGTGTATGCTGTGCAATATAAAATCATATGCTTAAAAGTGTTTAAAAAATGAGCATGAGGCACAATTGGATTATAAAACTCTTTTTCATAACAGCTCAAGGCTCCTCTTCTGGGCCAGTAGGTAAAGAAAAAACAACAGAACTGTAAAGAGTCCAGCAGAGTCAGCTTGTATGAAGCGTTCCTCTAAAACTCAGTGTGTAATGGACTGCTGAAGTCCCTGGATCCAGTCTCACTGGGTTTCATGAAGACACCCTCCATTGTTTTCCAGTAGCTGTGTGAGCTGCTGACCATCATGCCATGCACTTCTCTCTGGCCGTGGATGGGTCTGCCGTACTGTTCTCCCGTCACAGACAGCAGAGCCTCAGTGGCCATGTGGCGGAAACGAACTGACTCATCCCGCTGCCAAAGAGAGCCTGCGCACAGAACGGTCCACTCGTCCAGATGGTCACCCTCGCCGTTCTCACCAAAGGCACTGACCTCCTAAATGGGAAGAGTTCTTGAGTAAAATTCCACAGCCTATTGCAACATCAAAATTCTGTATACAGTACCTATATACACTACCAGTCAAATGTTTTTGAACAGTAAGATTTTTGATGTTTTGTAAAGAAGTCTCTTCTGCTCAGATCCGAAGTACTGCAGAAACAGTAAAATTTTAACAAATATTTTTACTGTTTAAAACAACTGTTTATTTTTGAACATATTTTAAAATGTAATTTATTCCTGTGATCAAAGCTAAATTTTCAGTATCATTACTCCAGTCTTCAGTGTCACATGATCCTTCATTCTAATATGGTGATTTGCTGTGCAAGAAACATTTATTATTATTATTATTATTATCAATATGAGTACATTTTTTTAGGATTCTTTGATGAATAGAAAGATCCAAAGATTAGCATTTATCTGAAATAAAAAGCTTTAGTAACATTATACACTATTCCATTCAAAAGCTTGATGTCAGTATAATTTTTTGGTTTGTTTGTTTTTTTTGTAGGGGGGGATTATAGAAATTAATACTTTTATGTAGCATGGATCCTTTAAATTGATCTTCTGAACGTTTTATTCGTGAAGAAACCTGAAAAAAATTGTCTCAGCTGTTTTCAACATACTACTAATAATAAATGTTTTCTGAGCAGCAAATCAGAATATTAGAATAATTTCTGAAGAATCATGTGACTGGAATAATGATGCTAAAAAAATCAGCTTTGAAATCACAGGAATAAATTACATTTTAAAATATATTCAAATAGAAAACAGTTATTTTAAATACTAAAAATATATATTTTTAAATTTTACTGTTTTTGCTGATCAAATAAATGCAAATAAAGGCTTGATGAGCAGAAAAGACTTCTTTAAAAAACATCAGACACTTTACTGTTCAAAAACTTTTGACTGGTAGTGTATTACATTGTGTGTTAAAAAAAAGGATGACATATTAAAACCTGATTTGAAGAAAGAGGTGAAGTAAAGTAGTGGCTGTGTAGATTGCGGCCCGTGTTCACATGGGTCAGTCGGATGTTCTGTCCACACTGTACTGGAGTCCCTCGATGACATGCAGCATCACTGGTGCCCCGCACACTCCAATAACTGTTACTGTCCTCCACTGCGGTCACACCGGTCACCGACTGCTGACCACTACCTGGAATTAACATTAACAGATCATAGAGAGACTATATGCTGCTGCTTCTTCTTTTTTAGTATTATTAAGAAAGAAAATCAATACTTTATTTAGCAAGGATGCATTAAATTGATCAAAAGTAACAATAAAGCCATTAGTAATGTTTCTATTTCAAATAAACACTGTTATTTCAAACTTTCTATTCATCAAAGAATCCGGAAAAAAAAAAAAATTACAGTTTCCACAAAATATTAAGCAGCACTGTTTTCAACTTAATCAGAAATGTTTTTTGAACAGCAAATCAGCATATTAGAACGATTTCTGAAGGATCTTGCGACACTGAAGCCTGGAGTAATGATGCTGAAAATTCAGCTTTGCCATCAAATCAATGAATTACGTTTTAAAATATTTCAAAATAGAATACAGTGATTTTAAATTGTAATAATATTTAACAATATCACTGTTTTTACTGTATTTTTATCAAATAAATGCAGCCTTCTTTTCAAAAACATTAAAAAATCTTATCGACCCCAAGCAGTGTATTCTTTTAAACTCTCCTGAACATTTACAAAGTTATAATATAATATGTTTATTTAATGGCTTTTTAAAATGAATGTTAATTATATTTCATAACACGTGAAACGTTTATCATTGGCATTCAGATGGAACGAGCAGACTTTATGAATGAGTCACTCACCAGATCCATAGCGGACATCATGAGAGTGTAATCTGACGCTGTGTTTCACATTGAGCAGCTTCACCACCGACCCGCACGATACAAAATTCATTTCACTGCCGGAGGACAATGTAAACATACATGACAATAACACTGTTATAGGCAACTGGACCCGTAAGAAACCCAAACTATCCATGGCTTGCTGAGTATTGATGGGTCGTTCTTGAACGATTTGTTCATTTAGAACGAATCTTTAATATGACTCGGGAAGAACGAGTCGTCTCGGGAAGTGATTCGTTCAGTCGCGCATGCGCAACATCCTATGAGTTCTATACTGGAATAGTTCACCTGTTTCGAGTCTTCGGGTTTGAGTCGTTCGTTCATCACGTGACAGCCCCATAACCAATGCAGTCTGAGCCGGAAAGAGTCTTAATAATAATAACCAACTCTTTATTACCTTTGTTACCACCGATTCAGTGTGTTATGGAAAAAAAAAAAAAACATCATGATAGAAATTGACACATTTATAAACTGTAAGAAATAAAAAGCTAAAATTTGAGACCAGAAACGCATCACGTAACTGTAAATATAAATAATAATAATGATGATGATGATGATGATAATAATAATAATAACTATGCACCCGTTTGTAAGGAAGGTTGTAAATGAACTAATAGGTGCGTTCGACTTCATGCGGCGCTGCAAAAATCGGCTGCAGCCTGACAAAAGCAATGCATTCTGGTTAGAACATTTGTCCGACTTTGATCGGCGCTGCAGCCGCCTTACGATCACATGTGCCATCAAAGTACCGCGAGAGTAAAACGAGACCAGCCGCCGAGGTCAGGCGCTGCAGTTGTTCAAAATCGGCTGCAAGAGGCTTGATGATGACACACTTTATTCTCAGAATCAGAATCAGAATCAGAATGAGCTTTATTGGCCATGGGTAATGCATAACAGCTAACAGAAAGATGCATAACAGATACAAGTGTATGCACTACTTGCTTGCACTATATAGGATAAATCACTATACAGGATTTACCCTATTATACTTTATCGACACGAATTGATAGGTGAAACAACAAACAGCCACCCACAAATAGTCTATAAACAAAGCATCAGGCTGTCTTTGAGTTCACACGAACAACTGTTAAAGTTACTCGTCAGGCTACAGAAGAATACCATAAGTCCTCCGTTCAGTTAGGCCTAAGATATCGAGAGTCACGCAGACCTATAACAACCCAGCCACAACACATAATTGCGAATAACATGCCTTACCTTAACACAGAATCGACCACAGAGGCCTGAATGGATTTCAAGGACTCCGCGCAGATCAATGGCCTCCAACGTTTATACTTTTTCTACGAATCTTTTGAGTTAACGTACTAAACATGAGTGGAATTTGCACCGCAGCGCCCCCACACCTTGATGCTCATGACAAGAATAGCATGTATACTTATCTTTATTGAAGCGAATTAGGTTTAAATCGCCGTCATGCATGAATGAATTTTTTTGCAATTTTACACATGATGATCACATTACACAAAACTGAAATTGCACGGCAAAATAACACATTGTCAATATTTTTTGAGACCCCCCAAAATTTCACAAATCATGTTTTCAGGGGAGCCCATGTCTTATTAAGGGGAGCCGAGCTCCCCCTAGCTCCCCCCGTAGTTCGCACCCTGTCTCCACTGCAGTCACAGTGCTGTTCATGATGGTGAGTGGGGGGAGAGCAGGGGGGTTTCTCCTGAAGTCCACGATCATCTCCACAGTTTTGAGCATGTTGAGCTCCAGGTTGTTAAGACTGCACCAGACAGCCAGCTCCTTAACCTCCTGTCTGTAGGCAGACTCGTCACCGTCCTGGATGAGGCCGATGAGTGTGGTGTCGTCTGCAAACTTCAGGAGCTTGACAGAGGGGTCTTTAGATGTGCAGTTGTTGGTGTACAGGGAGAAGAGCAGTGGGGAGAGAACTCAACCCTGGGGGGCGCCAGTGCTGATGGTGCGGGTGCTGGATGAGAATTTTCCCAGCCTCACTAGCTGCTGTCTGTCTGTCAGGAAGCTGGTGATCCACTGACAGATGGAGGTGGGCATGGAGAGCTGAGTTAGTTTATTCTGAAGGGTGTCCGGGATGATGGTGTTAAAAGCGGAGCTGAAGTCTACGAACAGGATCCTCACATAAGTCCCTGGTCTGTCCAGATGCTGCAGGATGAAGTGCAGTCCCATGTTGACTGCATCATCCACAGACCTGTTTGCTCTGTAGGCAAACTGCAGGGGGTCCAGTAAGGGTCCAGTGGAGGACTTCAGATAAGCCAAAACCAGTCTTTCAAATGATTTCATGACCACAGACGTTAGAGCCACAGGTCTGTAGTCATTAAGTCCAGTAATTTTGGGTTTCTTTGGGATGGGGATGATGGTGGAGCGTTTGAAGCATGAGGGGACTCCGCACAGCTCCAGTGATCTGTTGAAGATCTGTGTGAAGATGTGGGCCAGCTGGTCAGCACAGATTTTTAGGCAGGCTGGTGACACACCGTCTGGGCCTGGTGCTTTCCTTCTTTTGTTCTTCCTGAAGACCTGGCGCACCTCATCTTCGCTGATCTGAATTGCAGGTGTGGGGGAGAGGGGGGTTGCTGGAGGTGTGAATGGTTGTGTGGAGAGGTGTTCAGGGCGGGTGTGAGGTGTTTTTTCAAACCTGCAGTAGAACTCGTTCAGACCGTCTGCCAGGTGTTGATTCTCCAGAGTGCTGGGGGATGGTGTCTTGTAACTGGTGATATCTTTCATACCTTTCCACACTGAAGCAGAATCACTGGAAGAGAATTTTTTCCTTAGCTTGCCAGAATAATTCCTCTTTGCCACTCTGATCTCCATTTCCAGTGTGTATTTGGCCTGTTTATACAAGACTTTATCCCCCTTTCTGTAAGCATCTTCTTTGGCCTGACGGAGCTTTTTGAGTTTTGCAGTGAACCATGGTTTGTCGTTGTTGTAAGTTAGATGAGTCTTGGTAGGAATGCACATATCCTCACAGAAACTGATATAAGATGTTACAGTCCCTGTGAGCTCATCCAGATCATTGGCAGCAGATTCAGAAACAGTCCAATCAGTGAGAGAGAAACAGGCTTGTAAAACCCGCTCTGTTTCTCATTGGTTAGATTCTGTGATGACAAGCACGAGGTGTGTTGGGTGTTTATTCTAACAATTCAATTCCAATAATGCTCACAAATCTGTGTTTTTATAACAGTAAAAGCTTTTTTAGTGTAGTCGCACTGTTATATTGAGTCATTTTTATAAAAAACACTGATACAATCATATATATGCCTACTTTATTGGTATTTAAGTCGTATATGTTTATGATTTATGATTTATTGACTTTTCAGCATTGTTACAGGTACCCCAAAGACGTTTGTCATTAAGGGGACACTGAATTATTTTGCTGTTACAATAAAATGTCAATACCAATTTACTTCATATTAAAATACAAAAATTAAAAAAAAAAGAAAGAAATGTTGAACTTGTTGAACTTTATTCATGAACAGATGGCTCTGTATTAAGCAGTATATAAAAAGTGTTTCTGTTGCTCATAAAAACGTTTTGTATTTGAAAAATATTGCATTTAATTAACTTTATCTGTGATAAGAGTATGCAAACACCGTGCGAGCGTCACTACCGGGAGCAGAAAGTGTCCGACTTGACGTCTCCGCTTTTAATTCCGCCCCAACTGAAAGTGGCTGCTCTCGCCAGCCGGTGACAGGCTAGTGTAGTGCATCTCGAACGCACCTAATTTCTCCATCCAATGCTGTCACGTCACCTGACAAAAGAACGAACGACTCGAAAGACTTGAGAGATGAACTAATCAATTCTCTTTCCGGCTCAGACTGCATTGGTTAAAGGTGCATTCACGCCATATCGTAATAACCGTAATTACGAGATACCAACTTGTAAAAAGCGTTCACGTCCTCGCAGAACTCGTAATTTCAATTTGTGAACTGGGAGCTTTCTGAAAGCTACGGCTTGTACCACGTAACCGCTGCACCTCACGCGGAACCAGAGAAAAATGCGCGGCACTTTTAAAGAAAGCTATATTACTGCTCTAAAAACGAGAAAAATAGATGCATATATATATATATATATATAGATACTATAATGTACTATTATTAAAAACAAATGTTATGTAAGTGTTCATACTGTTATTATTTTGTTGTTGTTCTCAACATTCTTTCATGCGGGTTCATTTTGTTGACTGTCGCTACAGAAACGGCTAACAGCACGGTTGTTTTAGAATATGGCGTGAATGCAGCATGAGTTTATGGGGCTGTCACGTGATGAACGAACGATTCAAACCCGAAGACTTGTCAGATAAGAGGTGAGGTGAGCTAATCATAGATTAAAGACCCAGGTAAACAATGAATTAATCTTTTCTGTTTCTTAGCATTAAAGTTTTGTATTGTTTGTAGTGTGACCAACGTTTACATAAGTAGTAGATGTGTTAGGGAAGTAACACGTAACATTTTAATTATGTTTTGCTAAAATGAACAAAATGATTCCAAAAAAGATCCGTTCATTTTGCTGAACGAGACTCAAAAAGCCTGCGTGACGTCACATGGAACGCATGACGCACTCAAATATAGAGCGCCGTCTTCAGGCTCGGAGATACAACATTGTCAGGTAAAAACGATATTTTAAGTTGTTTTTTCCCGGTAAAATCTATTTCAAAATTGTTGAATGTTAGTTTTTACTTATTTTGCACGAGGAAAGGTAACTATAATTAGTCCCTGAACGATATGTATCGTTAACACTTTACAATAAGGTTTAAATTGTTAACTATAATAGCTAACCTGAACTAACATTGACAAATTATTCTAACTTATGTATTAATCTTATTTAATTTTAACATTTAATAATGCATTATTTATTAAAAATCAGCAAATGAATTCATCCAGACCGGAAGTTAAATATGTGTATACCGGAACCAGAATCCCGACTGTAATCCTCAGCCATTTTTTGTTGTCAGTCTCAAGCTTCTTCAAAAGTGACGCTTCGTTCTTCATCTCAGCGCTTATTTTCACGTCTTTAATCGAGTTTCTTCGCAAGGAAAAGTAAGGGGGCTTTCGTTTTCGATGTCTAATTTCAGCCAAGTGTTTTTGGAAAAGTCATATAATGCCTGGGGTTGTTTTTCTTAGCGCATAGGCTAGCTGTTAGCATGAGGGCCTTGATTTCTCACAGTGCCGCGATCAGAATCGTAATTATTTAAAAAACAAAACAATTTTTTTTACAGTTTACGTTCGATTCATCGCTAGCTTTCTGGGTATTTCTCAATAGTTATAAACTTCGTATTTACGCGTCCCAAATTCCTTAGCTAAGCTAAAAATTTAGCTAGACGCGTGGATATCAAGTTCATCTTGATGTGTGTTTTGGTATCTTAAAAGGCCTGGATTTACACAATTAGTATTCTGGTGTTATATTTTAACATGTAAACATCTTAACACAAAATTAAATTAGTCAGACCAAGTGCTGTTTTGAATATCTAGTATAAGAATAATCAAGTTAAGACAAAGAAATTGTAATGTTGCCAGAATCTCAGTGCAACATTTCACTGAAATTACTATGAATACTCCAAACCCTTTGAATGTCATACTATAATCACAGCCATACTGTATTCAGATCCCTTGTATTAAAAATAATGTTTGAATTTTCACATAGGCCTTGCAAACATGTCTGACTTCATTGAGAGCGAAGCTGAGGAGTCAGAGGAGGAGTTCGAGGAGAAAGACCTGAAGCCCAAGAAGCAGCAGAGATTTATGGAAGATGATGGTACGATGTTACCTGCTTAAAGCCACATCCTGCAGAATGCATGATTATGGAAGCACTGAAAATGAACAGTTTTATCAGAGTTGTATTGTTATTGACACATTGCGTCATTGCTTGTGTTTGGTGTTGTTGATGTCTCCAGAAGAAGAAGAGGAAGAAGAGAATACTGAAGATCAGGATGAGCATGGAAACCTGAGAGGACTCATTGATGATGGCGATGTGGAAGAGGAAGAACCGCAAAGTGCACCAGAGGATAGTGATTCTGGTGAAGAGGTCCGTCATCGCCGCAGGAAACGAAGTAGGTTACTCTGAACTTAAAATCATATTAGTAAATGCTTCTGTGTTCTGGTGTTTGTCAATTCACTAGTGCATAATGTTGTTCTCAAGACTAGGGGAAATCAAATATTTACAATATTGTTATCTTGCTGGAGATAACAAATTAAAGGAATAGTTCACCTAAAAATGAAAATTTGTTGAAAGTTTGCTCGCCCTCAGCCCATCAAAGATGTAGATAAGTTCATTGGAACAGATTTGGAAAAATTTACAATACATCACTTGCTCCCAAATAAATGCCATATAAGTTTACATTACATTTTCTAAGAGCGTGTTATCATTATACTACTGTTGCGATGATTCTTTGTTTTGTGAATAGTGAGTATGAAACCATTACAACTTTAATAGCGTCTTTAGTTTATACTTAAGTAGCAAAAACAGTGTTTGAGTTGTTAAGTGTAGTTAATTTTTGTGAAACTGTTCAGACTTAATTGATTCAGTTGTCTGAATCAATGCTTGTTCAGGAAATACTTGCATGGCTTTTTTGGCACATGTTTAGTAGAAACATATTGGTAAATGTTGTTTGTAATGTATGTATTATCAGTAAAGTATAGTTAGTTGGTATAAATATGAATAATACAATAGAATGTAATTTTTTGGGGTGTTCATTTAGTGAAAATGGTGTGCGGGAAATGTGATCTACCTTTTGCATCAATTATTTTGAATCACATTTGCCATGATGGTTCCTCAGATTGAAAAAAAAAAAAAAAAGGAAACATAACTGTTGACAAAATGAAATACTGTTTTCTTTATTGCTTAAACAATTTGTGTTTGTATCTGCCAGGTTATGATGACTATCTGGATGATGATGATCTGGACCTCATCGAGGAAAATTTAGGAGTAAAAGTGAAGAGAAGGGTGAGTCACCAAACTTCCTGCCTGTACTAAATTGCAGAATTTTTATTAAATTAACTGATACCAGTTAAACATGACTCATTAAAAAAAAAAAAAAAATATGTTCAGAAAAAGAAGTACTCGCGTGTAAAAACCATGGACGATGAGGGGGAAGATGATGAGAAAGACCTGATCGCTGATGAGATCTTCACTGGGGATGGTGACGGAGATGGAGAGGTGGAGGACGGAGAGGCTGTGGACACACTTCACCCAAGAGATGACGAAGAGGAGGAAGATGATGAGGAATCTGGTAGGAAAGACATTTACCCTATTCATCATGGATTTGAATTCGTGTTCTAGAATTCTGTGAAATTTTGGTGTTTTTTTTCTTCTATTTTTGCAGATATTGATGATTTCATTGTGGATGATGATGGGCAGCCCATCACTAAAAAGAAGGGGAAGAAGTTCTCTGGCTACACCGATGCGTAAGTGATGTAAACAGTGGTTTGCTTATGTAAATAATATGGACTTCTCTGTGTGGTATGAAGGGCTAAAGCCCTGACTGAAATGGCCTTCAACCCATGACTTTCTTATCTCTAATGTTGCTTCTTTTCTGACATTCTAGTGCTCTGCAAGAAGCTCAAGAGATATTCGGTGGTGATTTTGACTTTGCCGAGTTCGACACTGAGGCATATGATCATGCGGAAGAAGAAGAGGAGGATCAGGATGATGAGTCATGGGATCGGCCAAAGAAGCAGACCAAGAGAAGAGTTGGCCGCCGTAGCATATTTGAGATCTATGAGCCCAGTGAGCTGGAGAGCAGCCACATGACTGATCAAGACAATGAGATCCGCTCTACAGACATGCCAGAAAGATTCCAGGTATGGATCAGCGTTAGCCTGCATATATATCTTTCATTTGCAGTATGCCATCCAATGTGAAGATACCAGAAACTTCTGCATGCCCTGTATCAGTGTGTTTCCTTTCATGGGTATTTCATAACCTCTTGTCATTTGCAGTTGAGGGCCATCCCTGTAAAGCCTGCTGAGGATGATGAGCTTGAGGAAGAAGCTGAATGGATTTACAGGAATGCTTTCTCCACACCAACCATCTCCATGCAGGTGTGAATGGAGTATTTGTATAACATGACTTTTGTTAGCATATTGTTATGGCACTAAGCTAACTTTGGTGCTTATTTTGTTTTAATTTGCATTGCAGGAGAGCACAGACTACCTGGATCGTGGGACAACCACTAATTTCAGCAGAAAGGGCCCCAGTACTATTGCTAAAATCAAAGAAGCTCTGAACTTCATGAGGAACCAACACTTTGAGGTATAATCATGTGGAAAAAAAACAGGGTGTAATAAACTTGACTGACAGATCATCTGGTTTTAACTCCTCTCTCTTCCATCTTACAGGTTCCCTTCATTGCATTCTACAGGAAGGAGTATGTGGAACCAGAGCTGAACATTAATGATCTGTGGAAGGTGTGGCATTGGGATGAGAAGGTAAGGGCTAATTGAATGTTCTCTGAATGGATTGTGGTTGCTGCTTTTTCTTTTTTAATGTATAAATTAATTATGGCTGTCCTCCTCAGTGGACTCAGCTGAAGACCAGAAAGCAGAACCTGACACGGCTTTTCCAGAGGATGCAGTCTTATCAGTTTGAGCAGATCTCAGCTGACCCTGACAAGCCACTGGCTGACTCGACTCGTCCTCTGGACACTACTGATATGGAGAGGTATGAGTGCAAACATAAAGAACGTTCTAACATTTTATGCTTTTTCCACATTAATCACACCTTCTTTCTGCTTTGACAGACTGAAAGACGTCCAGTCTCTTGATGAGCTGGGAGATGTCTACAACCACTTCCTGCTCTACTATGGCCGAGACATTCCTAAGATGCAGAATGCAGCCAGGGCCAGCAAAAAGAAACTGAAAAAGATCAAGGAAGTGTCAGAGGAAGATGGTACAGCAAGGTTTTCTTTGAATAATTTGTTCAAATAGTGATCAACAATGCATTAGGCTAAAGCTGTTTTTGTTCTGCTAGGGGAAGAGGCAGAAGTGGAGGAGGAAGAGGAAGAAGAAGAGCAAAAGGGTCCAGATCTAAAACAAGCTTCCCGTAGAGATATGTACAGCATCTGCCAGAGCGCAGGCCTTGGTGTGTACATCTTGCACATAAAAATAAGACAATATATATTTTTATTTTTTATTTATTCAAATGTGCGCTGACAAAAAAATGTAAACTTTCAGCAAAGTATTGATTGAATTTATAGTAACACATCTTGTGTCAGAGATATTTTTAACAATGTAACTGATATTGTACATAACTACAGTGTAACTCCATGAAAGTTATGAATTCATACATGAGCTTTTATTGGAAAATGATGGCATACGGTGACCTTTTTTTAGATGGTCTTGCAAAGAAGTTTGGTCTGACCCCAGAGCAGTTTGGAGAGAACTTGCGAGACAGTTATCAAAGGCACGAAACTGAGCAGTTTCCTGCAGAGCCTTTGGAGCTGGCCAAGGACTATGTGTGCAGGTAATGCATCACTGCAAACTTGAAATTGAATTTCTGTAAGCAAGTCTTTTAACCACAGCTTATTTGGAAAAATTATTTACAAATCTAATTTTTTCCATAGCCAATTTAACACACCAGAGGCTGTTCTAGAAGGCGCTCGCTACATGGTGGCCATGCAGATTGCCCGAGAACCTCTGGTTAGGCACGTGCTCAGACAGACCTTCCAGGAGAGGGCCAAGATTAACATCAAGCCAACTAAGAAGGGCAAGAAGGTTGGTACTTAGCATAATTTAGAAGGTCTTACCTTATAGACTTACATTATATAATGTAGGAAGTGACCATTATGTATTAAACAATTATTTTATTAACTCTTGTGTTTTTGTTTATCTTCTTTCACTTAACCATATTCATCAAGGAAAGGGTATTAGCAGATTAGCAACCTTCCCACCCCAGCAGAGCTCTGTTGTGTTGCAGCTTTAGCTAGAATATTCAGTTGATGTATGTAGGTGTGTCGTAGGCATTGTTTTTGCTGTGCTACAGTATTACCGTAGTAATCTTGTCTGTCTTTTCAAACTCAGACTCAACTGATGTGCCATTGTTTGCTTGTTCATCAGTAATTCCACATCAGCTAATGTCTGTCATGTTTCCTAGGATGTGGATGAAGCACACTATGCCTATTCCTTCAAGTACCTGAAGAACAAGCCTGTAAAAGAGCTCAGTGGAGATCAGTTCTTGAAGATGTGTCTTGCTGAGGAGGAAGGCTTGCTTGCTATAGACATCTGCATTGACCTTGTGGGAGTCAAAGGGTATAGTTGTGTCCTGAAAATTGTAGCTTGAGATTAAAACCTGAGTTTAGTTCTTATGAGGATTGTATGCAAGAGATACAGAGCAGTTCTGTTTGTCATCTCTACAGGTACGGAGATCAGACCTACTTTGATGAGATTAAGCAGTTTTACTACAGGGATGAGTTCAGTCACCAGGTGCAGGAATGGAACAAGCAGAGAACTCTTGCTATTGAACGTTCCTTGCAGCAGTTCCTGTATCCTCAGATGGCCAAGGAACTGAAAAACAAGCTTGTTGCTGAAGCCAAGGACAATATTATTAAGGTGCCACATTGATTGCATGCATTACATTACCTTTGAAAGCTAACAAAGCACTTTCTGTACCAAATTGTGGTCTATAACAAATTGATTTGTGTTTCTTGTGTTTGTGGTAGTCTTGCTGCAAGAAGCTGTATAACTGGTTGAAGGTGGCTCCTTATCGGCCTGATCAGCAGGTAGAGGAGGACGATGACCTCATGGATGAGTCGCAAGGAAAGGGTATCCGTGTACTCGGGGTGGCATTTGCTTCCGGCAGGTACATATTGCTCTGAGTGGGCAATATTTCACATTATTTTGAATAGGGATGCACAATATAAAATTATTGGATATTTAATTTATATTTAGGTAATTTAATGCTGACTTAAAGTGAATCTTAATTTCATTTCATTTCTCCTGTATTATAAAATTTATAACTATATATTATTGGCCATAACATCATTATAATTATCAGCTTATCATACTTTTAAATGGTATCTGATAGTGTTTGCTTGTGTTTTTATAGAGACACGCCAGTGTTCTGTTCCCTTATTAATGGTGAAGGAGAGGTTGTGGACTTCCTCAGGCTTCCTTATTTCCTGAAGAGGAGAAATGCTTGGAGAGAGGATGAAAGAGAGAAAAAGGTGAAGAAACAGAAACTCTGCGACATTTACTATTCAGTTGTTTCTTAATTCCAGTTGACATCAATATTGGCATTTTTAAACATTTGTTTGTTCTGTTTCTATAGCTTCAAGATATTGAAAACCTCAAGAAATTCCTCCTTAGTAAGAAGCCACATGTTGTTGCTGTTGCTGGGGAGAATCGGTGTGTTCAATATTTTGTTTTTGTTTTCAAAAATGCCAAGTTTTAAACTTTCATTGGACCCCCACATGCTGATGCTTTTAGTTGGATGTGTGTAGTGATGCTCATATGGTGATGGAGGACATCAAGCGCACCATCAGTGAGCTGGAGCAGGACTCCTCACTGCCTGCTGTGGGAGTGGAGCTGGTGGACAATGAGCTGGCTATGCTTTATATGAACAGCAAAAAGTCTGAGGTCAGTGAAATGAGATAAAAACATAACATAAATTTTACCCGTAAACCCTTGTTGAAGGCTCTGTGCCTTTTCTAATGTTTCTTTCACATACTTCTCTCATAGGCGGACTTCAGGGACTATCCACCTCTGCTTCGGCAGGCTGTATCTGTGGCTCGCAAGATTCAGGACCCCCTAGTGGAGTTTGCCCAAGTCTGCAGCAGCGATGAGGACATCCTGTGTTTGAAACTGCATACCCTGCAGGTACAAGCACATTCCTGCATCTCATGACCTCCTTTTTGCCATTTACATTCAAATACCTTTGATTATCCTCATGTAGTTGTAAAAGTCAGCCTTGCTATGTCTGTCAGTGTTATTTATTATTGCTGTTATAATATTTATTTATATTTTGAATAATATTTAACTTTTTTTTTAAGCTATTTTAGTATTTCAGTAACTTATTTTATTTCATTTACGGAACCCGATTTTTAATTTTAGGTAACAGTAACAACACTGACATCTCACCACTTTAGTATGTGGCTGCTAATTGAGTGATTGGAGTGACGAAGGTGAATCACTTCTCATTTATTATCTTTTTAAATGTTCCTCAGGAGCATGTAGTGAAAGAGGAGCTGCTGGGCGCTCTTTACTGTGAGTTCATAAACCGGGTGAATGAGGTTGGTGTGGATGTGAACCGGGCCATTGCTCACCCTTACACCCAGAGCCTGGTCCAGTACATCTGTGGCCTCGGACCTAGAAAAGGCTCACACTTGCTCAAGGTGAGACCTTCTCCAAAAATCTCTATTCTCACATTTGATGTTCATGCTGTTTTTCCACCTAAAGTCCCTCTGTGAGTCTGTTAGTCACAAGTTTTGAAATCATCATCTGCACCTTTCCAATGTTCCTCAGATTCTTAAACAGAACAACACTAGGTTAGAAAACCGAACCCAGTTGGTTACCATGTGCCATATGGGACCCAAAGTCTTCATTAACTGTGCTGGCTTCATTAAGATCGACACTGCTTCTCTTGGAGACAGGTAAGATGTGAAACGTAATGTTAGTGCATGACCGGCAGCTCTCTTTGAATTTTGCTGCATACAGCTAGAAGATGTTATGAAACAACGTCGTCTTTCATTCTGCAGCACTGACTCCTATATCGAGGTTCTGGATGGTTCTCGAGTGCACCCTGAAACATACGAGTGGGCACGTAAAATGGCAGTGGATGCTCTAGAGTACGACGAGTCTGCAGAAGATGCCAACCCAGCCGGAGCGCTAGAGGAGATTCTTGAGAACCCAGAGAGGCTGAAGGACCTGGATCTGGATGCCTTCGCTGAGGAGCTGGAGAGACAGGTGAGCTTTGTCATAATGTTGTATTGTTCACTTGCATATATTTTATTAGCGGTGGCATTTATCTAAAGTGGCAAATGAGGACACATCGGTACTTGACTTAACTAAACAGTTTACTGTAATTTTGTGTTATTTATTGATTCTTTCTTTCAGGGTTATGGTAATAAGGGAATTACGCTGTATGACATCCGAGCGGAGCTCAGCTGTAGATATAAAGATTTGAGAGCCCCGTACAGGCCTCCCAACACAGAGGAAGTCTTTAACTTGCTCACCAAGGAGACGCCTGAGACCTTCTATATTGGTAAATAATACTTCAATTTTGTTTAGATATTTTAAAAGGATCACAGAGTAATCTATAGTTATAAACCTACAGATACATATTTTAAAATATTCTGTGATATTTGTGGTGCTCCTCATACATTTCAGTCTTGATACTAGTAATATCTAAATCTCTGCACATATAGGTAAACTGATCACCTGTGTGGTGACTGGCATTGCTCACAGAAGACCACAAGGTGAGAGTTACGACCAGGCCATCCGTAATGATGAGACTGGTCTCTGGCAGTGTCCATTTTGCCAGCAGGACAACTTCCCTGAGCTCAGTGAGGTGGGAATCAGTTTGGTTACCTTTCCAATGAAAATAAACTTTGCTCATACAACATTGCTCATATTGTGTTTTTCTTAGGTGTGGAATCACTTTGACAGCGGCTCCTGCCCTGGTCAAGCCATTGGAGTGAGAACTAGGTTAGATAATGCTGTCACAGGCTTCATCCCAACAAAGTTTCTTAGTGACAAGGTGGTAAAGCACCCTGAGGAGAGAGTGAAGGTGAGCAAATCTCATTTCCTTTCTATAGATATGGAAGTGTGAAAATCTTATGTGGACACTGACTTTTGTCTGGTTCTCTGCTGTTAGGTTGGCATGACTGTGCACTGCCGCATCATGAAGATTGACATTGAGAAGTTCAACGTGGATCTCACTTGTAGAACATCTGACCTGAGTGACAAGAACAACGAATGGAAGCTTCCCAAAGATACCTACTATGATTTTGATGCTGAGACAGATGATGTGAAACAAGAAGAGGAGCAAAAGAAGAAACAGCAGAGAACCAGTCAGTATTGACCAAATCTTTTTTGAGAACATTAATTTGATCACCTTTTTCAAGTGACATGACTTTTGTTTTCTGTCTTCAGCTTACATTAAGCGAGTGATTGCTCACCCATCTTTCCACAATATCAACTTCAAACAAGCGGAGAAGATGATGGAAACCATGGACCAAGGTGATGTGGTGATTCGACCCAGCAGTAAAGGGGAGAACCACCTGACGGTCACATGGAAGGTGGCTGATGGGATCTATCAGCATGTGGATGTGCGTGAGGAGGGTAAAGAGAATGCGTTCAGCCTTGGACATACTCTTTGGATCAACAATGAGGTGAGCTGTTGCTGTGTGTCAGAAATATTGTTAGTTATTTTAAAAATATAATGTATTCCTGTAATCGCAAAGCTGAATTTTCAGCAGGCATTACTCCAGTCTTCAGTGTCACACGATCCTTCATTCAGCTGGTTTAGTACTCAAGAAACATTTCTTATTGCTAAAAAATATTGTGCTGCATACTATTATTTTTGGAAAACACAATGTTTTTTTTTGTTTTGTTTTTCAAGATTCTTTGAATAGAAAATTCAAAGGAACAGCATTTTTAAATAGAAATCTAATGGTGGTCATGGTTGTCTGCAGGAGTTTGAGGATCTGGATGAAATCACAGCCAGGTATGTCCAGCCCATGGCTGCATTCGCACGAGATCTGCTCAGCCACAAGTACTTCCAGGAGTGCAATGGAGGTGATAGGAAGGTGTGTTATCATCCTGAGCACCTACAATTTTTCTTTTCTCTTTATCTTGATTTCTACTCTTTTTATAGATAAAATGGCACTTGTAAATTGTATCCTTTCTTGCCTTTGTACAGAAAATGGAGGAGCTTCTCGTAAGGAGCAAAAAAGAGAAGCCGACATTCATCCCCTACTTCGTTTCGGCTTGTAGAGACCTGCCAGGCAAATTTCTGCTAGGCTACCAGCCTAGAGGGAAGCCAAGGTAACACTCATTACCCTACCAAAGCAGGGCACAATTCGCATATATCATGCATTCGTAAATGTTTGCCTTTGGTGTTTTGTTTTGTAGGATAGAGTATGTAACCATCTCTCCAGATGGCTTTAGGTATCGCTCTCAGATATTCCCTTCAGTCAATGGTCTCTTCCGCTGGTTTAAGGACCACTACCAGGATCCTGTGCCAGGTTAGTAGTCTCCATCTACACTCCAGCTCTGGCCTAGCATTGCTATTTTTTCTTGTAAAGTAATGTTTTTGTTGTCACTCTAAAGGCGTCACACCAACCAGCAGCAGAACGAGAACACCAGCATCAGTGAACGCCACACCTGCCAACATCAACATTGCCGGTATGTCAGAAATGCTGATGTCTTCCCTGAAAACAACAGGGATTTTCTTAAGTTATTCTTCTCAGAAATGTATTTTAAAACCGATGTCTATCCCTTCGCTTTCAGATTTGACTCGAGCCGTCAATGCTCTTCCGCGAAACATGACATCCCAGATGTTCAATGCCATAGCGGCGGTTACAGGCCAGGGCCAGAATCCCAACACGACACCGGCCCAGTGGGCTTCCAGTCAATATGGTTTCAGTGGCGGCAGCAGTGCAGGCGGCGGCGGTAGCAGTAGCGCTTATCACGTACGAAGCCTGCACCTCAGCACTTAGTCACCTGTTTAACTAACTGAATCAAAATCAGGCCTGCTAATATTTCATATTTCTTGCTTTCCTGTTTTTTCAAGGTGTTCGCAACACCCCAGCAGCCAATGGCCACGCCAATGATGACGCCCAGCTACTCCTACACCACACCTGGCCAGCAACAGGCCATGACCACACCCCAGTATCCCAGCAGTACCCCGCAGTCCTCACATGGACATCATCAGCATTCGTCCTCCACACCATCGTCCTCGTCATCGAGAGTGCGGACACCACAGCCCAAGTGAGTGTTGCTACTTCTTTCTTGACGGATGTTCGGTGTGAACATTCAATGCGACAAACATTTTAAATTGAATGAATGGTTGTTGATGCATCTGTTCAGGCCTGTACGAATGTACACGTTGTCAATGCAAAATTACTTTTTATCAAAATCGCTTTTTTATCAAACTGCAAAAAAGGTGGCCAATCAATAATATTAGCACTTTTGGTTTTGTTACATAAAATGTTACATACAAATGTGGCACTTAGGAACAGACTATTTTGCTAAACGCCAGTGAATAGCAGAGGAAGATTTCAGAACAAACTCTTAGTGTGTCAGTAATTTTGTATTTGGTGTCATAAGAAAATCTGAACAGCTGTTTGAAGACATGGAAATACTGTTTCACTTCCTTTCTGAATCTGAAAGTTGCGTAACAATTGTGTACCAGAGTAATTGAGGTATTTCTGTTTTTCCATAAGTACTACCTACTATCCGAGAGTGAATTTGCATTTTCATTCAGCCCATCTTCAGTTTTTTTTATGCAGACAAAATGCATGCTACAATCTGATCAGACATTTGTTAATGTGCTTAGGCACAGTGTTGGGAAGGTTACTTTGGAAATGTAATAGGTTACAGATTACAAGTTACCGTATTTAAAATGTAATTTTATGTAACCGTTTCAATTACTTTATTAATGTAGCTGATTATATTTGATTACTTTTCTAAATTTCTAACAAATGTTTTCAACTATTATTTGTTTAAAAATGTTTACACTATTTTTTAATATTTAAAGCAGGCAGGTTTAACCTTACAGTAGTACTCGACACTGATTACTATCAGACTTCTCAATCCTTCATCACTTGAATTAAGATTATAATAATTTAATTTCAAAGCACTTCCACCACAGAATCAGACTTTAGCACCTCTTTTTACTTTGAGATCATTCTGAGGCTAAAAAGCTATGACAGGAAACACTGGCATCTAACCATGCCTGGGAAAAAATAGCTAATCTTAAATAAAGCATATACATAAACCCAAATAAGAAATAAAACCGTTACCGAAGGTTTCCTAAACTCCTGAAACATTGGGGTATCATATTTTAGAGCAGTCGATGCAATTTGGGAAATAAATTAATAAAATCTGAATGTGTGTGAAAATATTCATATGTAACCCCCTTCGTAATCGTTAACATTTTCATGTTAAGTAAATGTTAAGTTTCACTCTTTTTTTTTTTCTCTCAGTAACAGTCACAGATTACAGTTACATCGTTTTTGTAATTAAATTACGTAACCCTGTTATATGTAACTAGTTACTCCCCAACACTGCTTAGGCACGTCTGTAAAATTTTGCCGCTGAAAACCAGTAATTTCTTTAGAAATCTGAGGGTTTAGGAGTTTCACACAATGGCAAAAAAGTTCCCAACCAGAGTTTTTTCAAATTGGTCACAAATTCACAACGCTGACCTGCAGAAAACTGCTAATGTGTTTAAATATCGCTACACTATTGGCAGTGAACCTTTTTTGCCCACAGAATTTCACTGAAATATCACTAATGCAACTGCATTAGTCTTGTTTTTTTTTGTGTGTGGTTTCTATTATTATGACTTCTGTAGCAGCATATGTGCTTGGTACATTATCCATTACAGAACAAAGTACTAAAGCTTCATCTGTGTTCCCTCAGAACAAGTTCCCACACTGCCGTGGACTGGGGTAAGATGGCTGAACAGTGGCTCCAGGAGAAAGAAGCCGAGCGGCGGAAGCAAAAGACGCCCCGCATGACGCCCCGACCTTCACCCAGCCCCATGATTGAGAGCACGCCCATGTCCATCGCCGGAGACGCCACTCCCCTCTTGGACGAGATGGACCGATAGGAGTAGGGAAGGGGGTGTTCAGACATCTCGTCTAAAAACCCAATCCATCCACATCCCATCTCTCACCCTCCATCTTTTGCTCTTTCGCTGCTAGAAGTATTTCTTTGAGTCATTCAGAGCTACTGATACAAAGACAAACACTTGAAATATGGTGACAAACAGATTTAGGAAATGGACCTACAATAAATGTTTGTCACGAGGGTTTTCTTTTTTGTGCATTTTCTTTTATGTGCATAATGCACCCCCTTTTTCATTTCAGTTTTTTAACTAAATTTAAAAGGAAAGGCTTAAAGCATAAGACGTTGCATGATTTGTGCCCATGGTAGCTGGTATTCAATCAACGTAAGATCATTAGTTCAGACCCACTCAGAGAGCTTTTCTTTTGTATCTGGCTTTAACATTTAAATAAAACCCTGTTTCAGTATGAACCAGAGCACTGTAATGATTCAAAATCTGTGTTCTGTTGAGCTGTTACGCAAAGAATTAAGCACTGGGGAGCTTTGTAAAGCTATTTAGCAATTCATTTATCAGCTAAAAAATGAAGTATGTGACTTTGAAAGCGATCCTGTAAATGTCATGTTTTTGGGCCATTACAGTGATAAAAATATGCATTTTAAATTCAAAACATTGAAGAATGACGTTTTTAAGGTCATCTTTGAGTTCGAGTTCAGAATCAGATATCACTTCTCATAATGTGCTTATACAAGTAAACTGAACTATTGTGCTAAAAGATCATTTTTTTGCGTTTTCAGTTTGAGGGCTGTTTGTGTTTGTGAATGTATCTTTGCTGGGCCAGACCTCCTCAAGGTGTTTGCACACATGCTGTTTTTAACAGTGTCTTTCTTTCATGAACAATCCTATGTATCGCAATAGACAAAAATTGTAACATTTAAGCAAAGTGAACTTTATGAACAGGCTCCTTATACTGTGACAACATTTTCACACAGCAAACAGACATGTTATGATTTTTCCTCACAGCCAGTATAGTGAATCTTCCTAGTTCTGGGAAGCATTTCTGACCTGATCATGTGTTCTTTTAGCACTGAGGCTAAACTATGCCTTTAGGTCAGGATGGGAAGTGAGCTCTGTGTCTAAAGCGTTGTTCAGTGTTTCACTGCTGACATCCATTTCATTTCTTTCCTTTGATAAAGTTGTCAAAATTAAACCCTTCTGATTCAAGTGTTTTTATTTGTTACTGATTTCAGTTAGAAGAGCGTTTGTCTTCAAGCTTCAGACCTTAGATAATTAATTTCAGACAGTTGTGATTGTAAGATACGGCTGTTATGAATTTTTCCATGTGACATTCATTGGAATTTTAATTCCTTTGCTTAAGAGACTCAAGCAGCTGTCATATGTAAGGCAAAGCTACCTTTTTTTTTTTTTTGAGAATTTTTTTGAGAGGACATTTCAGTACAGAATGGCATTAATGTGGGATATTTGTTGAGCTGCTTCGCAATTTTTGCATAAGTGATACTTAGTTTATTTCTTAACAATCCATCCATTTATCTCACAGCTAAATGAATAGCTCGGAATCTTGTGTCGGCGCAGATGGCAGCAGAGCCTGTGGTCATGAGTGCTGGCATATGTATCATATTAGCCAGAGAAACTCCTGATGCAATGAAAAACAAGGGCTACATTTATAAAAGATCCACTCAGAATCGCCAGGAGGGCATTTAATGTGACCTCTTAAGTATTCTGCACATAAACACTGCTGTTTGCAAGGACAAAAATCAAACGTGAAGGCAGAACTCATTACTGTCAAATTATAGAGATTTGCATGTAACAGACTTGAAATACCAGTAAATGACACCAAGTATTTATAGGCAGATTTACAGATTTAAATCTCTTGGGACAAAAATTAACATATTTTTGGACAAAATATCACTCACTTGATCTTGGTTATTTGAAAGCCCATGACACTCAATTACAGTGTATTCACATAATAACTATGTAATACAGAAAAACGTTTTCAAATTCATAACTAGGAAACACATGAAATATATCATGGATTCATTAATATGCTTCTATTTACAATTCAAACTTAAAGATGAATTCTTGTTGAGATTCTCTCATCAAGTCCTCTGTTTGTATTATTATTTTCTTCCACTCAAAGATGTGTCAGTGCATTATGGGACAGAGTCTGGATTCCAGTATCACTTCTATTGCCATTTGAACATATATTTAGTCAACGACAGCAGCTGGATTGCCTCTTTTTAAAACTTTCATCACAGTTGTTAGAGATTTCTGTGAAGAAAAGATGCATATATTATTTTCTGTATGACCATGGTGAAATATTTCCAGGGTAAAACATAAAAATAAAATGTCTGAAAGGAGAACTTACTGACAATATCACTAGCTTGTCTAGAATTCCTCTCCAGCTCAGATAATACAGTGGCCTCAAATGTAAGTGATGCAACCCGTAGAAAGAAATCTCTCACACTTTCCCCTATAGAGGACAACAGAAATAATACACAAGATGTCATGTTACAGTCAAAAGTTTGGAATCATTAAGATTTTTTAATGTTTAAAGTCTCTTATGCTCACCAAAGCTGCGTTTATTTGATTAAAAATAAAACAGTAATATTGTAAAATATTATTATAATTTAAAATAACTGTTTTCTATTTAATATAAATAGTTATGTAAAACTGAATTTTCAGCAGTCGTTACTCTAGTCTTCAATGTCACATGATTCTTCAGAAATCATTCTAATATGCTGATTTGGCGCTCAATTATTATTGGTACTCAGTTATTAATAATGGTTCCTAATATTTGTTCCTAATAATGTTCCTAATTTTTGTAACATTATAAATGTCTTTACTGTAATTTTTGATCAATTTAATGTGTCCCTGCTGAATAAAAGTACAAATTTCTTTCTTTTTTAAAATCTTACTTACCACAAACTTTTGAATGGTAGTGTAACATGCTCTCCACAAAACAGCTATTTTTTAATATTGATAATATTAAGAAATGTTTCTTGAGCAGTAAATCATATTAAAATGATTTCTGAAGGATCATGTGACACTGAAGACTAGAGTAATAACTGCTGAAAATTCAGCTTTAACATCACAGGAATTAATTGCATTTTTAAAATTATTAAAACAGAAAATAGTTATTTTAAATTGTAATAATATTTCACAAGAACACTGTTTTACTATATTTTTATCAAATAAATACAACCTTTGTTAGAAGAGACTTATGTATAAAAACAGTTCATATAGATATTATTTTGAACTGCTTTTCTGACCTCAAGTATTTCTGGTGTCAGCTCAGACATATGAACTATTTTGATGGCATTCAAAACACCTGTGGTTAAAAGTCTTTTAAACAGACATGTTTCTCTACCTGACAGTGCAGACACGGCCCAATACTCTGCTCTGATCTCCTCAGAGAGTCGAACGGCCTCTTGCTCCATTTGGGCCAACTGATCTGGATGCTATGGGAGAGAAAAATCATCTAGACTCTCAAGGAAACACCATTTGGGGAATCTCAGTGTAATTTCATGCATTTTTTATTTATGAAAATGTTCATGTGCCAACATCATGTGGAAGTCACAGTGTCGTGATGGATTTTTAAAGGCTTCGAAGAGATAAACCAAAAAATAACTCACACTAAGATCCTTCTTGGTTCCCACAAGGAAGAGGAGAACACTAGAAGGGTCATTGTCTCTCATGGCATCCTCAAGCCACTCTCTGAATAAACAGAGACAGACATGATTCATGACTATTCAGGCTGTTTCAAACCAAATAAGTGCTCATACTGTACCTTGCATGATCCAAAGAGTTATAATTGCTCAGGTCAAACACAACAATGATGGCTGGAAACAAAAGATACATTGTTTTTACACAATACACAGCAAGAGTATGCATGATACAGTCTGTTTTATTACCTTGAGCTCCTCTGTAGTATGTGGACGCAACGCATCTGAATCTTTCCTGACCTGCTGTGTCCCACCTGCAGAGAGAGAGAGATCTGTGATCAGGATGCAACTATATGAATGACTGATAAAAGTAATAAAATACACAAAACTCACAACTGCAAACTGAAGGGCACCCCAAGGACCTCAAATCTCTCCATCTCAAAATCCACTCCAATAGTCACCTTGTACGTCTTGTCAAATGTGTCTTTGCAGAATCTTGAGGACAGAAATATTAACAAATGTAATCATTCAAGCTTTTTTTTTTACACATGTATGGAGTAAGTTTTTTTTTTTAATTAAAAGCACAATGAGATCTGAATTGAGAATAGGTAAATTAACATTACAGACTCTTACCTGTTTATTAAGCAGGTCTTTCCAACTCCTACATCACCAACAACAATGACTTTGGCTACATTTAATCTGGAAATGAACATTTACAATAAAATAATGTTCATTCAAAGTGCATTACACATCTGTATATGGCTTTGTTTATGAAGTTTTGCCTGCATTGTGGGGACCAGCCAAAGTTCCCCATGTGGGAAAGGCTGAAAATCTCAAAACAATAAATTTTAATGGAAAGTCCCCACAATAATAGCAAAATAAATGTATATGTGTGTGAAAGAAAGAAAAAGAGTTAACTTACCCTGATTTCTGTCGGTGACATGCCTCTTTAACGGTAATATTGAAGCCATCTTTAGTGTGCACTGCAGCATCCCTTGTAAAGTACTAAATAATAGATGAATAGAAATTTGTTAGGTTAGACTTTAAAAAAATTACAAGACAAAATAAAAATATCACCTTTTACATAATAACCTGGTCCAGTTGAGTCTGGCTTATAACGCTCAATGGGTGATTAAATACAGTAATCCTCTAAAATGAGTGTGTTTTGAGCAGCAGAACAGCTGGGGAGTAGACAAAACTAATAACTAACGTTAACTAAAAATACAAAAGTGTTACCAAAGGGAGTTCACAGATGATCCTGTCTCCTTTCACAGGGGGTAGAGAGCTCATCATGTGAGAGCTTTAATAACAAGACCACACCAATACAACTGCAAACACTCAACCATTCTGTCCGGTGACTAGTGGGATTAACAAACATAATAATAACAATAATGATAATACAGCAAATTCAAAATAGTAAATAACATTAACATTAATGACAAATTAACATGGCTAATTTTATAGGCTAATAAAATCTGATGTCAAAACATTAGCCGTTATTTAATAAAAATAAATATTTATGAAAAATGTAATACAACTTACCTTAAAAGGCAGAAGGCTTTTAACATACAAGTAGCCTATTTTAGACTTCACAGTAACTTCGCTATATTATTTAGTCGACACATTTTTGTTGTTGAGGCAAATATTATTTCTTTTGCTGCAAATACAGGAAATATATGAACAAGTAATCAACTTTTTGCTCTCACTGCGTGACTGTGCTCAATATAAACCCCGGTCTCCTGTGGCTGCGCTCGGTATTTACAGTACGCAACTGAACTACAGAACCCATAATGCCTAGCGGTGTTCTCGCGATGTCTGCGTGTGTGAACGTGAACCCCTGCGATATACTGAAGGAAACCCGTCTCATTCTTCCTTTTCCAACATGGCCCCGAAGGCGAAGAAGGAAGGTGCGTTAGGTTTATAGATTTGATGTTATAAAAATAAAGTTTATTGAGATTATATACAGTTACGTTTTCGCTTAAATGTAGTTGATATAGGTATGTGTGTCTCTAGCTGTTTAATTAGGCGTTTGGAGTGAAATAAGATTGTTTGAAGTGCCTTAATGAGACGTCCTTAGTCACAACCGCGGCTAGCAAGCTAATACAGTTGAGCTGCGTGCGCTAGCAGTCTCATTATATTAGACTGTCCGAGTGTTAAACCCATTAGCCAGCTGTTATAAACTGGTTGTTTAATTTGTATGTGGTTTGTACAGAGTAAACTAAGTAAATGACAGCTCATTAGCTTGTTTGCCAGTTACACACACGTGGCTACCCATATCCATCCATTTCTCATTCATTAACAGACAGTTTAATGATTAAAGGTGTCTTTAAATCAAACCCGAAAACAATATTGTTTTGAAATTGCTGTTTGAAAGTGCAGTTAATAGCTGCTGCCTGAATGTAAACACTAATATCCATGTACAAATTTCGTGCCTGTAAAAGTCTCTCAGTTTTTATTATAATGCTGTGAAATGCTCATAAGTGATGTGAAAACGCAGGTTGCACAACTTTATACTCATTCATTGTATGTCATATAGACTGATTTGTTAATGTTGCATGGGCATAATTTTTCAACAGCTGTCCCGGCTAAGACTGAAGCCAAGTCCAAGGCACTTAAAGCCAAGAAGGCTGTGCTGAAGGGTGTCCACAGCCAGAGGAAGAAGAAGATCAGGACCACCCCAACCTTCCGGCGGCCCAAGACCCTGCGTCTGAGGAGACAGCCTAAGTACCCCAGGAAGAGCGCTCCACGCAGAAACAAGTGAGACTCTTGTATTTTATGAACTCTAAAATCAAGAGTGTTGAATTATGGTTTACAAATATCAGGTAGTCTTGAAATAGGATGCAAATGATGGGAATTGCGATCAAAGCATGAAATAAACTGATTACAATTTTTTAAATACTGATGCATCCTCATTTCACCATTGAGATATAGTTGATGCTAAAGCATAAACATAATTATAGCTCGCTTGAACATAAAATGAAAATCTCTCTCGTTCTGTCAGGCTGGACCATTATGCCATCGTCAAGTTCCCCCTGACCACTGAGTCAGCCATGAAGAAGATTGAGGACAACAACACTCTGGTGTTCATTGTTGACGTCAAGGCTAACAAGCATCAGATTAAACACGCTGTCAAGAAACTGTACGACATCGATGTGGCTAAAGTCAACACACTGATCAGGTAGAACTTGTTTTTTTTCACCAAGTTTTTTAAAGCAAATATTTTAATGATTATATTATTAATATATTAAAAACAATCTAAATTAAAATGCTAAAAAACAATCAAGATGTAAACAAGTTATGTCTTATCTAGTATTATAAACATAGTAAAAATAATTGTTTTTGATTAAAGTTTAACAAAAGTTCTCGCAGTTTGTTAATAAAATTTGAAAACAAGTAGTTTTGTCGATTTCGATAGAAATGTCCAGGGAACCTTTGGATATTGTTGAATTGCGATTAAAAATAATAATTATTCTGAAATGTAATGTTCTCAGAGGAAACACTGATGCAGATGAAAGAGATTGTCAGATTTGTGATGCATTCTGAATACTTTATTGTTCCCTGCAGGCCTGATGGCGAAAAGAAGGCATACGTTCGTCTTGCACCAGATTATGATGCCTTGGATGTTGCAAACAAGGTAAATTACTGAATGTAAATCAGGGACCTTACCCTGGAGGGTCAGTGCCCTGCAGAGTTTAGCTCCAACCCTAATCAAACACACCTGAGCACGTTCATCAAGGTCTTCAGGATCCCTAGAAATCACAGGTAAGTGAGTTTGATCAGGGTTTGAGCTAAACTCTGCAGGGCAGTGGCACTCCAGGATTGGATTTGAGGAACCCTGAAGTAAATGTTCATACATGTATCAAACGGTAGATGTTGTCAGTTTCATGTAGCTAGATTGTAAGCTGAGGGAATTGTCAACCTCTGCAAATGTAAACTAAGCTTCTGCCTGAATGATTGTGATGCATTCAAAAGAACCACTCATGCTTTCTATTTTCTGTGTTGCAAAACATTTGTGCTTTGACCTGTGCTGATTTTCATCTTTTTTTTTCTTACAGATCGGCATCATCTAAAGTGCTCTTGGTCAGATGTACAGAAGAATAAATGTTTGTAAAAACTATTTATGTTCTTGTGGCTTTATTTGTTTACGTATCTGGAGTTACAAATAAGGTTTGAGAATAGGAGTTTGGTTAAACTTTTTTTTTTTTTTTTTTTTTTTTTTTTTCATACCCAAAAGTGTTCAGTTATACTGAAACTACAAAAGTAAACCAGAGCATCGGCAAATTAATATTCAAACTTAAATCACAACCCATATGTATTAAATGTCTGAATTATTGCAGTTAAACCTTAGAATTTAAGTTTGTGCACTACAATGACCATGGATTTGTGGGGTGATTTCTTTCATTTTTCCATTGGTAGGTTTTTATGAATTTTTGGTACAGCACATTAAGTGAAGGGCTGCATTTTTTTGGTTGATTGTTAGGGAAGAAATGAAAATTATCATTTTTTTTAAATCTCAAACTGAAACTTGATAAAATGCAGTATTAAGTTAATGTCAGCCAAAGTTGAAGCTGCTGAATGTTACATTATATCACTCCCTAGATTACACAAATAATACAAATAATAGTTTTTTTTTTTTTGTTTGTTTGGTTTTTTTTTTTTTTGCATTTTCCTGAAGATTGTCATAACAGGCCAGGAAAGAATGAATATTCTGTTTTAATGTAATAAAGCAATATTCACCTTTTTACATGTTAAATTCTTGAAAAAAAAAACAAACCCTAATGTACATCCTTTGAGTGAACTAAAGCTTGTTCCTTCCACCGTGTTTTCAGGCAATTTATTAAGTGTTGCGCCTTTCTGCAGTGCTGTGTTGCTGAGGCAGCATCATGTCTAATACATCTTTTATTAATAAGACAATAATTTTCTTTGAAGGTTGAATATCTACCTACCAGAACTCCCTCAGAAGAAATGCATGAGGCTGGTGTAGTTTCTGCATTTGGATGCAATGCTTGATATAATTACTTAGTATTAGCATGATCTGACACACATGTAGCCTAGTCATCATTTTAGGGAAAATGCTTCATATAATAAATTGTGGTTAATTCAAGTAATTTGCATCACAAATGGCGCAGTTTCCTAAATTAAGATGCGAGTTTACTCCACTGCCCCCTATAGGTTCAACATTGCCCCTACTTTGGAAGTTATTGTGTTAGTATTGTTTTATGGTGTTTTCCAGTAAAAATGACTAAAAATTATTAAATCAAGACACATTTTCTTGAAAAGCAAAATTTCATAAGTCACATTTAAGTATTGTTTTCTGAAAAAATATCTTCCAATTGTGTATGAACAATTCAATGGGAAAACAAGTTTATTTTTCATATCCCACTGGCAGATATTTTTTCGTTTTACACTTAATCAGTTCATTTCCATTGATTTTTGGGAAAAAACAAAACAAAACAAAAAACACATTAGCTCAAATTTACTTGCCCTTTACACCATCCAAGATAAAAAAAAATAAGTTTGTATCATAACATTTGGAGAAATTAGTGTTCTTAATGAACAAATCCATCAAGACATTTTTAACTTCAGACTGTTGCTTATGGCTAATATATAACTCCTCTATCAGTAATATTGCATTCTCCAGTGGAAAAGTTATTTCATGTGAATCAGGAGAGGAATATGCACAGATCAAAAACAGTTTACAAGCGGAAAGTCCAAAACAGTTCCAAACAAATATGTCAGTAAATTTTGATATGAGAGGACAAAAGGCGATGTACTTTTACACTGGAGGAAGGGTTATTATGGAGAGAGAACTCGTATTTTGGCCAGAAGCGAGCGTTTAAAGTTAAAATGCCTTGATTGATTTGCTTCTTACAAACACGCAGCTTTTTGCTTCACAAAATGTTAATTAATGGACTGGACCCTTGTGGATTACTGTGATGTTTTTATTGGCTGTTTGGACTCTCATTCTGACGGCACCCATTCACTGCAGAGGATCTATTGGTGAGCAAGTGATGTAATAAATTTCTCTAAATCTCTTCCAACGAAGAAACAAACTCATCTACATCTTGGATAACCAGAAGGTGACAGAACATTTGAATTTTTGGGTGAACTAGTCCTTTAAAATCTAAAGTCATTTTTGTTGTACTGGAACACATTTGTACTGGAAAACAAGATTCTGAGCAAGAAAATCACTTTTTTTTTTGCAGTGTAAAACCTGTCTGTTATAGCAGATCCTTAAACATTTGGCTATTTGACCCTTGTTGAGTTAATTTTTTTCATTGTATTTAAGTTTTATTCTAACAAGTAAAAAATTTAAATGTCTCTGATTGACATCAGACTCTCTCAGGTGAGGTTGCTCATTCAGTACAGGCATCCTATGGATAAATGTTGTGTTAACAGTCACTTGAATGCAGTCTTTGGTTTAAGACTGATAGACATCAGCCTCTGTTTGTTTAGTCCTCAGCAAATTTACGACCACTATTGTGAGGACGCCCCTTGCTGAAGAAGTCGGTTCGGAGGAGGCGGTAGAAATAGATGAGAATCATGATGTTCATGAGCATCATGGTTATCAGGAAGTAGAGGGTATGATCCAATGACGAGTAGTGGTATATGAGGTACCAGGTGAGGTAAAACTGTGCTCCAAGTCGAAAGGTCACGTAGGTCACCACATTGAACAGTTTGTTAACGGTGTAAATGAAAGAGTTCTGGGCCACCTTAGCCAGTTTGAGCAATAAACGGGTGTGTAGGAACACACTGTTCACCTCCACAAATAAAGCCACCACTGCACCTGCCACATACTGATGAGTGAACACAGCATACAGGAAACACCAGATCACCTACAGGAAAACAGAACAGAGATATACAGTTAAAGGCATAGTTCACCCCAAAATGAAAATTCTGTTAATTATGTTGTTCCAAACCCATAAGATATTCGTTCATCTTGGGATTACAAATTAAGATATTTTTGATGAAATCCGAGAGATTTCTGACCCTGAATAGACAGCAAGGGAAATACCACATTCAAGGCCCAGAAAGGTAGTAAGGACATCGTTAAAATAGTCCATGTGACATCAGTTGTTCAACCGTAATGTTATGAAGCTATAAGAATACTTTTTGTGCACAAAGAAAAGACAAAAATAACAACTTTATTCAACAGTTTTTTCTCTTCCGTGACAGACTTTGACATTTTAACTATGTCCTTTCTGTACCTTTGTGTAGTAATCTGTACCTGATGTACCTTTCTTGGCCTTAAATGTGTCAGTTGCATTGCTGTCTATGCAGAGTCAGAAAGCTCTGGGATGCCATCAAAAATATCTTAATTTGTGTTCCGAAGATGAACGAAGGTCTTACGGGTTTGGAATGACATGAGGGTGAGTAATTAATGATACAATTTTTTATTTTTGGGTGAACTAACTATCCCTTTAAAAACAACTAACTAATAGATATCATCATACCTCACGGTATGATTGATTACTTTAAGAATGCATTCTTTTAACAGACTGTGAGGATGCAGTTATTAACATTATAAATCTTTTTTTATATTTTCATTGAAAAACAAAAGTTGACCAATCGATGCTGACTTTCACTACTGATAACCCTGAAAATGTGAAAAGGGTCCATTACAAATAGTTTTTGTATTTTCTGAAATGTTTTATTTATTCAATTAAATATGAACTAATTAGCATACATTTCCAGAACAGAACTTTCCAGGCAGTTTCAAAAATCTTGTTTCATTTTATTGACATAATACAGTATTACAGTGTTTTCTTTTCTTTTTTGTCTTTGTTCTTTTGTTTTTGTTTTTTCAGAAGTGATTTTGGCTGTCTGTTTTTTTTTTTATCACTCCATAAATCTGAAAATTCTGTCAATAACCAAAAAAAAAAAAAAAAAAGTTTAATAAAATCAGGCAAGTGAACTATGAACAAACTTCTGTATAAAAGCCTTCTGTATAAAAACTCTAAAGTTTGGTGCATGTAAGCACTACTAAAGTGGAAATTTCTGGCTTAGTGCATGAGAAAAAAGGAATTTCAAGATAAATATTTTAACTAAAATCTACAGACTCAAATAGAAAATGTGCAATAAAATAATCAATTAAAAGTGTGTTTTGGATGTTTTTGTCTGAAACACTATGGAAAGTCAAATAACAAAAACTTTACCAGTGTATGACAAATCAATGTTTTGTCTGTAGAGTCTTCCACCTCATTTGCTCTTGTAAATATGTACATGTATGAATCTGAATGATAACCGAGTAACACTTTCCAAGTGTTTTGTACTTAGCTTTTGTTGCTTATACAGTGTGGAATGTCTTTCCCACAGGATTTTGTCATTATTGCACATTGTCTTATCCTACTAGAATTGCATGGCTTTTTTCAGGTTTGGTCCTTGCCAAACAAGGAATTACAAAAAAGTACAAAGTACAAAAGGTAAATTTCTCTCAGGTATAGTGGGAATAATGTGCAATTAGTCATTGTGGCAGTGCACACACCCCACCTCAGGATTACAACTGAGCCCACTCTAATCTATGTTGTGTTCAAAATCAATAAATTTATGACATTGTCCAAGTCTGACTAATAGACTTTTTATGGCTTCACCTAGCATTTTAAAACATTTTTCATGACCTCATGTGATAACCTGTGTATTGACTTACCATAACATGGTGAAGTAAAAACTCCCAAGATGCTTTTGCGTAGCCACTAAAGATAATGTCAGCAGCATCCTGAATGAAGTAGCCTGTTGAAGGAGATCAATGCTGATTTTTTTGACTGGACAAAACGTTTATATAATACATATTGTATATACATATACATCTACTCTCAAATGCTCAGTCACTTTCTTTCTTGTCTTTTAGATTCATGCTGCACATTCCTCATGCTGTTAAAGTATACAGGTGCCTGTCTCATCAACATAATAAATATGCTGTCTGCATGTGACAGTTCCTATGCAAGCATACAAATGTAAAAACAAGGTATGGTAGCTGATATTAGACAACTGAAGCTTTAAAAGACTATGAAAGAAACATAGCTTTAAGATGTTAATTATTTTCTACAACATCATTCCAAAGACCTGAGTCACAAAACAGCTTAAACTCTTATCAGGAGATCAGGGTTACACAGAGGCGGGACAGGGGCTCCTACACGGCTCGACATGCAGGAGAACATGAGAATCAGATAAATACGACGTCAATTACATAATTTGTACACTTCCTATTGTGTCAAGGGTCTAGGTTAATTGTATTGCATGTGTTTACTGACCAGATGAGACGACGACTAGCATGTATGCTGATGGGGTGTAGGTGGAGTGGATTTCATGCACCATCACAGGATGCTGTAGGACACTGTCAGGACACAGATTCATGCAGACTGTTGATCATATCAACCAGAAGATCAAAATACTACAGACATGTGCTTAATAACTGTCAAAAGAGAGTGGAAAAAGTCCAATGCTGATATAAAAAAAAAAAAAAATGGTGAATTATAATGGTGTATTTTTTTTTTTTTTAAGTTAGTTGCACTCTCATTCTCTCATTCATGCCTGTCCAGCAGGTTTTTCCTGTTTCCAAACTGAGAGATCTGTAACTGAAGGTTAAGCGCTGTTCATGAACATAATAATAACTTGGTAGACACTGCTATTAGTACAAACTACAGCAACATCTAACTATAAACACAAGCTATCAAGATATCAACACTACAACTGTAATATACTTTCACTCTATATGTACTCGAGATACTGAACCTCAGCAGTGTCTTATTCAAGATTTAAAAATATTTAAACCCTTAAAATATGATAAATGTTCCAGAACAACTTGGACATTTTTAGAAAAGCTAATACATTTATCAGATTTTAAGGATGTTTAAATATTCTTACGACAAAATATTGAATAAGACAATTGTTAAAAATAGTTTGAAATTCAAAATTGTATAAAATATTAGAACTTCTTGTGAAGAATACATTATATAAAATTCAAAAAAAAAATTTTTTTTATTTTTCTTGAAAAATAAGCATAAATCTCATAATATATATTTTTTTCATGCTTACAAAAAAGAAAAATAGCTAAAACAACAACAACAAAACGTGATTCAAAACATATTCTCTGACACAAGTTTTATTATCTTACTTTGCCTCTCGATTAAAATTATAATTTACAAATTAATTAAAATGATGCAATAACATTTTAATGCTAAAATATTGATCAGGTATATATATATATATATATTACATAAAATAAAGTGATTTAATGTTCTTTCTGTAAAACAAATCACGAAAAAAAATGAATGAAAAACAACAACTCACCAGGCGACGGCCCAGATGCCAGTCAGCAGTGAGTGGACGAGTGACACTGAGAGGTTCCTCCATTTCCACGTCCTCCAGGGATCTGTTTCTACCGTCCCGGGACTGGGAACAGTCTGCAGGAACCTGTGGAGGATCCTGAAGATGACAGAACAGCACAAGACATACAGGGCTGGATGCTTCTGGACTTCATTCAGCCATGTGTCCATCCTCCACACTCTTTATTCAGCGTCTCTCCTCTTCTAGACAGCGAGTCCTTGTTATGTCGTTTCCCTGCTGATCTAAACTCTCAGTGCCCTTTCCAAAAGAATCCACATGAATTGCATTCAAATTCTTGAACCAGTCCCTGTCTTTTTTTTTCTCCTTGTAATTGGCGACAGTCTTCCTTACACCAGTACAAACTCCTCGTATCTATTCTCCACCTTCTTGTCTCTTCCTCCACGTGCTGGTGCCTGTCATAGGTGTGGTATCTCTCACAATACCTGTTTGCTGAACACTGATTAGCTGATGGTGAATGGATCTGTAGGAGTGCTACAACAAGGAATGACAGCTGTATCTCTTTCACTTAAACTTTTTGTGTCCGTCTCCATGTATTCCCCAATCCAGGAAAACGCTCCATGCATGTAGTGAAGTCGTGTCAACTGTGAGTGGATCTCTCTGTGTGTGTATGTGTGTGTGTGTGTGTGTGTGGGTGAGTGGGAAGCACAACAGAACAATAGAGGCTATTTAAACTCACAGTCATACTGCTGTCCCTAATAAATGAAATGGCCAGTGTCCTGCAGCTGGATCAAATGACTTCACTCACACTGTCACAGCAGAGAGGAATGGCTTACATAAAACAGTTTGTTGTGTTTGGTCAGCTTTCAGTTGGGACAACTTAGCACTAGATCCATAACATCAGTCATGTTTATTGGCTATGCAATTTGACTTAACATTTTGCTCATAGAGTGGCCCCAAAATGTATGCTTAAGTTAAAGTTGAATATCTTAGATATAGCTTTCAGCTGGGACAACTTAGCACTTGATCCATAATAAAAATCATGTTTGTTGGTCATGCAGTTTGACTTAACATTTTGCAAGCAAAATCATATAGAGTGGCCCAAAAAGTATTCTTTAGTTACACTTGAATGTCTTAGATATATTTAAATATAAAATACCAAACCATGTGACATCTACAAACAAATGATGATAAATCAAAAGAAACAAAAACAGCTTTTTTTTTCTGGTTTCTTGTAACCAGCTGGTGTTGCAGTGATTTATGACACCTTATGGCTTTCCACTAAGGTGTCAAAATAATTTAACAACAACAAATATGCCATTATCATATATATCAAAATTTAATATTATGGGTCAAAAGTTCAGAATTATTAAGATTATTTAATATTTTTTTTAAAGAAGTCTCTAATGATCACCAAAGATACATTTATTTGATCAAAAATACAGTAATGTTGTGAAATATTACAATTTGAAATAACTATTTTCTATTTGAATACATTTTAAAATGTAATTTATTCCTGTGATGGCAAAGCTGAATTTTCTGCAGCCATTACTCCAGTCTTCAGTGTGTGTATATATATATATATATATATATATATATATATATATATATATATTTAAGTTTGACAATATAAAAATATTTTTAAAACTAAAGTTGTTTCAAGTGTTTTAAAACTAAAGTGTTTCAAGTTCTGAATGTGTTCTAAACGTTTAGGATTTAAGCCCCTTTGCATTACAGTACTTTCAGGCACACCTATGCAAAGCCCTGAGAGATTTGTAATAGGTTGTTTAGGCAGATTTGAGACCTATGCTTGGGGAATGTGGGACTGACTGGTGTGTAGAGTGTGCCATCTGTTGGTTCAACTGAGAAAGACAGCTTTAAACTATGAGCTGTTGTTCTTGCAATGAACTATGGGGATACAGCTCCGACCGGAAACTTACAATGAAATTTAATTTTCTACCTATTAGACTGTGTTTTATTAACGTCTACACCTACCCCAACCCTAAACCTACTCCTTAAAATAATGTAAAAATAGTAGTTATTGCTGTACAGTGCGACAAAAATTACGCTATAATGATGTGCGCATGCCCAGTAGCTGCAGCTGTATCCCTTCTAGCCTTAACCCGAATATTGGAGCACAATATTGAAAAATCCTGTATAGATTACTTTGAAATACATGTTTTAAACGTTCTTTAACTTCATAACCACACTTTGGATAAATTCTATCACGCAAATGTACTTTTATGCATTTGACTCGGTATTCTCAAAGAAATGCTACTGTAATGTTAAATACAAACATTTTACAGTGATCATTAGGCGGAGAGGTCTTAATAAATAAATAAATAAATAGGCCTAAATAAAACGTCCTAAAAATCACTGTCCTAAAGACTTTGATCTTTTCTGATGAAATCAAATGTAACTTGAGAGAAACAGACGCCAACTGTCACACAAGCTACAAGTTCTATTGACAGAGTCATTTGACCCAGTGCTCTTCTGGTCAATGATTTAAAAGGTAAATACAGTCTGACTGTCGTGACCTTTGGAGCTATCCGGTTTACAGGAACACTTCTCTGGCCACACAGACTCAAATAACCCACAATTCAGAGATTGCTTGTTTTCCAAATCTGCGTACAGTCGCTGAATGTGATACTGCTTTACGGTAGAAGCAACTGAAAGCATTAGCAAATTAGACAAAACATTAAATAAACCATCACACGAACACTGGGGCTGAACTTTCTGTGGAATCCTGACAGCATAGATTCAAATCTAATTAATCTTGTTTGGTCAATCTGATAAATTGGCATCTGGGTCTCTCACATATGGATAGCAGCTTCCTGATTCCTGCAAATGATTCACAATACCCTGGAAATTGAGTAAGCGAAAAAAGACCTGCTTCCACTTGCTATTAAGATGCGTTTTAAGTTCCGTTCACAAGTGGTCAGCCAAGATGCTTTACCGTTTACACCTGGAAATCTGTGTCGTTACACGGCTTACACAAATAGGCTATAATATAATATAATATAATATAATATAATATAATATAATATAATATAATATAATATAATGGGGGGGGGGGCACAGAGGGTGGGATGTCTGTAAATCATTTGATAGTATGTGAAAAACAACAACATGAACTTTTCAAGACAAACAACAATATATTTCCTGTGAAATATGAAACATATAATCTTTATTTTCCATTCAAAATTTATGTAAATATTTTAGACTCACTGGTTTATTTCAAGATAGCTCACACAGTTCCATCCAAGAGAATTTTTAAAAAAAATTTTTTGTATATTATGTGCTTCATTGCAGTTCTCAGCAGCAAGATTTGAAGTTCTGCTGCATCATGCTCTGCTTAATGCTGTTTCAGTCTTTAAACATTTCCAAGGTTGCTTAAAGCTCATTCAAGTCTTTAGTAACAGCAAAATAATATTTTCAAAACAAAAAAAAAAAAAAAAATCTGCGTCATCACCGGACTCAGCAGCAGCTAATCCAACTCACTGCGTCATAGTAGAACAGCCTTCAGCAGAGGAAATCAACAATTAAGGTTAAGAGTGAGGATATTACTTAACTGTATATTCAGTCTAGCTGAGATCTGATACAATCTCAGCTGATGATGAAGACTCTGGGCCCTTCCTCTCTCATGGGCGGCAGGCTCTCTATGTTCTCTATGAGGATGTGCTTGTCCTCCCTCTTTGATGGGCTCTCTGGCTGACAAAGGTTGCTTCTTAGATCTTCAAAACTCACGTTCAAGTCTTTGAAGATGTGTAACATGCTCACCCCAATCACAATCACCAAGAAGCCCCCGATGGTGCCCACCACATCCACTCCTGACATGGCTCCCCATTCTTTAAAGAGAATCACAGAGGTGCTCAGGACCACAGTGGTGAAGAAGACGTAGTAGATGGGGTACACCAAGAGTGTATTGAAGGTATCCAGCGACTTATTCAGATAGTTGACCTGGATGATGATGGATCCAATTAGTGCCAGCAAAAGAATCCAGGTGAGAGGGTGACGGACTACTGAAAGGTCAGAGAACATGGTGCGGATCGCAATGCCGAGGCCCTTGACCGAGGACACAGTGAACGATCCGAGCAGAGAGCAGATGCTGATGTAGACTAATATGTTGGTTTGACCGAAGCGAGGAGAGACGTAGAAGATCAGGACCATACAAGTGACCAGCAGGAGGCTGGCAAACACCAGAAAACCTTCGGGAAGAGCAGAAAAGGCTGTTGTTATCCATTACAACATGTTTTCGGTTCTATAACTAATGATATCTAAACACTAACCAGGATCCAGCAGTTTCTCTGTCATTTCTGTAAGCGTCGTCACCTCTTCTTCTTCAGGTGCATGTATAACCATTATAGTGCTTCCCAGTATGCTGAGCATGCAGCCAAGTTTTCCTAGCAGATTCATTGTTTCTCCGAACAAGTGGGAGGACAGAACTGCACTGAAGAGAGTAAATAAACATTAACATTAGTACCTTTCCATATGGTTCTAATGAAAACACTCGAAAGAAACACTAAAGGCCATAAACCAATGAACATGTATTGAGTAATGGACTTTTGAGAGATTCATCTATGATCTCATGACTTCAGAAGGTGAAGATCAGTGCGTGTGAAATTCTTAGTATATGTTTATAATAATCATATCATGATGAATTGACTGCTTGTTGTTGAAATTATCAATTGGCACATTCTTTGGACAACTAGTAGGCCTATGTGTTAAAATGACATTTGCCAAGGAAATGACATCATTTGAGTGAGTGGGCCTAGAAAAAAAAATAAATTGCATGGGATTAAGGATGCATTAAATTGATCAGAAGTGACAGTAAAGACTTTGATAATGTTACAAAAGATTTCTATTTCAAATAAATTCAGTTCTTTTGAACCTTCTATTCATCAAAGAATCGTGAAAAAATCAACACAACCGATAATAAAATATGATTGATAAAAAGAAACAAAATGTTTCTTGAGCACCAAATCAGCATATTAGAATGATTTTGAAGGATCGTGTGACACTGAAGACTGTAGTAATGACTGCTGAAAATTTGACTTTGCCATCACAGGAATAAATAATATTTTAAAATGTATTAAAATGACAGTAATTTAAATGAAACAGTAACTTAAATTGTAATAATATTTCACAGTATTACTGTTTTTACCGTATATTTTTATCAGATAAATGCAGCCTTGATTTGCAAAAGACACTTCTTTCAAAAACATTACAAAAATCTAGTGCGCAAACTACAAAATAAAAACAATATTTTGATGAAAACATCAAACCATTTTATTTTAGCCCTAAACTGCATAAAAGTTACAATTTATATTATTAACACCAGAATCCCACAAGTGTCAGTACTGTACAACATACTGTATCTTTACTCGGGGTCTAACCTAGGCCCTATAGCTCAATCAAATGTGCTTTATTTGCGTAAAACGTATTGCAATTCAGGATGTTTAACATTACAGTCATAAATATTTCAAAATATCCTCTCACTCACAGGCTTGTAAAGTTTACACAGCATTGTGTGGAGCAAACCGTTGGCGAGGGTAAATAAGGGTGGTGCCATTACCTGATAAGAACACTGAGAGCTCCTAAAGGGGTCACCACTGTGGCTGGAGCAAACATGTATGCGGTGAAATTTGCCGCTTCACCTCCACCCACTGCGAAAAAATACAGGACATAATCCAAGTTTGTCGAAGTCATCAAAGGAAGATGATTGACAGATGCTTTGCATTGCACTTACTTGTCAAAAGGCCTCCCCACCACAGCCAGTCCTTCAGGTACCCATGACCTCCCTCAGCTAAACAGACAAGCATTTTCACATATTCAGTTTGTTAAAGAACACAAAACAGAGCCTGTCTGTCTGTTCTGTCATTAATAGCTAAGCACAAACAAAGAAGGAACCAGTTTTAACCAATTTCACCATTGTTATTCAGTCAAATAAAATAATTAGGGTTAAATCCAAATACTCTCATAAACAAAACCAGTCACTCAACATTCTGAATATTAACATCAAATTAGGTTTATTGCATCAGAATTTGATGACACTTTTGAAGTCTTTGTGTTATGTAAATACTGATGTAAATTACCTTACCTGCTCTCGTCTCTCCAGTACTGGCCAAACGCAGCAACGCCTTCTTCTTCAGAATAATGCTTCCTCCTATAAGGAAAGCTGAAAGCACGGCCAGCGTCAAGCCCGTCCAGAAATTGTAGTTGCTCCATTTGTCGATGGTGAGAGCTGCTGTGTTAACTGTAGAGTTTTTATTGGAGTTGTCTATGCTAAAAGACGTGTTGCCAACGCCCGTGTCAAACACACAAACAGAGGCGGACGTGGGACAGAAGATCCTTATTACTGAACCTGATCACAAGAACAAAGAGGAACCACATGTTACAACAACAGGTTATATTACCAACACAGTTTTTGTTGGGAGTAAAATGTTGGGAACAAAATTGTTCAAAACAAATAATGGCACCCAAAAAATTGCATATTCATATTAAATACTCTTTATAAAAACATTTTTTTAAAAATCACTTTTAATATGACATGAAACAGCTAAATCAACATTGCTAAAACTACAGCATTTCATGGCTGACTGCATGGCAAGAAAGTGCAATGAACTTATCACTACAGTCTGCCATTTTGTAACTTTTTATTCAATATTTTAATATATATATATAATTGCTATTTAATTTATTTATATTTCAGTATTTTGAAAAATAGAGTTTACAGAATTTTTGTTATTTTTTTTCAGGTTAATGAAAGATCTGATAACAGCTACACAACTTAGTGCACACAACATCATCATTCATAACCATCATCTCATTTCTAAAGCACCGTTTATAAATCACCTTTTAAAGATAGCCTGCTTTACATAGTGCTTTAATAGGGAACAATGGAACCAAAGTTACAGGCATAAACAATCATCTGTCATTGACTGAAAGGCTGACATCATACAATAAGGAATGTTTGTCCTTTAAACAAATATGTTATCATCTGTTAATAACCATGTCATTCATATCCTTTCCAAAGGAGAACACATTGATGAGTCGAAACTAATAACTACTATAATATGCAACTATTGCAAATAACATCCGTCATTTAAACCTCAAGTGAAGCAGTTTTCATATTACATGCACAAAATACACAGTAACATAATAAAATCATAGATAAGTTATAGTCTCTTACTGACGGTAGTCGTTGAAAAAAAAATAATAATAAATTCTCTTACCATTGATACATGAATCGGATGGCAGGTGTATGTCTTTCATTGTTTCACCCACTATTTAAACGACTAGTTAAAACTTATCGAAATGCAGCCATTTAAAAATAATAAACTACGAAATAAACATATTTCTTTCGGACTTCGCCTCGGTTCACTCGAATATGCCAGAATGCGGGTTCTGCATCGGTACCATCCGAGCGCGTAACTTCATAGCACTAAATAACCACAGCGCAGCAGAGGAAGACACGATACCTGAGGTACGCGAGTAAAGCAGGTATCCTGCCACGCCCGAGCAGCGCCTCGTTCACACAGGCATGCGTAATAACCAGCCAGTTGTTGCCAATAGGGATACAGCAATGACCTTTCTCGTAATACAGTAAGCAGAACTCAAACACACGTAAAAACTTCCTTTAAAAAACAAAACAAAAAAACAACTACCTTTAAAACTACATTTTACAACATGCACTATTATTGTATGACAAATGATATATAGCCTATTAAATTCAGAGTTATACATGCCTATTTTTCCATTAATAAATAGCCTATTATATCATATAAAATACTTGTTATTTGCTTGTTTGTATTGTAATTTCAGAGCAGCAGAAACCTGATATTGCTTTGGTGATGGTATTGGCTGACATAAGTTTCTCCAGAAAGCTGGAGAACCAGTTTTGCTTATAACGGCTTTGAGCAGAGAATAAGAAGAAAGACATGCTTATATTGGCTGTAAAGTGTTGTTTATATATTAAAAGAGACAGTTTAGCATGCTTACTATATTTTGATCACTGCATGGGCTTAAGATCATTAAACTTTAATCTCCCTCAGTGCTATTTGATATGTTGTTTTTGTAAGTTCTGCATTCCGTTTGGAGAAGGATCATGATGTGCTTGGTACTCTTATGAGAAAGGAGAACTTTAGACACATCATTTGTTGTATGCAAATCAATTTGAACATTTTTTGTCACCTCAACATTTCAGTAACATGACCTATTTGAACAAGATTTGTAAGCAATTACTCTATTGCGCTGGGGTGTGCCATAATTCGTTTTTAAATAGAGCACCTAGGGCCTTTGCAGACCGCCTGGAGGCTGGTAACCTAGAGCAAGTGTGCTCACACAAAACTCCCTTGACAATGGCTGCATAAGTACAAGTTCCACTGAATTTCATAAGATGATTATTGAGGGTGCAAATGTAGGGTTAAACATTAGGTTACATGAATCTCGCAGTCATCAAGTGTCAAAATCATCAAATGCTAATGAGAGGTTTGGTCAGCCCACCATCTTACAATCTCAGTGAAAATATGAGGAATGCAGCCAGTTAAATAGGGTTTGTCATAATAATTAACACCAGGTGCCAGATTAACACCAGTAACTGGGAGGCGTCTATAAGTGTTCTCTAATTTTGATCAGAGTCATTTTCAAATATCTAATTCAAGTTGTTTCTACTGTGCTTCAGAATACAATTAACTTATAAAATATGCTTAAAAAACTGCCCTTCAGCATAACTTCAAATAAGCAGACCTTGAAATTTAGGAAATTGTAGGTTGTTCTCTAATTTTGATCTCCACTGTATATAGTGAACAATAATTCACTCTTGAACAATGCTTCAAACATTGTTACATGAATCTTGCAGTCATAATATAAAATGATATCTACTAGCAAAATAAATAAATAAATACCCCAAAAAGAGGACTAAATATTACAGGACAATTCTATAAATGGCCAGCTGATGTCACTGCAAGCTAATGAACACAATACACAGTTTCAGCCCTGCTATTCAACTGCTGTCAAAGAGAAATTCATCTGAAGTCGAACCAGGTGATAAAGTTGGCTTATTGTTGAGAAATTTCCTTTCAACTATCCATTTTAAAGGTTACACGGGGTGGAATAGGATGGAATAGATGCTTGAGCCTATAAACCTGTCATTTTATTTCCCCTTTCTTCAACAAGCAACGAAATCATGTGATATAGAGTTGTCCGTGTTGTCTCAACATATCTGCCCATGCTCATGCAAATGTCAGATTAGCCAACTGAAAGAGAGATGAGAATGGAAAAAACATCACTCATAGCAATGCACTGCTTTCATTTGTCTGTGCATGTTCTATTTTCAAGATGGCTTTTGTTCAGTGTGTGCGTTGCACTAATTACCATGATCATTCAAAACGGAGCGCTACTCTTGCTTGCAGCCTCCCACACAAGCTCTGAAAAACAATTCATACAGCCACAGAGAGATGATGTTGTTCCACAGCACAGCTACTCTTTTATAGGACAGATAGGGAGTAAATATCATTTCAATAACAGCACTGGATGAGGTTATTATTAGCAGGTCAGATGGCAGTGTCAATCAGCACGAATTAACATCATTAATGACAAGGGCACTAGCCAGATTATGATCATTATAATTGTCAAAGATATCAGACCTCAGCGTGCATGCCATCTATTGAAGGTCTGATGTCTGTAGGTGACTTTATTATGCATGCATTATGCCTTTGTGCTTGTGAATTGCATGCAGCTCGTGTGTTAGATGCTATAATTAAGTCTTTTCTCTTTAAATGCAATGCATCCAGAACGATTCTTAGTAAACACACTGGACACTTTGATTTAATTATTCATGTTTTGATCTCTTGTTTTTATATTATTTCTTTATATCTGCTTGTTTGAATATGAAAACGGGAGAAGTAAATGATGTGAAAAACAGCTTACGGACAGAAGTTGGTAACAATGAGGCTCTTTCCCAAGTTAAGGCATGGAAGTGCTAGGGTTGGCATGGCAACTGTTTTAGGATAACTGGAAAAAAAATTGGTATGAGTTTTTTTTTGCTTACAGGATGATGAAGTTGTGAGTGAGGTTTCAGATCCGACTTTGGTGTTGTGTCCTATGTGATACAGACATTTAAAATAAGTTTAAACTATAAAATGTTGCGATAGCTTTTATACTCATTACATGCATTTCAGATAAAATAATTATTAACAATAAATCAATTGCTGATGACATATAGCACCGTTGCGCTATGGGGGTCCCAAGTTCGAATCCCAGGTCAAGGACCCCCACCTCTCTTTTCCACTTTGCTTCCTGTCATCTCTACACTGTCCTGTCATAATAAAGGCAAAAACGCCAAAAATAAAAATCTAAAAAAATAATAAATCAATTGCCTTTTTCATAAAAATGTCCAATCTTATAAAACCAAACAATGACAATATTGCATTTGGCAATCAGGCAGTAAACAAATATTTTAAATAGTTTTAATATATATCTGGGGTCTAAGGTCTTGTAATTTAAAATATGTTTTAATAATATAATATTATTTATTTATTTATTTGAAAGGAGGAACAAGAATGAATATAGATGACAGATCACAAAAGACTGAAGCAGCAAATCAGAAGTAGCTGTTTTTACAGTTATTTCAAAAGAGATCAATCATTTTGTACTAATCTCTACGAATCTCTCTCTTTTTAGCAAACAGTGATTCACTCTGCTGCAGTATGTGTTCAGTATAAATTAACCAAATTATTTCTGGCATGTAGCTCTAAGTATTCACAAGCTTTTTCTTACTTTTGACAAACATAAGAATGTTAGTAACCAAACAATTGCTGGTAGCCATTGACTTCCATTGTATTTTGTCCATATTATGGGAGTCAATGGCTACCAGCAACTGTTTGGTTACCAACATTTTTTAAAATATCTTCAACAGAAGAAAGAAACTCATACAACTTGAGGGTGAGTAAATGAAGACAGGATTTACATTTTTGGATGAACTACCCCTTTAACGTCACCAAACAGAACTGCAATTCAAGCTGGGTCTTAAATTCAGGCACCTCAGTATAACCCTAAATACAAAACTTCTCAGCTTCAGCTTTCAGAGATGAATGTATACCTGTAGGCACACAATTAGCCAAGTTCAGATAGTGCTGAATTTCTGAACACTTTGCAAATGCACGAAAGCCTCTGGCACTTTCTATGTCTTGAGCGTGAGCTATTTCTCTGCTGGAAGTGAGTGAGTGTAAGGCCAGGCCTATGGGGGAAACAGAAGGAAGAGAACAAATGTGGCATTTATCGAGATCAATACAGCACTCTGAGAGCCAACAGAGCTCAAACAAGATGTTCTGTATCAGTGCAGCTCAGTCGTGGACATGAATTCATCTGATGAGAAGAAACACAGAAGAGTTTGATGACTGATTCTGGCATCATTCATTCTTAAAACAATTGCAAACGTTAAGAACAGAGAGCGACATAGAGATAGACACTTCAAAAAGCAAAATTTTTTATAGGAAACAAAAAGCATTCAGTAAGAAAAAGTTTATTTCTGAATACTCCTTGTCAACACGTTGATTTCTTGCTGTTACATCTTGCTGCTGTTTTGAAAGGTATTTTGTGAGGTGAATGTGAAAAAGAGGAGATTTTAGGGCTGAAGTATAGGGCTGTCAATGTAATAAGATGTTTTACTGATTAAATAAAATAAGCAATAATAAAATTAACACAATGCTGAAAAACAGTAACAGAAAACATCCTCAGACAGATTGAAGAGTGCTCATGTTCAATCATATGAAAAAAAAAACAATATACTGGACTTACTGACAATATATAAATTACATTGTAATGTCTATTTAAATCTGTCATGCCACAATAATGTTGTATTTTTGAATGATTAATAAATTAATATTAAATTTCTTTTATTTATTCTCAGCAAACATGGATATACAGTATGTGATTAATTTGACTAATTAATCAGTATATCGTCGATTAAAATGTTTAATCAATTGACAGCCCTATTTAAGACTACAAGTGCAAAACCAACCAAAGAAACATCTAAATACAGAACTTCACTTTAAATACAAGACCAGAAATAATTCAAAATATAATAAACGAAACAAATAACCCATCGAATGGAAAACAAAGGCCACAAAGCACCGTTTTGTCAGCACAAATGTTCCACGTCATGTTATGGTTGATTCTCTCTATTTTGTACAAATGAATTGGCAATAAAAAGGACAGACAAAGTAAGAACCGCTGAAGGTCCAATGGCAAAGTATTGAGGAAGGATACAAACAGAGAAAAGCTCCCCACGGAGCCTCTCTGGTGAGAGAAAGTTCTCCTGAATGGCTGAATGAAGATCTTGTGCTTAGAGTATTGACATTCAGTTTTACCTCTGTGCTCGTTTATAGTCATTGATAGTTCATCTCACATCCCGTTCTGTGCTTGAATCAGCGGGTCCAGTCCGGTAGAGAAGCACAAGGCCTGATGTGCCACCTCGAAATTCAAAAAGTGAGTCTTAGTTTAAGATTCAATAGGATTGAATAACATCATTTGTTACTGACATCATTTGTTGCCTGTCTATGTATCCAAAAGTGGGTTCGTTTATTACAGCATAAAGCAACGACTGAAGCAAACAAGCCATTGCCACAGAGCTTTGTTCCTCTCAAATGGACTGTTAGAGTCAGGCTATTAAATCACCCTATTAATCTCACAGCATGAGCAATTTATGTTGTTGTTCGTGTGTCAGCTATTAGGCAGATTTCCATAAAATACTTTTCATGGAATTGGTGTTTACACGACAATATTTCAACTGTTATTACAATGACAATATTACAAACATAAGTTTTAGGGCTTCTAAGTCAACAGTCTCAATGGTTGCTCATGCTGCCCTTGAATTTGTTGATACTGTCACATCTGTGTACACTGACCTCATTAATGGTTGAGTGTGGGAATGATGTACTATACATATCATCAGCTACTTCAACAGAAAAATGTCATGTAAACTAAAAAAGGAAGACAGAATGGAAGTGGCAAAACAGTAACACAAAAAGTAGAGCTGCGTGCGTAGACTATACACCTTTTTCTCTCTCTCTGATGTCTTTAACTCTCAGACTCTATCGAGCTGCATGGACGGGGAAGCGGTGATTGATCCAAAGTGTGCGTAAGTGAAGGGTGAGACTGTGAGCTACTGCAGTAACAATGACAGGACTGGTAATCAGCCTCTTCGAACCTATGGAAGAACTCACCTTCCCTAGAGAGGCTTGCCAATCAAACGGTTGGAAAGGAAGACATTCATAGACTGTGCAATGAAGCTGACACACTGATGTAGCACATCAAACAAACATTTCATTTCATTCAGAATTGTTTCTTAAGGGTGAAGTGTATAACTATTTTTAATTTTAAAAGGATAGTTGATCCAAAAATTAAAGTTCTGTCACCATTTACTCACCCGTATGGTTTTCTTGTGGAACATAAAGACATCATGATGACTGTTTCAAATAGTTTTACTCCATACAATAACAGTAAATGAGAATCAAAGGTCATACAGGTTTGGAACAACATGTGGGTGAGTAAATGATTACATGAATGTGCAATTTTGGATGAACTATACCTTTAAAATACTTTCTCTATTACCAGATTAACATGCAATCTCCATATGGTAAGCACTTTATGGTGCGCATCCTAACACATCCAACCTTTGAGTTTAGTACAGGAGTATTTGTCCAACCAATGGCAGACAGAAGTCATTATTTTTGCCAATCTGGCTCAGAAATGACACACTTCCCCTTAAAGGAACAGTTCACCAAAAAAGTGAAAAAGGTGCAAAAAATATACTCACCCTCAGGTTATCCAAAATGTAGATAAGTTTGTTTCTTCATCGGAACAGATTGAAGAAATTTAGCATTATATCACTTGCCCACCAATGGATCCTTTGCAGTGAATGGGTGCCGTCATCCACAAAGTAATCCACACGACTCCAGTCCATCAATTAATGCAGCTTTTCACTTCACAAGACATTAATTGATGGACTGGAGTTGTGTGGATTACTTGTGAATTTTTGTGATGTTTTTAACAGCTGTTTGAACTCTCATTCTGACGGCACCCATTCACTGCAGAGGATCCATTGGTGAGCAAGTGATACTAAATTTCTCCAAATTTTTTCCATGAAGAAACATACTCATCCATAATACATTAGACAGCAAATTTTCAATTTTGGGTGAACTATTCCTTTAACTATTTGATAAATAATGATGAAGCTATGGTTAAAGAATACTTTGGGCAAAAATGTTCCTCTTGCAGAGATGTGTGTCAAAGACATATCATAAGGCAGATGAAAAGAATAAAATCAGCACAACTGGAAATTGTGATTTGGGGGAAACATTGCAGTTCAATTGTCAGTAATTTATGATATTGTGGGAAACCTATCAGTTTTGTCAAAAATTATGTTTCATACAAAAACACCTCACGCATGGTCTCCTTATTGCACCGGAGAAGTTCCAAAAAAAAAAAAACATCTTAATATTAGAAAAGTAATTTTCCTCCCTCCTTATCTAATTTGATTTGGAGCCCAGAGTGTGTTCACGAATCCATTTGGCAGTACTTCAGTGGCAGGTGAGCTGTACGCTGTAGTAGTGTCTTTCCCACTCTTTCCATCGGTCTCCTGATGTCCCGTGATCTCGGAGAGGCTGATGGCTGTTTACATCCCAGTGGTGCTGAGGCCCATGGCGGCTGCCTGGCCCATACATGGCAGAGTCTGTGCCGCTTTGGGGAAGTCATGGGCCATCACGCGTCCGTTCTCACCTCCGCTCCTAGTCAGTGTGGAGCTGAGCATGGCTGCATCAATAATTTGCTATGAGAAAAGAAACACAAAGAAGCTGCTCAGACAGCACACTGCGCAGGCATTGCAGCACAAACGGCAAAACGGTGCACATGCGGTGCAGTTTTGAAGCTGGCTAACCGTTCGCACCAGCTCTGACCTCAATTAAGCATAAGCACATTTCATTTGATCTGAGGATTTGCTCCAGCCAGTGCGAGCAATGATTCATGATAAGAAATGGTGAAAAATAACAGCCATCAAGTGCAGCAATGATGAGACCAGTGCCACACTAACTCGAAGCCACTCTCTCATGTAGCAATTTTACATAATGAAACCCTGTAGGCTTAAAACTGGAGCTAATGATGTGGATGTTGGCTTGTACATCCTTGACAAATAAATGATTTAAATCCAGCACACTTCAGTGGATTGCTGGGGATTATGTTGCTTGGGCTGATGCAGACTAATTGGCCTGCAAGCAACAACGATTTGTTGCTGTGATATTCTAAATGTGGCTGCTCTGTGATTGTAATGTCTTAAGACTTGAAGAATGAAGAGAGAAGAGTGGCATGTCGCTGAAGACACAAAATACATGGTAGAAATATTTAGCAGTGTTACACTTAAAGGAAAAGTTCAAACAAAAATGAAAATGTCCTAAATATTTACTTAACCTTAGGCCATCCAAGATGTAAATGAGTTTGTTTCTACATTAGATTTAGAGAAATTTAGCATTACGACACTTGCTCACCAATGGGTGCCGTCAGAATGAGAGTTCAAACAGCTGATAAAAACATCACAATCATCCACAAGTAATCAGTTAACATCTTGTGAAGCAAAAAGCTGTGTGTTTATAATAAACAAATTCATCATTAAGACATTTTTAACTTCAGATGAGTCCTCTATCCATACTACTGCTTTCTCCAGAGAAAAATCATCTTTTCTGAATCAGGAGAGAAATATGTACAGATCCAGCACTGTTTACAAGTGAAAACAGTCTAAAACAGTTCTAAACCATTATGCCAGTGGATTTTGATGTAAGAGGACAACAGGAGATGGATTTTATAAGATTTTACTTAGATGTTTTTATCAGCTGTTTTATCAGGACTCTCATTCTGACGGCACCCATTCACTTCAGACGATCCATTGGTGACTAAGTGATCTACAACTAAATTTCTCCAAATCAGTTTGGATAAAGAAACAAACTCATCTACATCTTGGATGGCCTGAAGGTAAGTAAATTTTCAGAAAATTTTCATTTTTGGGTGAACTATTACTTTATTAAATAAAAAATCTGTTATTATTAACCCTCATATTGTTCCAAACCTGTTTTCATTTTTTGCAGAACACATGCTGTATTTTTAAGAATGTTTCAAATGTTTTTGTCCATACAATGAAAATTAACTGGATCCAAAAACAACACTGACCATCATTGTTTGGAAAAATCATACTTAATTATCATATTTATTATATATCATATTTTATTATCTTTTTTTATGTTCCAAAGAACAAAGTCATAAAATGTCAATTTTGACATGTCCCACTCCCAAACCTCCTGTTTCAATAAAAAAATACGTCAACACACGAAAGGAAACTGTACCCAAGGCATTTCATGTGGAAAGTAATCCTGATAATCAATGACATTTAAAAACTGCTGTTCCTGGATTCTGTCTGAAAAGTATATTTAGGCAACACCATGTGTTTCATAAACCATGTCTTAAAAATTACCTCTCAGATTTCCCTTTGAAGGACCTTAAATGAAAATTATGAGTCACCACATGGGTAATTAAATCTATATAAGTCACTGTATTCTTCTTAATTTTGTAAGTGTTCGAGAGCAATGCGCTCCAGGATTAGAGAGAGGCGCAGTGGGTGGTATGATGTTTACACCCACCCCCAATTACCTCTTAAATGCCAACACGTTCCTCTGCCAGATCCCCCAGAGGAAGTGAGGTCAGTATACGATAGCAGTTATAAAACATTATAAGTGCCAAACACAAAGCCCATAATTAAATGTGGACAGATCTAAATATTGCACTATACTGGGCTGTAGATGCTGAAAGGGGTGGATTATGTTTTTACACACCTTCATCCTTCGAGACTCGATTCTGGATTTGTAACAGAACTCAACCAGGGCCACCAACATGGCCAGCCCAAGCCCACCAATCAGAATGTAGAAAACTCCAGCCACATTACTGAGGCTCAGAGCGCTGGTCTTATCCTGCAGAGCAGAGACGACAATCAAACACTCGTACTGTGATCTGTCACATAAACACACATCTACAGGAAAGCAACATCTCTTTCTATCACAGCTACTCAGTAAACATAAAATGATATTTACAGATCTAAGACATAATGTACACATAAACAAAATCTAGATACTTATTCATTCACTATATTTAAATTGATACTTCATAATATTCATTCTGTCGCAGTATATAAAATGAGTCAGCAATAAAAAAGAACTGCGTAAATCATGCAAATGCATGCGTCTGTTGCAAGCTTGGAACAAACATTAATCTTTCAGTAAATTCTGGCTGTCTCTGCAGAGTGGTTTAATGTTGTAAAAAAAAAGAATATTTTATAATAAAATATTAATGAAATCAATAAATCTCCCTTTTACATTTTAGCTATATCTGTACGTCTATATAAAAGTCCTTTATTTAAACCACGCAGGTATAAACCATGTCTTGTTTATAAAATTTCTTTATTCTGTGTTTTAAGGTTTCTCGTCCAAAGGTCATAACTGAGAGCCTTTGGCATCTCTCTGTCTCTGGTGGCAGAGACGTCATGTCAGGGGTGGTGGGAGTCAATGACATGCATCTGTTTGGCGACCGTACTGAGGTCTCATCCATTGGCATGCACATTGTCTTTGGACAGAGACAGCATTGAAGGACTCTTAAGGGGAAGAGCAATCCAGTTAGAGGGCATTTCATGGCAACACTTTTCTCTCCAGACTGCCATTTACTCATGCTGAGATAGATGGGTGGCTTTAGGTTTTATATGTCGCTGTTGTTATGAGGAGGAGTTTAGGAGAAAGCTGATACCATGAAGAGAAACTACTACTCATATTTTTATACTGGTTTGTTTTCATTTTTGTAATGATATTGATTTTATATGTATACAAATGAATTGTCTATAAAACATGTTGATAAAAATCACTTAGAATGCAAGGTGGGAATATCTCTTTCCTTATTACTTCTATAAATTCATGAATAAATTCACCAGACTAACTGAATGTAGTTAAGTTGCATCTGAAATTAGCATAATTCAAAACTATAATGATAGTATTCTGGTATAATGTAAGATAATTTAGGTACTATTTAACATTAATGTTTTTTTTAGTATAGGTTAATACTCATTATCCTCCTCTTTGTGTATTAATATTATATCTGATTAATAGTTTAAAACAGATTTAAAAAAATTAAAAATAAATATTCTTGGTGTACTCTTTGGGTACCTACCAGAAGAACAGGATGGATATGAAAATATAATGATTAAATCCAAGTGTGGTGATGATTTAAAACAATTACATCACAACACACTGAATTTTTATATACTTTCTGAATGCACACATTTATATACATTTTATGTTTATATATAAAAAGTAGGTAACACTTTACTCACAGCCTTTATGTATAATGCATTATAAAAGTATTTTAATGCATTAAGTATGCGTTATAATGCAACTAATAATGCATTTCACAATTTCATGAATAATTGTAATCACAGGTATAATAAATTATAATATTTATCTATTCATTGTTACACCTTTAGAAAGTATACAAATAACAACAAATAAACCGGATAATGCATTTGGTTGCAATTATTTATGAAATATAAGACATAATGCATTACAATGTAAGGTGCATTACAAGGCATAATTAATGCATTAAAACTACTTTTATAATGCATTATAATACATTATATATGTTGTTATTATTATACATTTTATATAGTAAAATATATAATAACAGGTCACAATATAATATAATATAATATAATATAATATAATATAATAAAAGTTGAATCTGGAGTCAGACTTTTGCGTACATAAGATTTCAGCTGGTTTTATCCTCAAACTTTTATCCTTAAGTGCATGAACTTATTGATGAATGCATGATTTACGAGTGAAGAGGTTTGCACTCAGGTTTTACGCACAAATACGTACGAACGCAGTGAATAAGAGCTAATGAGCGAGAAAAGCTCAATAATTTGTAAAAGCGGCAAGCGAAGAACCAAGTGCCCATGCAAAAGCACTGAAGTGAGTGAAGAAAAAAAAACAATGTTGCCTATTTCTATAAATACACCACAAGCATCACATCTATTTTGTAATGTGGGAAGTAATAAGGGCCAGACAGCAACATGATGACAGAGCGCACAAGTCTCTGGGTAAATGGCAGATTGGAGACAGAGCGTTGGCTGTGGCGCGTGTCTGAGAGAGAAGAGGACAGGGCCTTTAGTAAAGCACTAAAGCTGGATCTCAGTGAGGGAAAAGACCAATGAGTGAACTGACCTTTCTGGCGGAGTCCTTGCTTCCACACTCCCCCTTATCGTACCACCATTTGTTTTTCAGTTTGTCTAAGACGGCTTGCTCATTGAGTTTCAACACCGCTAGATTTACGGGGATTCTTCAACCAGGAAAATAACATAAATAACATTACCCATGTTATCTTATGTTATTCAGCATTTAAGCAAACATACACCCATAATTATGTTTTGATGTGTTCTAAATGTCTACAGATAAATAGAAAGGAAAACAAAAACAGGAAAAAAAGAAAGAACAGCACAGTCACAGAGTTTGAAAACTGTCACTACCAAAGTGATATGCATTAATACTCCATCTAGCTTTGTGACCTTTCTCCCTACGGCAAGATGTGTATTACTATATCACTTTGGGTAACCGGCAAGAGATCGACAACACTCGGATTTGCACAATTTAGAGTTTGATGCTCAAATGACAATGTTATAATTGACCGCCAATCACGTAAACGTCTCAATCGCATTAAATAAACCATTTCAGGTTCGAATTTTTCAATCAGCGTACAATGGCAGCCGAGGTGTTTGTTAACTGAAGTTGCCGGTTACCCCCCCAAGGTGGTGGTTACCCGCCGAATAGCTCATATTGGGGCTGACCTTGGAATCACCTCCTCCGCTGCCACACTCTCCCTTGTCGTACCACCATTTGTTTTTCAATTTGTCCAACAGGCCCTGCTCGTTCAGTTTTAACACTGCCAGGTTTACTGGGTTTCTTGAAATGATAATAAAATAAGCTGGGTCAGCATTGGTGATATGATACGGCGAGGCAGAGGTTGTGTCAAATAAAAGTGAGTCTATTAAGTCGTAGAGGAAGTGAATAGAACATAAAACTGATCTGACTGTGTGCCTGGCTCTGCTGGGCTTGTTGATGTAATATTAGTTGTCTTGTGTTGTGCTAAAGTGTAAAAAATGTACTGTGACCAAATTATGAGAGATTTTACCAAGCAAGACCCGGATTGGGAGTGAGGAAACAGGACGAATTAGCAATGCTCTGGATTTAAGCCCTTTGTCACAGCGTGGTCCGGTAAAAGGATTCCCAGATTAAGTCAATATTACTGTAGATTAGCTCTGGATAATCTAATACGCTGTGGTTGTGGTTGAAGGACACTGTATGTTACATAGTTTGGGAATCCCACCACTTAAACCCAGAGTGTTCTTAATGCGGCCCATTCTCACATGTCTGTCTCGGTAAAATCCCTGACTTCTTTCTGCACCCCTGGAGACTGGGGGAGAAAGAGGCCGGTGTGCTTATGGATGACTAAAACAAAGCCAGACTTCATCCATGAACATTAATCTGAAATCTGCAGGGTACACAAGACAACAAGGATGTCAGGAAGGATAATGATGGGTAAGACTATCTCAACATCTGAAATGGAGCACACAAGAGGAGATTTTGAGAGAAAGATGGTGAAAAAGTCGATGGTCAGCCTCTGATTTATGTTTATTAGCTCTGGACTGGAAATGCTCTGTTTTCTAGGAAGTGTGTACTCTAAGAATTTCCTTTTAAGTTTCTGTGTGTGCCTCCTTTTTGTTAAATCAATATGGACAATATTTTATGTGTACAGGATGCATTAATAAACAAAAAGTATCACAGTAACCCACAAAAATATTAAGCGGCACAACTTTTTTCAACATTGATAATGAGAAATGTTTCTTGAGCACCAAATCAGCATATTAGATCATTTCAGAAGGATCATGTGATACTGAAGAATGGAATAATGGATGTTGAATATAGGTTTTGCCATCACAAGAATAAAATAGAAAACAATTATTTCAAATTATAATGATATTTCAAATTATTACTGTTTTTATTGTATTTTTGACCAAATTGATGTAGACTTGGTGAGCAACGATAGTGTATATATTGTTAAATGGAGTCTAGATGTTGAAATTACCTAGTTTCCTATATTCAAATGCTGCTGAACAGGCACACATCTCTTATTCAAATCAGATTTAGCATTTAAAGAAAAGCACAATGGGCTTTGTTGGCTGCTGTGGTCAGATTTTGTTCTTTGATTCATGTATAAAGGTTATAAAGAAAAGAAGTACTGGAATGCATTTAGTCAATGTAGTGAAATGCAGAAGTACGATGAGACATGGTATTTACTAGGGGTGTCCTCAACTAAGGATTTTCATAGTTGAATCGGAATTTTCGAATCTTGCCGATAGTCGACTGATAGTCGAATCATGTTTGGGGGCGGGGCTAAATACATTACCAAGAGTCAAGTAGTCAGACATTCGACAGTCATAACTACTGACGTTAACACACAGGGAAAATGTGTAACGGACGCCTCGCAGATACAAAAATAATGTTTTATGTTTTGATTAAAAGATAGTTAACATTAAACGTCAGCGAAACCCTAAGAATTCACAATATTTTTTACAATAGTGCTCTCATTATAATGTTATGTATATGACAGTAGTTACTAATGTTCTGCATTTCTGTTTTGAGCTGCACGCGCTGAAGATGACCAGTAGGCTAGAATGAAGCATATCATAGCAGGTTTTTAATCAATGTGATTTAACTTATCATTTATCTCATATAGAATACGCTTCGTTATTTATACAACATAACGTTAATATTACGACGTATAGGCTATCTGCACAAAATGCCCTGAATGCATGAACGTGTCTGCGCGGCTCTGAATGAACTCCTTTTGTGGACGTGTTTTTCACGCAACAACGTGCAGAAACACGGCAACTAAACTCTAAAAATTCAAAGCGTTTTATCATAATAGTGTTCTCATTATAATGTTATGAATAATCCCAGTCATAGTTATTAATATTCTGCATTGTTTGTGCTGCTCGCGCTGCACGCTGTCGAGATAATCACCGTAGTACAATGAAGCGCTTTACTGCAGCGTAACTCCACCAAATGCATCTTATACGAGATAAATAATACATAAACAATATATATAAACTGGCTGAAATGTTTTGAAATTACTTGCACCCTACCTGATTGAAAAAATCTAGTCTTTCACTCTGCCTTGTTAAAGATTTAAATCCCTGCCGCCAAGATGCTCCTCCATCGGTCACGGATTATGGAAAGTGAAACTTAAATCTATAGGTGTGGTTGGATTTATTCACGCACGTCAGATTCTTATTTACAGCATTATCTTAATAGGCTGTATTAACTTATTGGGAGAAAACCAGTAGTTCTATGTGAAATCAGAAATTTGAGTACCCCATATAGCCAATATGGCACGACCATAACACCTCAGCGAACATTCGACTGTGAGATTGGGAGTCGAATCAGGCTCCTCCTATCGAAGCATCAAATCGTGGACTATTCGGGGTCACCCCTAGTATTTACACATAAACATTAAAAATGTTCATCTTGATGATGGAATTATAAGACGCAAGAGTACAAATTTTGCTGATGAGGGTTGATAATACAGAACATAAACACAGACAATTATAACTAATTGCAGTCAACACAAAATGAGAGGTTACAGAGGAGATGCTGCTTTGAAAAATGATAACTTTCTATCAAAGACAAAGTCTAATTTAACTTAAGTTAATTTAGCATAAATAATGCATCAATTGAATTTTTAAAAATCTTTAAAAAAATAAGATATGAAATATATATAAATAATATAAAAAATGGTCACTTTATTTTAAGGTCCAGTTCTCGCTATTAACAAATTAACTTTGACGTTTGCCTTAATAAACTCCTAGTTTGCTGCTTATTAATAATTAGTAAGGTAGTATTTAAGTTCAGGTATTGGGTCGGATTAGGGATGTAGAATATGGTCATGCAGAATATGTGCTTTATAAGTACTAATAAACAGCCGATATGTTAATAATAGGCATACTAATTAGCAACTAGTTAATAGTGAGAATTGGTCCCTAGTGCTACCATTAAAATATATCTATATTACTTCTACAGCTGAAGTGTGTGAGTTTAAACATTAAATGGATTCTTCTCTGGATACTTAAAATCTCCTAACCCAGTTTAACATGCAGAGACAACTCTAAGTAATTTGTAGGAGAAACCCTACACACTTCAGCTGCAAGTGCCCTCATCTCTCCAGTGTAAACTCTCAGACTTTTCATGAATCATAATCATTGTCAAAAAAGAAAACATTTCTGAACTATTAGGAGGCTCAGGTGTACCTCAGGGCAGATCCTTTGGGTGTGGCTACTCCATAGCCCTTTGAGTCCAGGTTTCCTCCCACCTTCATGGTGTCGCATGGTTTGCGCTGCTCAATGTATTCATTCATTGTGGACTCCAGCAGATAAGCATACTTTCCTTTGGACTTCCTCACTCGCACAACACCTTCATCTGTCGTCTTCACAAATACAGAAGGCTCTGCAGACTTCATGTAGGACCACATCTTCTCAAATACTGCAATCTTTGATCTCTGAGGAAGTATATAATGAAGTAAGATTGATCAAAAGTGACAGCAAAGACATTTATAATGTTATAAAAGATTTATATTTAAATAAAAGAATCCTGAAATAAATGTATAACAGTTTTCACAAATATATTAAGCAGCACAACTGTTTTCAACATTGATTATAAGAAATGTTTCTTGAGCACCAAATCAGCATATTAGAATGATCATGTGCCACTGAAGACTGAAGTTTTGGCTGCTAAAAAATTAAAATACAGTGGTGGCCAAAATTATTAGAACACTAGTATTTTCACCTGCTAAAATATGGTTTTAAGTCAGTTATTTCTATACTTTGCTGTACTGTGTCAGCAGGAAATATCAGTTTACATTTCCAAATATTCATTTTGCATTTAATTGTAATAATCCAGTGAGATTTTTTGTTTGCAAAAGAAGTCTGACAACAGCCAGTGCTCCACACAGAGATCTGATCTCACCATCATCCAGTCTGTCTGGAATGACATGAAGAAACAGAACAGATTGAGACAGACTGAATCCAGAAGAACTGTGGCAACATCTCCAAGATGCTTCAAGAGACCTAGTGTTCTAATAATTTTGGCCACCACTGTATATTTAAATAGAAGAGTTATTTCAAATTGTTATATTATTTCACAATATTACTGTTTTTACTGTATTTCTGATCAAAATTTTGATCTACAGCAATGACAATTATCAATGAATAACAACTTCAAATTCTGGCTTTTCCTTAATGAACTAAAATGCTTCTTTTTGTTTTTACATTTCTAAACATGAATTTAAAACAGGCAAGGTACCTGATATTAAGAGTATCATGTCAATTTTTGGTCAGTTCTCTCTTTGAATACTTAATGTACAAATAAAACGTGCAAAAATTGTACCTTCAGAGCTACAACAGCTTCTCCTCATCTACTCCTAAAGGGTGCATATTAATACCTTGAGGCTGAATATTGGTATCTTAAAGTACTAATATTCACATTTTAGTGGAAGATAAGGTACAAAGCTAAGGCGCAATGTATAAGGGTACTGATAAAAGTATCATTTTTGCACATCTTTTTGGAGAGTATTGTGAAGTACTTCCCTCTTACCCTGAAGAACTCTTTGGTGGATCCTCCATCCAGAGTCCCATAGGCAATTTCTGTTTGCTTAGCCAGATCTTCGGCACTCTCAATGGGTGACACCATCCGTTCCACAGTAAGGAAGGCAGCCAGGTTGGCTGTGTAGGAGGAGATGATAATCAGAGTGAAGAACCACCACACACCTCCAACTATACGACCAGAGAGAGATCTGTGGAAAAAAGTACACAGGTGGTTAACAGCCTGAAATATTATAGCGATCTCTATCAAATTAGACTCATAACGAAGAGTCTTATTTTTAATATGATGTTCATTTCTAGCTGTGAACAAAGTGGAAAGATAACGATTAATTAATAAATTAATTACTTTATCAGCAGGCATATATGATGAAGAAAGGCCTTCTTAATGGTTGATCCAGTCATAAACCAGATCCTGATCAGAGTTTAAACAAAAGCAAAGTCGTTTTCAGCCTCTGTATGGCAGAATTTAATTATCTTCAGAACTGTATCATCAAAATGTCTGAAACATCACTTATATGAGCTTAATGAAAGACGGGAGGACTGCTGCGGTTACAGCAAACATCTTAGAAATATACTGTAAAATTTAGTTTCTTTTCCTTAAAGAGGAGTTGGATGCATTAAAACTGAATATGGTAGTTATTCACACACATACTGAGAAAATATACATATTTTTTTAAAGCCATTTCAGAAATTGCAAGGAGTTTATGAGAGCTGCCGGTATGCAAGAATGATTCCCAGTATTTTAAAAACACACCAAAAAAAATACGGACTGTTATTTTTCTTTTCGGATATATTCAATGGTGCAATAACATCAGCATCAAAAGTGATTTAAATTGAGAAAACAGCTTGTTCTTATGGATTCAAGTAATGCACAAGTCAGCATTTTTAAGCTGAGTAAATGAAACGTATGGAAAGAAAATGCCTCCCTGAAGTTGTAAGGCAAAATTAACTTGCTTGTGTAAATAATAATAATACAAAATAATGCATAACCCCTCATGTTTTAGTCCAGAAGACATGGCCTGGTTTGATCTGTGACTTCTCAATGCAAATCTATTGATCTGAGTGCCTCAAACATTGAAAACCTTCTACTTTCACCATTCCCTTTGAATGAAAGTCTTAAATTTAATCAAAGATCCTGTTCTGACGAGCTTGCACTAAAGTTCTACTTTCCAATACATGTTGTGCACAATTCCACCCTTTTTCACTTTCAAGGGAAATATATTCTCTTCACAACTTCCAATGATATTATCAGTTATATTAAAGGGGCCAATAAACCACTTTGAATTTTTATAGGGAAGCAAAATGTCCTGCATTATAAAGGGGAAGTTGTTGGAATATTGTTGGAATGTTAATGCATGTTAGATATTGAAGGTTAGATATAGATCCGGAACAGAAATTATGGTTCATGCTACTAATAAAAGTCTACATTATTTTGTATTGTTAACTTAAATGCCATTAAGAGAACTACCATCTACTTCAATTATCTCACATACACTCTTTATCATGTCAAGAGCACAGTAAAAAAAAAAAAGACAAATGGGTGATGGTTAATTGTTTATGCAGAAAAATTGCTGTTCAAAAGTTTGAAGTGTTTTATGTTCACTAATTTATTTGATCAAAACATTAATACTAAACAGTAATAATAAACGGTAATACTGTAAAATATTGCTACAATTTAAGATGACTCTTTTCTATTTTAACACATTTTAAAATGTAAAATCAAAGTATTAATTTCTTTCAAAAATATTGGTAGTATATATTGTTTTATTTTTTGTGAGAATTGCATTCTGGTTCAATCATGACCTGTAATGTTCTGCATTTAGAAGAAAAAAAAATGATTCCTGTAAAGCAAAGCTGAATTTTCAGCATCATTACTCCAGTCTTCAGAGTCACATGATCCTTCAGATATCATTCTAATATGCTGATTTTAGTGTTACAATATACACTACTATTCAAAAGTTTGGGGTCAATAATTTTTTTTCTTTTTTTTTTTTTTTTAAGAAATTAATACTTTTATTCAGCAAGGATGTAGGCTATTAAATGGATAAAAAGTTATAGTAAAGACTTATATTGTTAGAAAAGATTTCTATTTCGAATAAATGCTGCTCTTTTTATTCATCAAAGAATTAAAGAAAAAAGTATTACAGGTTCCAAAAAAGCAGCACAACAGCTTCAATGCTGATAATAAATCAGCATATTAGAATGATTTTTGAAGGATCATGTTACACTGAAGACTGGAGTAATGGCTGGTGAAAATTCAGTGCTGCGTCACATAAATAAATTATATTTTAAAGTATATTAAAATAGGAAACCAATATTAGAAATTGCAATAATATTTCACAATATTACTGTTTTTTTCTGTATTTTTGATCAAATAAATACAGCTTTGATGAGCATAAGAGACTCCATGAAAAAACATTAAAAACCTTACTGATCCCAAACTTTTGAACGTGTGTGTGTGTGTGTCTGCGAGAGGTCACATACGACCTTTAAAAAACCATTACAGGCTCACAAGTATCTGAAGACACGCAACTTTCACATTACAGGAATACCGGCAGTGCAGATCCCCTAATGAATACTCCAAATGAATTATCAAACTAATTCGTAGAATATGGGTCACTCCTACACTGAAAGCAAAGTAAAAGGTTCTCATGGACAAACATTCTTTCAGACTCTCTCAATAACAACTCACAATAGAGCTGTAACAAACTAAAAATAAAAGTCTCCTTGTCGCTCCACATTGTAATGCTGCAAAATGTCTGTTCCATTACAGAAACTCGGACGGGCGCTGTTGGGAACGTTGTGACATGCTGATCGTCTCTTCGTACTCTGGTGTCACAGTTCTGTTAAACACTGCAGAACATTTCCAAACACTCGGGATGGCAAGGTCACCTCGACAGTGGGAAACGCCCGAGCGAGACTTCCCTCCAGGCTTCTATGTATGTGTGTTTGTATTGTGAAATTTCACTAATGTGCTTGTGACCTAAATGTGTGACCTAAACGTAATGTGTACGTGACCTGCTAGTGTCATTGCGTATGGAAGTGTTTGTAAACGGGAGAGTATTTTTGTATGGTGGAAAGGGAATCTGGACAAAGTTGAAGTGACAGTTGGCGGCCCGCAGGAGGAAGGGGGCACCATGGCGCCTGGGTTGAACTGTCATGCTCGCTGCAGAGCCTGATGGTCTGGCCCCGCGCAAACGCACACACAGACACAAAAAAAACACACTCCACATTTCAAATAATGCTCCTAATTCCTCAGGGTTACTACTCGCTCTGTTTCTCAGCCACACACACACTTCTACACACTCATATCCTGGAGCGCACTTGGATTATTCTTCAGCAGGTGTGAAAAGACAGATCATCGGCCTCCAGGCCAATTTAAATCATTGGAAAATTCATCTGGCCTTTATGCGACAGCTTTCCTAGGAGTCACATCTACACCGTTCCTCATATGAGCACTCTTCATAGTAATAGTTCAGTGGAGGTCATTCTGTCTACCGTAATTGGGTTTTACTGCTGAAAACACCTATGGCTAAAATAACTTACATTTTCACTTTGTTTTCTAAGGTGTTAAGGTGTGGCTGGTTAGCATAGCCAAGTTAGCTCCTGCTGGTAGATGTTGCAACTACATCTAGAGTAAAATGAATCCAGGTTTTGCTCTTTGCATACAAAAGTTGCCATGTGCTCTGATGAAATAAAATGTAAAAATATAAGATATATAAGTAATATATAACTATCAATACAGTATATGCACAATTAATGATGACAGACAGAACGATAGACAGACAGAATGACTTACAGGATGACAGACAAAATGATAGAATGACAGACAGAATGATAGACACACCAAACAACAGACAGAACGACAGACAGGACAACAGACAGAATGATAGACAGAATTATAGATAGACAAAACAACAGACAGAACGTTAGACTAATAGAATGATAGACAGAATGACAAAGACAGAATGATAGAGAGAACAACAGAAAAAAAACAGAACAACAGACAGAATGATAGAGAGAATGACAGACAGGATGGCAGCGCGACAGACAGACTGAACAACAGACAGACATGACTACAGACAGAATGATAAATAGACTGCATGATATTCAGACAAAACAAAAGACAGAATGTTACACAGAAAGTACGGTAGACAGACAGGACAACAGACAGAACGACAGATAGAACAACAGACAGACAGACAAAATGATAGACAGACCAAACAACAGAGAGAACGACAGACAGACAACAAGACAGACAAACAGAACAACAAACAGAATGATAGAGAGAACAACACAGGATGATAGAGTAACAGCGGACATGACTACAGACAGAATGATGAATAGACAGCACAATATACAAACAAAGACAGACAGAATGTTACACAGAAAGTACAGCAGACAGACAGGACCACAGACAGACACAATGACAGACAGACAGAACTATAGCTGGATTTCCATTACCCTTCAAACTGCGTAAATTTAATTTGCAAATTGTAAATATGCCCAATGGAAACACTAATTTCACAAAAACTCCCATATATAACAAAAACAATTTTACGCTCGCATGAGGTAGTTTTTCAGGCAATTCGAAAAAGGAATATTTTGCAAAACTGCAATGGAAACTGTTTTTTTTTTCACATTTACAGGTCACCTAGCGTACGTAGAAGTCACATGATCATTCTTTAATGTACTATAACCTCATAAATGGCCGCTCTCAAGTATAAGGGGCTTTCCTTGCCATTAATGCTTGGATAAGCCCTTATTTACAATGCACACATCTATGGCGCATTACAGCTCAGACACAGACACAACAATGGCTAGTGCGGTGGCTGCGATATACGCAAACCTACCAACATCCATCGCCATGACTTCTTGCAAGAGGAAAGTAGTCGCATAACATCAGTTAATGGAAATGCCGTCATTTCATAATTTTTTTTAGCAACATTTTTGAAATATTGCAAAAGTTTTGTGCAAATTTGTAATGGAAACGCAGCTTATGATGGAGAGACAGAATAATAAATAGAATGACCGAATTATGGATAGATGATGACAGAAAGACAGATAGAATAGATAGAACTAGTACTTCCTGGTGGCATTTCAACAATTGTGGTTCTTTATCCTTAATTAAAATAATGTAAGATTCAGTGATGCAGAGCAGAGAAATAAATCACGTTAATGAATGAATTACCCAATTAACGCTACAGTGCTTAAGATGTGTGTCTCAAATAAAGAATTTATGCAGATAAACACAAACTGTTTCTACTAACAGGTGGCTTTTAGCAGTCAGAATCTAAAAAGACAGTTCACATAAGCACACTGTTTACATAGCCTAGCTGCTGCAACACTCAAATGTGCTATGAAATGCTAGTGTTGATGCTAGTGGACGTGACAGTGATAGTGAATTACATGCATATTAAACAGTCTGCAATTCCCACTTCTATGTGTGCCACTAAAAGAAGAGCAGCAATCGTTAAGTTATTAATTTATATAGCATCAGAGTCACGTCAGGCTGCTGTGCTTCAGTAATTCTCTGCTCACATTTTGTGGCTTGCTAATCATCTGTGCCATCTCCTCATGACTTCAGATTACAACATAGCTCGAATCGAGTTAATTGCTTTGATTGCCTGCGTGCTTACAGTAGCTTCTCTATTTGCTATCTGTCTCGAGAGACGTCATAGAGACTTTGTTTTTGCCAACTTTGTAAGAAATAATGAATTAATGAAATCCCTTCATAAGCACCTCATCAGAAACTAATCAGAGAATCAGAGAGGCTATATGAGGTAACAGAGTTTTGTGAAGAACTGACACAGATGAGCTGGAGTGAATAACAATGTGAACAGTCAGAGCTCTGAGTGGCAGCTCTGACATTTGTCGAGGACAAACAAGTTTCCTGTCAGAGATAAATACTGTAAGCAGCCTGGTGTCTTCTGTCTGGCCCGCACAATCCTCATTACCAAAACGCTTTTTTTAAATTGTGGTTTCTGAGATGGTAGACAAATAGCCTCACAATCCAAAAAGAACCTTTATGTAACATCTCGAGGGAATATGAAGTTCAAAGTATTAAAGATACAACTGCCCACCAACACAAGAACTCACGCTCAAAGCTGTGTAAATTCATTTTCTTAATCACTACTTTGTCTTGTATTACAGAAAAAAACTACATCCTTATCTGCCTGTAATAACTTTATTTTTATTAGTTATTTAATGCATTGTTTGCATTATACAAATGGATTAAACCACTTTTTGAAGCCATTCGTTCTCAGATAAACAATGGGGCAGAATTTTAAACTTAACAGACAGGCAATATAATATAATATAATATAATATAATATAATATAATATAATATAATATAATATAATATAATATAATATAATATAATATAATATAATATAATATAATATAATATAATATAATATAATATAATATAATATAATATAATATAATATAATATAATATAATAATCAACAATTTAAATCAAGAGACAACTGTTTAATAAATATAATGGCATTAATAATAAGAAGAAAAATATATTAAAAATAAGAAAAAAATATTATTTATTATAAATTAAATAATATGCAAAAATTACTATATTATTAATATTTATATAATTATTATATTGATGTTATATTTATTAAACAGTTGTTTCTTGATCTAAATGGCTGCTATATTATATTATATTATATTATATTATATTATATTATATTATAAATATTTTTATAATTATTATATAGATGTTATATTTATTAAACAGTTGTTTCTTGATCTAAATGGCTGCTATATATTATATATAATAATAATAATAATAATAATAATAATTATTATTATTATTATTATTATTATTAGATTAGCCATTTAGATTAAGAAACAACTGCTTAATAAATAATAAGAATTTTTAAATTATTATTATTGCATATTAAGTTGTTTTATTGTAGCCTAATGATTTAGTTACTATTATGTATTATTATGTTTTATAATTCTTTTTAAGGATTAATAATCTGTACTGCATGTTATTCAACAAAACTTTTATCAAAAAAATAAATAAATAAATTGGAAGAACTCTTTAACATACACTCTTGGAGGCCATGAAAGACCAGACGTATTTCCCTATCACTGTCTGAAGCCCTTAGGTAAAAAGAACATGATGATTCAGCACCATGTCAGTTCAATCTAGGACTTCACAACCATGAAAACCAACTGACCTCCCTCACACACTGAGTGCACATCAAGGACTTTCTAATGATTTCATAACAGCCTGATGTCTGCCCAGAACTTCAGCATTCCTCCTTTAGCTCAAAGGGGAGAGGAGATGGAGTTTTCCATGGAAGTCCTCAGCTAGTATGGAGAAACACTGTCAGGCTGAGCGCTCTGGCGCAGACAATCACATCTGTCATGGAACGCTCTCTGGCAGTGTAATCTAATTTGAGTGTGTTGCTTGCTTCCCTCAAGCCAAAGATATACATGTTCAACCAAAATGTCAAACACTAGCAGAGGAGCCAGCACACCCAGAGGCTCAAGGCCAATCTGCACATAATGAGGCTAGAAGACCCTATCAGGGGTGTCAGCACTAGCCTAACCTATAGTTACACTTTCCTCATGACTAATGCTAGCGAAAAAAAAATTGTGTGAACAAGCATCCGTCAGTGCAGTCAAAGAGATAGGACTTAATCAAATAAGGTTTTAAAGGTGTAGCTTAACAATTATACAGCCTAAAACAAATAAATGTTTGCAACCATTTAAATCACAAAACATTTTTGCATTAAATATAATGGTACAGATAACAATAAAGTTACAAATAATATATTATATTATATTATATTATATTATATTATATTATAAGTCAAAATTCTGGAATCATTAAGATTTCTTAATGTTTTTGAAAGAAGTCTCTTATGCTTACCAAGACTGCATTTATTTGATCAACAATACAGTAAAAAACAGTAATATTGTGAAATATAAATATTATTACAATTTATAATAACTGTTATATATATATATATATATATATATATATATATATATATATATAGTATATATATATATATATATATACACAGTATATAAACAGTTATTATACACACACACACACACACACACACACACACACACACACACACACACAGTCAAAAATTTTTGAACAGTAAGATTTTCAATGTTTTTAAAGAAGTCTCTTCTGCTTACCAAGCCTGCATTTATTTGATCCGAAGTACAGCAAAAACAGTAAAATTGTGAAATATTTTTACTATTTAAAATAACTGTTTTCTATTTGAATATATTTTCAAATGTAATTTATTGCTGTGATCAAAACTTTTGACTGGTAGTGTGTGTGTGTGTGTGTGTGTGTGTGTGTGTATATATATATATATATATATATATATATATATATATATATATATATAAATATAAATATATATCACACACACACACACACACACACACACCCCTATATATATATATATATATATATATATATATATATATATATATATATATATTAGGGGTGTAATGGTTCACAAAATTCACGTTTCGGTTCGATACGACACAGTGGTGTCACGGTTCGGTATGTTTTCGATACGGGGGGCAGGGCAATTGGTTACGTCGCAATGTTGGAAATATTTCTGTTTTAAACCATGAAGGCGAGCCAATGGATATCATACAAGCATGCATTTGCACCAGGGTTTGCGCACGTGCAAACTTTGAGCAAGATTTATGCTGGTGAACGTCTTAATCTCAGTCAATTCACTACAAGCAGAAAGTGAAAGTAAAAACGGAATGACGTATTTCATGTTAAACAGGTTGCTTTTGAAAGTCGGTGCTTGAAATAAAAGCTTTTTATTTCATTGATTTTTATTGCCTGTTACGTCGTTTGGGCTGCGTTGTTGAGCGCAGTGGCACTGATATTTATATATTATATATTTATATATATATATACAGGTTCTGCATGTAGGTTATCAGACTTAAAAAACTGTTTTGGTCATAAAAATCAGTAATCCAATCTTTACCTTCACTTCAAATTAAATCTCCCTGTTTCTTTGTTAATATATTCTAAGGCATTTTATTTCAACATGATCTGCAATTCAGATGTAGTTCAGAGATAGTGTAATGCAGCAGACGATTAAGAAGATCATCTTTATTTTACAACCCATTTTCTCCATCACAGATGTTGTTTGTGGAATATGAGTCAGCCAAACGAAAAAGCAGCAGTGGAAGATGAAAAAAATATGATAATGATGATGAAAGTGGCTTTTTTTCATTTCCACCTACCTTGGTGAGATATCACATCCTTGCTGCATGAAGGCTCCCAGGGAAAACCACAGGCTATTGAAGATCCCAAACTCATTGTTGTGTTCAGGTTGCCTCTCCTGCTTCTCCTCTCGCTGATTCTGACTCTGACCATGCTGGTTTGGTGACTGGTTGGGCTCTGGTGATGGTGGTTGGTTCTGGTTCTGGTTTTGCTGCTCCGTTCCATCATCTTCATCATCTGCATGCCACTCGTAAGGACTGAAGCGACTGACCAGGAACAGCACCACACTCACACCAATGTAGGCAAACACAATGCACATCCAGATCTCGTACGCCAGTGGGTCCAGGAAGGAGAAGACACCTGGTTTGGACTTGGTGGGCTTCTTGATCATGATGGAAATACCTAAGCTCATAAAGGGCTTGGAGAAATCGATGACCTCCTCTCTGACCAAAGTGATGGTGAGGGGGGCGACAGCTACGTCTGCTTTCTACAAGACAATATGATTACATCATTAGGCAGTGCCTAGTGTTGACAATCATGTTTTCAACAGCTTCTCAGAAAGTGATGCAATCAAACATTGAAAAGCTTTGAGATCCAGTTGCATACAACAAGGTGGTTCCTCTGTAGGTGTTCAAAACACATTGGAATTACAAATCAAACGCAAACCAACAAAAAGCTTTATCCACCATTTTAGAAGCAGCTGAACATATAAATAACTTCAAGTATTATGAATCACTACAGAGTCAGTTCTACTCAATGCTGCATCCTCAAGAGAATCCCTCATACGTTATTGCTCTCTATGCATCATAATAATGCCACATTTTTTTTTAAGCAGAAGAGAAATCTAACCTGAGTTAGCTGCTTGACAACACTGAGCTGAGCCCAATGAAGACAGACTACATCTGACACTGCTAAGCATTCCAAAGCCACTAATGCTGCAGCCTCAGGGTAAAAATGCTCTACATAAGAAACTGAGTGTGTACAAAAGCCAACCTCACATGCACCTTAGTTTTGCTATTATGAATTATATCTTGCTAATTGGCCTTCGTTAGGACTCTTTGTTATGTTGCAAAATTGCCAGAAAGTCAGACTAACATGCTCTGACAGTAGGGAAAATCTACTTCATAAGTGATAAGAGACAAAAAAAAAAAACTTTTGTTCAACCTGAGGCGTTGAGGTTTGGACACACTGTGTCCTGTTCTCTGTTCTGCGGCAAACTTTGCCAGCACTTTGCTACTTATTTCAGAAAAGATTTTTGTCACTGTTACAGACCAGACCTCCAAGGAATGGAAGAAATGCAGCTTGAAGCTAAAGTAACTGTTAATGTGAACTAGAGATACAACAATTTAATATGCCAGTTGCAATAAAAAAAATAAATAATAAAATAAAATAAAATAAAATAAAATAAAATAAAATAAAATAAAATAAAATAAAATAAAATATAAAATGAAATGAAATGAAATGACTGGAATTAGGGGTGGGCGATATGAACAAAATGTTATATCACGATATGAGTAATTTTATTTCACAGTAACAATATATATCACTATATATTTATTTTTGCTTTAAATAAGGTCCTTATGATATCAAAATGTTTGATACCATAGAAATTTCATAATTCTTGTCACATATGTCAAAATATCACACAAAAAAAACTAATACTAGCCTAAAAAAAAAAAAAACTAAAGCTCACAGAAGACAGGTATTAAGAAATGCTACATACATTGTATAAAGTAATCAAATGTATAAAAACACTGCAATGCTTAAATCAATGCTTAAAAACGTGTGCAAACCATAAGTTTTCGTGACCACATAGCACAACAACGCCACGTGAGCATGTAACCGCGATAGAGACGATAGTCCAAAATCTCTACCGGTTGACAAATTTCTACCGGTAAATCGTGACTACGATTTATTGCCCACCTCTAGATGGAATAAATAAATCCTTACCACACAAACCGTAACATTCACAGATAATAGCTACTTACACCATACACTAGTTCTCCAACCATCCCATTCCACATCATGGTCTCTGCGTCTCTGGCTCCATACTTTCCGTCCCCCACAATTTCTAGTCTGTAGGAATAGCCCACGTGCTTGGCGATCTCTGCAGCCAGCTCCACACAATAACCTTCATATTTGTCATTACCCACTAGCTGCTCATGGTTCTTCTTCAGCATCACATATGGAGACTCCTAAAGATGAAGAACACAGTGCAGGTTCATTTTACATTTCTTATTCCATGTGGTAGCAAAGGCCAGATCAGTCTAGTTGTTTGGTAGCTGAAGTGGCTTGAAAGAAAATCTTGCATCAGCTACATCAAATGTTTTCTGCATTTCCAGCATATTTCTCAGTTTATATATTATTGAAGAGTTGCATTTCAGCTCAGTTCTGTGCATCTACACAGAACAACATCAACAGAAAAAAAACAAGAGAAGTACATTGAAATATGTGTATGATGAAACACACCTGTGTTTCCACATACATGGGTATAATATTACAGTTCTGTAGTCTATTATAAAAGACAAATCAATACTACAGCTGTCTAACCACAGTCAAAGAAGAATCCTTTAGGGAATCAGGGTATTTCTTTTTGGAGTTCCACTGAAATAAGATTAATAGCCACTCAAAACTCTGAGTCAGCCCACAAACTGTGCCCGTAACGAGCAGAACCGTAAACCCAGCAGGGTTCAAAAGATTCACGCTACCTCTCACCTTCCTGAGAGGATGGTGATTCACCCCAGAGGCAGAGAACAAACTCTTCTGAGTGAGGGATCATGTGGTGACAATTTTTTAGAATTTGCATATTCTTTTTACCATGAAACAAGTGATATAACCTACCAGGAACACCATAATATCACTATGTGCATGGTGACAGTAATATTGTTAATGCTTTTTTATGTCTTTGTTGTATGTGGCTACAGAGTAAAATGGGAGTGACTGGACCTGAAGGAACAGCCCAGTACATGTAAAGTCCATGATACACCAAACCAATAAAGAACTAGTGGTGAAAAAGCAGACTGTGTTGTTGCCTTGTGTCACCTGTGTCTAGGCCAAAAAATGTGCTTGAACACACCACAAAGACTGCAGGCAATGACAAAGGTATGTTCTGCATTTGCAAGAGAGGAAATAATTGTCTATACCAGCAAGTGGCAGTAGTCTATATTTGTCATTCAAAAAGGGCAGATAAAACTGGTACTGCGGATATTCAAACTGTAAGCAAAGTAGGCTTGCTTACTATTTTGAATATAAATCATGCTGATCAGTTGGTCTTAACTTTATACATTCCAGACAGCCATGTCATTATGAAAATATTGGAATACTCAGATGTAAAATGAGAACAGTCTCTGTGTTCATTCTTGGCTTTGACGTTTGCATGCTTTCATTACTTCCACTATTCTTCTCGTGCACTGGTTCACTAAGCTGAACAGCCAATCAGAGTGAACTGAGCTGAGAGATGTTTAACAATGGCCCAACACTGGCTGGTGGCCATCCATCAGCTTGGTGAGTCACGGCCTTAAAGGGATAGTTCACCCAAAAATGAAAATTACTCACTGTCATGTCGTTCCAAACCCGTAAGACCTTCGTTCATCTTTGGAACACAAATAAAGATATTTTTGATGAAATCTGAGAGCTTTCTGACCCTGCAGCAACGGAACTACCAAGTTCAAGGCCCAGAGAGGTAGTAAGGACATTGTTAAAATAGTACAACAACGTTCTATCATGAACGCGCATCGAATACTGACAGAGAAGTGAAGACATTGTTGAATTAAGTCATTATTTTTGTTTTCTTTGCGTACAAAAAGTATTCTCGTAGCTTCATAAAATTACGGTTGAACCACTGATGTCACATGAACTATTTTATCGATGTCCTTACTACCTTTCTGGGTCTTCAATGTTTCAGTTGCATTACTGTCTATGCAGCGTCAGAAAGCTCTTGGATTTCATCAAAAATATCTTAATTTGTGTTCTGAAGATGAATGAAGGTCTTACGGGTTTGGAACAACATGAGGGTAAGTATTTAATGACAGAATTTAAATTTTTTGGGTGAACTGTCCCTTTAAATGTTTAGTAGATCAACCTACTGTATAAGCTGAAGTGTCATTTTTTGATGTGAAAATGCTTCTCCTGTCTGTTCTCAATATTATTGAAGCCCATCTTACACTAAAAAAGGTAACAGACTTTATATTGCACATTGTGACATGTTGTAATGAGACTTTATATTTTTGCAATAGTGACTTTATATCCTACAATGTGATTTTTTTTTTTTAAACTCACAATATCTTTTTACATTTTTACTCTGAGGAAACAAGTTAAACGTACAGCTATAAGCTATTTGTAGTTTGAATTAATTGGTAACCATTCATAGCCTGACACAGTAATATAGACTCTAACAATGGCATAAATTTAGGGTGGGACTATCTGTTTGGTTGACCAGAACAATATTTTTTTTTTTCAGTTTTGTTTAGTGAGAATAGTGCTGAAAAAAATGGCACACTTCAGCTTAATGACACACACCTCAGGATCATTATCTGCATACACACACACACACACACACACACACACACACACACACACATAGAAAACATGCACACCATATCATCTTGATAACACTCATGATTTGTAATTCACACTTACGTGACAGATCATCAAATCAATAAAAAGCACAATTAACTATTACTCTATCTTTCTATTACAACTTGGGTTGTATTGAAAAACTCACCAAGATGGTGGTGACTACGTAGGTCCTGTTTTGCAGTCCAAACGTCTCATTGAGCATGTTGCTGTAAGTAGCAGTGCTCACATATTTCTCATGTTGGTTCCAGTAGCCCACCTGCAGGCAGAAGGGAGGAATATCACAGCTGTGCACAGGAATTTCAGAGCCACTATTTTTAGAATGTTAAATATTCATATTGACGGCTTAAGAGGAGCTGTAATCACTTGAAATGTATACGCGGCTCTTTAAGCCTGCCTGTGACTAACACTTCATTTGCTTTCATCACAGTCAGTGCTGAAGTTTCAGGTACAACCTCAGGTTAATCACTAAGAAGTTGAGAAGTCAGAATATACTATATGTGTGCAAGCAGGGAAAAAACGATTTGATTTACTTTCTTGGTTCCGCTTGGGCCAAATTCCATCACGCTGACGGTGAAGTTGGTCCGATGTCCTTTTTCATTAAACTGAACATGTCCTGTAAGCCCTTCAAACTGCACCTACAGAAAGAATCACACATAATCAGATTGTTCATCATTTCATCTTCATCATTCATGCAGAACTTCATTAGATGTGAAACCTGATTTACATTTTTGTACAGAAAGCTAAATGATACTTATGCTGAGGCTACATGATTAATCAAAATAAAACTGAAATCCTTATGGCTTACTGTGATTATCACAATGGCTGCTATTGAATAAATAACTATATGCACTCTGTCTTAAGTGCAGCACTGTGTTCCTTCACACACAAGCAGCTCATGATCCTGTGTTTACAGTGTCTCAAAGTGGCAGTAAATGCTGCTCCACACAAATTCATCTTTGCATTTGGGACATTCATAACATGAATTAGGGAACACGTGTCATGTTCCCAAACTTGTCATGAAAAGTGCTTATAAACCAGCTGTTGTCAACAAAAGAAAAGCTTAAAGGGCTCCTTGTTCCAAAATAAAAGCTTGATGGATTAACCGTAGAAAATAAAGAAATCATGAAATTTTGCACAAGTAATATTTTATATTTTAATGTTTATTTAGTAATAATAATAATAATAATACTAGTAGTAGTAGTAATCGCTACTATTGTCCTCATTTGTAAGTTGCTTTGGATAAAAGCATCTGCTAAATGATTAAATGCAAATGTAATTAATAATAATAATTGCTATTATCATTATTTTATAGTTATACCATAATATCAAGCACAGCAAACATGGAGCTTAAAAAATTGCAATTAGTATTTTTCCCTAAATTGTGCATGCCTAACTTTGCATGAAAAAATGGTATTTTTAAATTCTGGGTGGTAAAACTGGCTCTGCAACAGCCCCTAAAGCCTTTTGGTCTCGAATAGAAACTCAATTTAGAAAAATAAACACCCAGTAAGAAGTTATGAAGCCCAATCAACTGATCAGCATCCTCTTAATATGCATGTGGTGCTGCACAGAGGCTGTTTTCTGTTTGTCTGAATGTATTTACAATCAACATCTATATGATTGCTAAGAATTTCATCAGATAATGGATGAAACAAAAGCAGTTTGTGATTGCATAAAGAGGCTTAATCAAATTACTTTGAATGTTAAGATGACCCTGATGTGCTATGATTGTTTGTGGGCAGGTTATATAGTAAAAGTGCATTATTTCATCTTTCCACTTCCAAGTCAGTAAAAAATACAGGCCTTTTCTGAGGTTTGCAGTTCTCCTGACAAAGTACTAGCTCTGCTATGTGAACCAGTAATCTTCTGGTATAAAAAGTGGCTGGTTACCTGCTGTAAGGCTCTCTGAATGTCGATGCCCTGGCCCCAGGGTGCAGGAGGGTTCGCCAGACACTCTCCTGCATTCCCCCTGCGAGAAATATCAATGCGCTGCTTCCTCAGGTTCTGGAAGGCAGTGGCCATGACAGTCACCCCGTCATATGTGAGCGCTCCAGTGTACTGAGATGTTCCACAGACATGACCCAAATGAAAAGGGAAAAAGGACAAAAGAATTTATTCACAACCTTTGGCTTTCACTTGCCCTGCTGAAAAGATCAGCATAGAGGGTCACCAGCAAACACTGATGTGTTTCGTAGCTAGTTTAAGTAGCAAGATTTAATTCATCAACCATCTTCACCTCTTAAATGCATTAACCAGGCAGGATCAAAATGGAAATTCAAAGTCTTTTCGGCAGGGCACACACCTTTTTAAGTCCATCACGAGAGCACTTAAAATCATATTTTTATGACTAAGACCTTGCTTTACCTTGAGCCTCCTTTTTGGACTTTTCAAGTCTTTACTGTCAAACTCTAGCCAGTCCTGTATTGTCCTGCTGACAGCAGGGTTTGTGTAGTTCATGAGCTGGAAGCCTGTCACATTGGCACCTCCCTTCCTGAATTCTGTGAGATTTAGATCCAGAAATCCCTGAAGGCAAACACATCAAAATCTCCATTTATTCATACATCTTTCGATCTTGCTTTGATGCACAGTCACAGCATACAACATAGGAAGTTTCAAGATTTTGTGTACTCTAATGCAAAAAGAAAAAGCAAATGCAATAATTTTTAATATCATAATTGTGTTAGGCAATGCTTTCAGGGTAATAAAATGAGTTAAAAATCTATTACAGTTTCTATTGCAGCAATAAGTTAAATTTAACAGAAAATAGTATTCAGTCAAATAGAACACAATATAAGCCCATAATTAAACTCAGAACACTTCTTAGACATAATTACATCTTCTTAGACTAGATCTTAGAAAAATACCCATTAGAAACCAAAGCTTTATGACACAGTTATGGTTAGAGATATCAATATAATGTGGTTACATATGATAGAGCTAATGATACAGTTACATGCATAGACATACACAGACGTGCATGCTGGGTAAATATCAGAGGATCTGTGTGATAACAGCTAATTGTATCTGTGTTTATGTGTATGTTTGCTCATCTGGGTGACCGACTCATGTGGCGATGAACCCCAGGGGACTCTTTAACGCAAAGTGTTGCATCCTTGCTGCTTTTATCATAATTGGTTATGGGATGACATATTTTTCATCATAGCTGAATTGGATTATGTACTTGAAAAAAAGAGTCTTGTTTGGAGGATTTTCTTTTCTACCCATCACAGAACCCAATTATATATTTACAATGCTTCCTGTGAAGTCACGGTTCAAGAGTTGCTGCATTACAGTTTATTTAGTCGGCCTTCTGAACAACTATTATTTTGTAATATTAAGATATTAAAACTGAAAACTTAAAATTAGAAACTAAAAAAAATAAAATAATTTATTAATAAAATATTCTAATCTACAACAGTCCTGACTGTAAGCGCCATACAGAATATATAGCCATAGAGTGAAAATAAAAATTACCTAATTAAAAAAAAGTCATTATGAGATAAATTTAAAATGCTTCCTGTGAAGTCATAGTTCATGAATACAGTTTCTTCAGTGGATTCAGCAAATATTTTGTTACTCCACTGAACTGCTTAATGCCTTGGCAGCCCTAAAATATTAATACCATCCTGAACAATTAAAACTAAAACTAGAAAATCAAGATAAAAAAACTAAATAAAATAAATATGAAAAAAATAAACATAAAATGAAATATTAATAAAACATTCTAAACTACTATAGACAATCTAGGAAAGGTATGAAAAGTATGGTCATAGAGTGAAAATGAAATAAAAAAAAAAAATTCTAAAGATAATAATAATCATTCCCAATAATAATTCTAAAAATAATCTAAAGATAAATTTACAATGCTTCTTGTGTCACAGTCTATGAGTGCAGTATTATTAGTATGTTTTCTGAGCATAGGAAGAAAATAAAAATAGGAAGTCAATGAAAATAAAATAAAATAAAATAAAATAAAAAAGTAACATATTTCATTTTCATTCAGTAGTCCTAACTGATTTGATGAAAGGTGGACATGTTATAATGGTTGCTACACCCCTTCCATACACTCCCACTCGCAAGGATGCATAAAAGAAAAGACATCTAATGCCTTCCAGAAAGGGTACAAATTCTAATTCTGTCAGCTCAGAGGGTAATGTGCAATCTATCTGCATTTTGTGTCGCATTTAAAAGCATGCACACTCCCCAGTCAAATAGAAAAAAAGGGGAAAAGTACCCATGCAATGTAAAACACCACCATCAATTTGTCTGAGCGTTCCCTTGCGATTCCAGTCAATGTTCAAGAGGTTAACCGACAATACAGCTTAAGTAGCCTCAAGGTTCGTAGTTCATTCATGCAGACCAAAGATGAGGGCTGAATGACACAGGATGCTTCACTTACCAGGTTTGCTAATATGTAATGGTAGTTCTTCAAATTCTTTTTTTGTGCCGCAATCTGAAAGACAAATGCAACACACATAAAATCACAACCGTCTCTCTTTCGCCACAGCTAATGGCAGGCCTCTGTCATCCGATGCCAATTAAAGTATAATTTCTAGCCCGGCTCTCTAAATAGCGATGAATAGGTCACATCATTCAGGACTTAATTCCACACCCTCCCAAGCTCACCGAGTGTGGAATATCTGTGATCAGAAGGGGCAGTCGGAACTACACGATATGGAAGGGAGGAAAGAAGGATTTGGCATCTGTCACCATAGGAAGTCCAATTATAGGACTTAATGACTACATGTGCATGAAGACTGCAGGAACACCTGTGAACAGCAGCAAGCCTCTGGAAGCACACCGTCATGGGTTAATTGTATCGGATACTGATTTCTGATCATTGGGTTTGGCAGTGTGGTTTCTTTGAGATCTTGTCTGGATGGTGAACAGTGAGAAAAGTAATTGCCTTGGTGTGCCTGAAGGAGGAATTCAGTGTTTCTCAAATAATACTGGGAAAGACAAGACATAACTTTAAAGTGTACTGAAAAATTATCTGCTATCCAAAAAGACATGTAATGTTCCATAATGAAGTCAACATAAAATGAAGGCAGATATCCCAGAGCAACTTATTTAGTGTATATAGGCTATTAAGTTAAGGGAATACACAGTGAATTATGAAACATAAAAACAGGGCTTTTTTGACAATACTTGGAATCCCTTTAGAAATTAAGAAATGAATTAAGGATACTGTAGATGCAGTAAATAATTAACAAAGGTATAAATTTGTGTTGTAACACTTTAATTAAAGCCTTTATGTATAATGCATGATAAGGTATTGATAATGTAATGCATTATAACATTTCATAAATAATTGTAACCAAAGTTAAAATGCATTATAATATTTGAAGGTTTGTGATGTGTTTTAATGCATTATACTTTCTAAAGGTGTAACAATGAATAGATAAGAATTGTAATGTATTACAGATTATTCATGAGACCATACAATGCATTACAAGGTCCATTACAAAGCATAATTAATGCATTAAAACTACTTTTATAATGCATTTTATATAAAGGCTTTAAGTGTTACCAAGACTTTTTATATGTGTGTTAAGACCATATTTTTTTTAAATGTGAAAAATAATTGTTTTGCTGCAGTACTAATTGTTAAGACCAAATGAAACTCCACAGATAGAAAGTTTCCACCCTTTTGATCAATGAATTTCCATTACATTTGCTAGTGGCATTTGCCAGTTGCTTATGATTATTAAGTAATTAATATTATTTTAGTGAAAATGGCTGGGAAGAATTTCAATTTGTTTGTCGCTATTGAATTTATAGACCTGTAAAAATAGACCTGCTTGAGGGCAGATTTTACTTTCCTCACAAAGAACAATATCTTGCCAATTGAGTATTTTAAAGCAAAACTAGAATTTTTATTGTTCATTTTTTTAAATAATGAAGCATTATTTTTATATAGTCATTAAATTGTGATTTCCAGGCCTTTTGGAATGCTGAGCTTAATACTCTCAGCTCAGTCTAACACATTTTCCAATCCATTCCACTTAATTCCACATATTTTCCCTCAAAATTCATGCAGAAAATGTGAACATTTTGTCTGAGCCAACCACCTGGTTATGGGTTCACAGAGTAAAATACATGCACTATACACATTATATAAAAATTAAACATGTTCTTAATCATAGTAACGTATAAGGCATTCACCAAGTTTAAGATGGAGTTGAGTCTCTCTAGCTCACAGTCCAGAATGATCCTGAACTCCTTCTTATTATCCAGATCTTGGATGGCCTTCAAGAAAGCCGCTTCTGTGAAGGTGTCAAAGTTTATGGATGTCACCTGCCAGGTCTTCTCAGCAGCAGTGTCCAAGATCTTTTGCAGCACTGTCAGACCTTACAAAAAAATAAAAATAAATAAATAAATAAAAGTCCCAGTAAGAAGCCTCATATGGCTATAATTAAATATTCATAATAGGCAGCTGCTTGCATGGATACACATTTGTTTCAGCACAATATGTTGAAGCATCTGTACCTCCTCAAAACATCAGTATTTTAAGACAGTGCTGCAACTCACTACAGTGATGTACTGTAACATTCTGGGAAGTAAAGTCTTGATTTGGAAAAAAACCCACATGCTCTGTTGAGTCACGTACTCCTGAGGAGAAGCTCTGTCTCCACATTCAGCAGGGGGTCTCCACTGTTCTGCTCCAGCTCTGATCAACATCTGCTTTCATATCGCTTACAATCTCCTGCTTAGAATTATGGACAGCTAAACACTGAACTTCAAATGTTCCTCTTTTCTTCAGCTTAGGGAAAATTCTGGGTGTTTTTGTAATGAGGACAAGTTGAGACGTGTTTGAAGTTGTTTAGTCTGGACACATTTTAGAAAAACCTTGAGCAATCAATTGAGTTAAATTAAATATTTGGATATGCAACATTTATTTTTTCACTAAACAGCGCTCTTTCATTACTTCTTGCTTGCTTGCGTGTGATTCTCAGCATCACATCCTCTTCTCTCTTTTTTTTTTTTCCTCCGGTGCTTATTATCTTTTCAAAGAAAACAGAACTTCATGTTGAGGAACTGCCTTTTGTAATCCGGTAGATCAAAAGCCACTACCAGCAACTGTATGAACCGTATAGCAATGCTTTTCTAAGAGGAAATTAAATAATGTGATATTAATGGACATTGCTCTGCTGAGAGCCAGCATTTGGATGGCTTGCTGTGAATTTCATTAGAACTGAACAACCTATTTTATTGGACGCCTCTCGCCATGCAGAGACACGATGTATGACTAAGCACGCATCGTTTCAGATCATTTGACTTTGTCTGGTTACCTGCGTGAGGTTTGGTCATGTGATGGATTCTTGCATATGGAGAGGAACTAATAAAAGAAAGAACAGCTGATTGTTCTTCAAACAGGAACTATCTGCCGACACTGACAGCTTGTTTCCTGTGTAGCAGACGCACTGATATAATTATTTTAATGAAAGATGATTTGCTCCTCAGTAACATCTGCATTTTAAGGTGAGTGTTTTCTTAGCCAATGAATTGAATGGAATTAAGCAAATTCCTCCATTTATTAGACCGTTACCTGGGTCATTGACAAACAAATGTCTTTCATATAGAGAAAAGGAAAAAATCATTGCATGTGTCAAGCTTTCAGACAAGTTTTTGCATTTATGTCTGTTTTATATGGTTTTGTTAAACATTTATACCATTTTTAACAAAGTTTAAATATTTGTGAACATTTATGGGAAAAGCATCAAGTAAAAAGTAAAAATACTTAAAGAAAAAATATTATAATGAATAAATAGCTTAAATAAAAGTTTAATACATATTTTCAAGAGAAATATCACTACGTCTTGATTTAGCAGACATAAGATTTTCAAATATTTACAATATTGAAATAGCTCCAAATGCTTACCTTTTTCTTAAGAAACAGTGATTAAAGGAATTTCATCCATTTAATGAGAATTTTTTCACTTATAGATATTAAAAATATCGAAATTACTTTTAATTCAGAAATTAAAAACAGTGAATTTCTTGATTATTCAAAAATAAATAAATAACTACAACATAAAAATAGTTTTTAAATGGCTATATTAAAATGCATCAAAAATGCTCCTTCTGAAAGAATATTTTTATATATATTTTTGTCCAGTGTCTTTAAATTTACCCCTACCAATAACAACAACAGAAAACAAAATGTCACTACATGCCAATGCAGTGTTAAATCGAAATATTACAGCATTTAAAAGAGTCATCAGTAATACAAATTCTGATCAAAAGTGCTATGTTGTGTTTAAAAAGAGATCTGGGTGGTCATGCAGCACTTAACAACTTCAAAAGACAATCTCATTCAGTCATGCTGACTGAATTAGGTAAGTTCCCTGTCCGCCTTTACCTAGAGGAACAGGATCAAAGCCTTTGCATTTTTAAAAATCAAATTTAATACAGCGGTCAGCATCGGCTTGTGCTCGGTTACGATAAGCTTACTGGTCAATATGAAGGACGGATTCTGCAGGCAGCAGAATTTCAACTTCAAAGACATCAAATCTCCGATTCAACCAGAGGCAAGTGCCTTCAAAGCAAAAACTAGATCAATACTGACACCTATAATCACACACATATCAGTGTTTGCGAGCAGCCCACATATACAAAAACACAAACCACCAACCTCCTAATAAAGCATGACTACGGATTCGCTGGAAAATTAGGCCATGCGAAGTTCAGCAAGTGAGATGTTTCAGTGCAAACTAGCTGGCACATTTAAATGGGTCAGGAAAGCGACATAAACTCAAAGAAATTAATCCGAGACAACATTAATAAGCCAATTTATGTATTTAAATGAATTTGCATTTGTTGTGAATGCTCGGCTGCACTTTCAGTCATGGATTTGGCTCATAATTGGTGCTGTCATCACCAGGGGCGTCATGCACTCATTATTTTTGAGGGGGCACAAGTTCGGGGGGGCACACAGCAGCCACAACAGCACTTATGTTTTAGTTATTTTTTCCTTTTTATTCGAAACATTCCCAAATGCATTAACTATATCATGAAATAAATACAGTCCAGGGGGCCCATTCAAAGTGCCCCCTCACTTTGAATGGGCATGACGCCTCTGGTCATCACAGTTGCTCGTACATTATGGCCCAGTCTCCTAGAAGGAAGCTTGTTGTTATAAAAACATGATTCATTTTGCTTCGCTGTCAAAATATGTATCAAACTTTGTCCATTTTTGTTAACGCCATGTCTTTTGAGAAGCTCTTGCATAATTTTATTTTTTTTTTCCAAATGAGGCAAAAAATGCCTTTGCTTTTGGCAGAGATTCAACTATATCTAGAGTTGAGCACATAGAAACATTATAAATATAGACACTGATCTTGGCCCACTGAATACTATTAGCATAATACGTTAACAATGCATATCATTAACTAAAAACAAGACTACAATCTGGACTGTAGTGTACAAAGAGACTCTTGGGTTCAGTTGCCCACGTAAATACTGCTTTCTGCGGGATATTCATTGAAACTTTTGTCACTAGAGTGAAATTTTATTTAATTCTGCATAATTTACATACTACCTGAACGTCATTTGAAAGCCTTTCATTTCACATCTCTCTGTAAAATAACAGATTAAAAGGAGATTTGCTAATTATATGAGTGCTTGGATTATTATGCAACAGAAGCCAGAATTAGGTTTGTCATTGAAAGAACGGTGAGGCAGCCAATGCATTCACTGGCATTCATTAAAAGACTGTGTCAGATTGCCTTTCGAAATGCCTCTACAGCCTTGGCCACACAAACAGTCTACCCTCTCCTGATGCCTGTGTCTCGGCAGCTGTGAAATTGTTTCATGCCACAGAGCAAACCAGCTTTATCTCCCACCAAGCAGGGCTAACCCGCAGATAAGACGGAGGGAAAGACGGACGGTGCGTTCTGTCCGTCTCCCGTTTGTGTTGCCTTGCATGACTGCGCCGTTGGTGATAAGGCAGGAAAAGGGAAGCAGACGAGTGTAGGGATTGTCTTGGCAGAGCAGAATTGGCTTGCTATCACCTGCTCTTGCTGTGCTTCTCCAAATATCTCACGCACAGGAACAAATTGAATTTCCGTCCATTTCCTTTAGAGTCCAACGCAGTGTGTTTTCCTCGCCTTCTTCAACAAAGCCGGCTGTGTGTTTACAGGCCCTAACTCTATTATCTGGGTCTTTGAGGAGATAGCGCACATGCGCCCGGCTCATCATGCTTCAGCTCAGTAAACATCTGTGTGAGTTGGCAAGGACAGATTTGGGGGGTTGTGATCACTAAACTGCTGCAAGCTCCACAGATGATGCTCGTCCCATCTGCAATGGCTTTGAGATGTCATCTCTCAACACCTGACAAATGACGCAGTAAACATTTTAGTGTGAGACCAGGTTATTGTAGCAGTGCTTTTGCATGGTAGTAGAGAAAACCACAACACCTTGCCTGAAACACCTTTTTGCGCATGGTGAAAATGTCCATTAGGGATTTGAAGCGTTCTAAAAGTTGTACAATTTCTAACATGACATGTTGCCTTAACATAAAAATGCTGCGTGATAATTACAGCACTGCTGTAAAAAAAATAAATAAATAAATAAAAATAAATAATAAAAGTCTAGCTGAACATGTAAACCTAAATAATAAAAAAAAACCTCATGATGTAAGATGCTGAAAAACCCTGATGCACATGCAATAGACAAAGATGTCCATCTGTTGGATATATACATTACAAAATATGACAGAATTGGGAATGCATATTATTACAATTCTCAACGATAGCAATAAGCCAATAATTATTTGTGTTAAAGGGATAGTTTACCCAAAAATTCTGTCATTAAATACTCACCCTCATGTCGTTCCAAACCCGTAAGACCTTTGTTCATCTTCAGAACACAAATTAAGATATTTTTGATGAAATCCGAGAGATTTCTGACCCTGCATAGAAAGCAACGCAAATGACACGTTCAAGGCCCAGAAAGGTAGTAAGTACATTGTTAAAATAGTCCATGTGACATCAGTGGTTCAATCATAATTTTATGAAGCTGTTATTTTTATTTTCTTAGTGCATAAAAAATATTCTTGTAGCTTCATTACATTACGGTTGAACCACAGATGTCACATGAACTATTTTAACAATGTCCTTACTACCTTTCTGGGCCTTGAACATGTCAGTTGCATTGCTGTCTATAGAGAGTCAGAAAGCTCTCAGATTTCATCAAAAATATCTTAATTTGTGTTCTGAAGATGAACGACATGAGGGTGAGTAATTAATGGCAGAATTTTCATTTTTGGGTGAACTATCCCTTAAAGGCAAATAACCAATAAATTGACGGCATTAAAATTTGATACTATATTGTCTAAGTAAATTAAAAATAAATCTCTAATAAACGTAAAATCTTTAGGCACCACAACATTATAATGTATAGTATGAAAATTGCATATTTATAGATAATGCTAGTCTCATCTGAAACGGATTTGAAGCATTTCTAAAGGTTGGACTATTTTTAACAAGACATATTGCCATAATATATATGCAGCACATAAATTGCAGCACTGCAGTAAAAAAAAAAAAAAAAAAATATCTAGACAACCTAAATAATCGAAGAAAAAAAAAAACCTCATGGTGCAGGACGCTGAAAAACAGTGATGTATAAGCATTGGACAAAGACTGATGGATATGGATATTAAAAATATGACAGAAATAGGAATGCCCGATATAAATATTCCAGTCAATAATGAAAAGCCAATTGCGAATAACCAAAAAATGGATGATATTAAAATTTTATACTATTTTATCTAAATAAATTAGAAATAAATCACTAAAAACTAAAATCAGTCTAAGTAAATTTAGGCCTCACAACAATATAATATACAGTATGAAAAAAGGATTTTCATTTTGAGATTACACTTAATAGTGATAATAAATTAACTTTCAGTGAGCGTTAGATGATGCCAAACATAACCTTAATGTGAAAATAGCGAAATGAGCATGCACAATTACATACTGAAAAATTTTAATAATAAAAATTAAAAATGTCTATTATCAGCCACTGACTGATATGTTACCAACATACTGTGCATATAATTAATCAGCATACTGTATATAATTTGATTAAAACAAGGAAACAAACAAACATTCTGACAGATTTTGTGTCAGCATAGACACAGTTATGATTACATCTGACATGTTCTTGCTTTACCTGTGAGCACTGGGTTTAATGTGCATGACATGACATAAACATCACACACACACACACACACACACACTCACACACGTATACACACACAGGAGTTACTTAAAAGGTTTAAAATAACCTAGAGACTGAGTACTCTTGTATCCAGGCAACAGGAGAGTAGTGGGGGCTTCTAGAGGTAGTTGTTGTATTTGTGTGTGGATGAAACACTCAGTGACCTTGTGTTCCTAGTTCAGCACTGCCTCACATCTGCATGATATGTCAATCAATAATGTGTGTTTCTTGATTGAGGTTTTAATTTCCCTTAACTTTGTATAATCAAGAGTGGGGGAGGGGTTTAGACAAATGTAATATTGTGTAACATGGTTGGGGGGATTCACAAAGAATGAACTGTGCCTGTTGACAGTGCTGTTATTTGTTATTTGCACATGCTCTCTGTGTTGTTTTAAAAGAATTATGCAAATCAGGTAACAGCACAAATGCTGCCACAAAATTTGTACATCACTGCGCAGCATCTCTCCACCACTGCAATCCAGATGCCTGAATCAGCTCTTTAAAATTCTCGACTACACCACGCATCTGGATATATGGCTGCTTATGATGATCTTCTCCGTTATGTGATGAGTAAATCCTGCTATAATCAATAGACAATGTACACAGATACCTTTTTTAAATGAAGTTCTGTTTACCAACTGCTTTCTGTGAGCCGTAATGATGATGTGAAGTTCATTTCACCAGACAAACAGAGCTGTTCAGTTTGTAGTCTTAAAACTGGGAAGAGAATTTGGGTTCCCTTGGGATCTTCATATGGGTTTTTAGATTAGTGGTTTTACAGTAAGAGTAAAACAAGGTCTGTGCTTAACATTATTTGAAAAGACCGCTTCAGTAGGTTGGGCTTTCACATGTTTTGTTATATTTTAATATATGTTTAAATGGATCCATTAAGGTTGTCACAAAATATTGGTACTGACGATAATCATGACATTTTTTTTTTTTTAATTAAATACTTAAAACATTTAATATTGATAGCATGTAGGGTTGCAACAAACGATTATTTTGATAATCGATTAATCTAATGACCATTAAACCGATTGATCGACTAATCATCGATTATTTCACTCATTAATCAGTAGGCTTTGACTGATTATTCAGCTTTTGCAATTAAAGTATTGAGTCATATACTGTATATTCTAACAAATAAATAAAGTTAATCACTTCAGCTTTTGAAAATCATATTACGTAATTACAATTATTATATACAAATAAATATATTTGGCAAACAAAATGAGATGACAGACAGATAAACTCTCTCATTTACCATTTAATTAGCTATATGAAAAAGCAACTGAATGACACATCATTCTGCCTAACATCTCCGTTTGTAAGTCAAATGGATAAGAAACAAAATAAAAACAGTCCTGAGCTAGCTCAAGATCAAATCACATTATTGCAGGCTTACATTACGTTATATGAGATCAAACGACTACTCGACAACAAAAATATTTGTCGACAGTTGACGTTGTTTATAATGTCGACTAATCATTTCAGCCCTGACAGCATGTTAATACTACACATATTATAATGTTGTAAATAATCCAGTGCCAGTAACTATCTGGAGCAATCTTGATACTCCAACACAGTAGGTGGTGGTAACAAGTAAAACTGACTATAATTAATAAATATGACAATGAAATACTAACTAAATTCACAGGATATTTTCATCAAAAGACAAAAAACTTTTACCAAAAAAAAAAAAAGTCTCAAACCACTACAACTACCACAAAGATGTGAGTTTACATGCTTGACGAATTGGTAACTGTTGTAGTCCTAATGCAGAGGCTTCAGTATTCAGAATTGCGGTCCGACCATGTATAATTTATGTTGTAGAACAAAACATTAAAGTCTCTTCAAGTAACCTGTCCTGAACCACAGACCTTATTTTATTCTCAAATCGAAGACTGCTATTGTAAAACCCCTTTAGGAAATTCCCAAGGGAAGCCATGGTGAATTAGTCTTCCGGGTTGGTCTACAAATTGATTTCATGACTGAACAGTTCTATAGCACTGAGTTTTGTGAATAGGGTGCAATCAATAATGAGCCTAATTTACATAGAAATGAGGCATGTTTGTGCTGAAATAATGACAATGACTTTATTTAAATATGTCGGAACTCTAATGCATTTAGCACCTGGTTAAACTGGATTGTGGGTGATTAATAAATAAGACTGTTTTTTTGTGCAGACAATACTGTGCGCAAATGTTAAATGAATTCACTAGCTGACTATCCATAAACGATTCCAGTAATGATTTGGAGTTATTCTCTAATGACAGTCTGATAACGATTGGATATGGCAAATATGATGGAAAACCACACACACGTCTCCACTCACAGGAGAAATATGATGCAGCCAGTGCTCGTCCATACTCTAATCACAAATGAAGATCTTTCAGTGAACTTCAAACAGATTATCAGAACAATCCTGCGGGAATCAGGGAGCCATAAGTAAAATTACTACACCCGAGGCACTGGAAATGTCAAAGCATAACCCTATTACAAGCCAAGCAGAGCACCTCAACAGGATTACACCAAATCATCACGTTTTTCAAACTTTCCTAGCAATATCTTCTAAAGCTCCTAAATCACAAATCACTAAATTATCTGCAGTTCATCTTTGTGACATCCTGAGAAACCTTATGGAGCATTACAACATTTTATCACCACTGCAACTGCAGTGGCAATGCAGATACAGGGGAAAAAATACAAATAATTAAATATTTACCTCACCCTGAAAAGGCTGTGGTAGCACTACTCATAAATTTAGTTTCCGTTATTGTGCTTTTGAAACAGCACTTTAGCAGGATAAAAAGCCAACCTGAGTCTGAGCTGTACATGTAGACGAACTTGGTCCACTTGTAGTGCTCGACAAGGGCGATCAGAGCATCCTGGAGCTCAGGTCTCAGCTGGATCACAAACTGGTTGTTGGTATCGATGGGGAAGCTGGGCGTGACGAAGCACACATGCAGAGCGCCACAGAACGACATCAGCATGTTCATAGTCTTCCTGTCATACAGGCCGATGATGGCGTAGACTCCTTTGGAGAACTGGGAACAAACTGGGAAGAGTACAGGAGAAGAAATGTAAGATTAATGTAATAGACATTAGCTTTGCATTATAAAATACAATTTGCCAATGAAGTAAGTAAATAAATAAATACAAAAAAAAATCTTTTTTATATTATGGCAGGGGTTTTCAAACTGGGGTCCATGGAAAATTAGATTTTACAATAGGTTTACAATAAAACGGGTAACACTTTAGAGTAGGGAATCACCATTAGCTATTAATTTGCTGCTTATTAATAGCTAGTAAGGTAGCTGTTAAGTTTAGGCATTGAGTCGGGTTAAGGGATATAGAATATGCTCTTGGAGAATAAGACATTAATATGGTCTAAAAAGTACTAATAAACAGCCAATGTGCTAGTAATATGCATGCTAATAAGCTAGTTAATAGTGAAAACTGGTCCTTAAAATAAAGTTTTTTTAAAAAAAGTATTTAGTCTTGTCAAAGTTAATGTGGTAATTTAAGATAATTATTTAACATTAAACAATTTTTTGAACAATATTTGTTGTGATAAGCAATATGTAATATATTTAGGTTTATATATAGTGGGTAAATAAAATACAAAGAAAACAAGATACTTAACACAAAGGTAAATATTTTCCAGATTATGTTCTAAAAATAAGCTCTGGCTTTACAGTGACAACATAAAAATGTTTTTATTTTATTTTATTTTTAGAAGAAAGCAAGTGCTGGGTAGTCAATACGTTATCTAAAATTCTGTCATGATCACCCCCAAAGCACTTTCTCCTGCAAAACAAGACCTCAATATGTCTTGCCCTGCATTCTTCTTTGTAATTACAGTGACAGTGAAACCTCCACCCACCAATCATCTCTGCTCCAGCCCCCTCACAGCCGGCTAAACCCCATGTGCTTAACAAGCACATGGCAATTGATTTTTATTGCAGTACTCCAGAAGGGGGCCTGTTTCATGTATTTGCGAGTCCTGTGTCAAATCTGGGTCTCCTCAAACAGAAAAGCTCCAAAACACCCTAGAAGCACTGAGGTAGTGAGTTTCCTACATTTTCAACTGAACTCCAAACTGTATCCCACCTCATTCCCTTTACTTTTATTCTGTAATTATATAAATGTCCCTCTGGGACATTTCACTGCTCCACTGTCTTTTTTAAACCCTTCCACATTGCATACATTAATAATAATGCAGGTGTTTCTAGATATAATTATAGCGCATTTGTAATAAAACACCATATGAGAGCCTCATTTTCCATAAATTTCTATCTCAGCGGCTAAAATTCCAAAGTGTTTTCAAGCTAAGACCTTCCATTCGTTCCAGCTAATGTATAATTCCAGGGGAGATTCGTACCATTTGCATTCAGACATGTTGGTTCCCTGGGGCTTTGAGCATGTGAATGAGGGATGTGCCACAGTTGTGACATACTTCAGCTCCAAATCTTCCCTTCAGGCAAAAAAACTTTCAAACCAGCCTCAGAAAACAACTCCGATAGCAGATAGCTTTCTCCGCTTCTCTTCTACTACAGTCGGCACTATTTAAGCCTCATTCCCCATAATAATCACCCTCATCGTCCCCTTCACAGCACTGATAGCGAGGATTGACAAATGTACTGTCGCTCGTAGATGTTTATCTTTTAAAACAGGCGATGCAAGACTACACAATGCATTTATCTCAATCATTTGGAAAGATAACGCATTTCTGCGTGCACATCTTCTTTATCAGAGTTCTTCATGCCTACCGCAGATAAAAGGAGGAGGAAACCGGCAAATAATTTTTATGCTGTGCTGGCTGGAAGGAGTATCAGGGTTTGAATCTCTGTGTTGGGGTAAAGAGAGCATGTTTATGAACATATAGTCGGGTTGGGGAGGAGAAAACAAGTTTCCTGCCTGCGGTGATCTCCACGATGCTGAAAGATGTTTGTGACAGGTGGGTCCAGTGTGAGTGATCTCGTCTGATCTTCAGTCACTACAGTGAAGATGAGAGGAGCTCCACTGCATCAATCTGTTCCAGCAGCCTCTGTTCTCCTTGCCTTTGGTTATTGAGCAGCTGAGGTAAAAAGTGTGTTTGAACTGATGTTCAGTCCTGTGACATGGCTTAGGAACCAAAATGGTGACAGGAGGCATTTATGCCAGCCATGGTCAATCAGAGATGTGGATTTGTACTGGTGATGTTTTGACTGCGATGCGCTATACTGTAGCTGTATGAAGGGACTTTTTTACCCAAAAATTAACATTTTGTCATCAGTTACTCACCCTCGTGTCATTCTGACCCTTTATTTCTTGTATGAAATCCAACCTTCACCTTTTTTCCTTAGAAAACAAGTGGATGGTTATTTTTACTGACGAGCTCCCAAAAGGACAAAAATAAAACACCATATATAAGTGGTTCATATGAGTCATGCACTATATTCCAAGTCTGCTAAAGACATCCTATACACTCTAAAAAGTGTAACAGACTTATTTCAACCTGATCTGATTCTTAAAAATTAATTTGCTGTTGTAGTCAGTTTGATTCAGTGATAATAAAATCACATTTATAAATAAAACCAGTATAGTTGCTTCCACATTTTTGTTTTTATAAGACAAAGCATTTTTTTACAGTATGTTTTTGTGAGAAACAACAGAATTTAAGATGTTATTTATAAAAACTGGCAAAAAATGGCATCTTTGGATGTGTCAGGTTTAACATCAAATAACCCCAAACATTGGCACACGCGTCAAATTTGAAAGCTAGAGTAAATTATCTGCAGCAACACAACAACTTTTTGTCTCTTTCACAAATCTATTGTATGTCTTCAGAAGAATATTAATAAAATAATTAATAAATTAAATTAATATTATTAATAAATTACAAGTCTAGGGATGGTAAGATTTTTTTTTTTTTTTTACGTTTTTGAAAAAAAAGTCTCTTATGCACAATTGTAAGTAAAATAGTTCTAGTAATATTGTGAAGTATTATTACAATTTAAAACAACTGTTTTATTTGAATATATATATTAAAATGTTGTTTATTCTTGTGATGGCAAAGCTGAATTTTCAGCATCATTATTCCAGTCTTCAGTGTCACAAAGTCCTTCACAATTCATTCTAATATGCTGATTTGATGCTCAAGAAATATTTATTATTATTATCAATGTTGAAAACAGCTGTGCTGCTTATTATTTTTGTGGTAACTAATTTTTTTTTATTATCTTTTTTTCAGAATTCTTTGATGAATAGAATGTTGAGAAGAATAGCATGTATTTAAAACAGAAATCTTTTTGTTAAATTATAAATGTCTTTACTGTAATTTTTGATCAATTGAATGCATCTTAGCTTAATAAAACCAAATTTTCAACTCTAGTATGGAAACTAGTGGATTACATTTATGGTATTGTTTTTTCTCTTGGCAATACAAATCACTACTAGTTCTGTGAGATTAATCAAAAATTTTAATTCAGTTCAATTCATGTTTATTTGTATAGCACTTTTCATGATACACATCATTGCCAAGCAGCTTGACAGAAAATAAACGAATGTAATAAAATCATGATGTTAGCGATTTCTAAACCACAGAAAGCACAATTTCTCCAAGACCACCCCCACGGTGTGTGTCGACTGGCACAGAGTAAGCGAGCATTTGCATTTCATTCCTGTGGGAGTTGATAACGCCAAAAGTTCAGAGATGTTTAACTTTATGCAAATACCAAGTGAAAAATTCCGGGCAGCAGCCAATCTCTGTGAGATGCATCTGTCACGAGTTTTTAAAATATGCTGATTGAGCCTGCATTTCGGCTGGATTAAGTGCTTAAATCATATTGTTTACACAGTGGACACATTAAAGTTGTTAAATATTGCCATTTAGACATATATTTCATTGACTGGCCTTGTTTAAATGTTAAATAAAATGACACTGTATCTTTACTTTATCTTCTTTACTTTACTTTATCTTCTTATCTTTCCAACTTAATTGTTATGATCATCATATTGTCTGTGTATTGAAAAAAGCACATAAACACACTCGTATTTACCCATATTAATATTCTTTTGTCTGTTCTAGAGACATGCTGTTACAGCTTTTTGGTATAACTCTAATTGGTTTCTAATTGTTTTTCCGAAATGCATTCATGAATGTAAAATGTGTAAGGAATAGGGATGTAACAATTCACTCAACTCACAATGCGATACGATTCACGATACGATACATTCATATAAACCCCTACTACCAATTGCATCACGATTCCTTTAACATCTCAACCGACTTGACCTGTCCCATATTTTCATGTATTTTCAACCAGCTCAGGATGCATCGTTATATCCATAGTATTGAAATACGATCTTAAATTCGAAATTAATCAAAATCCTAATATTAATCAAAAAGTCATATTCACAACCCACTTTTTTTGTATGGAAAACAGAAGCTTGTTCATTCTGCATAAGATTTCCTTGCATGCTTCACAAAGAAAATATTATTATAATAGGGTTGAAATGACATGGGAATGAGTTCATGTCAAAATGTTAATTTTTGAGTGAACTGTTCCTTACAAAATGATGAAAAGGTGGAAGCTCATCACTGAATCCTGTAGCATTAGGGCCCAGCATTTTACTCAGAGAGAAAATACCTATATCATTTCAGAGATTACAGCTCTTTTTGTCACCTAACAGAATCAGATTTTGTCCCTGGTGTCCTCTAAGCGGCTTGTAGCCTCAGTCTTTGCAAGATGATATATCTGATAAGGTACATTTTTATCACTGTATCATTCCAGCCCAGTGAAGGTCGGGGAGCATGAGCCCCACAGGCGCATATCCTGAAATCACCACAGCTAACCTCAGCCTGCCTTGTGATTCCCTCTGAACTGCGTCCAGTTCCTAATGGCTAATGATGCTAATGACATACCCGTCATCTATAATCAACGATGAAGTTGGAAGGTATCAAAAAAGCCATCCATATGTCACAATGCTTCATTGTCTAACGGCTGGAAGTTCTTGCTAATGGCTTTACAGATGAAGCTAACGTGGCTGTGTGAGTTATCCTTGGCAATCTTCTTTGGATATTCAGGCTAGCTATCAAATCAAGGCACTCGCTGTCTTTAAAGTCTTCCATCACTTGTATAGAAAGCTTTGAATTAAGGCAACCACACAGGTAAAAGCTCTTCAGCGGTCTATGTGAGTTCCACAGGGAAGACACACAAAACAGTGTTTGTTCCTGAACTCGCTCTGACGAGAGCTTCAATGGGTCTCTTTGGAGCCCGCCTGATTGACATGCTGTGGACATTTGGCCCGACTGCATGTCAACGTGATGAAAGGACTGATACGTGCTGAAAGGAGGACCAAGGGGCCGAACGGGACTAACGCCAAGAACAGACTGTCATAAAGGCTTGCGATATGGCAAAAGCAGAAACGGATTCTTAAAATAATTCATGTATGGGAGAAAATGAATCTGTCCTATTCACAATAGACAAAAGCCTGTTTGCCAGGTTTAAAATGATGTGATGATGGGGTTTTATTCAACTAGAAAGGCATGAGGAGAAACACTCATCGCCATAATGACAGACACTGACTGGTTATTTCAACTGTCACTGGGAGGTCGACGTACTGCATGTAGCTCACAATTCATCAGCGCAAATGACAACTTCAACTTCAACATCAAATCAAAGGTGCATGCAATTCTTCAGCATTAATATTGTAAAGCCATTTTCATGTGGGCTGATATTGCGTTTGAAAACATCTAAGGGCCAATTCTGATAAACTGTTTCCTGTCAAATACTGTGATGCATTTCAAATGAAGGCTGAAATGTAGCATTGCTTGAAGAGGGATAGTTGAAAATTACATTTTTGTCATAATTTATTCACCCTCATCCTCAAACCCTTGTGACTTTCTTCTGCTGAACACAAACAGGATATTTTGGGGAATGTTTCAAATGTTTTTATCCTTACAGTAAAAGTCAGTGGGATCCAATCTACATTGGGACTCATTGACTTTCATTATATGACATTTTTCAAAAATGTATCATACAGGTTTGAAATGAAATGAGAGTGAGTAAATGATGGCTCACATTCCCCTTCATAAACACTTTATATCGTGGGACCCCCTTCTGTAGGCGTATGATCCCATCAGCACTTTCATCATTCAACTTCCTGCTCCTGAAGAAATTATCACTATAAAGGCAACCGTATTCCACAATCTGTCCACTGCGGTCTAATCTTAACATTCCATTCCTCTCGATATAACACTGTGCAGTGTCTTACCATGTCAGTTAATGCCCACAATTATCAGAGCAGGTTAAACTCTCCTTCATGTGATAATTTGGGGAACAATTTTCCTTCTCAGAAGAACACCTGTCCTATTCCAACTTAATATTGTCAGTTCCTTCCTACATACAAGTGGATTTTTCACTATAACTCCCTTTGTGGCTCTGCTCCCACATGCATACATCAAAACCCCTGAAAATAATCACTTTGGCTATGATGCAATGAATAATAGATTAAATGAATCTATTTGAGTCGTGCTAAACGGTTACTGTAGCTCTTCAGAGTCAAGGCAACTTCAGCAACCAGTTCAGGCACATATCTAAGAAAATAAGAGTCTTTACTGCTGTGTGTGCCATTTCTGCCATGCATGTCATCTATTTTATGAAGTATTATAAATATGATAATGATTCACAGTAATAGGAACACGTCTAAATGTCTTATTTGTAAAATATACTGTTAAGCCTTTACATGTGTTATACAAAGTACATATTTCATGAGTAAAAGATGACAAAGGCTGTTTTTTCTTTGCTCTTTTCAGATTATCTGATGCTTTAAAAAGTGAGAAATGCATATTAATAACATATTAAGTGATATAACATCTAAACATCTGATCTTGTTTGCTGCATTAAATACAGGAGCATTTGTTCAGAAACGCATGAGACCACACTGCATTTGTAGTATAGATGTTACTCTGTCCTGATGTAATCCCAGACAACAAGGACCACCTACTTCTGTCAATCAAGTATTGCACTAAAACAGCGGTTCTCAGCCCTGTTCCTGGAAATGGTTCTGGGTGTAATATGGAGGGGGCTACAGGAACAGGGTTGAGAGCCACTGCATTAAAACAAGAGTAGGTTAGAGGTGCTTTAAAGGAAAACCGACCATCTGAACCCCCTGAAAATCAATCAAAAGTGACTCACAGGAGATTCATCTGAGATGCATGAGAGTTCAAACAGCTGATAAAATCATCACAATAATCCACAAGTAATCAGCACAACTACATTCTATTAATTATCAACTTGTGAAGTGAAAACCTATGTGTTTTTCAGAAACAAACCCATCATTAAAGCAATATACCAATCCATAACCCATAACAATGCTTTCTCCAGTTAAAAAAAAAAAAAAAGGTCCATCTCCTGTTGTTTTCTCACATCAAAATCCACTGACATATTTGTTTAGAACTGTTTTTGCTTGTAAACGGTGCTTGTTCTGTGCATATTTCTCTCCTGAATCAGCCAGGACTACTTTTTTCAATGGAGAAAGCAATATTAAGGACAGAGGATTCATATTTTAGCTAGAAGCAACTATTTGAAGTTGAAGTCTCAATGATGAATTTGTTTATTACAAACACACGGCTTGTTGCTTCACAAGACATTAAAGTACCCCAGTATGGATTTTTGAAAATGACCTTTCATGCAGTGTGTAACACAGCTCTAAATGAATGAAAACATCCTGCAAAGTTTTAAATCTGAAAGTGCACCATGTATAAAGTTATTGTCTCTTAAAAGAAAGAGTCAACTCTGAATCATTGAAACGAGTTGTTTTTAAAACGAATCCCAAGCCATTTCATGTTGACGTCAACATGATATATTAGCATATTGTCCGCCCACTTGTTGAAATCAAACAATCACCGCAAATTAGCGTGACGCAAAGGAGGGGTTTGAAAAAATTAATCATTGAACGAATCGTTTGGGAGTCATTGAGCAAGTAAGGTAATATTATAAGAAAATGAAAGTGTTTTTTGACCTTGCATGCATGTCAACCTGTTGTTGCCCAAAACCAAAATATGAACCTTTCATAATCCATAATAGGGGCACTTTAAATGATGGACTGGAGTCGTGTGGATTACTTGTGGATAATTGTGTTTTTAATCAGCTGTTTGGACTCTCATTCTGACGGCACCCATTCACTGCAGAGGATCCATTAGTGAGCAAGTGATGTAATGCTAAATTTCTCCAAATCTGTTTCAATGATACAAACTTGACTACATTTTGGATGATATGAGGGTGAGTAAATTTTCAGCAAATTTTCATTTTTGAGTGAACTATTCCTTTAACCTAAACGCTACTGACTAAACTGTTAATTATTTGCCAATTATTTGAAAACAGACCCAAATAGGCTTGACATTACAAACTCACTCTGTACTATTGTATTGTTATTATAGAAGGTCGGTCATTTTCACTCATGACAAACAAAAGCACATTTGAAGACAAAGTTCTCCTGAACATAGCAATCAAGTAACAAAAACACTGATTTCTTTTGTTATGTTTCTTAAAGCCCCATTCATTGTTCTCTAGTCCTGGTTTGTTCTTGCAGCAAAAGAGGAAAATGATCAGATTACAATCAAACTGAATTTTGTTACACCTCCTGGCACACAAACTGCTCTAGTGATCTCAGGTTTTGTTCTGGGAAGGTGTATGTAGCGATTAGAGGATAAGACAGCAGCCATGCACAATCGCCCTGATGAGCGAACACTCTCCAGATGTAATTAGCTCCATATAATTACTTTCACACTTCCCTGTGACAAGAACATACGGACTCAGCCTTTACTTTGTGTGTTAAACTTTCCTTTGATAACTTCCCTCTAATAAGACCCTCTCCGGTGTCACCCTATAAAAATGCCCTAAGGAGTCCCCTAAAATGGAAAACATCGCTCCAGCCCCAGTTTCTCTGCTCAGCCTCCAGTAAACAGCCTACTCTGCTTTGAGGCACTGAGACTCACTTAAAAGGGCACCACTGATGTGTACATGAGAGAGGTTTGTCTCATGCACTCATCTGGGAGAGACTATAGCACATATGAACTTGTCAGAATGATCAGTATGTTTTAGTGTCAAAATATCTCAAACATCTGAAATCTCTTCTCTGTTTGCATGCTAAGCATTATACAGTGTTGTACATCGCTGGCAGGGTTGAGCACAAACATGGAAAGGTTGTCTGTGTCAATCTCAGACATCAAAGGGCAACATTTGTGACTGACAGCCAGCTGAGCTAGGGATGAGGATGTTTTCTTTGTTCAGCTCATCTAAAAATTTTCATATGTACAGGATGTATTTCATATCTCATGACAGAAAATATGCTGTCAAATCTGTAAATACACTGCGGGGGAAAAAAAAAACATGTTAAATGTAACAACTGTGGTGCCATAAATTTGCAGAAAAAGGTTGTGATGGTGCTTCAGGCAACATTTCAACAGAAAACAACTAGACTAAAATAATGCAATTAATAAAATAAAATGCATATCCTTAAATAACTGATAACGAAGAAGCATAACTATTTGAATAAAATAATCAAATGTAATGCACCACAGAGGAACTTCTAATTAGCTACTAAGACTAATATATTTTATTGTAAGAGTACTGACTTGCTAAATATAATATTTTTCTGCACCATAAATCATATGGTACTTTATTACATACACTGTCCTGTTAATCTATTTTTACTGTATATAGTAAGGTAACTTACAGTTAACCAGTTTTTTTTTTTTTTTTACTGCAAATTTATGTTTTTTCTTTATAATTTAAAATGTATTTATTTCATGAAAGCCACAATCTATTTTGTAAATGGGCATGTGGTCATGAAAGGAGTGAAAAGAAACAAACCACTGTGGCAAAAGAAGCATTTGGAAATGTGAAAACAACCACTGGCTTGTGTCAAATTCAACCTCAGGTATTCCAGGACATTGTGCCAGTTTAGCAGTTCCACCTGACATCTTGACATTATTCTTGACAGTAATCCAGCTGGGTTTAAGACTGTTTAAGTGAAGGCACGTTTACAGCAACAAAATGTCTGAGGTTCTCCTACTTTGCTTATAACCTACACTGTTTCACTGGCATAAATCATGTGCAGAGTCCTACAGAAATTCAACAAAGCAACAAGCGTGATGGAAACAGGTCGTGTGCGCACTGCAGAGGTTTGGTTTGGGGAAGAGTAACAGACCTCTGAGTTATACATTAATACTGAACTTACAGGCGTATGTCATGGCAAAGCTGCTCCCCGTGTCCACCATGTCCACTTGTGGTACCAGTTTCGGAACATCATTGTGTTGAGAGAGCGCAAAACGGAACACGTCGTATTCATGGGAGTCGGTTGGAAACAAACCTCCTGTCGAGACGACAAAAAGTCATTCAGGAACAATAACATCAGAATGGGGATATCTAAACCCAAATGGCTAACTGTACCTCATCCTTTGCGACGGAAACTTTAAATCACTGTCAGGACATGGTAATGAACAATAGCCGCTGAGTACTCACCTATGTTGATGTTACTTGGGAAACTTGAACATGAACACAACCCAAGCAAACCGGTTAAGAGTAAGACGAAGCTTTGCCACATATTTCCGTTTGCATTTGAGAAACTGACAAAAGCCAAATGCCAAACATATATATCCCAAAGTCTTTGTCTCTTCACTCACACTGAGCCCATAGCGGCGACACAGAGCCAGCAGAGCGCAGTGAATCCCAGTCAGTCCTGTTGGTAATACCGGTGTGTGACTGAATAAGCGTGTCTCTGACAGCCCTACTTACAAATGAACACACTCTCTGTAGTGTCAGCAGAAGAAAGAACACGAGGATCTTGATCGCTTTCTTAACACCATCACCGCGCGCTCCCGGCTGGTTGTTACTCCACTCAGAGTAGAAGAGCAAATGACTGGGTAAACTTGAAGCTGTGCGCAGACTGTACCATTTTAGAGCAGCTTGATTTCTCCAGTTGTTATTCTATGTAGCTATGTAAGATGATTATACTCTAACCTACATAAAACATTTATATTAAGAGCATTAAATGGGAGCATTGAGTGTGATAAACAGTTAAAAGCTTATGAGCAATAGAAAATTAAGTGGGACAGTTGGTGCAAACGATGTTATCCAACAAGGAAACAAACACAGTGATTTAAACACTGCATCTTTTTCCGTATATGGGTCAATGACAAATAAAAATATCTGAGACAAAAGGTTTAAAAACATGTACAAGTTGGTGTCATACATTTTAAAAAAAAAAGTTTATAATATTTTAATTACAAAAATGTTGATTTGACTATCATGTCAATGTCAAGCAGTAGCCATCAAGTAAAAAGTACTAAAATGAGTTCACACAACATAATCAGTATTTTCAACATATTTTTGTAGGCTATTTCAACATATTTCTGTAGCCTAAATCGAAATTACATTTCAATAGTACATGTCAAATAGAAATAAAATCTGATTAATATTATGCATCTTATGCTGAAATGATGCTAAAAAAAATAACTATACTTGATATGTGCATTCTAGAGTAAACAAACAAGCAATTGTTTCTTTTAACTGAGTTTGGTGGACATTTAAAACATCATCAGTTCATCACGGTTTAAACTAAAGTAAAATACCCAAATTCTACCCAGTATAGCTCTGTAAAAGACGACAATTGTTTTAAAGTTCATACTCACTCTGAGCCAGTGCTTTTAATAATAACCCTGACCCAACATTTCTGTTCATGATACATATTTTCATTTGGAATGGAATCACATAGCAGAGTCCATAAAACACTCATAAAATGAAATGATGATATGAAACCTACAAATCTGAGGTTTGTATCATAGCAGAGCATGGCACAGATTGCACCTTTACTATTCCATGAATTAATAAATGATAAATGCACATTGTATTCACATCTATATTGCATGTACTGTAATGTATTACAAACTGAAACTGTCAGCACTTTCTGAATTAAAGCTTTTCACGATGTATAGTGAAATGCATGAGTAAAAACTATCACATACAATACATTCCTTGATTTTATCTAGGCTAAATATGTTTTATTTTGGTTGTGATGATCAATGATTGTGCACCTCTAAGTAGTTACAACTCCTTTTATCTATATTTTCTATTCTTATTTAGTTATCCAAGTATGCTCTTAAAACTACAGTGGTTTAATATAATCATAACATTGGGCTGAAGATGAATGCTGTCCACTGAGATTAGATTATATTAACAGTGACATAGCCCTATATAATTAAGACGGCACAAATGGCTTCATCAACTTCAGGATGTAATGACATTAACATCCATGACACGGACCAATTACAGTGTGGTGGAGCTCCAGTCCCCCTTGGCGTACCAACAGAAGGAGGAACTCTGTTACTATTCCGATGGTTTATTGTGTTGCGCTGGCAAGTGCCAAGAAAATGCCTTATGGGAATCAGGAACACGAGTTACTGCAAGTTAGCTGAAACAAAAAAAGAATGAATTATTGAACATCCATTAATAAAACATTAATGTTGTAAAGTGAGGTTTACTTGAGTGCATGTTATTCAGTTTCTAAACTGGGCAGCTTCAGAATTTAATTAGCTTTGTTTGAAGAAAGTGTCCACTACAACAAAACAGGACAATAATCATCTTATGTCTTCTTTAGGGTTTTTGAGTTAGGAATATGTTTACTTCAACTATAAACCAACTGAAAACTGGTCACCATTACATGTCTTATTGTATGTGTCATTTTTTTAATATACTCACATTGCAGTTTTTAAATTTATAGAATATGAAAAATATAAAATACTGGCTAGCTGTGGTTGTATGTAACACTATATGTCACTAAATAATATAATGTAACACTATATGTCACTAAATAATATAATATTAATTATATTACATATAAAATACAAATATATTTAAATATATAATGAAAATATTAATTATATATTAAATCATATCACATTTAACAAATATTTTTATAACTGTAAAAATATAATGCCACAAGTGATATGTTGGAAGGCCACACAATGATATATATTTTACAATATTTTTCTGTAAAAAAAAAAATATGTATTAGTTTGTTAAACATAAAATAGGTCAAGCTATTTTTTACTTAAATTTTACAGTTTTTACTTAAACATTTTTCATATTTACATTCATATTTTACAGTACACGTATTATCTTGTTATCAATCAACAGGTTTTACTGTAGCATTTTTATTCTTTTTTTCTGGATTCTGTGTTTTAGAAACTTCTTAATTTTTGATTTAAGATTAGAAAAATCTGTTTCATAAACATACAGGATAAGATTCTGAGTTAGGATCTTTCTGTTATACAGCCCCAGAAGTATAGGTCTGATGCTATATGTATGTATGAGGAAGTATGAATACTGCTGGAGGTTGTGAATATGAGAGCTGGCATGAACATGATTTCATTTTTAGGGGAGTTTTGTTTTTTTGGGTCTCAGGTGCTGTAAGTCTGCTTTAACATGTAGTAGGCAGAACCAGGCCACACTACATGACCATATAAATCTGGCCCTGGTGGATCTACATGCCATGGAATCAAAACAGTGCACATATATCCTGGTTACAAGAGGATCTGTCCTCTGGTTATTCTTGTAAGTGCTGGCACCAATTTTACTGCTGCTCTTTGATTTTCCCCTAAGAAAAAAATCTGAGGATACTTCACATCTTAGTAAATCAGCTAAGAATATGTACAGTCAGAGAGCTTAAATCCACCACGCTTTGTGATTCTGCTAATCTTCATTCAAATACCTGTGAACCAGAGTTAGAAGAGAGAAATGCGCAATCAGCTTTTTCCTGACAGCATCCCAATCTCTTGGCTGTTGAGAAAAGAGCATTATTTGGTTTATCCATCTTTAGGCAGTCAAACGTCTTCTGAAAAGTCATCTGAATCAAATTGACCTGACAAAGTAATCAAATCAATTGATTCTAAGGAACGTAATGCTAATGAATAAAACAGTGCCAGAGCTATACTGGATTATACGTGAGAATAAACAGCCAGAGGTATCCCAAATTTACAGCAGTTTTGTCCCAAAGTACACTGTAATTCTTTGACATAAAGGTACAAGTGAATTAAATATTTAGCGAGTGAATAATGCAGCACAACCTCAGGTTAGCTGACAGTTACTATTCCAGAATCCTTGATTGTGCACTTGTGTTCTTAAAGGGGAGTGCTCTCAAAGAAAGAGCTCAGGGACAGCCCTCAGTCCAGGACATTTTTCATTAGTTGTTAAAGGTGATGAGGCATAGCTAATTCATCAGCACTGGAAGTAACATTTGCGTCTCCATTATTCCTTAAAAGCTTTTCACCTTCAGACAGGGAAGCTAGAGGTCTTTCAACAGGAAGCACTGAAGCCATTACCATCATTATAGAACAAAGCTCTTGTGGATAGAAGGGGGAAAAAGACATCATTCCTTTCATAATAATTTGGCCAGTGTCTTAACTGTCATGCCCTGTTTTCATAAAAGTCAAGGGAAGAGGCAAGTGTTTGACCCAAAAAGATGAGAGTGGATTCTTTTTTGAATTAGGACTATGAGAAACAGATTTTGATTTTGTGTTCTGTTCTCTGCACTCAAAAATAATTCTTAGGTTGAAGTTAATTCAGTTGGCTGAGCAGTGGAAATGGGTTTTCTTAACATTAAATTAAACTGTGAACTCTATTCAGAGACCTGGTGTAGCAGAAACTAAATGAATTAAAACAATAAAGTTAAATATGTCAAAGTAACCCAACTGAAATTCTTGCAGTTAGCTGTTAACGCACACTAAAGGTTACTTTAATTTAACATGAGTAAATACAGTATATGATAATGGAAAAAGCACAAGGAAGACTAGTCACATTCAGATACCTGTAATACCTGTAGTGACTGTTGTTCAAGTACAACAATAAGCTAACTTTCTGCACCCATTCTCAAGGATAGCTGAAGCTTCACTCCAAACAGTGATAATGTTGCATGTTCCTCATTTTGTGTCTCATGTTAGACTTTAATGTTGAAGCTCTGGTATTTTAATTTTTCCTGTTCTAATCATGTAGTCATTGTAGTTTCTTTGTTGATTAGCTCATTGATTGTTCTCACCTGTGTCTTGTTACCCTGATTGGTCTGTGTGTATCTAAGCCACTGCAATTTGCAACTATTTTACACTTTGGCAAATTCATATGAATTCGTACAATCTCATTGGTACATTTTGTACAATCTGCTTACATCCTATTGATTAGCAGTATTTTACTGTAGTGTGTAGCAGGATCAGAAATTAACGGGGGCTTGTGGCAAAAAAGTGCCACCAAAATGAAAAAAAAAAAAAAACATATGATGAGTTGTTTGCTCAAAACACAGACACAAAACACACACAAAAAAGTTTTATATAAGTATTCTATTAATCGACATTAATAGTCATTCTTACAATATCAAGAGCAATAATCGACAACAGTGATTTTTGTCATAATATTGCAACCATATTAGCTCCTGTTTTTAAATGTATAATTTAGATACAATTTTAAACAGTCAATTGTTATTGGCAACAAGTATTTTGCCCCTTAATGGAAAACATAATTTCTGACCCTGATGTGTAGTAATACAAAAACATGACTTAAGCTAGCAAGTTACTGGGATGTCAAATTAATACCAACAGTTAAAAAATTTCAGTTTTTAAGTAGTCTTATCAAAGAAAACTGGGTTAACTAGAATTAATTTTCATATGATCGATGGATGAATGGATGGATGGATGAAGAAAATAATGCTTGTTTTTAGGACTGTTAAGATTATTTGTATTAATGTATTATTTTCATGACAGTTAAGCATGTGTACCACTAAATAGTAAAATTAAATTAAATTAAATTAAATTAAATTAAATTAAATTAAATTAAATTAAATTAAATTAAATTAAATTAAATTAAATTAAATTAAATTAAAACTGGGATAATTAGAATTTATTTTCAACTTTTTACTATACACTGTAAAAATCATTTTTCAAACCTGTAAGAAAAACGAAGATTACCGAACTACGTTTTACAAGAAAATCAGTCTTTTTTACTTCAAAATCTCACGTTTAATTCCATGTACTTGCCATTTCTTTGTAATTGTGAAATATACTAGTTAAAACTGTTTCAAAGTAAATCCAACACCAATTTTGCTTACTATAGGAGAATAAAACATCACAATATGAACAGGCCATGTTAGCATGTGTGCTTAAGTGCAGTAACTAAATTAGGTCACGTTTGTTAGCAAACTCGGCATCTTCCTGAGTTAAATGGTTTCCCATTGGATTTCCCTGTGCGTACTGCACATCCTCGGAAATATGCTGTTAATCTTTACAAGCGAGCAGAGATGACAGTGTACTTAACAGGGTAGTAAGAACATCAAATTATGTGGCTGATGGAATGAGACAGATGCAGCTTTGTCAGCATTATTCCAGCAGATGTCATTCTATGTAACACGAGGAATGAATCTGGGCCAACAGCACTAAGTCATTTCTATCGTTTTGCTAACTTCCAAAGCTATATTAGACCACTTTACATCCTTTCAATCATATGCCATCTAAGCCCCGCCCTCTAAAGACAGCAACCCGAATGCATAAAAAGTAGAGAAATACAGAAAGTTTACTGATTGGCTTTAGAATGTTTCAGCAGATATTTATTCATGGTTTGGCAAAATAACAACAGAGATGCTGAAACCATGATCAAGTGAGGTTTAGCAGAAAGAAAAAGCAGCCAGTCAGCATTATTTTCATATGTATCATTTAATTCTTCATTAAGTCATTACGCTCTGCTTTTATCATTGCACAAGGCACCCTAAAGCACTAGGCTTGTTCATTTGTCAGCACTTTAGTCTTGTTAAACGGGATAACGCACAAAGAGATAAGCGTGGATAAAGGATCACATGAATGCCTAGCAGAACTGAGAGGGCTATGTGCAAACTTGGATCTGCCTTTCCTACTTAAATCATCCTTAATTGCCTTTATTTCAGTTGTCATAGCAACTGAGTAGCTCTTTTGTGGGTTCCTTGAGGGGGGGTTGTAATGACTCTCAGCTTTATGGGTCCACAAACATACTGTGAAGTGCATGAACACAAGCACAACACATCAGGGGCCGAGAGACTCCTCATGTGGAGGAATGTGAGGACAGAAGCAGTTTGACTTGGCGCCCTCCGCAAACCTGTGCTATTTTGTTTAATTTGAAGGTTGGATCAACATTTGTTAGCGTGGTAGGGATAAAAATGTTTTAGCAATGGAAGAAAAAAGCAAAGCTGTGATGACTTTCACCCCCACTGTGTCCCTGAAGAGTACAGCAGCCTGAAACAAATATTACAAAGCGATGCTACAAAAGTGCCGGTTGGAGCCGAAAAGCCCAAGTGCTCATTGCATTTCACTGGAGCCCAATTAATACTGCACTGGGAGAGTCAGCGTTTTCCTCAGCGTTAAGATAGCAACTCGGTTAATTCAGTCAATGATGGATCATATTAAAAAATGATTAGCCAAAACTGCTTCTGTTTTGGACTTTCACTAATTGTTATGTGTTCTCACTAACTCACCCACTGCTTATTAATGCAGGTTTAAATGAAGAACATATTGACATGACATAACCAGGTGCGGTTTGCTGGCAGGAACAAGAGCTGAGCAGACAACATTAGGGTGAATATCACAATGCCTGACAAAAAAAAAAAAAAAAAAACACCCCCCAAAAAAAGAAGAAATGAAAAAAACAGGGAGGAAGGCTTTAATAATCATCATATTATGATGTATTTGTATATGATTTTGTTTATTTATTACATAAAGAAAGCCCAGTGGATTATGCTTATTTTTAAGACCATAAAGGGATAGTTCACCCAAAAATGAAAATTCTGTCATTTACTCAACCTCCACTCCTCCAAACCTTTATGAGTTTCTTTCTTCTGTTGAAGACAAAAGATGATGTTTTGAAAAATGTGGTTAATCAAAGATTTGACGGTAGCCATTGACTTCTAGTATTTTTTTCATACTATGGAAGTCAATGGCTACCGTTAACTGGTTATTAACATTCTTCAAATGATCTTCTTTTATGTAATGCATCAAGATGCATTAAGATGGAGAAAATTATGCTTTTATTATTATTTAATTATGCTATTTTTTTTAGGACCATTAAGCTTCTTTATATTGATGTATTATTTTCATGGCAAACATGTGTTCCACCTAATAAAATAAAATAACAAAAATAAAACAAAATAAAATAAAATAATTTTTTTCATTTAATCATCATTTATTTTTATTATTTTAGGTAATAAAATAAAATAATAAAAATGTTTTCATTTAATCATTTATTTATTTATTTGCTTGTTTTTAGTTAGTTTATTTAATTTATTTATTGCATAAAGAAAGCCCTGTAATGGATGGATGGATGCTTATTTTTAGGACCACTAAGATTCTTTGTATTAATGTTTTATTTTTTGACAATTAAGCATGTGTACAACCAAAAAAATAAAAAATAAAATAAAATAAAAAAAATAAAATAATAAAAATGTTTTCATTTAATCATCATTTATTTTAATTTTTTTTAGTTAGTTTATTTAATTTATTTATTGCATAAAGAAAGCACTATAGTGGATGGATGGATACTTATTTTTAGGACCATTACAATTCTTTGTATTAATGTTTTATTTTCATGACAATTAAGCATGTGTACCACCAAAAAATAAAAAAATTAAAATAAAATAAACTTTTCATTTAATCATCATTTATTATTTATTTTATTAGTTTATTTAATTTATTTATTGCTTAAAGAAAGCCCTATAATGGATGGATGGATGCTTATTTTTAGGACCAATAAGATTCTTTGTATTAATGTTTTATTTTCATGACAATTAAGCATGTGTACCACCAAAAAAAATAAATAAAATAAAATAAAATAAAATAAAATAAAATAAAATAAAATAAAATAAAATAAAATAAAATAAAATAAAATAAAATAAAATAAAAAATATTCACTCAATAGGGTATATTCACAGACTTTATTAGACTTACCCATAAATGGTTTTTAAGCTCAATTAACTCACACTGAAAAACGGGCTTTGTACTTACACATATAATGTGGTATGATTTTATAAAGGTCAAAATAATATTTCTTGACCATTAGTACAAAGCACGGCATTTTAAGAGAACGTTACAAAACAGGTAGTGTCACAGGCTTTACTAGCTTCAACAATCAGGGGATCAAAAGTTCACATGACCATCAGTTTTGAAGACATTCTGCAACACATCCTTTATGACATGTAATTGGAGAGTTTTATGCGCACAGTCATGTATATTTCAGTTTCAATTAAACAAGTGTTACAGACAGAAAGACATTTATAAAGGTGAAAGGTCTTGGCTATTTCTAGCTTTATTAGTTGATTGGAGGCCATTGACGAGCAGGCAGCTTTGCTCATAGGACGGCTACAACTTTCAGGATCCGTCAGTAAGACCAATTAGAAAGCCAGCAATGGCACTACTGAGAGTGTTTTTATGCTTAGTTCTCCAGCACTCCTCCAGCGAAGCTGTCAGCCCTGTCCACGCGAGAGATGGGCTCGGGTACACCTACAGTCAAAGCTCCATACCCCCCCCTCGGTTCCTCTCCGCAACTTCTGCTAGGCTTGCATATCTAATGCATAATGCATTAAAAATGTGATGAATAATTTGTAATCTGACAATTAGTAATGTGTTTCTCGGCTGAAACCAGAGAACGAAGGCCATGTTGAGGTGATGTTTTTTTAATGCTATTTTATTCACGTAGCGCCAAAATGCAGAGTTTTGCAACCAAAAAGGAGAGAGACCAACGAGAAACTTCCATAACAATAAAAAATGCAGAGCAACATTGCCATCCATTCTGTTGGGGAGGTAGTACACATTATGGGTGAAGTGTGTCTTGAAGAGCTTTCTTCATGCATCGGCGGTGCCACAAAAACTTCAGTGGTGGTGCTCACAAAACAGATAATGCAAGTGTGTGAATGCATTATGTATTAGAGTTCACATACGATGAATAGTAGCTGCACAGCAGATTCAGATACAGATCGCATTTTAGCCACTGCATCCTATTACATCCTTTATATTAGCTAGAAATAGAAAAAAAAAGATAACAAAATGGTTTTGTTCTCAACATTTGTACCATTTAAGCCTACACTGTGCAGAAACAAGCCTTTATTCCATTAAAGACAGCATAAAAGTGAAAATATTATGCATTTGAGTGCTGTTTTAGAACTTTTAGGACAACAAGGAGCATCCATGTGTCCTAATGGTTTGTGTTTAATGTAATTCAATTTGCATGCTTAACAGTGCAGAATGCAGAGTAGAAACAAGAGCAACACAGCATAAGCTCTGGTTCCTTCACTTATTTAGGCTGTATGTTGTCTCAGCTATTGACAGAAACACTGTTTAGACATCTCTCACAACTCCAACCCCTATTCATGATTTATTTATTTATTTATTTATTTGTAATATATTTTCATTGCTCATGAAAAAGAGAACCCTATCTCTTTGCACCTTTTTACTTTTTTATTTTGTCTTTATTTTATGTATTTATGTTTGAAGGAAAACAATTTTTTTTCCCTCACGTAAATAAATAAATATTAATTACCATGCGTTTTCATTGTATGAAAAATTGCATGACATTTTGTTCCCAAGAAAAAATGTCTTGACCCACCCAAATGTTGAGCAGCAACATTTAGGTGGGTAGATGATGACAGTTTTCAGTTTAAAGCATGCTGGGTGAAAAGTTAGATTTGTGAACATTTTATTTCTGCAACAGCATTTTAAATAAACACTGTTTTACACATACAATAATCAATACAATAAAATCTAAAGGAGATTCATTTGGCTCAAAAACAAAAATGTAAAAGAAAGAAACTAAGCATGATGTTTCAGTTAGTCTTTGCCCAGAGCCTGTTGGCTGAAGATCTGATGCATAAGACACACAAAATAGAAAACATTTCAGGAGTTTTCACTACATTTTCATGCCCCTAAACATGACGCAGAACAAAACGAACTGTGATTGGTTGTTTTACATGTCGATCAGACAGCCTCTTGGGCGGTTCTTGGCCAATGAAAGCCTCTGGAGTCCAGACTCTCTGCCATCAGTTTGAAGGTCTGGCTATGCGAGTGTATGTTTGAGTTGGCATGACACTTCTGCAGTCTTGAACAGAAGCTGTGTTGAGGGCTCTGAATTTTGACAGTTCATTTACTATCCCAACCCATCTTTATTCTAAAAGAATGATAAATTTACTTTCAGAGCACACACACAAACACATAGTACAAAAAAAATGAGGACAATGTCAAAATAAATCCTAAAATTAGCTCTAAAAGCTGATGGAAATAATTGTTGACAGTCACCAAAAACAGCCACTGATGCACAGAAATGGCTGATGCACAATGCAGCATCATATGCTACATCATAACCTTGTGTTGATATCTAAAATAAGAGTCACGTGTCAGTCATACTATCTGCACCATAACCTCCTGTTATATATTAGAAAAAGACCACACACTTTCATCTTGCAAATTCCTCAATATTGTAGAAAAATTAAGTGATTAAACAAGCCTTCTGTGGCCTAATCAGTTTAATTGGAGCATGTGTTGTATAATCAGGTCATTAAAATCTATAGACCATCTGTCATGTGCTTCTCCTTCTCCAATCACGATCTTCTTTCTAATCTCTTCATTCTCTTCATCCTCAGCAGTTTTATTCCTGATAGTTGTGCATTCCAGAGAGCTTCTAATTAACCAGCTTTAGCAAGCATGCTTTGAAGTTAATTACACTTCCAGAGACCCATTACTGTACACAAGCTCCAATACAGGGTCATGACTCATGCATGTACAGGAACATTCCGGGTTCAGCACAAGTTAAGCTTATCAATAGCATTTGTAGCAAAATGGTTATTACCACACAAAATGATATGGGAGTAAATGGGGCCAATTTTCATGGGAAATATATCTAAGAACTTACATTAATTCTAATGTTAAAATGTGTATTACTTGAGCTTTAATGTTTGTAATTAAAACATTACATTACTTGATGTTTGTAATTTTTAGAGTCATTTTAAGGAGTTGTGCTGTCATGGATATATATCTAAGGCAGATTAGATATACGTTTTTGTCACATTTTGTAGGCCAAATCTGGAAACTAGCATTTTAGCACTTCTGGTCTCATCATCCTAAAGTCATTGGGTTTTTTGAATGGGTAAAATGCCTGAAATACGGTCTGTGGTGAGCCACAAGTTCATTTTTCTCATATTTTCACATTTTATTCTACGACATAAAATATATCAGTAACCCCTTGTCATTTTTTAAAAAAAACTTTTACTTTTCTTGAAAAGGGCGATTGCTAACAAGTGGCTTAATGGGATTACAGAGGTTGTCAGGGAGTGTTTATAATCATGCTCTCATGGACCATTGTAACTCCAATTTTCAGGAAACGAGTTTTTCTTTTTTTTTTTATTAATAAAGAGTTAGCGGAAGTGGTGATGACTGTGGTGTAATTTGTTTATAATCTATTTAGCTGTTCACTTCAGGCGACTGTATTTAGGATTTAGAATCATAAAAGTTGTATTCATTTGTAAACATTATCATGATGAGCAAAATGTATAAGATTCATAAACTTTATTTGGTCACAAAGCTTATTTTCTGCAATAATCCAAAAGCCTACATAAAAATCCTTTTGGATTTTTGTTGAAGAAACCAGGGTGACATTAATACAAAAATACGTCATCACTGCAGCAATCTACACTATTGAAATAGTGAGCATTTGTCATATTCATTCCCATTGTACGTTTTCCACTATAACCCAGATTTTTTTTTCTTTTTTAAAGAATAGGAGGAAAAAGTGAAATTATTTTTTTGTGGTAATCCACATTATGCTACAAATGCTGTCAATTGAGCTTAAATAGAATATTCATTTAGCAATAGTAGCTTGAAATATTGTGAAAATTGACAAAAGCACTTCCTGTTTTAACCCTATTTTTGAGTACTGTATAGCAGAATAATGTTTCCCGTGGTTTAAAGTGTAGCTACTCATTAACCTTTTGAACGGTCAGCTACAAACTAAGATTTTAAGTGACCACAGGGTAATTTAAACTTGAGGCATTTGTGATTTTTTTCAAACTTTGAGGTCTAATTAGCTCTTGCTGAATAGTGCTACTGGCGCTCAAACAGCTTTTCTGCTAAACTCTTCCTAACTTTCTGTGCAGTGAATGTGTGTGTGTCTATGTGAACGCACTACTGACTCCTCCAAGAAAGGCCCAGGGCAGAGCAGAAGCGCCTCCCAGCTGTGAGCCTGTAGGCTGGGCTGCAGAAGCAGCATTGAGCTCCTCTTAACATTCCTCCCTCTTCGTTTTCACTTCTTTATGATCTATAGTACAGCGGGTATAGCAAAAGTTTGAAACCACTAGATAAAACACTAATATTTTGCAGTTTTCTAATTTAATGAAAAAAAAATTAATTACAAATTTTATTATCAGCATAACAACTTAAGTTAAAGTTGAATTAAAAATTAAACATCAATTTCAAAACGTCTAGTTTTATGACAGCCGCAATCAATCTGACATGAACTCTACAAGTTTGTTTAAAACCTAATGATCATGTTCTCCAGCATGATTTGAGATTCAAAGAGCATCATGATCAATGCGATCTCAGACTTTTGGACCCCATTGTATATTTATTCCTTACTAATATAATAATATTGTTAATTTTATTAATATGTTCCCTGTTAATAATAATTCTTCACAAACTAGGTCTTGGTGTGCTTAATTTGACTGGTTTGATTTGTAAGCTCACCTTCATCTGTCCTGCGCCCTTTGAATATATTAAGCGTTGTCGGATTTTGTAGAAAGCGGCAAACTGAACATCCCAGACAGGTACCGAGCTGTTCATCTTTCGCTCCATAGAAAACAGATGGATGATTTGAGAGAAAGTCTGTCAGACCAAATGATGAAAATGAATTTAAGGAGAGAAATGCCTTCCGCTGTTTTTGCATTTGCTCTACCCAGCTGTACAGGAACAGATTGGTTTAATTGGGTTAAGGGTGTATTTTCACTCAAAGTCTGCTCTTTGAAAGTCTGAAACTGCTATTTCACGTTGCCATTTAGTGAAAGGTTAGAATGCTGAAGTGAATACTGTGAGTGCTCACAAAACAGTGTATTTTAAATTATATTATGATATATAAGATTTTTGAGAATTATTGTACAAACACTGTAGTGGAAATAATCATTCACACGTCTGCAGATGGCCAGCCCAATTTTATATATTTCAAATGTAATTTATTCCTCTGATGGCAAAGCTGAATTTTCAGCATCATTACTTCAGTGTCACATGATCCTTCAGAAATCATTCTAATATGCTGGTTTGGTGCTCAAGAAACTTCTTTTTTTATTATTATTATTATTATTATTTTCAATGCTGATACATTGATACCAACATTCAACAGTTGTGCTGCTTAATATTTTTGTGGAAACGATTTTTTTTTCTTTGATCATTCTTTGAATGTGGCACTTTTGATGTCTGTGTCTTTTGTTAAATTTTGAATTAAAGTATTATATAATTGAAAAATCTGAACAGATCATTTTTAGGACCATGCAAAAATTCCTACCATGACCCATTTAAAAAGAGACCAAGACTGGAAAATCATATGAATCATGTGGCATATGAAAATGATACCAATTAAGGAACACATCCTTTGCACACATTATTTGGCTCATCAACTTCTGTCAGACGTCGTTTTCTTTCAAGCAATCTGCATTCATGTGAGTTAATCATTTTTACCTCTGACAAGGCAGATTTGCTAAATAGAGGAGCTTCTTGTCATACAATGCATGAATGTGAATTTAGTATTCACAGTACTCAGCTCTTCTCTCTTAACCGGCACATCAAACGGAGGTTTAAAGTCAACCTCAAGGGAGTTAAAAAGGACATACAAGAACAATTGCTTGTGCATTAAAAGGGCTCTCTACACACATTTTATTATGGTACAGAAAAGAAGAGATTTACTCTATTTATACCTCATCTATCAACTCACTCTTCCTATATCCCACAACAGAGAGCCTAGCACAAAAGCAACAAGCAGCTGTCCGCCTTGTGAAAAGCTTTCCTGGATTGTGTCTGATTTGAGTCAGTTCTCTGGGCAGAGACCCAGGGAGAGACAGACTTGTCTGCACAGGCATGTGGGACGGAGCTGAGTGGGCTTTCAGTCACGGTGCACTGTCACAGTGATTCACCCTTGCAGCTCAGCCAAGCACAGCACTATCTCTTCTCCACAGCGCCGTATTCAGGACCTCGGACAGGGACAGTCACAGTAAAACACAAGAAGACAGTAAGACGTTACAATGGGCTGCCAAATCAGGAGCAAGTGTGACATTCTTATGAAAGAAACTCCAAAACGGAGCATCTTCCATAGGGTGTCCTATTCTCATCAAGCAACCTGCTGCGGAACACGGCAAAAAAAGAAAAAAGAAAAAAGAAAAAAGAAAAAAGAAAAAAGAAAGAAAAAAAACAGGGTTTGTGACAACAGCTGGTCCTGTCTGTGGGTTGGCAGATACACTGATGTAGAATTTGAGCTTTTTTATTCCAGTGGCAGATCGGCTTATATAGTTTTTAAAGGGTGGTTGGCTGTTTTTTTTTTTCTAGGCTTGATTGTGTTTATGGGGTGCGGTCTAACAATATTTTAATGTTTAAATGTTTGTTAAAAAACGCATTATTTTTCACATAATTTACCTTTATTTCACACCGCTCTGTCCCTTCTCTGATAAACGTGCTGATCATTTCCTGCTTTTATGAAGCCCCTCCCTCAGAAATACACGATGGGCTCTGATTGGTTAGCTGGCCCAGTGTGTTGTGATTGGCTAAACCGCCTCTAGAGCGCGTATGAACGTCCCGCCCCATGCTGTCAGCGGCATGTGCTCCGGTTGTATTGTAAACAATGGCGTCATCTATATTGCTTATCAGTTTGAGCCGGACCTGTGCAAGCATGGCTTTTAATGGTAGGACTAAGTTTTTTGTTTGTTGTTGTCTCATACTTTTAGATAAGCTGTTATTTGTAAATGCTACTGCTTCTGTTAGATTTTAATATACAGGTGCATCTCAATAAATTAGAATGTCGTGGAAAAGTTCATTTTTTTTCAGTAATTCAACTCAAATTGTGAAATCGTATATTAAATAAATTCAATGCACACAGACTGAAGTAGTTTAAGTCTTTGGTTCTTTTAATTGTGATGATTTTGGCTCACATTTAACAAAAATCCACCAATTCACTATCTCAACAAATTAGAATATGGTGACATGCCAATCAGCTAATCAACTCAAAACACCTGCAAAGGTTTCCTGAGCCTTCAAAATGGTCTCTCAGTTTGGTTCACTAGGCTACACAATCATGGGGAAGACTCCTGATCTGACAGTTGTCCAGAAGACATTCATTGACACCCTTCACAAGGAGGGTAAGCCACAAACATTCATTGCCAAAGAAGCTGGCTGTTCACAGATTGCTGTATCCAAGCATGTTAACAGAAAGTTGAGTGGAAGGAAAAAGTGTGGAAGAAAAAGATACATAACCAACCGAGATAACCGCAGCCTTATGAGGATTGTCAAGCAAAATCGATTCAAGAATTTGGGTGAACTTCACAAGGAATGGACTGAGGCTGGTGTCAAGGCATCAAGAGCCACCACACACAGACGTGTCAAGGAATTTGGCTACAGTTGTCGTATCCCTCTTGTTAAGCCACTCCTGAACCACAGACAACGTCAGAGGCGTCTTACCTGGGCTAAGGAGAAGAAGAACTGGACTGTTGCCCAGTGGTCCAAAGTCCTCTTTTCAGATGAGAGCAAGTTTTGTATTTCATTTGGAAACCAAGGTCCTAGAGTCTGGAGGAAGGGTGGAGAAGCTCATAGCCCAAGTTGCTTGAAGTCCAGTGTTAAGTTTCCACAGTCTGTGATGATTTGGGGTGCAATGTCATCTTCTGGTGTTGGTCCATTGTGTTTTTTGAAAACCAAAGTCACTGCACCCGTTTACCAAGAAATTTTGGAGCGCTTCATGCTTCCTTCTGCTGACCAGCTTTTTAAAGATGCTGATTTCATTTTCCAGCAGGATTTGGCACCTGCCCACACTGCCAAAAGCACCAAAAGTTGGTTAAATGACCATGGTCTTGGTGTGCTTGACTGGCCAGCAAACTCACCAGACCTGAACCCCACAGAGAATCTATGGGGTATTGTCAAGAGGAAAATGAGAAACAAGAGACCAAAAAATGCAGATGAGCTGAAGGCCACTGTCAAAGAAACCTGGGCTTCCATACCACCTCAGCAGTGCCACAAACTGATCACCTCCATGCCACGCCAAATTGAGGCAGTAATTAAAGCAAAAGGAGCCCCTACCAAGTATTGAGTTCATATACAGTAAATTAACATACTTTCCAGAAGGCCAACAATTCACTAAAAATGTTTTTTTTTTATTGGTCTTATGAAGTATTCTAATTTGTTGAGATAGTGAATTGGTGGGTTTTTGTTCAATTTGAGCCAAAATCATCACAATTAAAAGAACCAAAGACTTAAACTACTTCAATCTGTGTGCATTGAATTTATTTAATTCACGAGTTTCACAATTTGAGTTGAATTACTGAAATAAATGAACTTTTCCACAACATTCTAATTTATTGAGATGCACCTGTACGGTTTTATTCTGATTAAAGCTTTAATACAGTACGGCGACCGCACACGCGTCCGTGTATAACGCTTCTCATAGCAACAGTTTGTGAAAATAAGTGTATTCACTGAGCCGATGATCTGAATGAGAGAGAGAGAGAGAGAGAGAGAGAGAGAGAGAGAGAGAGAGAGATGCAGAGCAGGGCGACACGAGCAACAGTATTAAGAACCGCTGCTAGAACATCTGCTTAAGGTGCAAACGCTAAACAGTACAGTTTATTTGTGATTTTGCGGTAAAAACACGTTTTATTATGTAAAGCGAACAGGGGAGCTCTAGTAAGCACATGTATGTCACCAGAGTGGATTTACATAAACCATACATCTTAGAGAGGATTACTAAGTGTCTATTTAATATGTGGCAGGAAAATATTCTAAAAGAATTGCATATGAATGCTTTACATATGCTTTACATGAATGCAAGTAATGTAAATATAAACATCTACATGAAGTTACTAAATGTAAATTATCTCTTTTATTTGTCTATTAGTCTGTTGATAAACTGAGGAGCATTTATGTTGGATAAAAAGTGAGTTAACTCATCAATTCGTACGTATTTTACGAGGTGGCTAATTCGTACGACCTCACTCGTACGATTTTGTACGATTTGTCTAAACCCCAGTGACGGGTAGGTTTAGGGGCAGGGTTAGGTGTAGGTCATTCGTACAAATTCATACGAATTGGCAACTCGTAAAATATGTACGATTTAGCAAAAATCGTATGAATTTGTACGAGTGACGTCGTACGAATTCGTACGAAGAGGTTACTGAATCTTGTCTGGATGTTATAGGGACAGATGAGACACACGTGTGTTTATCCGGTGAAGAGTGACTGATGAAGGAATGCTGCCATCAAAGGCTCTCAGTGAGTATACTACTGAAATGAATTAAACATCTTTTAAATCTTAAGTTGTAGTTTATTTTAATTATTGTAATTTAAAACAGAGCTATTACAGCACTTTTCTGATTCTTGATTCCTCTGCATTTGCTGCAGATCTTCTATGGTGGAGCGGGACCTGCAAGGAAAGGTGATGGCAGCATTTGTGAGAAAAAAGGGGGAAAACCTGAAACAAAAATATAAAGTAAGATCATTTTGTTACTTCTACAGAAAGCAAATGACATTGTGTTGTTAAAATGACTGCTTGTGTATTATATTTGTGCATCTTTGTATGATCTGAAATGTCTGCAGACTGGTGTGTGCAGTGAGGATGGAGAAGTCCACAGCAGCATCCTGGAAATGGTCCAGTGCCATAGATGAGATGCTCCATCACTCCACCTGCTCTTACTGCCTCATCTGGACCGGATGTTGCTGTGGTCTCTTCCTCCTCAGTGACCCCAGAGCCAGCGGGAGCATCTAGAGAAAGGCCAATAGACATTGAGGATGTGATTTTGGTCAAGTTTGTCCTGCTGGTTTCTGTTCATACAACTTCAGTCAATGACGCCCGAGTTTCAGAAGCTTCAAAGTTTCAAGTTTTACTCGGTTTAAATGTTTTACAGGTAGTGGTGTTCATGGAGAGCAGGCACACAAATGTTTGGAGCAGACACAGCAGCAGCCAGATTGTCCTGCACATGTTCTCCCGCTCTTGCTTCAAGGTTGTGTGGTTCAGGGGCGTCATCATGGTCTTCCTCATCCTCTCTGTGCACTCAGGCAAGGACAGCCTCAATGTCCCTTTCTCATCCATGATCAGATTCAGTCTGACAGCAGCAGTGAGGGACGTGATGGACAGCAGAGACAGGTGAAGGTGGACACGGTGGTCAGCTGCAGAACTGGCACAGCTGTATTGAGATGTCAGTAGGATGTGGGATCACTGCCTGTAAATACATCATTGTTTGAACAATAAGTTTGAATAAAGCTTTGTTTTATGTGCTGTTGACTTGTATATGTATGTGTTTATTGTGATTGTTACTTTTATTCATTCTTCATTCATGTTTCCTGTTGTTGTCAGTAAATAAAATATAATTATATCATTAACTTATGCATTAATTCATTGCTTGAATGAAAATTGAGATGTATTCACTTTGGCTGCATTTGTCTAGTGTATATTCATGCATACCTATGGCATATAACAAAAAACAAAATTACATTTTGCTTGTTTTACTAAAACATAATTTACAGTAAAAAAACCTATATATATAAATATATATATTGGTCAGCATTTATCTTTATTATTGTTGTGTTGGTAATGGCTAGTAATAGCTACTAATGCATTCTGGGGTAATCATCTTTTTGAAGTAGTAATACTTACATTTTTCCGGTATAAAATAAACAGTCTTCTCCAAAGGCGAGATATTCGAGCAGCTGCACTACATCTCCTTTACACAGACATTGCAAACACTGCAAAGGCTGAGGAAAACAGTACTAGGTAGGGTTGTCAAATTACTGACGCTGTGAGGTGTTAGTGCACCTCTTACCTTTTATCTTTTTTTCTTTTTTCTTTTTTTTTTATTGCACAACTTATAATTGCATACAAGATCAGGGGAAGATGGTTGTATCTTTTACAATAAACAATCATAATGACAAAAAAGGTAAACATAAATATAATGGAATTGCGTACATCAAAGTATGAGATTACATACACAGAAAAAAAGCACAATGACAAGGTTAAATATCTTTGAATAATAATATTCATGTAATTATAATGCATCAAAAAAATGCATTTTTGTTGTTGTTGTTTTTGTTATTTATAAGCCTGAGGGATGAAACGAGACTTAAATTCAACAAGAAACATCAAAATATTTACAGATTTAAACCTGAATTAAACCTGTCGCTTGTATATTTTAAGTTGTTGCGCTTGTTATAACGTCAACATGGCGGATCGCATTCATACTCAACGAGATTTGGTTGTAGAGTACGTACTCTTTTAGCACTCCTTAAGTACTTATTGAAATTAAGTACCTACTCATTGAGTATGCGGTTTCGAATGCAGCCACAGCCTCCACTGTCACCTCAGTCTTCAGCCCCAGTGCACACCAGATCCCAGTCACCCTAATTATGATTGCCTGCACCTGTCTCAGCTCATTAGTCTCCCTATATCACTGCACTCTCCCCACAGTTTAATCGTCTGGTCTACAGTTAGCATTACCTGTCTTCTCCTGTTTACTTACCTGTGCTTCCTTACCCCTTAGATGCTCCATCGCTCCACTGTTCCCGTTCTCCACCTCTCCTTCGCTCCTCCGGATCACCTGCAAGAGACAATCACCTGTTACATTACAGCCAAGAGACTCGAAACCCTTCTATGCACGAATTACTCACCTCTGGACTGTTGCCTCTTTCGCATTTGCCCCAACTTGTTAATAAACCTGTTGTTTGATCACTTACCTTTGTCTCTCTGGTTTGTATGCTGACAAAATGAGGTTACAGGAACCTATTAAAAGAATTTAAAAGGAAAATAAGGTTGAGTTTAATGATGAGGTTAAAAATTAGGTTAATTTGGTTATTATTGTGAAATATTAAAATCTAAAATAACGGTACTCCGTTATAACAATTTTAAACTGTTTTTTTTTAATTCCTGTGATGGCAAATTAATTTTCAGCAGAGATAAAATATGAGACTGCATAAAGAAAAAAAAAATCAAGGTAAATATATGTGAGCAGAGTATTATACAGTAAAGCTGTAAATGTATCAAATTATTGTCAAATTATAATTAAAAAAGTGTGAAAATATTATTCAACTACATGTTAAGATACATAAAATGCTAGCAATGAAATTAGACAAATAAGTCTAAAAATGTCATTTCATAGACAGGAATTTTCATTAATTTCAGAAATGAATAGGAAAATATATAATAAAAATTACAGTTCTCTTTTGAGGTATGTACAGTAGCATATTCATTGTTACATGTTGTTTGTGGACAAATTAAACTAGTTAGAGAATGAAAAGTTTGTTTCAAGAAAGTTCATTTTCTACAAGTCCACAAGGCCAAAACTGCCTATTTGAAGAAACACCCACTTACACTAATAATAAATGTCAAAACATGACAAAAATGAAAGGTTCCTAGGATTATATCATTATGAATTAAGGCTTGGCACATGTAAGTACATTTGCTCAGTTAGAAAAGCTCCTCCAACGTTAAGTATATGCTCCTCATGGACCCATTTAAGTGTCTGTTCACATCAAGTCAACTGTATCACGACTCTGTTCTCACTAGAACACATTTCTCATTTCACACTCAAACACTCAGTCATGTTAGCACTATGCGTCTGTTGTTAAGATCAAAAGTGTGCGCATTTCCCGATGGAATTTTTTTAGGACGGAATCCTACTTTGATCCCCCATTTCCTTCTGTCAGCAGATTCTTCCCGTCTCTGTCTCTCTCTCTCAACCAAGTCACATAGAGAAACAGACAGCATAGCATGATCGCAACAAGATTACAGCTTTGCAGAATCAAGCCTGTGTGAAATTTTCTACAGACCAAACAATTCCAAAGAGGATGTTCTCTAAACGACTTCCACTGCACACAAGTTTGCAAGTAAACTGGCAAATACATTATATGCATGCAAAGAACAAATGTGGATGCTTCTGATAGCTTTGGGTCATACCCGGCTTCACAAGTTTAAACTGCTGAACTGGGATTCAAATGCAAAACCATAGTACTTGTGCTCATACATTGGATCATAAGCTTGCAAAAACTGGGAAGTAATGATAAATTATGACATGCTGCAATAAACAGATTTGTCATAATTTTGTATTATTATGATGGATAAACCCTTTTGGGTTTTGTCCTGATGTAATATGGGCCTGATAAATGGGCACTTGCACAGTTTTGCTCATATATTTTTTTTTTCTCTTAAAAACAAGAATATTATACACATATTATCATAAATAGACAACCAAATAGGACATAATTAAGAACAATGAGTTTTTTAAAACAGCTAAATAAACATAAAAATTACATGTTTAATTTGTAATAATTTAAATATGTGTGTGTGCATTATTTATTTATTTATTTATTTATATATTCAGTATATATATATATATATATATATATATATATATATATATATATATTTCTTTTCAAATCCTAATTCTGCATGACCTTTCTCTTCTATAATAAATTACTTTCACTTAAATAAACATTATAAACATATTATTATAAATAGACATCAAAATATTATGTAATGAGTTTTTTAAAACAGCTAAATAAACATAAAAATTACATGTATAATTTTTAATTATTTAAATGTGTGTGTGTGTATGATCTATTTATGATAATATGTGTATAATATTCTTGTTTCTTTTCAATCATAATTCTGCATGTCCTTTCTTTTCTATTATAAATTATTTTCACCTAGAGATAAACATATTACAAATATACTATAATAATAGAACTATACGTTTCTTATAACTGCTAAAGAAATAAAATAAATGCACAAATAACTAAAGAAATAAAAAAATAAAAGTTAATGAGTGAATAAATGCATTTAACATTTAACACCTGCCACGTTTTGTACTAGAGAAAGGTGAAACAGAATTATGATTATGAACATGAATAAAAATTTCTACCACTGTTTTTGTACTTTTGCAAATTTCATTTTATATGTCTTAACATACAATTCAATAATAATATTTTCAGCTTTACTGTAAAATATTCTGCACACATGTGATATTAACCTTGATTTTTTTAGTGTGTGTACAGGTGCATCTCAATAAATTAGAATGTCGTGGAAAAGTTCATTTATTTCAGTAGTTCAACTCAAATTGTGAAACTCGTGTATTAAATAAATTCAGTGCACACAGACTGAAGTAGTTTAAGTCTTTGGTTCTTTTAAATGTGATGATTTTGGCTCACATTCGTCTAGAAACTCGGTTGGACCGAAATATGTTTTATTATGAGTGCTGACAGTCAGAGGCTGTTGTCATGTAATGGTCCATCAGTTCCTTATGGGGGCCTTCCCAGAACTAGCTATCCAACTACACAGACGGCTGCTGAGAAATCCTCTCAGATGGCCATATGCAACGACGCACACACCTAACAGACCAGATTAAAAAAAAAGAAAGCTTCTGCCATGCAAGAAATGCCAGTCAGCCTATTTTTTTAAACAGTGTGATTAATTGCCATATGAGTTCTGCTTCATCACACATGTAATTAGGAGTCAGACAGTAAATCAACTACAGTGTATCAAAGCACGTCTTATTTGTTTTGATCCACAAACACTTGCTGCACTTAAATATATAAGTTTATTAAATATGCTTAATGCTTACAGACATATGAAAAGTATTCAAGTCATACAATGTGCAAAAACACTACAAGTATTTTCTTTCAACATCAGTTCTTTCAACACATACTCTAAGATGTGCTAAAAAGAAACTGAATTTATCAAGCCGTTGGGCCTGCAGCCTGAGACTCTTATACATTTTTAAAGATGTGTAGGAAGGGTGATAATTTGTTCGCAGTGTGTGTTCACAAAGGTATCTGTTTTACCAACTAGAGCCAATAATTATGTCATTATCGCTAATAGCACAATTCAGAACTTGGATAGCGGTTTCAATTTGGGCCGAGACATGTTTCGTTTCTGCTTCTGTTTATTCCCATCTGCAGGTAGAAGCATGCCAATGAAACAGCTATTTCTAAAGTTGGCTAAATAAAAGAGCCATGTTCTGACGCTCAGAGCATTTCTGTTCAGATTATTGGCTCAAAGCTGATCATGTTACTGTCACAAAATAGGAAACCCTTCATATCTGTGCATTACTTCCGAAGGAGTCTCAGCTCACACTATATATAAATATTTTATATAGATGTAAAATAATTTCAATATATGCCACACTAGCATCAAATGATACAGTATATCCATTGAAGAAAAAAAAAAAGATTTTACACTACTGTTTAAAAGTTAGATATATGGATATGCGTGTCCTGACATTTTATCCTACCCGTCAGATTTTCCTACCGGGGTTTACTGCGCATGCGCACATCAATATTTCGTCCTTTTTCTCACGCTGAACAACAATATTTAATGTATCTGCATTACTGTAAGGGTATGTTTAGGGTTGGGGTAGATGTAGAAGTTAATAAAACACAATCTAATAGGTAGAAAAAATTATTTATTGTTCGTTTCCGGTAGCTGTATCCCACCGCGAATATGACACATTATTACTGTATTTACATAACTGTAAGGGTAGATTTAGGGTTGTGGTAGGTGTAGATATTAATAAATCATAATTTAAAAGGGAACATTTTTCGTTGTCGAATTGTACTACCTACTGTTTTAATGGGAGGTAGGAAAATCTGACAGGGTAGCACAAATCGACAGAACAATGCGTCCAGTAAGATATTTAAAATAATAATTAAAAAAGCATGCATTGCATTGATCAAAAGTGAAGACTTTTATGCTACCTGGTCTCATGACAAAAACGTACCTGTGGGAACTTTTTCGCAAGAATGAACACCAGAGGCACTAAAACATCGAGCACTTGTAATATGTACCATATTTACGTTCATTTGTTCCGGGGGGAAAAAACCGAACACTGTTTTTGCGCCACTCAATGGACATTTCACATCGAATATGTCACGAAACGTACATTGCGGTATGTATTTCGTCTTGCGAAAAAGTTGGCACACGTTTTCGTCATGAGATCATTAACATTTTCTATTTCAAACAAATGCAAAAATATTAAAGCAGCATTGTTTTGAGGTATAATAATGAATGTTTTTTTTTTTTTTTTGAGCACCAAATCAGCCAGTGGTGTATTGTAACGAAGTAATAATACTTCGTTACAGTACTTAAGTATCTTTTGGGAGTATCTGTACTTTACTTGAGTTTTTATATTTCAGCCAACTTTTACTTTTACTCCACTACATTTCCTAATTAAAATGTATACTTTTACTCCGATACATTTCCCCGAAGCATATTCGTTACTTACTACAAAATAGTCAGAAGAACATAGACGGCAAAAAAGCAGGTTTGACGAATCAGTGGTCTGGCGTTTGCAAGTTAGACTCCTAAAAACACCTTTGCTCATGCAAACAAGTGCGCGCACAACCGCGGATGATTTCCTCTCAAGTCGAGTCTGAGGTAGAGGTGGGGGACTCGAGTCACATGACTTAACTCGAGTCGCAAATTTAAGGACTTGTGACTTGCTTGACTAAATAAAGAAAATGACTTGACTTGGATTTGAGATCCAGTGACTTGAGACTTGACTTGACTTGACCTTCATGACTCGGCAGGACTTGACTTTATAACAACTCAACGCAAGTCACTTCAGCCCACAGCTAGAGTTACGCGCGTCTCTAAGCAACACACTGAATACTGAACGAATCCAGGGATTCGAACGAATCGGTTGAGTGATTCAGTGACCCATTCTTGCTTGTTCATGAACGAATCAACTGTTTTGAATGAATCAGTTCAATGAACGCTTCTGTGATAAAGCAGTGATTTGCCACCACTTACTGGCGGCATTAATAGGTCTATCATTTAATTTCATATTTCTATATTCAGTTTTTTAAATTATTTTTTTCCCCCCAACAGAACAAACAGAAAACAAAAATGAAACAAAACAAAAAGCTTAGGCAGACCTTAAATGCACAGTTGTTAATTTAGTTCTTAAGATAAAATCAAAGAAATCGATAAGTTACAGGGGAAGATACATAAACATTAACAGCAATAGGCTTCTTGTTTTGAGCCATGATGACAGTAGTTTTCAAGAACAATGTAGGCAATCATGCAAAGTGAAAGAAACAGTCCAAATAGGGTGTCTATAGCCGATGAAAATTTTGGGTCCATTTTTATGTCTGATATAAGGGTTGATTTGTAGTCAGCATATTATTTTAAATTTAATAGCATGTTTTGTTGCACACTGAAATTCTTTAGCGTGCTCCCAGACTGAATCCCAGTCTTCGCTGGAGATATTTAGTGCAAAATCATTTTCAAACATCTGTTAAATATTATCTGTGTCTCCTCGGATGGTCAAACTCAATATAACATAAATATGAGATACATATTTTTATCTTGTATTTTTTTCAATATTTTCTCAATTACAGACTCATCGGTATACAAAATAGTATTTTGCCTATTTTCAAAATGTTATATTTAAAACATTATTATTTAAAATGTATAATTAAAAAAGTTAATTTCTGAGGAAAAATGAATAAGGTCGTGTGGCAAAAATATATTTGTTCCTGTTTGATACTGTGACTTGACTTGACATGATCCTTATCAGGACTCGACTTGACTTGCTTGAGGTGAGCCACTGACTTGACTTGACTTGCTTGATTAGTTTGTACTGTGATTTGAGACTTGATGGTAGGGACTTGAGACTTGCTTGAGACTTGAACATGTGTGACTTGCCCCCACCTCTGGTCTGAGGTGTGCAATACAGCATTGTCTGACATTTTCAAGTAGGCTATATCACCAAATCACACACAGAGTGCACGCACGTTGATTTATAAGTCTATTAAAACTCAAAATTCCAGGCATTCTAAATTGTAGACAGCAAAAATGCTTCTGCTTTTTATATTTATATAATTTAATATAGTTAACTTCTATATCTATCTATATCACACAAAGAGTACCGTTTTTCTGCAGATATCAAGCATGAACATTTAATCATTTTATACAAGTTCAGTAAAGCAATGTGACTTACATTTTAGACATAATATTGCTTGTTTTTGCTCAATTTTGCCAATGAAAATAGTTCCAAATAAAGATCACAGCACTGTTTCGCGTCTCTGAGCAATGGACGGTGTTTACTTATTGAATGAATCAGCTTTTTGAACAAATCGGTTGAATAAATGGTTCAGTGATTCGCTCATTAACACAGTCAAATGCTTTGTTTCTGAATGAATCAGCCATTTGAATGAATCGGTTGAATCTCAATGACTCACTCATTAACAGTCACTTGCTGTCACCTACTGGCGGTTTCGACTATTTTTTATTTTTTTTCATGTTTAAATTATTTCAAATATCAGTATTCAACGTTTTATGTTAAAAACAAAACATTAGGCCTATTTATGCATCTGTAACTGCAGTTTAAATGCATCCATGATCCCCCTGAGATACATAAACTGTGTAAATAGTACCGGATGTACCGGATGAAGTGCTTCTTATTCTTACCCAAAATTACAAAATGGAAGAAAGAGTTAAAACTGAACACAGTCTTGCTACTCAAGCTGTATGAATATTTTTTTATATATATATATTTATTTGTTTCTTTTCTATTTTGCATTTACTTGTATTTTTACTTTAAATACTTAAGTACATTTAAGATTTAATAAATACTTTTCGTACTTAAGTACAATAAATATCACATACTTTAAGACTTTTACTCAAGTAATATTCTAAACGGTGACTTCAACTTCTATCAAAGTCATTTTTTGGTAAGATATCTGTACTTTTACTTGAGTATGGCTTTCAGGTACTTAAATCAGCATATTACAATGATTTCTGAAGGATCATGTGACACTGAAGACTGGAGTAATGGCTGCTGGAAATTCAGCTTTGCATCACAGGAATAAATTACATTTTGAAATATATTAAAATAGAATACATATATTTTAAATTATAATAATATTTCAGACTATTACTGTTTTTACTGTATTTTTGAAACAAATATAGCCTTGGTGAGCATAAGAAATGTCATATCAAAAATATTTAAAAATCTTACAGACTTACAGTGTCTTACAGACACAATGTTGTTTGGACATACTTCAGGCTTTAGACACTTTTGAGATGGACAAAGTCATCATAGTGATGAATCAGCTCTTTTTGTCCAGTAAATCTTAATGAGTTGTTTATATAGCTCTCCAGTCACTAATATAGTGCAAATGTTTTCTTGTGACCACATGTAATGAGTTTCTATAAAAATAATAACCCAGCTGAGCTGTTTACCATCCATCATTATGAATTTCCCACCATGAGTCTTTTCATCTTCATCAATGTTGACCCATGAGAGAGCCAGGAGTCCCTTTTTGGGGAAACAGAATGAGCAGACGAGGAGCATCTCTGATCTTAGCAAGTCATGTAATTAAAAATAATTATAAAATGTTTAATGAGGACATGCAACAGAAAATAACAGATCATTTTTACATCTAATAACAATTAGATTCATTTTAGGGGTCATTGCATTTTAAGGCAAAGGTCGGTTTCTTTGTTGTATCATTTTTGTATGATGGACGGACCAATTTAAAATGTTTTCCAGATATACAGGTGCATCTCAATAAATTAGAATGTTGTGGAAAAGTTCATTTATTTCAGTAATTCAACTCAAATTGTGAAACTCGTGTATTAAATAAATTCAATGCACACAGATTGAAGTAGTTTAAGTCTTTGGTTCCCCTTTCAGTCGGTCACTCCGAGTCACGTCGGATGACCGACGAAATTGGGATCTCGCCAGAGAGACCAATCCACTTCGAGTGTAACTAAACGAGCCAATGGACATTGGCATGCGATTATTGCATCCAGCTGCCGCTGATCACAGCGTGAGCATAAGAGGCAGCTGATGCACCGCATCAATTATCCTTTCGCTTCGGAGCCGAGCGGTAGTGGTTAAAGCTACTGCTATCCCTTCCAAGAGAGTGTTCTGCGAGCGAGTGCGGGCGTTACGGCGCGGCAGCGGTGGTCACGGTGTCCGGGAGAGAAAGATCGTCTTCCTGCTGACAGCCACACTAGGAGTGTGCGGTGGCCAGCTCCCCTGCGTGCTTCAGCACTAAAAGAGCATTTCTCTGAAAGAGCAATTTCTCTAAAAGAGCAACACGGGTGATCGCGTCTTTTTAAAGATGTCTTTTCACCCGTGCGTTTCTGGGTGTGGTCGTTTCCTGGCGCCTCAGGACGGTCACGATCGCTTCCTCACGTGTCTGGGCATTCAGCACGCTGAGGTGGCTTTCGTGGATGGTTCATGTTCTTCTTGCGGGGACATGACCATCTCGGAGTGCGACTCTGCTATGTCAAACATGGCAGAGTCCCTCTGCCTGCCGTGATCCGGCGTGCACACTGGATCCGGTGGAGTTAGAGGTGATTTGAGGATTACGGCGAGGGCTTCCCCAAGTGGAGCTCCTCACCCCTCAAGCACTCCGCAGCCGGTGGAGCTGCCGAAGGAGCGTGCTGGCCACGCGTTTCCTTCGGTGCCCCCTCTGACGACCAGATGTCGATCACCGCATCGGAGGGCGGGCCCTCTCTCTCCGGGGATGACGACCCGGCTGCGTTGCCCCCTTCGGGTGTGGTAGCGTTGTCCGTGCCAGACCCAGAGATGACGGCTATGCTTTCCCGGGCCGCCGAGAATGTCGGGCTCGTGTGGAATCCTAAAAAGCCACCGTGTCCCGATCCTTCGAGGCTGGGCGAGTGGTTCCTCGGTGGGGGTGGCGCTGGTTCTCAGCGCCCCCCTCCGGTGCCATTCTTTCCGGAAGTGCATGAGGAGCTGACAAGATTGTGGAGGGCACCTTTCACTGCCCGAAACACATCTTGTAGTTCTTCCGCTCTCACCACCCTCGATGGTGGAGCCGCTTTGGGGTATGCGGGCATCCCCTCGGTGGAACGGTCTGTGGCCATGCAACTGTGTCCAACAGCCGCTTCCACCCTGCGGGGTGATCCGTGTCTCCCCTCACGGGCCTCTAAGTATTCGTCAGGTCTAACTGGCAGTGCTTGTAGAGCCTGTGGGGAGGCGGCTTCCGCCCTCCACGCTATGGCGTTGCTGCAGGTCCACCAGGCCAAAGCACTGAAAGACCTGCACGAGGGTGGTCACGACCTGGCGGTTCTACATGAGCTGCGTGCTGCGACGGACCTCGCGCTACGAGTGACGAAGGTGACCGCACAGTCTCTGGGTTGTGCGATGTCCAGGAGCGCCATCTCTGGCTGTGTCTCGCTGACATGACGGGGCAGGAGAAGGTACTCCCGTGTCACAGACCGGCCCTTTCGGCGACGCTGTCGAGAGCTTTGCCCAGCAGTTCTCGGCAGCCCAGAAGCAGACTGAGGCAAACACATCATGCGCCGGAGGAAACCTGCTGCTTCCACCCCGGCTGCAGCCACTCAGCCTGCTCGTCGCCGTGGGCGCCCCCTGCGGCCGTCCCCGCTCCCGCGCAGCCGCAGCAGCCTTCACCAGGCAGCGTCGTGGAGCCGGTCGCAGGCAGGACGCCCAGCCCGTCCAGGCCCCCGCCAAACCTGGCGGCAAGCGCAAGTGCAAGAGGCCCTGAGACGGGCGACCCGGAGATGGAGGAGACCGCTCATCGGGAGATGGTGACTGCACCACTCCCTCCCCCGGAGGAGGGCCGGGTGGAGTATCTTTTGTTCATTTTGTTCCGCCGCTGGCCCAGCAGCCAGCGGTACCCAAAACATCAGTAAAGAGCGGTCTCCTCAATCTCCGGGTCTCAAGAGGAGGAGAGTGGTGATCCGTGCATCACAGGATCACTTCCCTCCTCCTCTCTCGCCAGCAGGCAGCGGGTGGTTGCCCAAGAGCACCCCTCCTGCCCGTTCGTGGAACCAGGTAAGGGCAGTAGCACTCCAGTCCCCGCTTCAAGTCGTCAAACGCAGGGCTGTCACAAGCCTCAAGCCGGGTTCCTGTGTCTCCTCCCATGCGAGGAGAAATCAGGTGAGTGCTACACTACACACCCAGACCCCGCCCCCTGCCGTCACAGGCCAGGCCGTCACAGGCCCTGGGGCCGGTCCCTGTGTTCCACCTCGCTGCCCCACCGCGGGCATGTCGGTGGGCCCGTTGGCCCCGCTGGTGCGGTCTCTCGGAGCCTGGTTAGCGCTCCCCAGCCCGTCCCGGTGGCTCCTGCGGACCATCAGACTCGGCTATGCGATTCAGTTCGCCCGGCGTCCCCCCCAAGTTCAGGGGCATCCGGTACACTTCAGTCAAAGCCGTCGATGCCCCTGTCTTGCTCGCGGAGATTGCAGTCCTACTGGCGAAGGATGCAATAGAGCCGGTCCCTCCAGCCGATATGAGGTCGGGGTTTTACAGCCCTTACTTCATTGTGCCCAAGAAAAGCGGTGGGTTACGACCGATCTTGGATCTGCGAGTTTTGAACCGTGCACTTCACAAGATGCCGTTCAAGATGTTGACGCAGAAACGCATTCTTGGATGCGTCCGTCCCCTAGATTGGTTTGCAGCAATCGACCTGAAGGACGCGTACTTTCATGTTTCGATTCTCCCGCGAGACAGGCCATTCCTGCGATTCGCGTTCGATGGTCGGGCATATCAGTACAAGGTCCTGCCCTTCCGGCTGTCCCTTTTCGCCTCGTGTCTTCACCAAAGTCGCAGAGGCGGCCCCTTGTTCCCCTGAGACAACGGGGTGTGCGCATTCTCAACTACCTCTACGACTGGCTCATACTTGCACAGTCTCGAGAGCTGTTGTGCGCACACAGGGACCTGGTGCTCAGGCACCTCAGCCAGTTGGGCCTTCGGGTCAATTGGGAAAAGAGCAAACTCGTGCCAACGCAGAGGATCTCTTTTCTCGGCATGGAGTTGGATTCGGTCAACCAGACAGCACGCCTCACCCAGGAACGTGCTCAGTCGGTGCTGAACTGCCTCAAGACTTTATCAGGCAGGACAGCGGTCCCACTGAAACTCTTTCAGAGGCTCCTGGGGCATATGGCTGCAGCTGCGGCCATAGTTCCGCTCGGTCTGCTCCATATGAGACCGCTTCAGCACTGGCTCCATGATCGAATCCCGAGGTGGGCGTGGAAACGCGGTACTCACCGGGTTCAGATTACACCGGCCTGCCGCAAGACCTTCAGCCCGTGGTCAGATCCTTCGTTCCTTCGGGCAGGAGTGCCCCTGGAGCAGGTATCCAGGCATGCTGTGGTTTTCACGGATGCCTCGGCCACCGGCTGGGGTGCCACGTACAACGGGCACGCAGTATCAGGGGTTGGACGGGCCCCCTTCTGCGTTGGCATATCAATTGCCTCGAGTTGCTGGCAGTACGCCTTGCCCTGTGCCGCCTCAGAGGGCGCCTTCGGGGCAGGGACGTTCTGGTCCGTACGGACAACACTGCGACCGTTGCCTATATCAACCGGCAAGGCGGTTTGCGCTCCCGTCGCATGTCGCAACTCGCCCGCCACCTCCTCCTCTGGAGTCAGAAGCATCTGAGGTCCCTTCGTGCCATCCACATCCCAGGAGTGTTCAATCAGGCGGCCGACGAGCTGTCTCGAGCGGCACTTCCTGGGGAGTGGAGACTCCATCCCCAGGCGGTCCAGCTGATTTGGAGTCGGTTCGGAGTTGCTCAGGTAGACCTGTTTGCATCTCCAGAAACCACCCACTGCCAGTGGTTCTACTCCCTGTCCGAGGCAACGCTCGGCACGGATGCACTGGCACACAGCTGGCCCCAGGGCTTGCGCAAGTATGCGTTTTCCCCAGTGAGCCTGCTAGCACAGACATTGTGCAAGATCAGGGAGGACGAGGAGCAGGTCCTGTTAGTGGCTCCATATTGGCCCAACAGGACCTGGTTCCCGGAACTCATGCTCCTCGCGACAGCCCCTCCCTGGCCGATTCCTCTGAGGAAGGATCTGCTTTCTCAGAGACGGGGCACCCTCTGGCACCCGCGTCCAGACTTGTGGAAACTTCATGTGTGGTCCCTGGACGGGACGCGGAGGTTCTAGGTGACCTGCCCCAGGAGGTAGCGCTCACTATCGCTTCAGCACGAGCACCGTCCACAAGACGGGCCTATGCGCTGAAGTGGAACCTGTTCGTCGAATGGTGTTCCTCTTACCAGGAGGACCCCCGGAGATGTTCGATCAGAGCCGTGCTTTCCTTTTTGCAACAAGGGTTGGAGCGTAGGCTGTCCCCCTCCACCCTTAAGGTATATGTTGCTGCTATTTCTGCCCACCACGACCCCATAGAGGGGAGGTCGGTGGGGAAGCACGATCTGGTCGTCAGGTTTCTTAGGGGGGCCAGGAGGTTAAATCCTCCGAGGCCTCCCTCCCTTCCCTCTTGGGATTTGGCTTTGGTGCTAAGAGCCCTACAAACTGCCCCCTTTGAGCCATTGCAGTCAGTCGAGTTGAAGTTTCTTTCTATGAAAACCCTACTCCTGACTGCATTGGCCTCAATCAAGAGGGTGGGGGACCTGCAGGCATTTTCGGTCGACGAATCGTGCCTTGAGTTTGGGCCGGCTGACTCCAGTGCAACACTGAGGCCCCGGCCCGGCTATGTGCCCAAGGTTCCTACCACGCCCTTCAGGGACCAGGTAGTGAGCCTGCAAGCGCTGCCCCTGGAGGAGGCAGACCCAGCCCTAGCTTTGCTCTGTCCTGTACGCGCACTGCGTCAGTACGTGGATAGAACTCAGAGCTTCAGGACCTCAGAACAGCTCTTTGTCTGTTACGGAGGACAGCAGAAGGGGAAGGCTGTCTCCAAGCAGAGGATGGCCCACTGGATAGTGGATGCCATCACCTTGGCCTACGAAGCACAAGGTGTGCCCTGCCCGCTCAGGTTGCGTGCTCACTCCACTAGGGGTGTCGCATCGTCCTGGGCGCTGGCTCGTGGTGCCTCGCTAGCAGACATCTGTAGAGCTGCGGGTTGGGCGACTCCCAACACGTTCGCTAGGTTTTATAGCCTACGTGTCGAACCGGTTTCCTCCTGTGTTCTCACCTCAAACGGGTAGTGGCACTGAGAGGGCCGGCTCAGAGTCGGCTTGCGGCGTCCTTACGCCTAATTCTCCAGAGAGTTCCTTAACCAGGCAAACCCTGTTGAGTCCTCCAGCACTCCGGCGTCCGGACACGGCGGAGCGTCCGGCGCCAGGCCTTCAGCCAATGAATTCTTGAAAACTGGTGCGAGGCTAGTGCCCATATGAGAGACCCTGTCGGGATCCCATATGTGTATTCCACGGTATTCTTATTAGAGCCGTGTTTCCCCTGGCGGACCACGTTCTGCCATCTCTAAAGATGCAGCCTGAGCCATCTCAGAGACTTCCATGTGCAAAAGGGCCCTCTGGGTTACTTCACATGTTTGAATGTCACTTAAACCCCCTTTGGGAGGAGGTGACTCCGCAGTGTGCCTCTTCCAAGTGGAAGGGCACGCTTCCCAGTGTTATCCTAGTCCTACTGTTTGGGTTGCTCAAGGAACACCAGTAGTTGACCTTCTCTGTGTAGAGCCCGGTCCTATCGTCTGCCTTATAGGAAGGGTCAGGAGCCCTACACAGGGCACTGGAAGGGGCAGCTCCTGTGGCGCTTTGGTAGGGATCCCAATTTCGTCGGTCATCCGACGTGACTCGGAGTGACCGACTGAAAGGGGAACGTCTCGGTTACGTATGTAACCCTCGTTCCCTGAAGGAGGGAACGGAGACGTCACGTCCCGTCGCCACAGTCGCTGTACCACCGCTGAGCTGCCGGGTCGCCGGCTCGGCTCCTCAGCGAAAACATAATTGATGCGGTGCATCAGCTGCCTCTTATGCTCACGCTGTGATCAGCGGCAGCTGGATGCAATAATCGCATGCCAATGTCCATTGGCTCGTTTAGTTACACTCGAAGTGGATTGGTCTCTCTGGCGAGATCCCAATTTCGTCGGTCATCCGACGTGACGTCTCCGTTCCCTCCTTCAGGGAACGAGGGTTACATACGTAACCGAGACGTTCTTTTAATTGTGATGATTTTGGCTTACATTTATCAAAAACCCACCAATCTCAACAAATTAGAATACTTCATAAGACCAATAAAGAAAAAACATTTTTAGTGAATTGTTGGCCTTCTGGAAAGTATGTTAATTTACTGTATATGTACTCAATACTTGGTAGGGGCTCCTTTTGCTTTAATTACTGCCTCAATTCGGCGTGGTGTGGAGGTGATCAGTTTGTGGCACTGCTGAGGTGGTATGGAAGCCCAGGTTTCTTTGACAGTGGCCTTCAGCTCATCTGCATTTTTTGGTCTCTTGTTTCTCATTTTCCTCTTGACAATACCTCATAGATTCTCTGTGGGGTTCAGGTCTGGTGAGTTTGCTGGCCAGTCAAGCACACCAACACCATGGTCATTTAACCAACTTTTGGTGCTTTTGGCAGTGTGGGCAGGTGCCAAATCCTGCTGGAAAATGAAATCAGCATCTTTAAAAAGCTGGTCACCAGAAGGAAGCATGAAGTGCTCCAAAATTTCTTGGTAAACGGGTGCAGTGACTTTGGTTTTCAAAAAACACAATGGACCAACACCAGCAGATGACATTGCACCCCAAATCATCACAGACTGTGGAAACTCAACACTGGACTTCAAGCAACTTGGGCTATGAGCTTCTCCACCCTTCCTCCAGACTCTAGGACCTTGGTTTCCAAATGAAATACAAAACTTGCTCTCATCTGAAAAGAGGACTTTGGACCACTGGGCAACAGTCCAGTTCTTCTTCTCCTTAGCCCAGGTAAGACATGTAATTCCTTGACACGTCTGTGTGTGGTGGCTCTTGATGCCTTGACCCCAGCCTCAGTCCATTCCTTGTGAAGTTCACCCAAATTCTTGAATCGATTTTGCTTGACAATCCTCATAAGGCACTTTTTCTTCCACACTTTTTCTTCCACTCAACTTTCTGTTAACATGCTTGGATACAGCACTCTGTGAACAGCCAGCTTCTTTGGCAATGAATGTTTGTGGCTTACCCTCCTTGTGAAGGGTGTCAATTATTGTCTTCTGGACAACTGTCAGATCAGCAGTCTTCCCCATAATTGTGTAGCCTAGTGAACCAAACTGAGAGACCATTTTGAAGGCTCAGGAAACCTTTGCAGGTGTTTTGAGTTGATTATCTGATTGGCATGTCACCATATTCTAATTTGTTGAGATAGTGAATTGGTGGGTTTTTGTTAAATGTGAGCCAAAATCATCAGAATTAAAAGAACCAAAGACTTAAACTACTTCAGTCTGTGTGCACTGAATTTATTTAATACACGAGTTTCACAATTTGAGTTGAATTACTGAAATAAATGAACTTTTCCACGACATTCTAATTTATTGAGATGCACCTGTAAGTATATAATGTTGTGTCCACAATTGTTGTGGCACTGTGTACTTGTGCAATCACAAGCAAATGCATTATTCACCCAATGTATTATTCACTTTAAGTGAGGAAACATTCAGCAAAGTACAAAGGTACAAGAACCATCTGACAATGAGTACAAAGGTACACAACTTCAAAGCTCAGCCATTCCCAGCATGCATTTCCTATGAAGAGATGGACTCTTCCAAACTGAGGGATTCAGACCACTCTGGACTCAAAACAATTATATTTGACAAAAATATTAATTGCCATGCATTTTTACAGTGCCTTTGACGTGAATACAGTGCAGCAAAGCATGTCTTGAGGAAGTCAAGCAATAAGAAATAGATCTTTATGCTAGCAGATGGAAGGAACGAGTCTTGTCGTCCTCTCTTGATGCTGTATTTATTCCTCAAAGCCTGGCTTTTGTCAAATTATAACCTCTGTGGAACCATGTGTGGGACATTAACAACTCAGCAAAGCTTTTAAGATAAATAAAACTTACAATCATTGAGAGTAACAAACAAAGAAGTGTAATCAATTAAAGCACTCTAATGCACTTTTTTGGCAAAATTCTCATTCAAGGACTTTTGAAGCATAATTCTCCAGCCAACTTATTCTCTGTCATGGTCTTTTTGTTTATGACGGCTGTGTGTCCACAAAAATCTCCTCCAAAATGACCGTTGAGGACTTTCAAACACCTTGTCTCTTCATTAACATACCAAATTCAAATGTACAGATCTGACTTGCAAATGCTGCCATTTACATTCCCTAGTGTGACCAACATCAGAGTCGTGTTTAAACAGCAAGTACAACAACAAAGGAAGCTCCCATTACAAAATATTCAAAGGTAAAATGAAGCAAGAATAGTGTGAAGGTCATTATCATGTTCTGCTTGATTTACACTAATATATCCCTTTAGTGCAGTGCCAAACAGCAGGCAAGCTTTCATCAGAAGTCATAAAGTAGATTATATTTTAAAATTAAAAACTTGTGGCATCATCCAGATCTAGAAAATACACATATCTGGCTACAAGGAATCTGAACTGTTGAATGTTTGGATAAACCATCCACATTATTCATGAAGATTAAATGCTAATGTGTTTATTTAAACATATACGAAATAACATTAAAGGGATAGTTCACCCAAAAATGAAAATTCTGTCATCATTTACTCACCCTCAAGTAGTTCCAAACCTGTATGAATTTCTTTGTTCTGCCGACCGAACACAAAGGAAGATATTTTGAAGAAAGTTTGTAACCAGGCTGTTTTGGGGCACCATTGACTTCCATAGTAGGAAAAAAAAAATACTATGGAAGTCAATGGTGCCCCAGAACTGCTCTGTTTCCCACATTCTTCAGAATATCTTACTTTGTGTTCAGCAGAACAAAGAAATTCATGCAGGTTTGGAACTACCTGAGGGTGAGTAAATGATGACAGAATTTTCATTTTTGGGTGAACTATCCCTTTAAGGAGTTAAATGCCATCTTACTCAAATAATCAGTGGTTAGCCTTCATTAAGGAATTAGCCTTTACGATACATGGGTATTAAAATTCTGGCTGATGCAGATAAGCCCATAATTATTTTCATGTTATGACCAATAGCCAAACAATGGACGATATTACAATTCTTCACTATTTTTCTAAATAAAATAAAAGTCAAATACTAAACAAATAAAAACAATCATTATATACAAATATACATAATGAAAAATTGATATTCAATTAAATTTTTTGATAAAGATGACATTCAAAAGTTATTAAATAATTAGTGTTTTAAGGATTTTAAGCAGTTAAGCAGTTGTTATTGTTAACTAAAACTTAAAAACTGTAAATAAAATAAAATATTAGATGGAAAATTAAACTAAGAAAAAAAGAATGAAATGTCTTATTTATTACTAACTGAAATAAGTTAAATTACTAAAACTAAAACTGAAATAAGTATAATGAAATAAGCATAACAAATAATAACTATTTGGGAAAAAAATAATAAAAATGATGAAAGCACAACAAAATACACAAAAAAATAAAACTAAAATAAAAAAGCTGAAAATGTAAAAATAAAAGCTCGTTTAAAATATTAATAAATATTACACCTATAAATAATACTAAAATAACACTGACTTTAAGTAAGCATTAGGCGACAGCAAATATAGAAATAAGAAATGAAAAATCTAAGCTAATATCTACATCTAATATCAGAACCAACATTGTAGTGCTATATTGTGCATCCCTAGTATTTACAGCACTTATGAACCTTTATTTATATGTTTTATTTACAGTACTACCAACAACTCATGGTAGTTTCCTAAAGATCATTTAAATGCCGCTTGACATGATCACAACACTAAAACTGTTTCTTTTCAGCCTATGTGCTTATCTGTTTACATGATGGAGAGATGGAGGAAGGGACAGACGGAGCTTCCTATTCTGAGTCACCAGCCGTTTTTAACCGCTTGCCCCCTCCACTTTCTCTGTTTGTACATCTATATGTGCTCTATATTCTCTATAGAGCATCAATAGTCAGTTGACTAACAGGATTTTAGAGTCTGTCTAAAGCTGGTGTGTGTGCATTTCTCCTTCAGGTGAAATGTAAGGAATCGTAATCGAGAAACTGTCTGGAGAAGCATTTCCACAGCAAGAAAGTGCCGCACATGCAGAACACCACTACTTCATAAACCCACTGCGAGCCCCGTGGAGGTCTAAACATTCAAACATGAAAAAAAAAAAAAAAAACATCTACGAGTCGTCTTGCTAGCCTTGCATTGTGTTTCAACCAGTCTTGAGTAGTTCGAAAAAAAAAAGAAAAGCCTTAGGTAACAGCAGTGCAACCTCAAGAACAACTCTTTGAGAACATAGAGACACTTCTCTTTACTTACATAAGATGGAGATTTTTTTAAAAATGCACCTAAAAATGAATAAATAATTGTTTACTAGGGCTTTTCCTGCAGGCAATTCGATTCTCTTCTCAACTTAGTTTTGAATCTCATTTCAGATGCATGAGTCTTTATGTACAGAGCCCTAATATTATTTTAGTATCGAGACAGTTTGTATATTCATATTTTGAATTAGTTTTTTTTATATATATATTTTTTCATTTTTATTTTAAAAACTTTATTAATTTTTGTGTTTTTTGTCATTTTTATTAGTTTTTGTTTTTTAATGTCTAGTTCATTTTTATTCATTTTTATTTCAGTTTTAATTTTAGTTATTTTAGTACATCAAGTTAAACTAAACGAAAATGAGAAATGTTGCCTTGGGCAACTTTTTTTTCAGTTAACAAAAGGTTTTTTTGTGGTTTTAATTTTAGTTTTAGTTAGGCTGACAATATCAGTTACAAAATATAATAACACATTTCATTTTGTAAAAAAATAAATAAATAAAAAAAGAGAGAGAACTGACTAGAAATGATTGAGATCATCTCTGACTGTCATCACTGTATTTTACCATAGATTCCTGTAGCCGAAATATAGGGCCCTGTGAAATCAGTTTTATTTTTTCCCAAATTCTGTTTTTTGTGTTTCAATTTTTCTGGATTCCACTTTTTTTCCATTTTGATTTTTCTAGACTCCGTTTAATCAAAAAGCATGTCTAATTAGTTGAAATCAAGAAACTTACACAATTTAACAGCAATATATTAAAAGGTTTAATAAAAATGACACTTTAAGGCCCTATTTTTTTTTTTTTTTTTTTTTTTTTTCAGAAATACGGTGTTGTGTATTTACATTTTTCTGGTAAATAAATTATGGTAAATAATTTTTCTGGTAAATATTCCTTAAAAATAATGTTTTAATAATAATTGTATTATTAATAGTAGTACTATCATTACATTAAGTAATATATTTCTGTCACAGTTTCTTTAAGTTAAACCAGCCTTTCATTTTGACGGGTTGCTGTGAAGACCTTTAGGTTTCTGTTTGTATATGATGATAGTTTTCTTAAAAGAAATAGTAAAATGCTCATGAACTGACTCTCAGAGCAGTTCTAGAGATTATGTTTATGTATTCATGTACTAATATATATCGCGTCAGCGCCATTTATTCACAATGAGACGCAGAATATGCAGGATTCATATTTAAATGGTATTTTTTCTCCTTAATATTCACAGACACTAGTCCATATCACATTTTGATTTAAGTGTACTGACCTACTTTTAATGTATTCATCCAAAATTTGGCAAATTCCATGACATTCCACGTTACACAGTAAATTCCATTTTTATGGATTCTATGATTCCGTCTGCGTTTTCCACATTGCAGAAATCATAGGGCCCTAGAAATAGTATCATGTCGCTAACAATGCTATTGTCATGGGTTCAGTTCCAAAAAACACACAACTGCTAAAGTACAGTATATTACTAAATTCGAAACCATAGCATACTATTACTGTTTTTAACATAGCGTTCTAAGGCAGAAGTAGACAAGATTATGCTGTTACACGGTTCTGAATTCAACACACACGTCAAATACACTGGAAGCTGTTTTGGATAAAACCATCTGACAAAAATAAAAACTCTTTAAAGAAAGTAAAAGTCCATTAGCTCCCGGAGTGGGCTAAGCATTAGAAACACATGAAACGGTTTCGCAGTTTGGGCTTCTGGCACATGCTAATCTTATGCGATTAGCATTCTCGCAGCATAAGCCACCTGAAACCTGGCTGAAATTTCAGATTAAGAAGTTCAGCAGGTCCTCAGGCAAAAAGTTCCTGGAGCCGAGACAGCTCTCTGTCCCTCACGTCAAGCCAATGATAGAAAGTCAGAAATAGTGGAATCATAACAGGAAATGGAACATCTGCTGACAGCATGACACATCTTCATCAACAACCCTCAGAAAATCTGTCCATGGAGAAACGAGAACTAAAAAGAGGACAGCGATGCTCTCGACAGCCAAAAGGATCACGGAAAAAAGATGGAAAGATGAAGTCCAAAGGCTGCCAAAAACCATCCAAACGCTATATTTGATGAAAAAAAAAAGACAAATAGCCCCCGAGATGGCGTTCTGATGGCTTTCCCGCATTTTATTTTAGAAGTGTTACAGCACTGCTCACAGATGGAGAGGGGCTCCCTGTGTTTTTTGTGTCGGGAGACGTGATGTCACTCAGAAACATTTCCTGACATGACGGAATGAGTAATAGGTTCCTGTGCTGCCCATTCCTTTAATCCATATTTAGCCTTACATTTGCAGACTATATGCCATGGTGCTGTTCGCTTTCACAGTTAATGCTCATTTAAGCCCACTGGGACATCGCCACCTGCAAACGGACTGCTAAATGCATGTTACTGAAGAAACAAGGCGTTTTATGTCCTAGCTAGATGTTTAGAGAGGCACTGAAGCTGATAATTATTTTCATGTTATAGATGATAAACGTTAAATAGTCAATATTAAGATTAGATACTATTTTCTCAGAATGAATTATGAAAAAATTTAAATAAAAGACTAAAAATTAAAATCATTTTTTATAAAGTGATTTTAGGCATTACATTATTATAATATTTAGTATGAATAATGGATATTCATTTACGTTCATTAAAATTTACGACACTAAAGACAGTAAGCCCATTATTTTCATGTTTTGGATGAAAACTGAAAAATGAATTGTGAAATTTCACTGCTATCTAAATGGTTTTGTGCCACAAAACAAGTGAAATGCTATTCAACTACTTCAGATAAAGCCTAGCAGAACAGCACATTTATGAATGTAGCATTTATGAATGTAAAGTGTGTGTGTAAGGAAATATTGTGTCAAAAGTGTGATTAAAACCGAAATTGCAATATTGATTAAAAAATCGTAATAGTATTTTTTGTTCATATTGCACAGCACTAATGATAGATATTAAAATTCTACAATATTTTGTAAAATAAATAAATTCAACAGTCTTGTTAAAGTATTCATGTTTTTAAAGATTAGCTTAAGTGAGAATTTTATGATGACAAAGATAATCTAAATGTACAAATAGTGGAAATGAGCAGACACAATTAAAGGAATGAAAATTTAAATATTTACTCACCCTCAGGCCATTCAAGATGTAGATGAGTTTGTTTCTTCATCAGAATAGATTTGGAGAAATTTAGCATTACATCATTTGCTTACCAATGGATCCTCTACAGTGAATGGGTGCCGTCAGAATGAGAGTCCAAACAGCTGATAAAAACATCAACATAATACACAAGTATCCACATGACTCCAGTCCATCAATTAGCATCTTGTGAAATGAAAAGCAGCATGTTACAGCTGATGAAAAAAAAAAAAAAACAACTTTTCATTTTTCAGCAAATTTTCATTTTTAGCTTACTTCATTATCCAATAAAAATCTCTAGTATTGGCCATAAACCTATATAGTGCCAACATATTGTGCATTCCTATATTTTGCATGGTCTATAAAAATCATCTCTCACCTTAAAAGAGAGCTGAAGAGGGAGTGTGACAAATTGACATCAGAATTACTTGACATTTTATCCTACACCATATGTGCAACAAGGAGTCAAACAGACAGGTGGGTGAAGTTAGCAGGACAAATTGGTTACCAGATAACCCAATTAACAAACATCCTAAAGCCATGAAGCAAAACACACTTTGAAGACTGAATTATTGTATGCTGTGAAGTCACAAACCGTAGGTTCAAATCAAATGGTACACTGTAGTGTCATATGGACATTATGAATATTCATCATAAATATATCCTTATTGACAGTAATTTGTCAAGCTTTGACTCTTTTTCAAGGAAAACAGAGAGGATGAATGCACAGACATAGAAGGATTGCATAACTTGATCTCTATTCTATACTTATTATTCTGGTATCCAACAATAACAGAGGATGTAGTATGTCCTTTCTGTACTCCAAAATCAGAAAAACAGCTCAAAAGAGTCGAAAAAAGGAGCTTTTTAGTTTTGCATCAGTCAAAAGTCAGAAACACACTTATGGAACGGATATCCAACAATCCTATCTGAATCTTATTTTAACCCCCTTCAAATCTGAACAATCTGCATTTTTGTTTTTATGCACAGTAATCTGTTCGTTCTTTTATTTCTAAATTCACAAGAAAGATCATGCAAAAGACCCCATGATGGATGAAAGCCAAAGGATTGTGACAGGTGTGCACAAGGTTTTTTATTTTTTTTTTTGGCATTAATTATCTAGAATGTGGGTTGGGGAACTGATGTTCTCTTGACATTGGACACTTTTGCAAACTTGTTTGACTTTAAAATGTAATCCCCTTTTTACTTTGGTTCATTTGATGCTCAGGTCTTGTTGGATCCCACTCATTAAACAACTTTAGTCACATGAGTGGGAGGACGATGTAAGGGAGGGCAAATTTATGCACTATTGACAGAGGGAACGCAATTTCATCCCTGTTCTCTAATGACTGTAATCAAGAACTGAGAAATATGGAGAGCAGGCCATTTCAGACATGCTTAATTATTGCTCAAGGTTAGTTATCCAGTTAATGGGACATTTGGGATATAATGATGGTGTAATATGGAATGATTCTAAATCTAATATTATAATGTGTGTAGGAACAAACAGATGCATTGCTTGTTTTCAACTCATAAAAAATATTTAAAAAACCGTTCTGTTTGTCCTAATCGCTTGCATTTATTATATTGATAAATTGCATCAATGAATTTGATAAACGGTGGTAGTGATTGGAGAGGAAGACGATTTTCCCCAAGGTAATATTGTTTATCTGGCTTGTATTCTCCACTCGGGAAAGACAGACAACCAATCATAAGCTGCCCCAGTACTTAAATATTCAGGACCTTTGTACTGTAGCACAGAAACTCTACCGCAGGATTTAGACTGTAGTATGTTTCCGACCAAGATCCATAGCGGATTTATATAGCAACATTTTCACAAACAGACAAGAAGTTATTAGAACAACTCGCGTGCCCATCGTAAATTGTCTTTTACTAATCAACGTTAACCCGAAAGGTACAATGCGAAATCTTGAACCAAAATTCATAATTAATGGAGATAATAAATCACGAAGTTGTCTCCTTGAACCGGAAAAAGAATGTTGACGTACATGCGTGAAACCCACGTACAGAAAGTCACGTACAGACAGCATCAGCAGCAATCAATCATGCCTATATATATTTTAATATGTACATTGGTGATCAAAAGTGTGGAATAATTAAGATTTTTTAATGTTTTTAATTCATCACCAAGACGCATTTATTTGACAAAAATACAGTAAAAACTGTAACACTGTAAAATATTACAATTTAAAATAACTGTTTTCTATTTGAATGTATTTTAAAATGTGATTCATCCATCCGAAGGCAGGTAAAAATTAATAAATCAGAATCATTTCTGAAGGATCATGTGACACTGGAGTAATGGCTGCTAAACATAAAGCTACCATCAAAGGAATAAATTACATTTTAAAATATATTCAAATAGAAAACAATTATTTTAGATTGTAATAATATTTCACAATATTGCTGTTTTACTGTATTTTTGATCAAATAAATACATGCTTGTTGAGCATAAGAGACTTGTTTAAAAAAATAATAAAAAATCTTTATTGTTCAGTATATTACAAATAAAACATTCATTTTAATTTAACTTCATTTTCACACAAGAAATAAATGCAACTACAAAAGAAGAATATTATATTATATTGTGTAAAATAATAATGTATGGGCTCTTAGGTCTTCTATGACCTTAAAAAAAATACATTCAATTATGAAAACCCTAACCTATTTAACTACAACGACAGTAAGTGATTATATAGAGCAGTTCCTGGATCACCTCCACTTTGAAATGAACCTGCAAACCTTTGCAGTGCAGCCTGCTAGTCTTCTTTACCTTTAGGTTTTCCCCATCCTTTGTAGCCAGCAGGAGGGAGACACACAGTTGTTCTGTCAGAGTGTTCTGACCAGTCTTTGACAGAAGCTCGCACTGTCTCTCTCTCTCTGGAAGCACTGAGTTCTTCCGAGTCGTCCTACCTTGAACATCAGTTCTGTTGAAGTCTTTTGTGATGACTCAGGCATTTTTGCTATCAGCCTCAGCAGGAGAGTCTGCAGACGCACTCACATTATCCTGTGTTTGTTTGGGACTTCCTGAATGCTACTGTGAGACTTTGTTCTCTTAGAAATATTGATAGTTCAGTTGTTGTTGGGGAAACTTTCTGACCACATACTTTTTGACACTGACTCTGCAATTCATTACTGAATCTCCTCTGAAATCGTCTCATAGGCCTATAAATACAACACTTTATTGTTGTCTGCACTACTGCAGTGCATTTTAGTAAAGATTTTAGTAGTGTCCCTACTGAAAGTTTATACTCACACTTATATCACTTTGGGAATTTAAAGGGACAGTTCACCCAAAAATGAAAAATTAATAATTATCCCCCCTCAAGTTGTTCAAATCCCCTAAGACTTTCGTTCATTCTTGGAACACAGCTGAAGATATTTTAAATGAAATCCGAGAGTTTTCTGTTTCCCCATTGACAGCCTAAGCAACTTTCACTTCGAAGGCCCAGAAAGGTAGTAAAAACATCATGGAAATAGTTCATGTTACTCCAGTGGTTCAACTGTAATTTTCTGAAGCGTCTGGAATGCTTTTTGTGTGCCAAAAAAATAAAAATAAATAAATAACGACTATATTCAACATTGTAACAGGGCGACAGGGACGTGAGACATGCGTATCCATTTTCAAGCTTTATTATACAGAGACGTGGTCAAAAACACAGGCAGGGTCGAAACACCAGCAAACAGGTATGGCACAAGAGTAGTCCAGTGAATAGAAGGGGGCGAACGTAATCCAGAGGGCTTGACAAGAGGGGTAATCCAATAACACAAGCAAAAATCCAGACGAAGTGAAAACACAGTCCCGAAACAGCAAGGCAAGGGATAATCCAGGATACACAGGTAGGAATCAGGAAACAGGTAATAACAAGACTAGACTAGACTATGAAAACTCGAAATGGCTCCGTAAAGCAGCTATCACTAGGTGAGTGATAAACGCAGAACAATACTCGGCAGCCAAAAAGAGGAAGTCCAAGGCTTATCAAGCGTGTCTGATTTGTTGCAGCTGTGTGTGTGTAATTAGTGCAATGGATGATGGGAAATGTAGTCCAGGGTAATGTGAAACAGTCTGTACAGTGTGAGAGTCAATGTAACTGAAGAGTGACCTCTGGTGGCAAGCGGATGGAAGTCCATGGGCAGGATCAACAGGGGATGGACCACATTAATATGGATTATGCCTCATATTTTGTTAAGTTGTTAAGTTAAAATGTCTTGATGGATTTGTTTCTTACAAACATGCAGGCTTTCACTTCACAAGACATTAATTGATGGACTGGAGTTGTGTGGATTATTTGTGGATTTTTGTGATGTTTTTATCAGCTGTTTTAACTCTCATTCTGACGGCACCCATTCATTGCAGAGAATCCATTGGTGAGCAAGTGATGTAATTCTAAATTTCTCCAAATCTTTTCTGACAAAGAAACAAATTCATCTACATCTTGGATGGCCTGAGGGTGACTAAATTTTCAGCAAATTTTCAACAAATAAATTGTGCAAATACCTACCTTTAATGTGTGTAATTTATGTGATTGTTATGGCGTCTATTTGCTTGTTCTCTTTTCCGGTTCTTATTCCACTTTCCTCTGGCAAGTTCTGTTAAATAACACTGCTGAACATCAATGATGACACCCATGGTGTGATTGGTCAATGGGAGAATGAGTCCCTGAATAAACACCCAGCAGACTAAACCTGCATACATTGCAACTAAACCTCCTCCTGATTGAGTCTGGTGTTGTAGTTATTGTTGTAAGTGTTTACCCTTTTGTTTGTAATGGCATGGTGCCATAAGTTGGGTACACTCCATAATAATTCTCATTTGTTTTTCTCTACAACCTTTATTGAGACTGTTGTAAATAGAGGGAAAAGGTGGTCGTAGGAGTGCAATTTGGAGGCTGGGCGCAATTTTCATTTTTAGCAACTTCATTTTCTCCTGTTTTTTGGCCAGGAAGGCGTAATTTCCATTTATTTATTTTTTTTTCTATTAGTTATTTTCTCTCCCATAGTTAGATGACTTTTCCCCCATACTAAAATTGCTGTTATTTTCTGCGATTTCATTTAATTAATTGGTTTGTTTGGCTTTGCAAAACCTCACCATGTTCTTGAAGTGTTGAGATGGAGCTCCAACCGCAACCTTTTTATTACTTCTCTCCAACTCTAAGCTGGAAAGAGAAAGGATGGTTTCTGTTGAGATTTCGCTTCGAATTCAATATAACTTTCCAAAGACAGGCATGGCTGTTCAGACAGTAAGCTGACAGGAAATGAAGACCAGTAGGACATATTAAGCAAAAACTCCTCTAGATTGAGTCACACACATGCACATATACATATTTATGGGATTACATAATACAAGTAATCAGGACAAACATCACTGATTTATTAAATATGACAAATCCTTAAACCCTTAATTAAACCATGATAACCTGGCACCGTTTTTGCAAACAACCACTCCTCTCTAAGGTTAAACCGCATAAATATTTGACTTACTGGAGCTAATTCACTTTTTTCCCAGTGGAATATTACATTTTTATCTGTGCATCTCAAAAAAATTATAGGCTAGCATTTATGGGAGAAAATGCTTATGTGTTTGGAACAGGGTTTAAAAGTCAATTTATTGACTTGCTAAAACTGCTTGTCATAGGTCATAAGGGCCAACAAAATGCTAAGCTGTGAGTCTTGGCCAAATTAGGAAATTTGGTGGGTCAATGGAGAAGCAAAAAGACATGTCTCATGGAGAACGGTAACCATAGCAACAAGCATCCAAAGATGACTCTCAGAGCTGAAAATCTAAGTACTCTTAATTTATATCATCAGAGGACAGCACTCTATCTCACAGAAATCTGACTACAAGCACGCCTGAAGTAAATAAATAGTGCAGCGTTTTAAATAGTTGTTTAACGCTTTTAAAAAAAAATTACATCCATTGTTTCGCTGCCCTGAAAAAAAGTTCATCACTCATTCTCACAAATTTATCCAGGTTTCATATTGAGCTCATATAGCATGTGCAGATGAAATTGGCACACATTCAAAAGTATATTCTTTGTATTTTAAAATGTATGTATCAGTACTGTCACTGTGGCAAATCATCACAACCAGGGTTGCCAAGTTTTCACAAAAAAAAAAAAATCCCGCTCAATTGCTACTCAGATCTAGCCCGAAACCAGTGTTGGGGTAACTAGTTGTTACATGTAACGAAATTATATAATTTAATTACAAAATAAATGTAACTGTAATCTGTTACAGTTACTGAGAAAAAAATGTGTAATTAAATTACAGTTACTTATGAAAATGTTAACGATCACAAAGGAGGTTACATCTGAATATTTTAACACAGATTTAATTGATTTCTTTCCAAAATTGCATTGACTGCTCTAAAATATGAGGCACTAATGTTTCAGGAGTTTAGGACACAGAATAGGATGCATGTTTATTCGATAACTGTTTTATTTCCTATTTGGCCTTGTGTATATGCTTTATTTTTTAAATTAACTATTTTTTTTCAAGGCATTGTTAGATGCCAGTGTTTCCTGTCATAGCTATGCAAAATTTTGATTTCAAAAACAGTATCATAGTTATTAAACTATGATACTTGTTATGCTTTTAAATCTGTATTTAACCTCAGAATGATCTCAAAGTAAAAAAGAGGTGCTAAAGTCTGATTTTGTGGTGACTGTGCTTTAAAATTCAAGTGATGAGGGATTTTGAGAATCTGACAGTAATTAGTGTTGAGTACTACAGTAAGGTTAACCCTGCCTGGTTTAAATGTTTCAAAATGATTAACAGTTTAGAAAAGTTTAGAAAACAAATTGAAATTTGAGTGTAGAAAAGTAATAAAGTAATTGAAATAGTAACATTACGTATTACATTTTAAATAGGGTAACTTGTAATCTGTAGCCTATTACATTTCCAAAGTAACCTTCCCAACACCTCCCAAAACTAGCCCAATCACATCTCGAGGGGGGTCCCCAGTAAAATTCGCATTCCATGAGCTAAATATCACTTTATTGGGGTTACTTCAACCCATGGACATGAAAAACAACCCATGGCAACAGTGTTGAAGTAGCCCAATTCCGCGGGAAAACCACAGACTTGGCAACACTGATTACAACCCACTTATTTGTGTTCCATATTAGAAAAGGTCAAAGGCCACAGCAACACAAGAACAGATAAATCACAGACTTACAGAACAGGTCTACTTCTGTTTAAAGAGTTTTATCCTTTGACCTCATTGATTTATCACAAAAGCTTCTTGGGAATTAACTGTCTACATTTAGATGGGAGTTTTACCTTAAAATTGGCTAATCACACAGGAATAATGCGCTTTACATAAGAAGCCTAAAGCTTGAAATGGTCAGCTTTCATATAAACAAAAGTGACAGCTGTTGAGAATATGATGGGCCTGGAGCCTAAAATTTATTGAATATCTTTTCTGACAGGTCTAAAATACTTTGCAGGTGAAGAGTTGCTAGCCTCAACATATAATGCTTTTTCATCAGATTTTTATGTGTTTATTTGCTTGTATGTATATTTAAGTGATAGTTCTCCAAGTTCTCTTGTATAATTTTTTATCTTCTGTAGAACACAGAAATATTTTAAGAAAATCTGAACAAAATATTGTCCAAATGTTCCTTATGTTACAAAGAAGGAAGAAAGTCATACAGGTTTGGAACAACGTGAGAGTAAATGATGACAGAATATTTTTTTTTTTTTTTGAACTATCACCTTAATGTACAGTCAGGCGATTATTATCACAAATTAATAATCCAATTTTAATAATGCCTTCCTTCACCTTCCTTTGTCTAATGTTATAATGCTTCTCAAACTTGCCACTTAAAGAGTGACTGAAAACTCATTTGTCTGCCCACTCACTCCATTAACACACGCGCACAGAAATGTCCTGCTGATACAAAAATCCTTTTCCTTTTCTCTATTATTGCTTGTGTCATGTTTTTTAGTCTTTTGCTACCTTTAGCCTCTTCCTACAAGTCTTTGTAATGTGTCCATCCAGAACGCTGCTATAACGAAGAGAAGAAAAGCAGGAAAATGCAAGGAAAGAGCATTATAGTCGAGTCCGAGATGAAATAAATGTTAGCGTTTAGGGTTTGAAATGCAGCAGCTCTGCCTCAGCCAGATAAGACATCACTGTCAGAGATGTTCTGTCACACAAATGGGAATGAAGATATTCAGAAAGCTTGCTGGATTGTGCCAACAGAAAAAAAACAGTGCTGCATCTAAACGAGTGAATAATAAGCGTCTGAGCCGAGAGTGTGGATAGCGCTTCAGTGGTCATTGATTTAAACAGCCGTCACCAACAGCACCAGCTGCAACTCAATAATTGAGCCGAGTCGAGAAGACGTTCACATTCAGGGCTGTTTGAAGATGTTTGAATGGATAGACGCAGATGCAGTTTCCTCCTACAGTGGTCAGACTGTGGAGCTGAGCACACAGACTTGGCAGCAGGTGGTAATAGTGTGTTCAAAGGAGATTTAGCAGTCCATAACCTGAGTAGCGGAGCTGCACGCTGCAGTTATTCCCCACATAAAAAAGGCTCTTTGTGTCAGGAAGCCGATAACACACTTCTGACACCACCACACTGCTCTTCTGGGAGCTGGAGTTGATACAAAGCAGAGAATAGCAAGGTTGTATAGAATTGAGAAGTGAAGATTCAGTTTCTTTATAGTTCATACAGAGTGAATTATTCACACCCCACAAGAAGCTGAACTGGAATTTATATTGGAATGAAAAGAAAAGAAAAATCTACTGAATTGTACACCCTGTTCCTCAAAACTTAATTTATCAAACCTGATGAAATGAAGCTAAATCTGTCTCTGTCTGTCTATCTATCTATCCATCCATCCGTCCGTCTGTCCGTCCGTCTATCTATCTATCTATCTATCTATCTATCTATCTATCTATCTATCTATCTATCTATCTATCTATCTATCTGTCTGTCTGTCTGTCTGTCTATCCATCCATCCATCCATCCATCCATCCATCCGTCTATCTATCTCTGTCTGTATATTTTTTTTTACTTTTTTTTTTATTTGAAACAAGGCTATTAAGCCAATATTGAAAGCAAAATTCAAAATTAAAGCAATATGAATGACTTTGCATTTCAATTCATTTTAATTCTATACTTTCTTACATTCTAAGTTGAATTGCAATTCTAATTCAGGAACTGGAATTCATGAAGAATTCTCGATTCAGTTCTAAATGGCACACCCCCCTGTAGAATAGAATAGAATAGAATAGAATAGATGTCTCCACAGAATATTGCCACGACAGGACAGTCCCTCTGGTACTGACCAGCTCAAGGGCACATGGGTAACCGTGTGGGGATCAAACCAGCAACCTTCCATTCACCACTTCTGACCACAACACCACAGCACATTAATATTTTTTTTCTTCAGATACCATTTTTAAAAAGGTAAGTTTGTCGGCAAAGCCTGAATGGGATTTCAGTTTGCAGTCCTGGCTCCGGTCACAGTCAACAAGACACAAGTCACATTTGAAAGACATTTGCTTCACAACTCCCACTCCCACTTGAGGTCGTCTATAACACAGTATTGATCTGGATATAAATAAACCCTCTCTGGCAGGCATTTACGTAAGCTGACATTTGTGAGGATCAGTGACAGTAGATCATAGGTCATTCACAGAGGACATCAAAGCTAATGTAGTCATAGTCACATTCAGTCTTCATGTTTGTCACCTATTCATAATTGAGGGCAGCAAAGGCACATCCGTTCCTTTAAAGCACCTATTAAAAACTTCATAGAGATTTTGCAAATGGCTCCTTAAGAACTCATTTAGGACTTAATTGAGGGCACAAATGATTTCCTCTCCCCTCGCTGAAATTCAAAGCGTGCTTCTAATTCAGAGACGCTTTTCCAAGCTCAGGCGGGGAGGAAGACTGACGGCTGCTTTATCTGTGCCGTTTCACTCGTGTGACTGTAGCAGACATTAATCATGCCTGTCAAGTCATAAAGGCAGTGCTTAGAACGCTGAGGAATGTGAAAGCTTCATACGTTAGGTGACATTCATTAACTATTAATACAAACTATGCAGAATCTATGAGGGCAATTTAAACAGAATGACAGCAGTGAGCCAATGGGAATCGACCTGCACAGTATGTTCTGCTGTTCTGTAGATTCCTGTGAGTCTGAACTACGTATATCAGAGGTCACCTGTTCAGATCCAAACTCGGGATTGGTTCCATTCGGACTGCAAATCATTTCTCGTAATTTAACAGAATTATAAACAGCATCTTTTTTCTCTAAATGGAACACCGCAAAGGTTGAAACAGAAGCTGTGTCTGAAGCAGTGCAACACTACTAACTTATTCTTCAATAGTGCAACAATATCTCAGCTGCTTTAAAAACAGTCTAGTAATCGGATATTTTTGGCAATATTATTAATGTTAATATATATTTATTATTTCATTTATATTTACTTTTTATTATTATAATTATTACTACCACTACTAATTTTAGTGAATTGATTTGTTCAGATGGTTTAAATAAACTTCAAAAATTGATTCATGGATTCATTGCATGTCCCATCACTGTTTGAAGTCCTGTCTTTGGAGATAAAAGCTGCTGTTTAAGGTTTCAAGTCAGATAGAGAAACTGTTTTTATTGTTTTACCAGTTGTATTTAGCGTAAATCATGTTGTTCAAGTTTAATATTTTGTTTGTAATTTTTATTGTTAACTAAAACTACCCAAAATTGTCTTTGGTAATTGAAATAAAGCTGAACTTTGGAATATAGATATTAAATGAAGAACTAAGTCTAAAAAAAGGTAAATGAAAATTATAAATGTTATATACAAAATTGCTAGAACTAAAATAAAATCACATTAATTTAGAAAAATAAAAAATAATATAAATGATTTAAGCTTTAGGTTTTACTAAAACTTTAATTAAAAAATAAATTAAATTAAAAATTAAATGAATTAAACTATAATTTAAACTAAAAATATAAAAATAAAAACAAATGTAAAATATTAATAAATAATATAATAGTATATAAATAACACTAAAATAACACAATTCTGATTACAAAAGAGTATACCATTTAAAACTATCAAAAATCGTTTGCGGTAATTGAAATAAAGCTGAACTTTGAATATAGATATTAAATGAAGAACTAAGCCTAAAAAGAGGTAAATGAAAATTATAAATATTATATGCTAAAACTAAACTAAAATCACATTAATTTAGAAATATAAAAATAATATAAATGCTCTAAAGGTTTTAAGTTTTACTAAAATTTTAATTAAAAAATCAATTAAATTAAAAATAAATTAATTAAACTATAATTTAAACTAAAAATATGAATATAAAAACATTTAAAATATTTTAATAAATAATATAATAGTATATAAATAACACTAAAATAACAGTTCTGATTACAAAGGAGTATATCATCTAAAAGGATATTTCTCCCTGCAATAGCTTCAGTGTGTTTTATTGTGAACTAAAACTATCAAAAATCATTTTTGGTAATTGAAATAAAGCTGAACTTTTGAACACAGATATTAAATGAAGAACTTAGCCTAAAAAAAGGTAAATGAAAATGATAAATGTTACATACTAAACTGTTAAAACTAAAATAAAATCATTAAATCACATTAATTTAGAAATATGAAAATAACAAAGGCTTTAATTTTTAAGTTTTACTAAAATCTTAATTCAAAATTAAATAAAAATTAAATTAACTAAAATTAAAATTAAAACTGAAAATATAAAACTGAAAAGAAATTAAAAATATGAATAAATAATATAATAGTACAAAACAGTATATCATCTAAAAAGACATTTCTCCCTGAAATAGCTTCGGTTGCTTTTGTCAGTGGCCTGCAGTGTAGCAAACTACTTAAAAGAGCAGTTTAACTACTTTAAATTGCGAATAGCTTGTAGCTTATACATCCACAATTTCCCCATGACTTTTTAATGCCATGAAACAGAAGAAATGTATCAGTGGTTGATTCTGCCGCACTGTTTACACCCCTGGCATATATGGTGGCTTTACATACAAATGAACTGGCCTTTTTTTTTTAATCACTTTCTCATCTTTCTGACTTTTAACTCCATTTTCAAGCCGAGACGTTTGTCACAGGTCACAGCGGTCTGCCCAGAGGCTTCATGTGTCCTTAACTCATTGGCTCATTAGGTAAAACCCCTGCCCTCTGGCTCAGAGAAACATGACATGAGACAAGCCCAGACTCACTGTCTTTTCAAGCCTTCCTGTAATTAAATCTGTCCCTGCTAATCACAGCTGACCATCACCATGACAACACACGGAGGGGCTAATTATGGTCAACATGAGTTTAACTGGGGGGCACACTTGTAGAGTTTTGGATTCAGGCTGTAAGTACAGACGTAAATTGCATTACAGCTGTGGTCTCTAGACATGGCAGGGCACCGGTGGCTGATTTTACTCACTCGCTGTCTATGAAACCATGCATTAAGACTCAGATCAATGGTCTCTGCTTTTGTTACGCAGCTAAAATAACCAAACAGTGGGTGGACGGGGCTCTCGCTTTCAATTGTTTCGCTGGGTGACAGAAGTGCAGGTGGTAATTTGAAGCGCTCTTTCCCAGGTGCAGCATGCAATCAGATGTAGAGATCTGTCACTCATTTCTATATGGAAAGTGCAGTGACTGGTTTAGCTCTCCATGACTTCAGAGAACATGACCTTCAATGAGAAGAACTCCATTAAAAGCACCTGGTGGTTTCATTTTTTTTTTTTTTTTTCTTTCTTATATTATCCATTATAATATCACAGAGATGAAAGTTTATATAGTTTTTTGTAACAGTTTTAGTTTGGGAGGTTTGGGAGGATTGTGTCTATAAATCAAAGTTGTTTGCATCACCTCATTTTATCATTTCTTCCAGGTTCTCCATCTTTATTTTTAGCAGTAGATTGAGCAAAATTTAAGAAGCAGCAGCTCCCTTTGAATTTAAGTGCTGGAATTTATTGGATAGGATATTATTGGAACTTGCATTGGAATGAAATGAAGTATAATTAGTAAAAGAAATTCCACACAATAGGAAGTTGCCCAAATTTAGTCAAGATTAAAACAATGAAACACATAATTAAATAATTACCTTTTAACTAATTACTCTTTATGCAGAATACATTTTTTTTCACTTAATGAAACAGCCACTGAAGCAGACTTATATGTATATATATATATATATATTGTTACGTCCTGTGACGTAATTTGTACTGTTCTGGGGTCAGTTAAGAGTTTTTGTATGTTCTGTTTTTGTTTCTCTTCTGTGCTGTTGCTTTAATAGGAGTTGATTGCTGGCACCTGATACTCGTTTGCTGATGACCAACTAACTCCTCATTCATTGGCTCCTCCAGAGAGGAAACCAACTATAAAAGCCATCAAGAAAGCAGTTGAGGGGAGAGAGGGAAGAAGGAGACTTGAGCTATTTCTCTCTCTCCACATGGACCTTCTCTGCAGCCCCAGACAATAGTTGCTAGTTGTTTGTTAATTGATACTTAATGCCAATTTGTGCTAGAGTTTAAGTTAGCATACTGTTGCTGTGCTACCGCTTAGATTGTTGACTTTTTGATAGTTCTTTACTTAATGTTAAATTGTTTATTTTATAATTTGTAGGGAGGAGGGTGCCATTTTGTTTTGTCAATCCTTTTGCCTTTGTTTTTGGGTAAGTTAGGCAGTTAAGGAAGTGTTATTGTCTTTGTTAATTTTTATTTTCTCTTGTGTTAGGTAAGTTAGATTTAAAATTGAGTAAGATTCTGTTTTGTTTGTTATTTTGGCCTTGCCCCCTCCTGAAGTTTTCATTTGCTTTGTTTCTGTGATTCCTTTATGTAATAAATCAAATTTGTAGTAGATTCTTTAGTGGTTGGCAGTGTTCTTTAGGGCTGGGACTGGGATGAGAAGCTCCATGTGGACTTTCCTTTAATTTTGTTATGTATTCCTCAATTCCCCTAGATCACTCATAGAATGGGAACATAACTATATATATATATATTAATTTAAATAATATATCTCTATAAATTAATTAATATTTTAATAATTAAAAACAAAAGTAATGAATTATAATATTCTCTAATTCTCTAGAAAAAAAATCAGACCAAAGCGATTCTATATTTCTTTAATCATATTATAATAAAAAAAAACTTAAAATTGAAAAAAGTACAAAATTAAAAAATATATTAACATATATTATCATATTAATAATTATTTAATTATTGATGGTTTGATCTATCCATACTCCAAAAAATATATATATTCACTTTAACGATATAAAATACAAAATTAAATATATATTAATATGATTTTATCTATCTATACTCTAGCAAACCATGTTTACTTTAATGAGATATATGAGATATATATATATATGAAATGTAGAAAATAATCACATCAATATGATTGTCAAAATTATCATATTAATTTGTATTATCAAAATAATAATTATTTAATTATTGATATTAAATATAATATTAAATATATACTAATGGTTTGATCTGTCCATACTCAAAAAATATTCAATAATGTATAAAAAATACACATTTTTAAATTAAAATTAAATATAATTAATATTTTAATAATTAAAAACAAAAGTAATTATAATTAATTAATATTCTCTAATGTCTCCATAAACATCCTTTGTAGGTAATTCTTGCTTAAAGACTAATGCATTATTAAAAACTATTACAGCATTTTGAAGATCCTTAGATTTCATGCCATTTTAATTTTCTTTCCTTGAAGGAATAGTTCACCCAAATATGAAATTTTCTGAAAATGTACTCACCCTCAAGCCATCTAAGATATAGATGAGTTTGTTTCTTCATCATAGCAGATTTGGAAAAATATTGTATTACATCACTTGTTCACCAAAGAATCCTCTGCAGTGAATGGGTTCACAAAATCTGTCCCGATGAAGAAACAAACTCATATACATCTTGGAAACTATTCCCTTAAATTTAAAAAAAAAAAAAAAAAAAAAAAAAAAAAAAAAAATCTCAGTTAAAACACAGGAATTATATTTATATATAAAAAATAATAAAAAAAAAACATGTACAGGTGCATCTCAATGAATTAGAATGTTGTGGAACATTACATTTATTTCAGTAATTCAACTCAAATTGTGAAACTCGTGTATTGAATAAATTCAATGCACACAGACTGAAGTAGTTTAAGTCTTTGGTTCTTTTAATTGTGATGATTTTGGCTCACATTTAACAAAAACCCGCCAATTCACTATCTCAACAAATTAGAATACTTCATAAGACCAATAAAAAAACATTTTTAGTGAATTGTTGGCCTTCTGGAAAGTATGTTAATTTACTGTATATGTACTCAATACTTGGTAGGGGCTCCTTTTGCTTTAATTACTGCCTCAATTCGGCGTGGCATGGAGGTGATCAGTTTCTGGCACTGCTGAGGTGGTATGGAAGCCCAGGTTTCTTTGACAGTGGCTTTCAGCTCATCTGCATTTTTTGGTCTCTTGTTTCTCATTTTCCTCTTGACATAGATTCTCTATGGGGTTCAGGTCTGGTGAGTTTGCTGGCCAGTCAAGCACATCAACACCATGGTCATTTAACCAACTTTTGGTGCTTTTGGCAGTGTGGGCAGGTGCCAAATCCTGCTGGAAAATGAAATCAGCATCTTTAAAAAGCTGGTCAGCAGAAGGAAGCATGAAGTGCTCCAAAATTTCTTGGTAAACGGGTGCAGTGACTTTGGTTTTCAAAAAACACAATGGACCAACACCAGCAGATAACATTGCACCCCAAATCATCACAGACTGTGGAAACTTAACACTGGACTTCAAGCAACTTGGGCTATGAGCTTCTCCACCCTTCCTCCAGACTCTGGGACCTTGTTTTCCAAATGAAATACAAAACTTGCTCTCATCTGAAAAGAGGACTTTGGACCACTGGGCAACAGTCCAGTTCTTCTTCTCCTTAGCTCAGGTAAGACGCCTCTGACATTGTCTGTGGTTCAGGAGTGGCTTAACTGTAGCCAAATTCCTTGACACGTCTGTGTGTGGTGGCTCCTGATGCCTTGACCCCAGCCTCAGTCCATTCCTTGTGAAGTTCACCCAAATTCTTGAATCGATTTTGCTTGACAATCCTCATAAGGCTGCAGTTCTCTCGGTTGGTTGTGCATCTTTTTCTTCCACTCTTTTTCCTTCCATTCAACTTTCTGTTAACATGCTTGGATACAGCACTCTGTGAACAGTCAGCTTCTTTGGCAATGAATGTTTGTGGCCTCTCTGTGAAGGGTGTCAATGATGGTCTTCTGGACAACTGTCAGATCAGCAGTCTTCCCCATGATTGTGTAGCCTAGTGAACCAAACTGAGAGACCATTTTGAAGGCTCAGGAAACCTTTGCAGGTGTTTTGAGTTGATTAGCTGATTGGCATGTCACCATATTCTAATTTGTTGAGATAGTAAATTGGTGGGTTTTTGTTAAATGTGAGCCAAAATCATCACAATTAAAAGAACCAAAGACTTAAACTACTTCAGTCTGTGTGCACTGAATTTATTTAATACACGAGTTTCACAATTTGAGTTGAATTACTGAAATAAAAGAACTTTTCCACGACATTCTAATTCATTGAGATGCACCTGTAAGTTTTCATTCGAATTTGAAGCTTGGACATTTACTTGTTCAAGTTAAAACAACATTTTTTTGTGTGTAGCAGTGTGTAGCTGCATTGCAGACAGCAAGCGAGAATTGTTTATCTTTTTACACATAATTTATTTACATTAAATGTAAACTCCTGTATTTCAGCTTGAAGACCGGTCATAAGTGGAAATTATCAACAAGCTACAGAGGTCTGGTAGGGCAGGTTGACTAAAATCAATGCAGTAAACAGAAATGCAGTCTAAAGCATGAGAAATTAAATAGTCTCCCGCTGTAGTTCTAAAGAAAGGAATTGTAAGTTAAAAAAAAGCCCTCATCTCCTCTGTCTTTGAAAGCCAATGAATAATTCTCATCTCCCAATACTGGGAATGGAGTGATTTGCATTACTATTGAAGAATACGTTAGAACGGGAATAAGCTATCAGAGGGGGATTTCAGATGAGTCTGAGAACTGGTGCTAAGTAAATAGTTTGTGAAGGAACAAAAGGAATGAGGAAACAGACAGCAGGTTCATTCAGGGATTGCAAAGATCAATCAAAGACAACAGAGGCCTGCAGATTTGAACATGGCTGATTTCCCTCCAAAAAATGAAATCTTTGTCAAGCTGTGAGACTATGAATACAAATAGAGGCACTGGTCGTTGTGATACTTCTCAAGAAAATTAAAGTCCTTCACAGAAATAAAATACTGTATATCCCAACTGCAAATTCCATAGAATATTCTACTGTGGTGCCAGCAATGTGGAGTGGACCAAATACAACAGATATTTGATTCTTATATATGTACCCAGGTGAAAAAGAAATATATTTAAATAAAATATAAAATATAAATTTAAATATAAAATTGTGCTTTTTCAGACACACTTACTATATTTGAATTACACTATACTAAGTGCATATTAAATGTATTATTTTGAAACAACTTTAAGTATATTAAGTGTATTTCAAGATATGTTTAAGTTCGATTTTAATCTATTTACAATATATTTAATATATTGAAATTGTGTTAAATTGGAACCACTTTAAGTATATTTAATGCAATTTAAATGTATTTCTTAAAATACATTTAAAATGTACTTTTAATACTTCATGAACTACAGTTAGAGTATATTTGAAGTATCGTTTTAATGTGCTTCAAGTACATTTCAATTGTATTTCAGCTCATTAGAAATGCATAAGCATTACACTACTAGTATATTATAAAGTTGCTTTTTTCAGTATATACACACACGTACACACGTTTGATATCTAGAAAACTTTTTATGTATTATATGTTGTTGTGTACATTACAAATATTCATAAAGTACATTAAAAAAGTACAGCAGCATATTTACCTTGGTGAAAAACAAAACAAAACATACTATTAAATGTATTAAAAATGCATTTGAAATACAAGTATGTTTATAGTATATTTGTATTACTACAAACATACTCGTACATTTTATTACATTATACAAAAACATTATAATAAATGATAAAAGACTGATATGCTATGACAAAGCTATCTTATCCATTTGTAGAACATTTCAGTTATACCTGTATTACTAAAAAGTACAGAATTTTACATCAATTAATAAATAAAAATTACAATGCAATTTTCTGAAGGAAAAACAAAATAAATAAAAATTTACTGAAAAACAAAGTGCAGAAGTGAATAGCTGTGTGTGTGCAAAGACTGAAGATGATAAAGTTCAAGCAACTGAATAGGGAGGGATGGAGGGGGTTTTGGAGGTGGACAAGGAGATGGCGTAGGGATGGTGAGAGGCAAAAATGCGGGGATGATGGCAGGATGTGGCGAAGGGATGGTGATGGGAGGATGACGATGATGCCCTGGCAGCTTACAGTAGATGGTGTTTGGCACATGGCACAGATCCAGAGCATCCCAGTGCTGACAACACGGCAGAGTCGAGGGAGGGAGGAGCCAAGATGTAGATGTTGTGGCTGCCAACATCTGGGGGCTGACCGATGGAGACAGAGCTGGTGGATCCGAAGGCACAGACGGAGGGCCAATGGAGCTAAACATGGTCGCAGGTTCCGGAGACCTGGGCACAGCCGCAGCGGCGAGCATCATTGGTGGAGCCAGAGTACCCGAGGACTGGAGCGATGAAGGTGTGACCGAGGACCGCGGTGTGCCCGACGGGAAAAAGGAACCCACTGCAGCCAAATCTGCGTAAAAAAATTAAAATCTGCGTTCGCTGGCTGGCACTGAGCCAGAGACAGACGTGTTTGTAAAGCATTGCGCATTATAACCAATCACACACGATTCTGTTGACCTTATGAATGCAATGACCAATCAGAGGTGTTCAGATGAGTCATCACTAAAATGCTGGTGTTTTCTTCACTCGCTCGCTGACTGAATACCTCTTTCTGGCAAATTCTCTCCTCAGAAACAACAAATGCAAGTGCAAATGTGTGTACAAATCTGTAAGATATTAATTTAATAGTGTAAACAGCTTCAGTGATTTTAATGGGAGTTTTTGAGAGTGCTTGAACTAGACTGTCAGTGAAAATGTTCTTTGATAAAGTAAATGTTCTTTGCTCTCTTTCTGTACAATGAAAGTGTTATGATTAGTAGCCTAACTTGCAATGTTTTTATTCACATTAACTTTCAATGTTAAATTTACATTAAATATAAAGTCAGTCGTATTAAAAATATGTTATGGCATGACACCCATAAACAGACAGGTTTTTCTGCATAGTTAACATTATTAGGTTACTTTGACCATTGCCCACTATCAACATAATCTATAAAGGTGAGAATCAAGAATTTTCATGATATAGTTAATGCGTTTGGGAACGTTTCGAATAAAAAGGAAAAAATAAATAAAACATAAGTGCTGTTGTGGCTGCTGTGTGTCACATGACGACCCCCCCCCAACCCGTGCCCCCTCAAAAATAATGAGTGCATGATGCCCCTGGTTACACTGAACATGATTAGAAGAAGCCCAACAACAGCACTTACAGTGAGCAGAGTTCAAGTACTCACTGATGTTATTTGATAACAAATTATTTCAATAAAGCAACCTGTGAGTATTGCAGGGTATGTTGATAATTGTGGTTTATTGTAACCTAGGGTATCTCGCATGAATATGTCTGTTGTGGTAAAGCTAACATGCACTCACTTCACCTCTGTTGCAACGATAAAAAAAAAAAAAAAAAATAGAAGTTGTCCTAGTCGTCCTGGCATACAATATTTTGCACAAGTGCTTTGCAGCTTTACAAAAAAAAAATAAATAAATAAATACATAAATAAATAAATAAATAAATAAATAAATAACAGATTTTTACATGAATGACTGAAAGGAAGCACAAATTAGCCACCTGGAATGGACATATTGCTACGTTTTTCTTCTAACCGAATCACCCTCCATTAGGCCTGATTCAAAAATCTCTATAACAGAGGTGATGCGATATTAAAATATACTTACTATTCCTTTGCTTGTCTCTGCACTCAGATTTCAGTTTGTCTTCTATAGCAGCTGATCTGAAAAATAACAAATGTTAATATTTCACACACACACACACACACACACACAAAAAGGCAAATTACGACTGATGATTTGTTTTCTTTTTAAGAATGACAATACGCTGAGAACAATGTACCTGGTCGGTAATATAGTCAAAAACCTTCCCAGCCTCAGCAGTTTCAGATGTACTGTATGCTCTCTTATAAGCAACCCTTCTTACAATTTAAAATTGTTCTTATCTGTAATGAGAAATATATATTAGAAAATAAAGGCGATAAGGTTGTCAAGCTTCAACAAATATAGACACCAACCACAGTTGGGTGATCAGCTCAAGACAAAGTAAATGTATGTTCATAACATGGTTTTTCATCATTAACCTCATTACAATGAAGACAAATTGTTCAGGAAATCAGAAATGAATACACAACTTCATTTTGCAAATAAAAGAATGTTAATGTTGTACATGTTATAATGACTAATTTTTTTTTCTGCCAATGCAAGTGTCAAAAACACAACTGACACAGACAAATAACGTTAATTAAATACAAATCTTACCTGAAGTCACAGTGAGGTTCCAAAAGTCAGACGCCATACTGTCACAGTCTTGTTTGTCTTGTCTTGTGTGTTTCCCCCTCCATGCCCTTATTTGGTCCTTCCTGTTCCTGTCCTCGTCTAGTTTGATTGTTAATGATTTCTTTCAGGTGTGTGTGTTTAATTATTGTTTGTATTTAGTTCTTGCCTGTTCTGTTAATTGTCGTCTGGTCTACTCATTACTCCCGGTGTCTCTGTCTGTTCCAGCCCTGCCTTGTCCGTCCTGGATTTAATTAAAGACTGTATTTTGAGTTTACCCTCATCTCCTCGCTTCCCTCGTGTGTATGCACCGTGACACATACACACTTGCAGAAGCTGGTAAAAATAAGAATATACCACTATATTTTCTAATTAATTTCATAGTTCCCCCAAAACAATTTGAATTCTGTCATCACTCACCCTTAAGATGCTCCAGACCATCTAAGATTTCGGTCATCTTTGAAAGAAAAGCTTAGATATTTTAATGAAATCTGAGAGATTTATAGTATGTCCCTCCAAAAGACGATTCACCAAAGATGTTCACGTTTCAAAAAGGTCATCGCAAAAAAAATATCGCTAAAGTAAGCCATATGAATTGTGTGGTTTCCTCCAAATGCCCTAAATAGACGATCGCTCTATATAATACTGTTTAAATTTAGACTTATATTCTCATTCAAAGGACATTTGCACGCAAGTCATATTTGATATACGAAGCTCTCTGATGCGAGCTCATTATCATACGAACCAATCAGAGCCATTCAATGGCTCTGGAACCAATCAGGTTTAGTCAGTGTGTTGTTTGAATTTAAACACAAGTAAACACAAGTTTTTTTTTTTTGTTGTTGTTGTTTTTTGTTTTGTTTTTTTTTTTTTAAAGCATTTCAGATATGATGTTGAAATCCTTGTGGGAATTTCAGTAGTAGCTTATTACAATTAATGTATCATGTAATGGACAACAGCATATAATCAACCAAAGTAGCATAACAATTTTTGATGAAATTTGAGAGATTTCTGACCCTGCATAGTCAGCAATGCAACTGCCACGTTTAAGGCCCAGAAAGGTAGTAAGGACATCGTTAAAATAGTCCATGTGACTTCAGTGGTTCAACCATAATTTTATGAAGCTATGATAATATTTTTTGTGCGCAAAGAAAACAAAAATTCTTCTCCTCCGCGTCACTCTAGAGCGCCATTTTGGAGAGTATCAAGACGCATACGCATGCTTTGATTTGAACGTAAATGCCAGGGTGATGCTGAGTAGACGAATAGTTGAATAAAGTTGTTATTTTTGCTTTCTTTGCGTACAAAAAGTATTCTCGTAGCTTCGTAAAATTACGGTTGAACCACTGATGTCACATGGACTATTTTAACGATGTACTTACTACCTTTCTGGGCCTTGAACGTGTCAGTTGCGTTGCTGTCTATGCAGGGTCAGAAAGCTATCGGATTTCATCAAAAATATCTTAATTTGTGTTCTGAAGATGAACAGAGGTCTTGCGGGTTTGGAACGACATGAGGGTGAGTAATTAATGACAGAATTTTCATTTTTGGGTGAACTATCCCTTTAAATCTGTAACATAATAGGTGTAATTCTGCTCGAGGACATGTGGAAAACAGTGGTGTGCAAGTGGGACACACGTTATGATACATAGTGCTTAATATTTATGCACAGGGATGTGACTCACATATATATTTCAGGAGTAGCAGGCCTGTCTCTGTTTATTTCTCTCTCCTTCCCTGCATTTTGCAGCACTTGTCATTTCACATGGAGAAGAGAAATCTGAAAGTTAATCCACACTAGGTGCTGTCATTAATACATTGGGAAGAGTTGAATTTACAATTCTAATGTGTCGATTTGCACCAGGTCCTGCTCTGCGGAGATATTACAGTCACTGAAAACCAGAAGCAATGTATAGAATGGGTAAGTTGGCAGTTCTTTGATCAGAACAACAAAGAAAATAGCGCATTCTGCTCAGTCATGAGGATGATAGGGGCTGTTTAGAGCGAGGCAGTAAACACAAGACTCACTTAATGACATCCCTCTCTGACTTTCCCAGCTGCAGACATTTAAATTTTTGATGTTTATAAGCCACTTATTGTGTTTCTACGTTGACTTCTGTCCAGAAAGCCAGTCATGCTCTATTTACTGAGCAGTATGAACAGAGGTAGCTCTGTGATCCTCTGCTCTACCTCAGGGCCACACGCTGCCCTCACAGAGCTTCTGTTCACCAGCCACCTGCCTGGAATGTGATAGTAGGCTGCTTTCTCTGAGGACCTGAGCCCTGCAACATCTGTAGCAGCTTCGGCGTTGGAGAACTTGTGTGTCAGAACATTTAAAACCACTTCTCTGGAGTGCATAAGGAAGAATAGTTCCAGTGAAACCTGCAGCTAAATATTCCGCTCCCAAATGAAATCACAGACAGTCGTTTCCAGGTTATAATCTTGGCTTCTAGGTTTGTTTCAGCCCAGACTTCAGTGAGGGAAATATGATAATTACAAGACAATCTGAAGGCAACTAAAAGGTGGAAACTGTTTGCCTGAGCTAAATCTTCACTCAGCTACACTGTCAACAAAATCTGTAAAAATAGGGCACAATGTACTGTATTAATATGAAGGAATTTCTTATCTACCAGTACATTTTCCCTTTCCATACTTTTATTTTATTTTTAAATTTTTAATTACTTTTTTTGTAATTAAAGGGATAGTTCTCCATCAGTTGCTGGTCCCCATTGGCTTCCATAGTATGAAAAAAAAACACTATGGAAGTCAATGGGGACCAGCTGAAGGTGAACTATCCCTTTAAGTCTTGACTGGCGATCACATTGCTTGCAATAGAATTGCTGTAATACAAATAATTTAATTTAACTGTAATAGAATTTCATGTTATATTTCATCCTAATATTTTTTCTAAATAAAAAATAATAAAACATATATACTTATGTTTTAATATTTTAACAATATAAATAAAATAATAAAATATTTTGATGACCAAGGTCTTGAAATCATCACAACTCTATTTTTATTTCACAATTCTATATTTTTAATGATATATAAAAAATATTAAATACTTTCAAAATGATCATGTAAAATTAAAAAATATATATTAATAATGTAAAAATTAAAAATATATTAACGTATTATCAAATTAATAATTGTTATTTAATTATTGTTATTAAATATAACATTAAATATACGTTAATGGTGTGATCTATCTATACTCCAAAAATAAAATATATTCACTGGAATGATATAAATAAAATTACACATTTTTAAATTAAAATGAAATATTTTAAACTTTATAATCATATAAATAATTGTTACATTATTAATATTAAATACAATATTACATGTATATATTAATATGATTTTATCTATCCATACTCTAGCAAACCATGTTAATCATATATACATATATATGTGTGTGTGTGTGTGTGTGTGTGTGTGTGTGTGTGTGTGTGTGTGTGCGTGTGCGTGCATATAAATAAATATATATATATATATATATATATATATATATATATATCATTGTGAAATAAATACTTTCTCTAGTTCATATTGGCCACAATTATTGTCACCCAATTATTGCAACGTACTTTTCCCAAGATAGCAGCCCTGAATTTTCTACTGTAATGCCTGAAGAGTTTGAAGAACACCTAATAAGAGATCAGAGACCATTCCTTCATGCAGAATCTCTCCAGATCCTTCAGATTCACAGCTCCATGTTGGTGCTTCTCCTCTTTAGTTCACCCCACTTATTTTCTATAGGGTTCAGGTCAGAGGACTGGGACAGCCATGGTAAAAGCATCATTTTGTGCTCAGTGACCCATTTTTGTGTTGATTTTGATGTTTATTTTGGATTATTGTCCTGATGGAAGATCCAACCATAGCCCATTCTGATTTCTAACAGAGGCAGTCAGCTTTAGATTTTTTATCTGTTGGTATTTGATAGAATCCATAATGCCATGCATCTGAACAAGATGTCCAGGACCTCCGGCAGAAAAACAGGCCAACAACATTAAAGATCCAGTAGTATATTTAACCGTAGGCATGGGGTACTTTTTATCCCTGTTTGTACTAAACACATCTGGTGGGTTTGCTGCCAAAAAGCTCTTTTTTCAGTTTCATCTGACCATAGAAGCCAGTGTCATTTGAAGTTCCAGTCGTGTCTGACAACTGAATATGCTGGAGTTTGTTTTTGGATGAGCGAGGAGAATTTTTCTTGAAACCCTCCTGAACAATATGCGGTGATGTAGGGGCTGTTCTGACCCCAAGACTCAACTAATCTCCGCAGTTCTCCAGCTGTGATCCTTGGAGTCTTTGGCCACTCAAACTTTCCTCCTCACCGTGCATTAGGACGATATAGACACACGTCCTCTTCCAGGCAGATTTGTAAAATCTTTAGTTGATTGGAACCTCTTAATTATTCCCCTGATGGTGGAAATGTGAATTTTCAATGCTTTAGCTTTTGTCTTACAGCAACTTTATATTTTGTGAAGCTCAACAGTCTTGTTCTGCACATCAGAACTTTATTGTTTGGTTTTACTCCTTGTGATGGATGATTAAGGGAATTTGGCCTTTGTGTTCCTCATATTTATAATCCTGTGGAACAGGAAGCCATGGCTGGACAATTTCATGCTCTATGGTATGCTAAAAAAAAAAAGTAAATATGAATGGGAATATACTATTTATTTTACTCATAAGAATTTCCAGTGGTGCCAATAATTGTGGCCAACATGCACTGGAGAAAAACATTTATTTTATCATGAGATTTTCTCCCCACTTTCAATTGTTTTACTTCAATGATAGGTTAGAATTTTGTGATTTTTTTGAATGAAAGATCAAAAGGATAAACAATGCAGATTTATTTATTTGTGGAGGGCACTGTATATACATATATATGTGTATGTACAGTGGGTACGGAAAGTATTCAGACCCCCTTAAATTTTTCACTCTTTGTTATATTGCAGTCATTTGCTAAAATCATTTAAGTTCATTTTTTTTTCCTCATTAATGTACACACAGCACCCCATATTGACAGAAAAACACAGAATTTTTTGACATTTTTGCAGATTTATTAAAAAAGAAAAACTGAAATATCACATGGTCCTAAGTATTCAGACCCTTTGCTGTGACACTCATATATTTAACTCAGGTGCTGTCCATTTCTTCTGATCATCCTTGAGATGGTTCTACACCGTCATTTGAGTCCAGCTGTGTTTGATTATACTGATTGGAGTTGATTAGGAAAGCCACACACCTGTCTATATAAGACCTTACAGCTCACAGTGCATGTCAGAGCAAATGAGAATCATGAGGTCAAAGGAACTGCCTGAAAAGCTCAGAGACAGAATTGTGGCCAGGCACAGATCTGGCCAAGGTTACAAAAAAAATTCTGCTGCACTTTAGGTTCCTAAGAGCACAGTGGCCTCCATAATCCTTAAATGGAAGACGTTTGGGACGACCAGAACCCTTCCTAGAGCTGGCCGTCCGGCCAAACTGAGCTATCGGGGGAGAAGAGCCTTGGTGAGAGAGGTAAAGAAGAACCCAAAGATCACTGTGGCTGAGCTCCAGAGATGCAGTCGGAAGATGGGAGAAAGTTGTAGAAAGTCAACCATCACTGCAGCCCTCCACCAGTCGGGACTGTTTGGCAGAGTGGCCTGACGGAAGCCTCTCCTCAGTGCAAGACACATGAAAGCCCGCATGAAGGACTCCAAGATGGTGAGAAATAAGATTCTCTGGTCTGATGAGACCAAGATAGAACTTTTTGGCCTTAATTCTAAGCGGTATGTGTGGAGAAAACCAGGCACTGCTCATCACCTGTCCAATACAGTCCCAACAGTGAAGCATGATGGTGGCAGCATCATGCTGTGGGGGTGTTTTTCAACTGCAGGGACAGGACGACTGGTTGCAATCGAGCGAAAGATGAATGCGGCCACGTACAGGGATATCCTGGACGAAAACCTTCTCCAGAGTGCTCAGGACCTCAGACTGGGCCGAAGGTTTACCTTCCAACAAGACAATGACCCTAAGCACACAGGTAAAATAACGAAGGAGTGGCTTCACAACAACTCCGTGACTGTTCTTGAATGGCCCAGCCAGAGCCCTGACTTAAACCCAATTGAGCATCTCTGGAGAGACCTAAAAATGGCTGTCCACCAACGTTTACCATCCAACCTGACAGAACTGGAGAGGATCTGCAAGGAGGAATGGCAGAGGATCCCCAAATCCAGGTGTGAAAAACTTGTTGCATCTTTCCCAAAAAGACTCATGGCTGTATTAGATCAAAAGGGTGCTTCTACTAAATACTGAGCAAAGGGTCTGAATACTTAGGACCATGTGATATTTCAGTTTTTCTTTTTTAATAAATCTGCAAAAATGTCAACAATTCTGTGTTTTTCTGTCAATATGGGGTGCTGTGTGTACATTAATGAGGAAAAAAATGAACTTAAATGATTTTAGCAAATGGCTGCAATATAACAAAGAGTGAAAAATTTAAGGGGGTCGGAATACTTTCCGTACCCACTGTATGTGTGTGTGTGTGTGTGTGTGCGCATGTGTGTATATATATATATATATATATATATATATATATATATTTAATTCAAAGTAACACATTTTTTAAATATTAAAATGTATAATCATATTAATAATTGACATGTTATTAATATTAAATATATATTAACATGATTAATCTATCCATACTCCAGCAAACCATGCGCACTGCATCACTACATTGTCAAAAAAAGAGAAACAGCAACCTCTCATTGCTGAAATACACAGCCCTCACTGCCAGTCTTTATCATCTTTCCTATAACATTACCAGCTCTTGAGCCCACACTGAAATAAAACCAAGCAATAGAAAGTCAGTGACACCATGGAGAAATTATATCTAGTTGATGCACATATAACCAAGCATAAAATAGACAGGCATGATGGGACCACAGCCCACATTTATGATCAGAAAGTCCCACTGGGATCTATTTCTCGGTCTTGAACCATGTTCGTGAAGACTATGTGCGGTTAATGCATACGCAAGACATGCATGACTGAGCGAAGAGGAAGCACAAGGACATTTGCCGTCATGGATTATTTCTACTCTACAGGGGCTGATGCCCTACACATGACATTAGAACAATGGAGGAATCAAAAAGGCAGCAATGGTTTAATACAAACGTTAGATGTATGTTCTTATTCCAAAAATGCAGCCACAAAACACCCTGCTGAGAAGTTATTTTTGTCATACTTGTCAAACATTTCAAAAGCATGTCATATATGTTATATGAGTGCTTAATGTACATTGTCAGTTGACATTTAAAAAAACCTTTATATCTGTACAATCATAGCCCCTATGCTAAGCTTGCAAAACCAGATCCTGTGCAAAAAACGCCAAACAATTTTGAAACGATCAGTTTTTCTCTGTTTCACAAGGCTTCTGTTTTTTAAAGCATCTTTCCAACAATATTTTATCATTTCCGAATGAGAATCAATGAACTTTAAGAGCAAATCCATATAAATGTTATATAGTTGTTTCATATTATGATTCATGACTAAATAGAACATTGAGACCACAACAAAGGTTGCAAATTATGAAGAAATTATGAGTCATTGTAACACTGAAACGTTACAGTTCCTCTTCTGACAGAACAAGCAGAACCTGCTGGAGAGACAAGGCCTCTGAAAGCTTCAACGGTTGCACCTAACCCTTCAGATTATCCAACAACTTTTCATGACAAGGCAGGCAGAGAGAAACATTTTGTAAGAATTTGCAATTACTATTCAGGTTTTGTGTCTGTTGTCAAATTTCACATTCTGAACTCACCACAATTTTGTTGTGTTTGCAAGCACCATGCAACCAAAGCAGAAATGGTGACGGGGAGCTGTGGGAAATGTTTTGCTGTTTTAAGCAGTACGGCAGTGTTTTGAGCATTTTTCCCTTGAGAGAGATAACAGAAAGTGAAATGAACAGCCTCTTAGGCACAACACAAACCTGACCGTGTGACATTTCACACTTTTGTAGCTGTCATCGGGTGTTAAGTGAACAGAGTATGAAAACTTCAGAGCTGCTTAATATACTGAATGTATAATGAGAGATAGTGAAGCTGCATTTTGCTACTTGAGAGTCTAGGAACATTTTAAGTAACAATTTCACTTATTTAGCTGTTTTTTATAAAACTATCCTGATGAAATTGCATTAAGTGACATATTTATACATCATTATAGCCAGAAAGTGACTAGCTGGACAAAGTAGGGTGTTCAAGCATGCTAACAAAATCAAATCCCATCACGTTGGCAAAATATTTTAAAATATTTAAAAGCCAGCCTCATTTTGGTTTATATTTAGTCATGTTTTTGTTGCAGTCAGTCCTATTCTTTCAGACTCAATACTTCCTTCCATTTATAAATATAAGATGACATATCTCAGTGGTTGCCGTAGGCTAAAGATGGTTGTTTTCATACTTCTTCTGAATATTCTGAATAGTTTTTGAGTTTTTATATATACACATCATCTGAAGAAGTTCACAGTGAGTGTAAATTTACAGTAAATTCTTGTCTATAAGTTGTCGTACTTTCACAGTAATTTGTATAGTAATAGATCCATAATTCATTAAATTAAAATGGACAACTGTATACTGTGACTTCACCAAAACACAAATCCCAATAATGGCGACTTTAAATCAACCACAACTACTTACACTATCCCACAATATAGCATGATTTTACAGTCCAATCCAAACATTTTTTCAAGGTTTTCTGAGATCTCATCCCATTCAAAAGTTTTCAATCCATCTGTTTATCTCCAATGAAATGGATGATATTTTGTCCTTATCAAATGCAAATCAAATTTATACACCAGAAGCATGAATATTTTTTTAAAGAAATTAGTGAGCTCAGATATACTTGTGCTTCATTTTCTAAGAGTTCAGTCTCACCCACGAGCATGCAGATGACAAATTAAATGCAACATTATGATTGTTCCTCCTCCTTTATTCATTTCTCACTGGGAGCATACTGTTCGGAAAGCGAGATCAAAATGGCTCCACTTAATCTATGCCTCTGAAAATATTTCCGAGAAGCTTTTTCTCCAGCTTTCAGCATGACTCAGTTATTTCACCACAGTCCATTTATACCATCAAAGTTGATCCTCTCAAAGCACTGTTGGAAAGAAAAGTCAGCGTGCAGATTTGTAGCAGGAATACTGCCTGTAAGGTGCTCACGAGAGTATGCAAACACGTGTGTATCTCTGCATCAACACCAAAAAGTACTTTCTGTAACACTTTTGGTTGTTGCTAATTCCCAAGCTAAATAAAAAAGCAACATAGTGTTTTCATTCCACTGAAATTGCTCACAGAGTAATTGGCAAATTCAACGTCTGTCCTTTCGCAGTACAATATGTAATTGCCACTGACCCCCTCGTCATCGATCTGTGGGAATGTTGATGAAAACTGTCTAGACTCCCCTTTGTAAACCTTATGATTTAAGATTATTATAGTTAACCCAGCCATGAAGATGCAATAAAAAGAAGAATGGCAGCTTGTACTCGGCGCTGAAATTGGTGCCTACAACTTTAATGACTCATCCAAATATTGTCTAAACAAAATGGTTTCTACTTTGCAGATTCTCAGTAAATCTGTGAGAAGTAGTCTTTTGTGCACCAACAGAGCCATTTATTTTCATTACCTTAATCACCAAATCAATATGGTGCCAAATGGCCCACATTCATCTCGGCTGAAAATAATATATGGTGGTACACGCAAATACAAAGCATCGCAAAAGGCACAACCAGATTAACTGCACATAATGGCAAAACGTTTGAAATAGATTTACGAGGAAGGTGGGGCTAAATAAATATTTCTAACTATTGAGAGGCATCACTCTTTTCAAAGGATTTCCTGTTTTTATATTAATCACAGTACCATGTTATTACATGCTCTAAAAAAGGAGGTAGGCTGCTTAAAATAATCATGAACATTCTATTACTAAGCAGGAGAAAATAAGGCATAATCCCCAGATGACAATGAACCGAATCCAAATAAAATGAGAATTGTAAAGAGAATTGCTTTTAACCCTCTATAGGACTAATTGTGAATTTACAGCTTAAAAAATAATTGACTTTATATATTACATATATTTAGGAGTAAAATCATTTTCCAAAATTTGTTTTCTTCATCTGACCTTTGACTTTTTTTTAGGGATCCGTCATTTATAACTGACGTTGTCCCATTAGGGTAAATTATTTTTGGCAAATTGTCTGAAACTTCACACACAAGCAAATGCTTTTCCACTATCTGAAAAGAAGTGAAAAGGTCTTACTGTTTCAAAAAACATTAAAAATCTTTATGAACATTCCATTTTTTTCTTGTGCTGCAATATTTGATTTGGAACTTCCGTGTGAAAATGTCTAAAACTTGACACAAATTCGGATGCAATTTCACTGCCTGAAAACCATGTCTTAGTGTTTCAAAAGCATTAAAACAACTTTAACATTGTGTTTCATCTTGGAATTTCAAATCAATTATCATTATAGCACAAGTGAAAGTCAACATGACTCTTCTTTTTCAGTGTACCCCACACATCCCACACATAAGTAGATGTTGACTTGTGCAGTCATCATTGGAGTGTCGCTGCCTTTCAGTATAGTAATGCTGATAGACACTGGCATCTTTCCTGATCTCTGATTGTTGTATGGATCACATCTTTCAAACTGGCATACAATAATGTACCCAAATGCCTGACTTCCACAACAACCTATTCTTCATCACTGCCTTCACCCTCATTGCTTCTATCCTCCTTGGTCCTCACAAACTTGTTTTATTACTACAACCTGATTTTCTAATGCACTCATGTCGCTATCATCAATACTTTCTGAAATAAGTACAGATTTGTCTCTCCATCTTCCAAAAATGAACCTAAAACACATGCATAAAGGCTATTATACTGCCTGCCAATGCTGGTCAATAATGCCAGCTACACCAAATATGCATCACATAATAGGACTTTGTCAGTTATGCATGAAGCTCAGATTTGTTGGTCTCTGAGTTGTTGTTTTTTATAAAAGTGCATTAAAAAGGACAAAAAACTTTAGAAAAGAAATTTGGATGTACATTTATATTTTTTATAACTTGAATTTATATTTATTTTCTAGTCTAAAATGAGCTCACGCAGGAGCCTTGAGAGTATGTGACCTACCTAACATGTGCTAATGTCTCCGTTACTACTTAGTTACCAAAAATGTGAAGCACGTGGCTAATAAATTTTAATTTTACTGATTGAAGGGGATGTCATTTGACATCACTAAAATAAAATGTTGTTGGTTGAACATCAATATTGGATTTTAAATGCAATTTTCTTAGCGTCATTTATAAATGACGATATCCCATAGAGGGTTTTAAAATTGCACTACGGAAGTTACTTTGGGTAAAAATTAACTAAATTCTTTTACTGAACCAGTACATAAAACAGTGTTCTTTCTTTATCCTTATTCAATATGCTAACAATAATGATTTGTATTTAAGCAGCTGGGTGTAGTTTAGCAGGAAATTTCAGGTTTTGAAAGTACTTCAACTGTTTGTTCTATTGTTATTTCAGTAATAAATAAATAAATGCCAGTAGTAACAGAAAGGAAGGTCTAACTGCTTGCTTCAGATGACATATTTTAGTATATAATAAATATTTAAATAATTAATAATTGAATAATCAATATTAAACTAGAGTTATACTAGCATACAGCTTGTGCAGAAAAGAGTAAATAAAATATATATATAGATGCAAATCTTTGATTTTCTATCGTTTAAATGATTATGAAACATCTGTGCAACTTCTGTTGGGGTGACAGCATTCCAGTATATTAAACATTAAAAGATACAATAAAAGGCATATGAAAAGGTAATGCTTGACAAAAATTGCTATTTTGACTCCAAGTCATTTTATGCATACAGCCATTGATATATTCCCTTCAAGAAAATATTATTGCTTGTGAGTTGCTGCAGTCCTGGAGCTACAGACTTCTGCAAAGGCAAAGCATATGCTCTTCTCAGAAGTGCATCATAGCCCATCTGCAGGCATGAGGGAACATCTTTATTCAGTGTGTGCTACGACTGTAGCCATAGCTGCAGGGCAAAAAAAGCAGAAAGAAGGAGGTTGGCTACCAACAGAACCCCAACAAATTCTCAGCGAGCATTGGCTTCATCAGAACAGTCCACAAAATGAGGTCATTTATACATATAATGATAGAAAGTGAAAGGTAGATGGAAGAGAAAGTAATGTATTTAACATAAATCTAATAAATCTCTGTGATTCAGTCCCTATAACTATATTATAGGAGATCCATACATTACAATGTTCCAGTCTCTGGTCTGAAGTTAATTCTTCTGTCACTCATCACAACAGGATTACCAAGCAATTCCCCCTAGCAGGTTACCAACTTGTTGATGGTCCTCAATCAAGTCTGTTTTCTACTATAGTTGTACAGACAGTCAGAGTTTTCTTTTTCTCAAATCATGCTGGAGAACATGATTACTGGGTTTTACACAATTTGTCATTACAGCAAATAGATATTCTGAAATTCTTGCACTTTTATGCTGATAATGTACTTTGTAAAACTTATTTGTATTAAATGAGAAAACAGAAAATATTGGAAGCAAAATAAAGCATTTTGACTAGTGGTCTCAGACTTTTTGGACCCTGCTGTATGTCATAAACATACCTAACACAAACACTTCCATCTGTATTAAACAAAAGCAAACCTTATATGGTGAACAACTAAGGGGAGACAGACCGTGGCACCTGTGACGGATTTCTGAAAAATATCACTAAATTGGCCTCCCTCTTTCCAAATTACAACAAAATGTCCTTCCAATTGCTCGTAATCTGGAGGTCAGGCTCTGGTGGCTCTGGTAATTGGGTACACGCGATTTAGGGCAGAGGGAATCTGAGCAATTCAGAACTACAATTCATCTGCTTCCATTCACATCTGTCCAACAGGGCAGTACCAGAAAACCACAGCACTTAAACACCAGGTAGTCTGGATTGAAATTAGATTAGGCAAGATGAAAAAAACATAGGTTTGAAAATGTATTACAAATTTTTTTTACAAAATCTCATCTCAGTTTAAATGCTAAACATCACAAAAAAGTCAAAAGGTAGATTCACACACATAAAAAAACTTCAATTAGAAATAGTATTACAAATTACTTAACCACATTTCTCACACAATGCATTTTTAATTCCACTCTGTCTGAATTGTTTTTCTGTGTAAACCAAAGACTGTAAAAAATCAACGACAATGCATCTCCACTTACTTCCACTATAGAAAAATGAAGCCAAAACATCCCAGTATGGCCGCTGGCGTTTTGCGCTAATGACGTCATTTGGAGCACGAGTCTTCGCAGTAGTGATCATGAGGTGGAGCCGTGCTATCAAAGTTCCACCCAAATTCCCGCAAACCCAATCGCAAGCTCACAATCATGACACCACACCCAGATTTTATAGCATCAAATAACTAATTAAAAGCAATCTCATTTGAAAAACAAACATTTGAACATAGATCAGCAGGATAAGAACTACCTAAATTGATGGAAACCATCTTTGGGAAAAATTTATTTTTTTAAGTGTAATCTGTTTTGTTTTTGTTTTGTTTTGTTTTTGTTTGTTTTTTTGTTTTTTTGCTTATGTCCATTCTTTAACATGGAGAGGGTAGGGTTTATGACTTATACTGCAGCCAGCCAATAGATGGAGTTTGAAATGTTTTGGCTTCACTTTTCAGGACGTGTGCGGTACGCACGCATTTAACTTCTGCACTGTGTTGCAACGCTTTTTCAATGTACTGCACATTAGCACCTCATTTTACATCCGAAATTGCATACTCTCTGAGTAGGTACTTCTTTTGGAAAAGTAATTACTTCACAGCCATAAAAAAACAAACTATACAGCTTGGCTGTGTCTGAAATTGCCTGCTATACCCTTAAATAGGGCACTATTTAAGGGGACAGTTATTTGTAGTGGTATGCAAAACCGTTGTGGACGTTATCGAGTGCACTCATTTAATCCCATATTGCACCTCAATAACGAATGTACACTACCGTTCAAAAGTTTTAGATCAGTAAGACTTGTAATGTTTTTTAAAGAAGTCTCTTATGCTCATCAAGGCTGCATTTATTTGATCAAAAATACAGAAAAAAACAGTAATCTTGCAAAATGTTATTACAATATAAAACAATGGTTTCTATTTGAATATACTTTAAAGTATAATTTATTTCTGTGATGCAAAGCTGAATTTCTATCAGCCATTACTCCAGTCTAAAGTGTCACATGATCCTTCAGAAATCATTTTCACATGCTGATTTATTATTAGAATTATCCATGCTGGCAACAGTTGTGCTGCCAAATATTTGTTTGGAAACTGATACTTTTTTCAGGATTCTTTGATGAATAAAATGTTAAAAAGAACAGCATTTATTCAAAATATAAATCTTTTCTAACAATATAAATTTTTGCTATCACTTCTTATCAATTTAACACATCCTTGCTGAATAAAAGGTAAATAAAAAAGAAAGAATAAAAATTTACCCCAAACTTTTGAATGGTAGTGTAAATTGTTAGAAAAGATTTCTATTATAAATAAATGCTCTTCTTTTTAACTTTTTATTCATCAAAGAATCCTGAAAAAAAGTATCACAGGTTCCAAAAAAATATTAAGCAGCACAACAGTTTCCAGCACTGATAATAACTGCAAGCTAGTTTCCATTCCATTTTGTTACTACTGGAGCTGCCTCATTGGATAGTAAAAGTAGAATGTTGTTACTATCACATGACCTACCAGCGGCAGTTGTGTCATTTCACTGCCATTCACAAATCAGCTCCCTTGGCCTCATGGGATAGTGTCCATTGGGTGCACACTTATGAATATTTCTTACTTATTGTAAATACTTTTCACCTACCATTTTTCAAATACTCTGAATTTGGACATACTGCTCTTTTGGCGTACTGTTTTTCGCATATATACTATATAGTAGGGAAGTATTTGATTTTGGGTGTAGCTACTAGAAACTTCAAAGCAAGTGTGTTGGAGCTGATTGTAGCTAAAATCTGTAGGACGTTGGCCCTCCAGGAATAGGTTTGGACACCCCTGGATAGTAAGAGGTATCCATATTCGGATGCATACCTTTGAGTCAAAATCCTACAATCTTTTCCATTCCTTAGCAACACATCTTGCGTTTTTAAATACAAAGACACGTTCTGGGTGAACGGCACCTGCAACCACACACATCTTTTGAGTTGACTGATGTTCAGCTGCTTTATCATACACCTGTCAACATATTTCACAATAAGATATGAGGTCTATATTTCACACACCCACACTTCTTCCTGTCATTTTTCAAAAGAATTGCCTCCTTTCTAAGATTATAGTTCATTGTGGAAGTCAAATGAAAAATACGAAGCAGTAGGTGGCAAGACGTTCACAACTGACACTGGGATGATAGATTTTTGAGCGGGGGGTTAAAGATCTGTTTTAGCAGTCACAATTTCTGCAGTTTCCCTTTGTCTTCTCTCAAAGGACCCTGATGCTATAACCGGTGATTATGTATATAGCACAAAAACGCAGCTGAAAGGTATTGAGCGATGGGCTGTTATGTTTCTTCATCACTGTCCCTGTAGGGCCTACCAGAGAGCTGTGACGCTGAGTCATTATGATTTGATAATAACAGCCATAGATTCTTTACGAAGTGGGTGTCTTTATTGTGCTTTTGAATGCTTTTGCTTTATTTTTCTTTAAGAAGGGTGGTCTTTTCCTGCCACCATTCAAGTTATCTGTGCTTATAAATGAATAGGAATGAAAGGCACAGAAAGCAACTTCCAGAAACAGAAGCATCCTGTACAACACTAATTTATTCCCCTCATTATATACGTCATGCAAGTTTATCTACTTCAAACTAACTAAACCCGACTAGGGTTTATATAATGGCAATATTTGTGTTGTTATTCTGTGGAAATGTAAAATAATGTAAACTCCAGGGAGATTTGAATTGGATATCAGGGTGTCTCTCCCTCTCTGTTTTTCTCAGTCCCTGAACATATTTGCCAACAGACCATAAGGCTCTCTTGGGGAAACAAAGGTAAAACTCTTGGGACCTTGTGTTTCTGATGTTGCCACACACTATCCCTATGGGTATTTTCTTAGAACAGATGTGTGTGTAAGTGTATTAGCCAGTTTGCGCAACCAAAGGACCTTATTGCTGACCGCAAAATACACTGTCAGAACAAACACCATATCCATCACATCTTGAAAGCAGTATGAAATGGGCCCTAAAAATGTTTTTCTTTTTCAACAAATGATCTATGAAAAAAGGGGTTTTACAGTTTAAACCTGTAATTTGTGTGGTTTTCTAGGAATAAACATTAAATGAACATCCCAACTGAATAAAATAAAAAATTAAATAAATTAAAAATGCCATAATAGTTAAAAATATATATATGTTTGAATGGTTAAGATTGATGAATTAAGAAAACATCCACAATTTTTGTTGAAATGCAAGAAATAACAAAATTGTACCCTGCAACATAAGTTAAATTGGGGGAAAATTGCGCTATAATAGGATTTCACGCAAAATGAAAGACAGCTGAATAGTATGTTTTGGTCACAATTTATTGTAAGGTCCAATTCTCGCTATTAACAAACCATTAACTACGACTTTTGCCTTAATAAACTCCTAATTTGCTGCTTTTTAATAATTAGTAAGGTAGTCTTAAATTTAGGTATTGGGATTAGGAATGTAGTATATGGTCATGCAGAATATGTGCTTTATAAACAGCCAATATGTTAACTATATCCACCCATTCATCCATTTTTTCAAACTGCTTGTCCTAGCAGGGGTGTCCAAACCTGTTCCTGGAGGGCCAACATCCTGCAGATTTTAGCTTCAACCAGCTCCAATACACTTCCCTAGAAGTTTCTAGTAGCTGTGTCCGATATTGAATACTTCCCTACTATATAGTACGCGAAAAACTACGCCAAAAGAGTAGTATGTCCGAAATTCATAGTATTTGAAAAACAAAAAGTATGAAATATTCATTTGTGAGGAAACAGCTTATCATTTAATGAACCAACAACCTATCGGCTAATCTTCCACTTGTCTGCTATTAAACAATAGTTTCAGATTGAACTATTTTTAGTGTTTACACCGAAAAAATGCCGTTTTATAAGAGAAGTCACAGACTTTTTGTGACAGGTAGGATTTAGTTTATGGCACTTCTCATTGATTTCTATAGTATCTGCAACTGACTGTAGCACAACTCTGACTGAAATTCAATGACATCAAGGCTGTAATGTGATTGGTTATTAAGGCACACGTGATCCAAGTTGACCGTTACACTTTCTCCAGAGTTAAGTACTACAGACCCTCATATCTCCCAATAATAAGACCATCTCTGGTAATACACCCCAATTTCCTTCCTACTACCCATATTTACACATATAGAACATACTCTTTAACAGTCTCAAAGTAAGTTCAATTTCAGATATAGTATCTACTCAGACAGTACGCGATTTTGGACGCACCAAGCAAGTCTGAAGACCTTGATTAGCTGGTTCAGGAGTGTTTAATTAGGGTTGGAGCTAAACTCTGCAGTGACCCTCCTGGAACAGATTTGGACACCCCTGTCCTATAGGGTCACAGGTAATTAAAAATTGTTAATATATACTGTATAACTTGATATAATGAGACACCGAAGTGTATATTCATAGAAAAAATGCTTGCAAAAGAAAAACCACTGCATTGAGATTATAAAGTACTTTCTTGTGTTTTAAGCTTCCATTTCAGATTCAGATTTGAGAGAAGCGTTTTACCATTTTACCAGTGGAGAAATTTTTTACCTTTATTTAACCAAGGTATGTGTCCCCCGTTCTGATAGAAAACGTTGCCGTGGGAAGCAAGAAAATCTGGTGACCTGAGTGTTATATTGAACCCCTGGAGAGATATGCAGGTGAGTTCTTTTTTCTTTGAGCCACGAATTGTTTCCCAACAAATGTAGACCGTTTCTCCTCTGCCTTACTCTTCAGGCACAGTTGGAAAAGAGACATCTGAGCTACTGCAGGCAAATCACCACCATTGCTCCAGCTGACAGAAGACGGAGACAGACAGGATGCGTCTCATAAACAGGGGGAACATGGTGTGATATGTCAGGGACAATGCAGCATTGTAATGGAGCTTTGCACTACAGCCTTTATGTAAACCTCCTTCACATCCACAGCGCATTTACATAACCGAACGCACCTTCATACACCCTGCGATGCCCGGGGCTCTGATCTGTCTCTCATGAACTCAGACTGCTTGTCTCCTTTCTGTCACTATAGATGCACACAGCTGGGCATTCAATACTTTTACAAACACGTCCAGCCTTTGACACAGTCAGGACTTGCACAAAACCAGCCTCTTCACCATCTCCGCTGAGCTTTTTCCTCACGCATTCACAGCCGCTTGCCTGTGACTCTGTCAGACCTGGGCGGCATGTGCAATCCCTTTGTCATGACTTCCATTAGTACACAGTTGCCATGACAACTGGCTCTTATGAAAGCTCTCCACGGTTTCCAAGGATGGATGTTCTATTGGCTCTTTTGAGATTTAAACGGAGCTTTTTGGCGCAGACTGACTCGCACGTCAGTGCTGCCCTAGATTAGTTTAAGCAGCAGAACGCTTTGTGATTCACACCTGTTGGCTGTTTCAGACGGTCTGTTTTGGCAGTATAAGGTCAGAGAGTTTTAACGCTGAGTGACAAGTACAAAATAGACTAGAACAGGAGTTAACAGAACATTCCAGGTTCAGTGCAAGTTAAGGTATTTGTGGCATAATGTGATTACCATACAAAGTACTTTTGAATACTTTCATCCTTTGTTTTCTTTAAAAAATCTAGGGTGCTTACAACTGAAGTTTTATTATGTTCTCATGGCAAAAAGCATTTTTTCACACTAAATTGAATACATATTGTTTACATATTGCTGTACTGTTGAAACAGTGATTATTTTACCGTTTACCGATTGGTCCTGTTCATTTTCATTGTTAATGGGGCCAATCTGTCAAGTTCCTCAAAGTAATCCAGATTTTTGCTTTTTGAGATTCAAGATGAAATTTCTTTTGTTGTAATCAACATTATGCCACAAGTGAGGCTGACTGATTTAAAGGGATAGTGCGCTAAAAATATAAATTCTGTCATCATTTACTAACCCTCATGTTGTTCCAAACCTGTATGACTGACTTTCTTCTGCAGAACACAAAAAAAGATATTTTGAGAAATGTCTCAGTGTTTTTTGCTATTTTACCCATACTATGGAAGTCAAAGGTAACTAAAATGGTTTGGTTACTAACAGTTGGTTAACAAAATAACTTATTGTATTGAACTGGAATACTCCTTTAAGACAACAGTTGCAAAAATAAATTATTTGGATGTCCATGAAACAATTACTGTGATGAAATTATTTCAGAATAATCGTGCCGGAACCCAATGCTTAAAGCATGAAAACCAATTCTGTTCCTTTTTATAGGTTTAGCTGAAATAAGGAATTGGAATATTTGCATCAGAGAGCTGGCTTTTAACAGGCGCTTCACTGCTATGTTTGTGAAAGTATATTTCTATTAAACACTCTTTACTGATGTCAGTTGTTGGTTTGTTTTATCCCGACTTTAATCTTTTATATATTCCTATGGTTCTTTTTTTACTCTGTGATGATGACCAAACACTTTAAACTCCCATAATGAACTTATGAACTTGGGCCTTAAAGAGTTAGTTCACCAAAAGATGAAAATTCTGTCATTACTCGGCCTCATGTTGTTCAAAACCCATAAGACCTTTCTTCATCTTCGAAACACAAATTAAGATATTTTTGATGAAATCCGAGAGCTTTCTGACCCTGCATAGACAGCAACACAATTGAAACGTTCCCAGGCCCAAAAAGCTAGTAAGGACATCATTAAAATTGTCCACGTGTGGAGCGTGTTTCCTGCAGCTGCTCCAACATTTAGCAGGTACAGGTGGTTTCTAAATTAGTTATATTAAGCCTTATTTCACATGCCACTTCTTTTATAGACTGCCGCTGGCAATGAAAGGTGATTCGTTGACTTATGGTGTATGAAGTTGTTGCTCTAGGAGTTTAAGGGGTATAAATCACCTTTTAAGACACGCTGCAGACGACCCTCTCAATGACGATGTTTGATGTTTTAAGGATGAAGAGGTGCAGGAATGGAGGCAGGTTCATGTGGGAAGTGGACTTTAAAAAGGATGAACATTGCTTTGCTCTGTTGAGCACAGCTGCGGCACGTCGAGCGCAGTCTGCTTGAAAGAGAGCGAGAGGAAAGGGGGTGATTTTTCTGCAAATGTGAGGACAAATCTCTTAACACAGCCCCAGGGCTTTGTGGGGTTATTCAAAGGTTATGAATAAACAGACTCTTCTCCATTCAAACTCGTTAATTGTGACTAAAAGTCAGGGTTGCTATTATTCATTAGTTTGCCATTGGACCAGCTGTCCACAAAGCAGATTATATTGTGGGGATTTTCTACTTGTACGTGAGAAGCATGTTCTGGATGATAAATGAGGGAAAATTTGTGTCAATGTGAATGTGCAAGTTTAAGATTTTCAGTGAATAAAGCTAAACAATCATTTTAGAGTCCATCACCTTAATCACTCTGCCATCTTGTCTCCCTCTACTGGCGGGCTGTTTTCACATAGACGGCTCCCAAGGGCTTCACCCACACCTGACATTTGAAGAACAAAGGCATGTTGAGCTAATTGGTTCTGTTTCATAGACAGTAAATGATACCCTTGATATGGGAATGGTGAAGAGCATCTCAGTACAGATGATGCACACGCTGAGTAACAACAAACAAATTATACTCCCCCAACACAAACAATGGCTCAACTAGACTGTTTTCTCAGATTTAGTCTTTCAGTATCAGAAGCTGAAAGGGCTTTGAATCATAAAGGGCAGTGGTGTCTACAAAGATTTAACTTGCATTGAAAAAGACTTTAGCGTAAATCCTGTTCTAATGCATTATTTCTGGAAAATGTGCTGTGGCGCATCGTTTAGCACAGAGAAACTTACATTTGTGTTTCTCTGTGTCCATCTGGTGGTGAGAATAGAAAAATACATTTCTGTGAATCAATCTAATATACAGAAAGAACAATTCAAGAATGATAAATTGAACAGTTATATGATAAATACAGGTATTAATTATTCTAAATTATATACATGTCAAAAGTTCAAAAAAGTTCTACCGGTTAAAAAAATGTTTTTGTAATGTTGCTGAACAAAGTCTCTTATGCTCAGCATGCCTCTGGTCATTTGATCAAAAATACAGTAAAAACAGTAATATTGTGAAATATTATTACAATCTGAAATAACTGTTTTCTGTTTGAATTTATATAAAGATGTAATTTATTCATGTGAATTTTCAGCATCATTACTCCAGTCTTCAGCGGCACACAATCCTTCAGAAATCATTCTAATATGCTGATTTATATTGGTGCTCAGTTATTAATAATGGTTCTTATTATTATCAATATTTCAATACTAAGCAGTTTTTGCTGCTTAGTATTTTGTGGAAACATTTTTTAGGATTCTTTGACGAATAGAACGTTCTAAAGAAGAGCATTTATTTAAAATAGAAATCTTTTGTAATATTCTAAATGTTTTTACTGTCCCTAAATGTAGGCTAATATACATTTAATGATGGAAATATTATCATTCTGAAATACAGAAAATACAGACAAAGATGCTGAAAGAGACTTGTTTTCTCTATTCCTTCTAAAGGTCAAAGGTCTGTCTCTTGGCCTAGAGACGGACAGCTGTGTGGTGCTTATAGATCTCTGGTCACTTCCTCCCCATATGGATCAGTTCGGATGCAGCTGCTCTGAGGAACCATGTGTCTGGTGTTGGATGACTCTGTGAGTATGGGACACAGCAGCTGAGCTGGGGCACACACCACTTTGTGGTCTGAAGCAGTTGGTTCATGTATGTACACACTAAAGCTTATGTTTCCCCACATGCAGAGAGTCATGCAAGTTGAGAAATCTTTTGTCTGAAATGAAGATTATACAGAGCTCATTATATAAATAAGCTACCTATCAAATATGTGTATATAAGTTTGTATGTAAGTTTGTATATATGTGTGAGCATGTGTGTGTGTGTATATATATATTTCAACAAATATAAAATTTTTTACAGTATTGATAATAATTGATAAGAAATGTTTCTTGAGCACCAAATCAGCATATTAGAATGATTTCTGAAGGATCATGTGACACTGAAGACTGGAGTAATGGCTGCTGAAAATTCAGTTTGCCATCACAGGAATAAATTATATTTTTAAATATATTAAAACAGAAAACAGATATCTTAAATTAAAATAATATTTCACAATTTTAACATTTCTTCTTTTTTAGGTTGAGTTTCATTCTGCTCTCTGAATCTTTCACATAATTGGGTCTCATTTCCCTAACTGAATAAAATCTGGTACACTCCTCTGCCATGCAAGGTCAGCAGATTTACACTCAAATCTGCCCCTCCCTAATTTCAAGATCATGAATATTTCATGTTATGTGAGGGGAAAAGAAAGACAAAGGGGGGTGTGGCCGATCAAATAAACTGGGGACAGGCGGTTTAGCCCCCTCCTCATCAGCACATTCACACACATAAGGCAGAACCTGCTGCTTCATCCACCCACACAGACAGACTGATACTTTCTCATTCAGCCCTCGTGTCCATACACTGCATCACGGTAAGACTTTCTATACTCCAGTATTCTGGATGCTTTTAGAGGTGGCTTTATGTTCTTTCTACTTATTTTCTGAGAGATAGTCTGAAACGTCTAGAGATTTGAAGTGAGAAGCAGAGAAATGACTCTGAGAAGCAGGGCACAGAACAAAGACAGAGGCGAGACATTCCCGGTCCCCACAAAGAAAGGATGGCCAACACTCATCAGACTTAGCAGAGTGGATATGATTTTAAGGAATATGTCTTAAATAGATAGAATGAATTATTATAGTGTTACAAAATTTAAATAAAAAAGAATGTGTGGGATATTGGTCATATGATACCCTCACTAAACTCCATTGAAGATGTTTTGGTTCACTCTTGTTCTGTTTGAGCTTGATGAACAAATATGAATTTATTTGTGTAAGTACGATTACGTATATTAAATTTGCATTTTGTTTGGTCTATAGTGCAAAAACATGGCTGACAAACCCAACATGACGGAAATCACATCCTTTGATAAAACTAAACTCAGGAAGACAGAAACCCAAGAAAAGAATCCCTTGCCAACCAAAGAAAGTGAGTATCTGATCTGGAAACAATAGCTAAGGATGTGTGATTATGTTATAATAAATATTTTGTTTTGTTTTATTTTTAATATATTGGTTATTTATAACAGTAATTCAGCTATTGCATGTGAAATAAATATCACTTAGGGTGTGTTATTATCCAGAATCATCCATTTTTTCCCCATAATTTGATTTTAAAGTAATCTATAAAACCATATGTTTAAAAAAAAAAAAAAAACTTGAAATATACATAATATTTGTACGTAATACATTTTTTTTAAGTTATTTCAAGTTACTTTTATTACAAGTTATTTTTTCTCTTGCACATTCATTTTATTCACTTAAAATACTTAAAGCCTGTGAAATTCTTTCTGCAGCTATTGAACAGGAGAGACAAGGAGAGTCCACGCCTTGAACGGTGCTTTTAACTGCAGTCACATACAGCAGAGTGAAGTGAATGAGTGAGATCAACAGAAGAGAGACTTTGAGACGAATTGAACCAGTAACTGAAGTGTCATTTGTTTTATAATTTTGTTTGAGAATTAAATAAAAATGTGCGAATGTATTTCAACCAGTGGGGCCAGACAATCAATCAAACGCATTAGCGGTTTATTATCCTCGTCGGAAACTACTGTTATGGTTATAATTTACACGACAAACGAAATTGCATTCGTGAAAAAGAAATCAATGGTTATTTCTAACATACGTTCCTTTGAATCGCGTTGTATTTGAAGTGGATGTTCACATAAGACATATAAGAACGCCTCGTTTTACCTCTAGATGGCGCTACAGAGCAGGAATAACACTCGCTGCCATAAATGCAAGTGGCTTGTTGTTAAATTATTACTATAAAACTTTGTGACCGATTACATGTAGCCCTATGAGGCTATTTATAATTAATATTAAATATTAAAACAATTCTCAGGCATTTTAGCTGTGTTGTACATTAGCTGTGTTTATGGAGAATACATGCATTCAGCACGTGTATAATCTTACATTATAAATCCCTCCATTCTTCAAACTGCGCTTGTCCTGTGTACGGTCGCGGGGATGCATTATATTTATACAAAATGTATAGTATATGTTATAATATAGGCTAATATAGTCTTAAAATAATCTTTCTGCGTAGACAGCTTGCAAGACATGGTTGTTCATTCATTGGTGAGGGAATGAAATGTGATCTTTATGCTGAGTAAAATTGTGGTTCAATTTAATGTGCTACTTTTCACACACTGAGGTATAACAGTTCATGACTGAAAGCTACATAACAATTTGATTCAATACGCAAGACTTTATATTATAAACAAAGTTACATTAGAAGATAGATGCATTCAATTTAGCTTAAAACAACATGAATTAACAATCAAACTCAGTATGTCAATCTGACTCAAATTACTGTAAAATAGCTTTAAAAACAAACAAACAAAAAAAAAGGTGAGAGAAAATGAAGCTGGCACCAGCTGGTGTAAACATTACGTGATGCCGGTTAGACTGACCAAGTCACAAGAACTTCCAGGACTGAGTCTCAAGGTTGAGGACGAGAGGAATGTGATAAATAGAGTTAAAACAACAGATGGTTTTGTGCACCAAACAAAATTCTCAAGCCCTCACTATTACTGCCTGACATCACGTGAGTTCACATCACTCTGCTTCAGACTGGCACTGAGCTATGCCCTCTTTCAAAATCAAGAATTATCAATAGCAATAATCTGATTCTAAACTCAAAATGTCAAGGGAGATATATATTATACATATAAATGAATATAAAATTCTGCCATGATAATTTATTAGTTTTCCTAGACAAAAATACTAATAAAACTGCTCCACTGCTTATTGATATTTGTAAAACTTTAATCTGTCAAATCAAAAATCATGTGGTGATACATGCAAAAGAAACAATCTACAGACCCTCATGACTGTGTGTCAAGGTAAATAAGTTTCTCAAAATACCAGATCATTTGAGTTAGGTTAGGTTGTAAATTGTCACAACTTCTAACTAAACTAACTTACTACATAAATATTATGACTTGTACACTCACATTTATTCAAGATGCAATGAAAATGTTACATTTTTACCTGATAGAAACAACAAATTACCTTTTTAGCATTATTAAGTGTAAACATTTGTTGAAAATATTGTACTGTATGTGAAATTTTAAAACTATAATTTTAAATTATTTATTTAGTCATGGACTCGTATGTCAGTGATCTATTTAACTGAGAAAACAATAATCTAAGTATAACTTCCAGACACATTTGTAATGTCACATGTTTAGTGCATGAGAAACAAACTGCTCTCAGACAGAATGGCCATTACTGGTCATCATTCAGGGACAGAATGGATGTGCAATGTGCATTGACCTGGCAGCACTTTATTATTTCTCAGTATCAACAAAGTGGCGTTCTAGGAACATGACAGGTTATGTGTGGCCAAATTCCCTCTCTCTCTTATCATGCGCATGCTTCTGACTTTCTATATTGAGGGTGGAAAGACTGAAATGACATTACACCAAACTATAGACTTTGATGCAGAAAACAGATATTGGTAACATTTGTCTCCCATGAGGGCAAGGAGAAGCTTTCTTCACATGGGAACATGCATTATTCTGCATCGTCATTTTTTAAATATATTGCTTTATCCAAAACTAGGTTGAATGCAAACCTGCTATCCTAACCACAAATAAAAACACTCCTGATATTACAGATGACCTGTCTACATTACAGTGACGTGAAGGTGTCCACTGATCATGTTCCAGTGAGTTTTAATGAAAGTCTTTCTTACATGACTAGTGTTCTGGTTCTCAGGAGTGGTGTTTTGTACTTTGCACCATGTGATATCAGACAGGACACCTTTACACTGATCTGATGAGAACACTGGGATCTAGGTTGGAGGGTAAAGAAGTGATATTTACAATATTCATCCAACAAATGGAAAGCATCACTAAGATTAAAGGAATAATTTCGACAACATTTATGGCATAAATTTTTGCAATATTTGTGGCCTTATCTCAAATTATGCTAAAATTTGTTACAGAGGCACTTAGAATAGAAGTGAATGGAGCCAGTTTGTTGCAATAGTACAGCTACAAGTCGTATGCACATTATAATTTTAGTGTAAACACTGTGCAAAATAGTGTAAATCGGTGTAAAAATAGTGCACGCATACCTTCTCTGTGTACAGTTATACCCAATTTTACATTGTGCCTAAAACCCTAAAATAATTAAATAAAAATTTAAACAGCTCAAATAATGCTATTTTTTTTAAATTAATGAAAATGGTTCTATAAAATAAGCTCCAGATTTCTGCTTTTACATCCTCCAAAAAATTGGCCCATTCACTTCCATTGTATCTCGCTGTAATCCTTTTTTTTCAGTCTTTTTTTCCCCAATCAACGTTATGATGGTGATTTGTATTGAACTGGAAGTATTTCTTCAAATAATCTGAATACAATACATTATAAACTCTACATAAAAATAATGATGTAGAAACAATTTTTAGTCAGAAATTGCTAGTAAATTTCAAAATTAGTAACACATTGGATTAAACATGAACTAAATTATTTTGAAATAGAAAAACTCTAATAGTAATTCCTCATAAAACACTCCAGTAACCTGTTTTATTTACAGCTAACACTTTTACAGTGTACATATCTTTCATAACAAAAAAAATTCATAAAGTTATTTTAAATACTTAAAAGAGACGATTTATAAAGTTTTGTGTTAGTTTTATTCCAAAATGTCATATTACATCCAGAGAATGAACAGCAAACAGTACAAAAATCATCATCCCAACTTTATTTCTGGCACGTATGACTTAAATGCCCATCATAGGGTCATAGTTCCATTACAAAAATGAAATAGCTGTATTTCAACTATCCTCAGATAGTAAAAATGTAGATTACATACAGTCACCTTCAGAATGGTTGTAAATAAAAAGTAAGGAAGGGACTGAATCAACAGCAGAAGCTACATTTTCACCATAACATCTACCAAACTCAAAACGCTCCTCCCCACAACAGAAACACTTGCTCTGAGCATTTCATTATTTAGATAAAGTAAAAATAAAGCATGGAGGCAATAATGAAGGAATCCACAGCTGGTGTGATCATCCCTCAGATCGTGAGCACAGGTAGAACAGGCTGAGACAGTCCATTTTCCACACGAGCTGGAGACATCCATCACATATCCATCACAAACTGGTTGTCATCAACTGAGGAGAAATAAGTGAGACACAGAAGGGTTAGAGGGTTCAAAGTGTTGTGTCACTGTGATCTCTTCCTAAAAAAATCCTTTGAACAGCGTCACTCCTTTCACATGAAGCACGGTACACCCTGTGGATATTCCCCTGATATGGAAATCAGACTGGCCAAACACTGAGCAGGTCAGATGCATTTTTGTTTGCTTTTCTCATGAAGTAACTTAAGTCACACCAAAATGTGACCTTGAGCTTAAAGAAAATACACACAGGCAGCAGCCTAGGGCACATTTTTTCAGTTAACTTCGTTTTATTGATCAGTATACCTATCAGCATAAATTCTTTGAGTTTTTACTCAACTTAGACCCATTTTAATTGTATTTGAATACTCGCATTTGGGTCATTTTTTTTGTACAGATGTATTAATTTATTTAAAAAAATACATAAAGTGACTTGAATACGCCTCTTCTATGATGAGTATGTTTTTAAATTCTGAACTAACATGTTTTAAGATATTTAAAGTAAAAACAATTAAAAAAAATATTTAATTAAAAGAATGAAATTTTAGTAATTTGGCGTAATGATTTCTTAAAAAAAAAAAAAAAAATCATGTGGTGCAACCAACATACAGAGGAAAAAAAAACAACAAGAAAAAAACAAACAAACAAACAGGATGTGTTATTATAGAGAGGACCAGGTAAATTACTAATTCATGATATTTGTATAAAATATATGGGTCATTGACGTATAAGGATTTTCGACAGGCCAATTATAAAATACAAAAAAATATCTATTGTAATTATTAAAACATTAGGAATGTTACATTAAGAATACACAAATTCATATTACATTTTTAAATTAAGTGATTTTAGTGTTTTTCATCTAGATGAATTGGCCATAGCCTTAAAAAATGTCATCTGGTGCGACCATGATTTATATTAAAATTAATTCATTTCCTTAACATGTTTTTTTTTAGAAGTTCTTAGTAATTAAAGTGTTCAGAAAAAGTATTTTTATAAGTTTTTATTAATAACGATCTCATATTTTTGTTCTACAATTTCAGAGTTGCCTTCTTAAATGTAGTTAACAGACTTATTTTTCCTGTAAATTGCATAAAACTGATAAAAAAATGTTTTAAAAATCCTATTCATATAACAAATACAAAAATCTAAAATTTCAAACTACTTATATTGAAAAATAATAAATAAAATAACCTAATAATTTATTAAATCTTAAAATAAAAAAAATATACAGTGTATTCATGGTGTAAGGAAAAATTGTATTACTTACAGTACCTGACATTCTGAAAGTCATTAAAAAAACAGAATTAAAAAATGAAATTTTTCAAAACCAAATGAAGCCAGCATACAAAGAGTAAATTTCTAAAACAGATTTTTAAAAGATATTTTCTTATCATGGCCACTTTTATTTGTCATTGACACGTACTATACATGAATTCACACGTCACATACTGTCTCTGTCACATACTGTATTTCCAGTAGACAACTGTAACGTGCCACGCAAGTGTCAACTCACAGCAGAGAGAAAGATCAAAATCAATTATGAACACGCTTAAACCTGTTCCTCAGGTTTTGCTTGAGGCTGTTGATTTGGAAATTGAAAATGTTATACATTAGGGGACACGTGAGAGACGTCAGATGGGATTAAGACAGAACATGCCTTTTAAACCAAGTGTAAGAAAAACAAAAAAAGATGGAAATGATATGACGTACCAGCGAGATCTTTGCGGTCATCCTCCTGCTCTGCTGGCTGCAGCGAGGGTCTGGTGACCCCTGGTATGTGGGGGAGGCAACAGGGTGGGGTGCGTGCGATCGGGGAGTTTCGACATTCCAAAAGAAACTTTCGATCATAGATGATCCGACTTCCTGCAGGGAAAATATCAATATTAGTTTAAGAGGTTCAGTCTCACAAAAACTTGGCAAAAGTTCATATCATTTTTTACTTCAAGGCATTTTCTTCCTATTGAGTTCTGCTCAATGTAAGAATACAGAAAAACATGTTGTGTCACCCAAGTGAAAGCCTGTAGTGCAGTTTAGCTCATGTTGGAGTAATGGAAACTGGGTGGAGAGCTGCTTTCTAAATGCATACAGGCAAAAACACTCATAAAAACAAGGCGTCTCTGTTTAACTGTCCTGTAGTAACCCAAGTAAGTAAGAAAATTTAGCAACATCACTCATTACTGCATAAGAACCCAGTGTGATTGGACTGACTGAGGTCTGACTCAATTAGGAATATCTAAAATGTGAATTGAAATAAGTATAAGAAATGTTTTTTTAAAATTCAATATGATTTATATTAGTACATCTCCTCTGATCATTCAAACACATGTAGTCAAAGCAGAACAGATGTATAATATAAATGTGCAGTAACTAAATGATTGATACAATGGCCCCTGGCTGAAACAAGTCACATTTCTACATGTGATCAATATTGACAGTTGAGGTAGTACAATAGAGTTTGTATAGGTGTTTATTTTACATTTGATATCAAGTTGATATTAACTTTTTGTTTTTGGTGTTTTACTGTGCCTTCCTTTAGTTTACTATTTTAGAAGAGCTTTATGAATTGATTTGTTATATACAGATTTTTATTCTTTCATGTTTGTCCCAGAGCCAGACTATCAATATTTTTTAATCCATAACAAAAAATAAATAAAGTTTTATATTTGATTTAATATGACAATCTACACTGTGATATAAACAATTTCAATATTTATATTTAAAGACATACATGTACTTGTCTAACTTAGTGCGAAAAAGGAGAAAGTGAAAATATTATTTGGTCTATTTGCGATGCGTATTAGGCTTGCATACATAATATGAGATGTGTTGGAAATGACACAAACTTTCGAGGCTTTCAGAAAAAAAAAAACAAAAAAAAAAAACATCAAATTACAGAATTCTCCTGTGATACACGTGCGTTCACTTTCGGATTTTGTTAGCATCCTGCCATTTAAAAATACATACACTAACGTTAGGTCATCTTACCACCGGGGGTTGTTGAAAACAGAGTTCCTCCAGGAGTTTGACTGTAGCTGTCAGGGAGTGGAGACCAGTTGGAGCGGCTTGGAATCGGGCAGGTCGACGATGCTTCGCAGCTGGTTGACATGATGAAGCTAAATCTAAGCTTGAATGAACGCAGGCTGAGGTCTTGGCCGATCTGCTGTAGCGCTGCGCGTCTGCGCGCTCCACATGTTAGAAAGCTCGAGGGTGATTTCTCATGTGCTGCAAATGTTGAAATCTGGCCAATCAGAAAGAAGACTCCATCGCTGACGCCCTCTGTGGGAGCAAGTGTTTAGAGCCATTTCATGGAATGTAAACTCTTCGAAAAGCACAAGGTTTTAGGAGTGATTCAGTTGGGCACATGATATGAACTCTACGATAAGATATAACAACACAAACCCCAATCTACCTCTCAGGATGACCTATCCAGAGCAGCATACATATGCCTCCCCATATTTGCAGTATATCTTGGCATTTCATACAGGACAAGAGTTCTATATCCTTTTGAGTCTTTTGTTTGTCTTACAAGATGTGCTGCCCATGTTCTAGACGTCAATTTAAATTCCTGGTTAGGTCACCAGATTTTCAGAACATGGAGATTTAAAAAAGCACTAGTTTGTTGTGCTTTACCTTATACAATAGACAACTTGGATTGTGAACAGATGCCCATGTAAAACAAACTGATCAAAAATAACACACCAGATACATTTCCAACTTTTTATTGAATATTAAGGTAAATATTTCACATTAATACAGGCTACATAAAGTAGAGCCACTATACGACATGAAATTTACTCTCATTTTTAACCCTTTTTCAGTATGTAAACAATTATACAGGTATTTACCACTCTAAAAGGTCTGATTTCATTCTTTACGCAATCATCTAGGTCTTGGCCAAGTATAAATAGCGCACTGTCCTACTGAGCCCTGCCGACCAAGAACACTTTTATGTGGGGCTTAAATGTCAAAATGGCTATACTACTCAGAATGTATCCTGTTGAACAGGCAATCGATTTGTTCATAGACAGTGGTAAACGCATTAAATCCCACACTGGATTCTTTCTTTTTAGTTAGGCACATCGAAGGTGTCCATCTTTCAAATTTAACTTGTTTAACATTTTTTTGGGGGACACATCTAGGTTAATACCACGTCTCAGTAATTAGGTAATTATCTTGTTCTTTTTAATGTGTTTCTTGTTGCTGCTCCTAGGCCTCTCAATCACTGTTTAGTTGACATGATTCAGATGCACGTTTCCCACATGTGGGGCCCAAGTGCCTGGCCATACCTGCAACAACAAGAATTAAAAAAAGTTAGATAGCAAAAGGGGCTGTAATTTACCAATACTTTCAGTTGGGAAATTACCTGCTGTGGGTCTGAATTCTCAGCAGTGTTGGGAACAACCTTTAGGATGGGATTCCAGGCAGGGTCAGAAGCATGAAGACTATTGTATACAGGGCCTCCAGGCCCCTCCACCATCTGCGGGTGAGGAGGGATCATCGTGCCACCGTACATTGACATTGGCAGCCCCTAAACAAACCAAACATTTGTGAGTAGATCTACAAATTCAAATTCCCCATTTTGAATATAACTAATAAAACAACCAAAAAGATTAGGGAAATAATAAAATATATAACATATAGAAAAATAGAAATTTTATTTTTGAAGAGTCGCTGTACAGTATGTACCTTTGGAAAATCCATGAAGTTGGTGGGCATAGGTTGGTGGAAAGTGTTAGAAGGAGCCACAATCCCAGTATCATCTCGTTCCATAGCCTGGTGCTGAGAGAAGGCCGACGGCTCCTGCATCTGCTGGTGCATCACTGGCCCTCCCATCAGGGGCTGAGACCAGCCTGACATTGTCTCTGAAGAACAGAGACAGATATTTATTCATTTTTAAACCCAACTTTTCACATTTAGTGCAATGAAAAACAATTGTCACTGCATATGCAAATATGTCTATTTCTTAACATTTAGAAAAATTTATAAATGTTGACTACATCTAGGGCCATATGATTTTTGCAATGCGGAATTTGCCAAATTTTGGATGGATACATCAAAAGTAGGTCAGTACACAAATCAAAATGTGACATGGACTAGTGTCTATGAATATTAAGCCACAAAAATACCATTTGAATACGAATCCTGCATGTTCTGCGTGTCTCTGTGTGAATGAATGCCACAGATAAGTGGTTTCATTTATTAAACAAATACTGAAGCGCGCATGACGCCCGCAGTGTTTTCAGCCTCTGCCTCAATGAGTACATGAACAACCTCTAGAAAGTCACTTTACGAGCATTTTACCATTTCTTTTGAGTAAAACTATCATCATATCATATACAGGTGCATCTCAATAAATTAGAATGTCATGGAAAAGTTAATTTATTTCAGTAATTCAACTCAAATTGTGAAACTCATGTATTAAATTCAGTGCACACAGACTGAAGTAGTTTAAGTCTTTGGTTCTTTTAATTGTGATGATTTTGGCTCACATTTAACAAAAACCCACCAATTCACTATCTCAAATTAGAATATGGTGACATGCCAATCAGCTAATCAACTCAAAACACTTGCAAAGGTTTCCTGAGCCTTCAAAATGGTCTCTCAGTTTGGTTCACTAGGCTACACAATCATGGGGAAGACTGCTGATCTGACAGTTGTCCAGAAGACAATCATTGACACCCTTCACAAGGAGGGTAAGCCACAAACATTCATTGCCAAAGAAGCTGGCTGTTCACAGAGTGCTGTATCCAAGCATGTTAACAGAAAGTTGAGTGGAAGAAAAAGATGCACAACCAACCGAGAGAACCGCAGCCTTATGAGGATTGTCAAGCAAAATCCATTCAAGAATTTGGGTGAACTTCACAAGGAATGGACTGAGGCTGGGGTCAAGGCATCAAGAGCCACCACACACAGACGTGTCAAGGAATTTGGCTACAGTTGTCGTATTCCTCTTGTTAAGCCACTCCTGAACCACAGACAACGTCAGAGGCATCTTACCTGGGCTAAGGAGAAGAACTGGACTGTTGCCCAGTGGTCCAAAGTCCTCTTTTCAGATGAGAGCAAGTTTTGTATTTCATTTGGAAACCAAGGTCCTAGAGTCTGGAGGAAGGGTGGAGAAGCTCATAGCCCAAGTTGCTTGAAGTCCAGTGTTAAGTTTCCACAGTCTGTGATGATTTGGGGTGCAATGTCATCTGCTGGTGTTGGTCCATTGTGTTTTTTGAAAACCAAAGTCACTGCACCCATTTACCAAGAAATTTTGGAGCACTTCATGCTTCCTTCTGCTGACCAGCTTTTTAAAGATGCTGATTTCATTTTCCAGCAGGATTTGGCACCTGCCCACACTGCCAAAAGCACCAAAAGTTGGTTAAATGACCATGGTGTTGGTGTGATTGACTGGCCAGTAAACTCACCAGACCTGAACCCCATAGAGAATCTATGGGGTATTGTCAAGAGGAAAATGAGAAACAAGAGACCAAAAAAAATGCAGATGAGCTGAAGGCCACTGTCAAAGAAACCTGGGCTTCCATACCACCTCAGCAGTGCCACAAACTGATCACCTCCATGCCACGCCAAATTGAGGCAGTAATTAAAGCAAAAGGAGCCCCTACCAAGTATCGAGTACATATACAGTAAATGAACATACTTTCCAGAAGGCCAACAATTCACTAAAAATGTTTTTTTTTTTTTATTGGTCTTATGAAGTATTCTAATTTGTTGAGATAGTGAATTGGTGGGTTTTTGTTAAATGTGAACCAAAATCATCACAATTAAAAGAACCAAAGACTTAAACTACTTCAGTCTGTGTGCACTGAATTTAATACATGAGTTTCACAATTTGAGTTGAATTACTGAAATAAATGAACTTTTCCATGACACTGTAATTTATTGAGATGCACCTGTACAAACATAAACTTAAAGGTCTTCATAGCTACCTGTCAAAATAAGTTTAACGTTTTTTTTAAAAAGCAAGTTTAAGTTTGGTTTAACTCTAAGAAACCGTAACAGAAATATATTAATGCAATGATAGTACTACTGCTAATAATAAAACAATTATTAAAACATTACTTTTAAAGGAATATTTACCAGAAAAACTATTTAGCAGAATTTGTTTAGCAGAAAAATGTAAATACACAATACAGTATTTCTGGAAAAAAGGATATAAATAAAATAAATTATTTGATAAAAATGAATTAATTAGAGATGCTTTTGATTATTAATATTTAATAAAACCATTCAAATGGAATCCAGAAAATGAATGGAAAACAGAATTTGGTAAAAAATTAAACCTGAATTTGAGGGGCCTTAAAATGTCATTTTAGTTAAACTTTTAATAAATTGCTATTTAATACTGTAAGTTTCATGATTTCAATTAATTAGACATGCTTTTTGAAAAATCTCTAGGAAAAAAACAGGATTAAAAAAAAAAAAATTGAATACAGAAAAATTAAAAGGGAAAAAAAAATTTGAAAAAAAAAAAATAAAACTGATTTCATAGGGCCCTATACATCTCAGTCACAGACTCACCGGTGGCACTGCCCACTCCAAAAGACCAGATGCCACCCTGTCCAACCGGTGGGGTGTAGCTGGTGGGCAGCATGGTGTGGTTGACAGAGCCAGTTTGTCGGATACGGGCCAGGCGCTCTGTTCCAATTGGAGGGGGCACTTTGCGGTCCTGCTGGTTGGAGCTACTGGGTTTTGCCTGGATTAGAGCGGGAGTCACCGTAGATGTGCAAAGAGGTGAGGATGCCCCGGAAGACACGGAGGGCACTGGAGACTCACCTATAATCAATGAGAAAGAGACTGTCAGAAAGAACACGAGCAATATGGTCTTTTAAAAAGTAATGTGTTCCATGGTGCATCTGCATCACAAAGGCTTACAAGAGGTGGAGGCATTCCAGGGATGGGGAGAGAAGTGCTGGCGGCTGAAGGAGGGTGTGCCCATAGGGGCAGGACCTGGTAGGAACATAGGGCTGGCAGATATGCTTGTGGTAAAGCTGGGGAGCGCAGTGGACGAGGACATAGAATTGTCCATGGTGTGTATACCTGTGATACAGAGTGAACATAAAAGTGCTGACCCCAATCACAAAACAAAGCAACAAGGACATCAGCAATAGTGCATGTTATTTAAAGCAGGGGTGTCTAATCCTGCTCCTGAAGGGTTAAGTTCCTATATAGCTTAGCTCCAACCCTAATTAAACACACCTGAACCTAATCAAGGTCTTCGGCAAAGCCACTAGAAGGCAAGCCTGCAACCTTTAGCCAAAAAAGCATAACAGCTAATGCTAACGCTTCCACTTTGGCAGTACGAGGGAAAGGAGACCAGAGACCATTTTTTTAATGGTTGTCAATGGAAGAGAAGCTTCAATATGCTGAATAAACAGCTTTTTAGAGGAAACAGATTATTTAATAAATCGACAGCCTATCGGCTTTCTTCAACATGTTTTACACTAAACAATAATTTTGGATTGAACTATTTTTTTTTTTTTTTTTTTTTAGAGTTTACACCAGAAAAAAAAGAGAGATTAAATTTTTTTGCCATATCGCCCAGCCCTACCCAATATTAAGACAATCTCTGGTCTTCAGCACTAGAAAAATGCAGACAGGTGTGTTGAAGCAACATAATGCAAAACTCTAAAGGAAGGTGGCCCTCCAGGAGTAGGATTGGACACCCTTGATATAAAGACTGCACTCACCAATGGGACTGGAGACAATTCGCTGCGAGGAACAGCGATATCCTGGAGCTTTTGAGCCATCAGGAGGAGGTATGACACTTTCAATCTGCCCCATTCCACTTATGTAGGCGTTAGTCGGGCCACTGTAGGGCTGCTCCGGAGGGGTACGTGCAGGTAGATGGCAGGCACCCCAAACCTGGTTGTTGCCCACCTGGTTGCTGTCAAAGATGCTGCTGAAGTGATTGAAGATAGCTGCAGGGCCAAAGTTGGGGGGCAGTTGCACTTTTCCACTGTGCAGGTGCATTTGAGAGCCGTTTATCATGCCCATAGTGGAGGACATTGGAAGAGAGGGAGGGGGCATGCCTGTCGGAGCCAGGCTGGGCTGAGGTGGAGGATGTTGTTGTTGCTGCAGTTTGAGGGGTTCCTGTGAGGCTCCCGGAGGCACAAACACAGACTGCTGCTCCGGAAGGGCCCCTGGAGCCATGGAGTAGTAGGGTGCCGGTGGTTGCATGCGTGAGGACACACCGAGCGCATTAGGGGTGGCGTAATGAGGTAAGGCGCTGCTGGTATTAGTGACTGTGCTGCTGCAGGTCGGATGTGGCAGACGTGTGACGGGATGAGATGAGCCTGGCTGTGATGGGGAAGAGGAACTGGGTTCTGTGCTGGAGGGAAAGTGTGACGGAAGCGGCTGCCGGCTCTCGGGTGGAACAGGCAGCATCGAGGGGCCAGAGGGAGACGAGGTGAAGTGCAAGGGAGCAGAGGGTCTGGGCCCATCAGATGGAGCTCCTGCGGCAGGTGTAGCGAGCTCTGTGATGGGCTTCTCTTTAGCAGGGGTGCTAAGGCTGGCCGACTCTGGCTTGGGGGGATGCTGTGGAGGTGGAGCGATAGGCGCGGCTGGAGGTGGAGGGGTCGTAGGGGTTGTGGGAGCGCAGCTGATGGGAGAGGGAGCAACTTGCGCCGAGGGAGCACTGCTGCCGGTAGAGGCCACAGTAACTCCAGCCCCAGGCTTGGGCTCCGTCGAGAAAAGCTGCTTCCTGACAGAGGAAGGCGTGGGGGTGTTTGCGGGTGCGGTACTGGTGGGAGAAGTGGTGGAGGCAGTGGGAGTCGAGGTGCTGGACACGGGAGCAGTGGGATGCTCGATGTGGGCCAGAGCAGAGCTGGCAGGACGTGGCAAAGAATTACCGCTGTGCTTGGGTGAGCTGTTAGCACTACCAGGGCTCACAGGACGAACAGGGAAAGGACCCCAAGTGTTGGGAGAGGATGAGAAAGTGCCACCAAACTGCGCCATGGGTAATCGAGGGTGGCGGATGTGGTTCATAGTCTGGGCTGCTAGAAGGGCCAGCTGAGGATGAGCATAAGCAAGTGGTGGCAAAGAAACGAAGGGGGGCCTGACGCCCGGTGCCATACTTTTGCCCAACTTGCCAGCCTGCTGCGCTGAGAAGTTGGTGGAGGACTGGAAGGACACGCTGGAGGAGGGCACAACAGATGGCAGGCCTTTTGAACTGGCTGCAGTAGTGCTTGTGGCTCCAGTGGAGGTTGTGTAAGTGGAGCTGATTTTGGTGTTGGCGCCAGGCAGCCGGATGTGGTTACGAGGGATCAGGTCCTCTAGCTCTTTGGCTGGGTCCTGGATCAGCGCGTTGATCAGCTGCACCGCATGCCTTGTTGACTCAGTGCCACCTCTGCAAACCAAGAGAGTAAACGTATTAAGAAATTCCATCAGGAGAATCAATCAAATGACCTAATGGTAAGCCCTTCACACCTTAGTTACTGTCGCACATTTGGACAAACAAACGGAGTTGCTAACTGTCATTCAATGACAGCTGTCAATGTGAAAACCTTGTCCCAAGATAAACATACTCCACTGCCATCGGCTCATCTGCGTTTGAGGGGAGGGGCTTACCGCTAGGTCAACTGCTAGTGTCCCAAAAACTTTGCGTAATTTTTTACCTGATTGTAATCATTCTCTCTCCATTCTTGTCCTTCTGTTTGTCCACGTCGATGTGTGCGCCTGTAACGTCTTGGATGGCTGTAATGTTGCAGCCACCTCTACCCATAATCCGAGACACCACAGAGGCAGGGACAGAGAGCTTCTTGGATCTAATGGAAAAATGACAAAACTAGATTTTTGCCAAAGCGAAACTTTATGACACAGTATTCCAGTGTTTGCCAAGATCTTTCAATTCTGTTACTGAGGTTTTTAGCATGTTGCAAATTCTAAAGAGCTTATCCCCAAGTTTTCTAAGATATTCAGATTTTTTTTTATCCTGTTACTTTTAGATTGCAACTTTAAAAAAAACCTCCCCTCACCTCCGAACCACCTCTTTCCACCCCTCTTCTCTCTTCTGGCCCCTCTTTGGGCTAGTGAGATTCATCTTACTGTTGGGCGAGGTGACTGGCAATGAAATGGTCTTGAACGAGGGGGGCAGGGAACTGGGGGTCAAGTCACTGTTGATCTCATGACATCTGTTAATGTGAATAGAAAAAGAAAGTTTAATCATCTTCCCAAACAAATTTTTGAAAAAATCTGCAAAATGGAAATGCAGTATCTTGTCAAATCACAAGAAAGTTTCTCGTCGCAATTTCTTATTTGCAGTTATTACCTGTAGTGAAATGTAGCATATTTCACTAGCAAAGTTCAAGAAAATAAACTACTAGGTATGATCTGTCAAATGCTGAGGTAATGATGTGACATTTTGCAGCAAGTAACTTTGTCTTAAATCACACAATGCAGTAGCAGCAAGCAGGAGTACATTAACTCTTACTTCTGCTGTGGTTTAGAGATGGACACTGTGAACTTCTCCTCACGAGAGCCCGGCAGCGATGGCCCCTGTCTCTTCTCGCTTGCGATATGTGGCTGGTTAGAGCCAGAAAGGACCGAAGGGGCAGAAGAGGATGACGATGAAGGCAGATCAGGGAGCTCCTGACTCTTACTGCCATTGCTGCTCTCGCTGTTGCAGTCGGTGCTATCTAGATTTGAGTCGCTGGTCCCACCCCCTCGAGGTTCTCCATGGATCTTATTTTTGTCAGCTTTCTGCTGTGCCAGCGCCACCTGTGGGTCTTGAAGGATTATCGGTTCGCTAGGTGAATCCTTGGTCTTGTTCTTTTTGTTTTTGCGATTGGTGCTTGGTGTGGTGGCCACATTGGCTCGTTTTTTGCCAAACGTGTTAGTGAAGGTTGTGGAGGTGGCGGAGATGCCGATGGTTGTGGTGGTGGTAGCACTTGGGGGCTCAATGGGAACCTCCACTTCTGCAAGATAAAATAACAATTACAAAAGGTCAGTGATGGATCAGAAACCAGAACAAAAAAGGTTTACAGAAACAGATATAAAAAATTTAATTTAGCCAAAACCCAAAAATAAATATATCAAATAATTTATAAAAAAAAAAAAGTTAATAAATATTAAAATTGAATATAATGCAGTTTTGTCAACTTTTTAATTATATATTTTTCTACTTCAATTTGTTGTTGAAACATTTCAACTGTATCTGTAATAGAAACTTGCTTTCATGACAAAATCTAATGATAAATGTAATACAACAGATATATTTAGCAAAATGTTCCTCTCTAGAATTATTTTTTTCTAGTGAACTAAAAAGCCATGAACAATGAATGGCTTTCCTAAGGTAAATTTAACATGCATTTACAAACCGTTTTATAGACCTTTTTTCTGTGGTTCGCTTGAACTGAGGCTGCTAAAGCAATCTGTCACGCCACATTAAAGAGTGCCAGAATGGAATTTATTGTTTGAATTTCGTCTGAATTTCTGAAAGTCTGAATTTTGTAAGTAACAAATCACAAATCTTACTACAATTATTGGAACGGAAGAACGGTTCAAATAATGTTAGGTGAAGTTTTATTCAGAGAATAGCATTTAGATTAAAAGATGAATTTTTGGATTTAAGAAGCTATATTATTTCATCAAAATAAAGACTGATTAAAATTGAGAAATCAGCCCTAGTTCCACACAGCTGACATGTTTGCCTGTTGTAGCTTATCCACTTTGTAGGCATGAAGCAGATGTTGTCACAGTCAAAATGTGTCATTGGAGAAGCGCCAATTAAACGTCACCAGTTTGGTCAATACTTTAAGCTCTCCAAACATTTTGGCTGAATATTTGTGTATTTTTGGATGTTGAAATTTCAGTGCATCACTATTTTTTTTTTTATTAAAAAAGAAAAAAAAAGGGTAGGCATTTTCTATGATATCTGGGTATAAACAGACAAGATGCTTCTCACCTTCTGCAGAGTCCTCCTTCTGATCCTGCATCTCACAGAACACCTCTTTCACTTTAGCCTCCTCTTCCTCCAGCTTCCTCTTTTGCTCTTCCTTCTTTTTCTTGCGCTTCTCCTTTCTCTTCTCTCGCTTTGCAGCCAGAGCCTGTTTTTTGCTTTCTTCACGAGACTATGATAAAATTTGATAAGAACTTGATACATCATGCTGCAGATCGTGGTGACTTCTATAAAAATCCTCAAAAAGTTAGTTAGCTCATTAGTTAGACTAACTAGTCATCTAAAGATACAAACCTTCTCCAGATCAAGTTCCTTAAGTAGAATGCTGGCGTTCTTGTTCGCCTCAGCCGCCTGCTGATCTTTGGCTTTGACAATGGTCTCCATGCACTGATGACACTTCTTCAGCAGCTCCTAGAAAGTGACAATGTGAACGTGAATTAAAGACATCCGTCAATTCATGTAAATATTCCTCTACAGGTATATAAGGCTGTGTTTTGGTCTTTTATACCTTATCTGCAATAGTTGCAATGTATCTCATGCACTCAACGTCAGATGGGAACTGGTTGACTTCCTTCACCAGGTACTGCACCACTTTAACATGACCCTAAAAAAAGGATATATTTCAGTGCTTTACAACAGATTATCGTCATCCATTATTTTTCTACAAAACAGCATCATAGCACCAGTGACATTTAGTCATAAGCCAAGATCAATCCTATGGACAGCATGACGAACCACTCACCTTGCGGAACGCTGCCATGAGGGGGGTTATTTTGCGGTTGTCTGCTGCATCCACATCGGCTCCAGCCTGCACCAACAGCTGCACCACATCAAAGTGGCCACCGTTAGCAGCAAGCCACAAAGGGGTGTTCCCCTTCTTATTTCGCACGTCAATGTGAGCCCCTCTACATTAACAGAGCAGAAACATCAGCGTGAGACACTACATTCTGGAAAGAGGACTGACTGGTACTGTACACTACTAGTGTTACAAAGACACACCTGCTGATGAGAAGCTCACAGAACTTGTAGTGACCCTTGTCTGCAGCAATGGTGAGGGCGGTGTCACGAGAGGAGGGAACTGGAGGGGCATTGACATCCGCCCCTTTATCCAACAGCACACGGCCCACTTCAGCATAACCACCAGATGCAGCCTCCATGAGAGGGGTAAGGCCAGTCTAGTAGAAAGAAAGGTCCGGTTAAAATTTAGTTAATGGTAACATTTACGTGCAGTTTAGTGCCAAAAGAACGAAGTATATTGCTTATATAATTTTCTGTTTTTAAATGCATTTTTACACACTTAAAGCTTTATTAACAAGTTATAACACGTCACAATTTTTTTTTCATATCGTGCAGCCCTACACAAGGACCACTCTGCCCTGTGGAAAGGTGATCACAGACCTTAGCGCGGTGTTCCACGTTGGCCTTCCGGTCCAGAAGCAAGCTGACGACCTCTGCTCGGCCTTGGAAGCAGGCCAAGGTCAGTGCTGTGTTACGATTGGTCTCAATCTGTGCATTGATGTCAGAGCCCATGTCTAACAGCAGCTTCACCGCAGGCACATGGCCGTTCATGGCTGCCAACATAAGTGGAGAAATGCCCAGCTTACTGCCAGTCCTGAAAGAGAAATAAGAGTTTATACTGTTAAAACAAACAGCGTCTTAACAAGAGTCTTGATCAAATCAATGGGAGCAGATGTTCTGACCTAGAGTTGATTTCAGCACCAGCATTCAGAAGGATCTTGATGATGTTGACGTAGCCCCCTGAGGCCGCCAGGCTGAGCGGGGTGTAGTCAGAAACGTTACGGTGCTCCTTATTAGCCCCACGAAGCAACAACAGCTCCACCACCTGTAAAGATGGAGATAAGGTAATGTACATGGTCCATTTTGAATGGTTTAAAAGCTTATCTGAGTTTAAAATTGTTAGGGTACCTCTTGTCTGCCACCCGAGCAGGCAAGGGACAGAGGGGTGTCTTTGGTCCTCTCAGACTGAGCTTCAATGTCCCCTCCCTTGTCCAGTAGGATCTCCACCACACCCACATGGCCCGCAGTGGCAGCTAGGATTAGGGGAGTAAACCCTGTGGGCAGACACAGAGCGAGACTCAACATCTCTGTAAATTTACTATACCGATACAATTTCATGGAACAAATGAAGGAGCTTTTTACCCTTCTTGTCCCGGTGCTCGGTGTTGGCCCCACGTGCAATGAGCACCGAAACTAGCTCTTCGTGGCCACCCGCGCAGGCCAGGGTCAGCGCCGTGTCATGATTGCTCTCAGTCTGAGGAGAAGATAGATAAAGATAGTTAAATTATTTGCTTAAAAACAAATAGGGACAATGTGATGCATTAACTGATGATGTCTGTAAATGTTCCGCAGCTGCATGTAGAGAAGATGGTCTTACATGTGCGTCAATGTCCACTGAAGGGTATAGAGGGAGCATGGAGGGTGGGGAGACTGTGTTGATGGGCGTCTGTGCGGAGGGCTGAGGGGAGGGCGAAGTTGTAGTGTTTACCACAGGCACTCTGCAGCTCACAGCTGCAAAGACAGAGACCAATATTAATTTAATAATATTTACTATTATAGCATTTATTTTTATTATGAATTAGTTTAATTTTAATAATTTTGTGTTTTTGTAATTTTTGTTGGTTTTTTTATATTTTTTATTTAGCTTTATTCTTATTTTAGTTTTAGTAATTTTAGTACTTAGACAAACTTATTTTTGTTAGTTGCAAAGGCAACATTTCTAATTTTAAGCTTTTCATGTAATATTTAGATTTTATTCCAGCTTATTTCAATTTCCCAAAATATTTTTTATATAGTTTTAGTTTTGTTAGCAACACTGAGTCAGACACATTAAACCACAGTGACTCCTGCAGTAGACCTTTTTCACAGTCCACGTGTTGTCATATCCGGCTCCGATTAGTAGCGTAAAGGAATTTCCGCCTGCATTATTGTCAATGGACAGACGCCAGTTTTGTGAAGAAAACTAAACTAATTAAGCTGGACTTAGCAATAAACTTCAATATTTTAAAGAGTTTATTTATCCTGATGCCCCAGCATGTATGTCATCCTTCATTTTAATGTTTAACATTATCTGATCGATGCAATTGTCAGCGCTGCCGCTGTTGCCAGTCATGACATTAAATGAATAATCGGGCTGATTTTAATTTATTTTCAATATTATTTTGTTGGTTCTTTCAATACATTTATTGTGATTAACCTCCTGTTTTTGTATACAGTATAATGCTGTTCAATCATTGCACTAAATCATGCAAAATACGTAGATATTATAAAAATGTAGATATTTTTGAATAATCCTCTATGGGCTGGAAATATTTGTTTATTTTAACAACTTTAATTTGATATAAATACTGAGGATTGCATCGTAAAGTAAGTGCATGAAATTTGTAAGCATAATAGTTTAATGCAATACGTTTCCCCCAAACCTTTAAATTTAATAATCTAAAACAGTCTTTAGTCGTAATTAATATTTTAAAATTTGGTTAATTTAAATGCTCTTTAATGTTATATGCTGTTTGTATTGTTTTCTTGCAGTTCTGTAATAAAATAAGATGCTCAGACTCTCAAGTACTGCGCATACACATACAGTATGCCTAGCGCGCCCCCCTTTAAGTCACAAAATATACGTCGGAATGTCATGAAACTTCCTTGGTTTCACAATACTCAATTAATGATTGTAAACTGAGTTTGGTGTTTTTAGAAGACGTATCTGTGCGGAATTTTACATAATTACAACAATTCCGTGCTATGAGCACAGCCATGGAAACAGGCTGCAGCAGAAGCTTTTTTACACTACTATTTGAAGCTTCCGCTCTTCGAACGCGGAAGTGTGATAAAGGCCTATTATATATCCTCATACTGAAATCATTGCATTTGTAAATAAAAAATAGCATATAAAATGCATATAAAAATAGAAGACATTAAAGCTCATTTGAAGACTTTCCAATTAAAATGAACTCAGAGCAGGTCTTCTTGAAGTGCTCATCCCCAAACATAATTAACAAGTCATAACTATTAGCTATTGCTAGTCAATAGCAGGGGATAATCGGGGGAGGGATATTCCTATTCTAGAGGGTACTTGATTGGCTGTATATTTGTACACATTGGTGTATACACCCATTTGTTCAAAAGGAGTCATCACTATTTTTCATCCGAAGAGAAAGACTGTAAGCTTTAAATGTGTAGATATACGCAACTTTTGGAAGCAGACTACCATAAATATTGTTAATCAGGCATACATTTTAGCATAATGTGTGCTGAAAGCCAAAAGACTGATCTAATTGCCAATGGTAATGCAGTTATTCCATTTCTTATCATTGGCTGACATCCTGAAAAAAAACAAAGACAGCCCCAGTTGCAGTGAGCTCACCTGCCATGATGTCGTCAAGCGTATCTGTGAGCGTCTGTGCGGGCGTGGCGACCATGAGTCCATCGGGTGCCTGTGCGAGAAGCCCTGGCCCCAACCCCGTCAGCTGCTGGCCCAGCAACACCCTCTGCAGGTCTGGGCTGCTGCTTCCTGGGTACTCGGCGTTACTGAAGTCTGTGGACTGCTGCGGGGCGAGAGGCTGGATGGGAACGAAGCTGGTCTGCAGAGGAGGAATCTGGAGGACCTGGTTCTGAGGCGGCAGAGGTGAGGTTGGCTGCGTTGCCTCTCTGGACAGAAGGGTGTCCACCTGTGGCAGCTTGGCACAGTCGATGTTGTCTTCATCCTCCTCCTCATCTTCATCCTCCTCGTCCTCATCATTAGTGGGAGTGGGACTGTGGTCCTCCTCTTTGCGATTAACCTCGCACTCGCTATCAGAGCCCAGCTGTGCGGCCTGCAGGGGCAGGGGGGTGCCAGGCATCTCCACCCCTGCCGCCTGGCCCAGCTCTTCCTTGAGCCCCTTGGTCTCCATGTATTCTTTGGTGAACTGCTGCTGCGTCTTCAGCTGCAACTGCCGCTCCACCTTCTGCAGCTCCTTCAAGATTTTCTTCTTCTTCTGCACCTGCTCCTCGCGACTCTTCTTTAGCTCCTCGATCTTGTCTTTGGTGAGCGGCTCGCCCTGGATTAGCTCGAGCGACTGCAGCTGGGCCTTCTCGATGGCACTGATGCGCTGGCCCAGCTCGTTCAGCTTGCCCTCCGTCTCTTCAACGATGCATTCCAGAGGCTGGTACGGGTGGAAGGGTGGCAGCAGGTCAGCGTCTAGGCCACCTGAGGCCACGGAGTTGCTCTGAAGAGAGCTCAGCCTCTGCTTGGACGCACCTAAGAGAAAAACCAAACAAATGCTCAAACCCAAGAACCCCACAATTCATGCATGCGGTGGAGTTCATCAACAGTCTAGCCATTCTAGTCAACTGAGTGTGTTTCTCTGCTGCCCAAGGTTTTTTGATACTCAAAGGCCCCCTTTACACCTATCATTAAAAGGCATTTCATATCTGAAATTACACCTTCATACCAATGCATCTCAAGTGTGAATGCAGTGTCTGTTGTTTTTCATATTGTGAGAACAGAATAAACAGGAAAAAAACAGCAACATAATCACTGTAATAACTCAAAGTGATGCATATGATTATTTGCAGCCTAAATAAGCATGCACAGTACTTACCTATCTGAATGTTACGGAGCCCCTAAAGGGACATGGTGGTAGAAAAAAAAGTTCTCTCGCAAAGCTTTTGCGTTCCCTCGCAAAGATAACTGCGTTCCCTCGCAAAGATATTTGCGTTCCCTCGCAAAACTTTTGCGTTCCGTCTCAAAGATATTTGCATTCCCTCGCAAAACTTTTCCGTTCTCTCACAAAACCAGTTGAGTTCGGACAAACACTTCCTGTTTACTTTACAGCTTGCAATGGTTCATACAGCTCCATGCGTTCACAATGCAGCGGTTTTTGAACTTTGACTCAAGTATAAAGAAATATAGTCAGTGCTTAGTTCAAGGCACGGTTCACATTCTAATACGCTTTAATTTTGCGTAATGTAGGCTACTAAAACAGCGACGCTGGAGGACCAAATTCAGTATTAATAATTACTATTAATACTAATAACACTATTAATATTAGTAACCTTATTAACAACATTATTAATAAAGCAGAATATTCCAGAATATTAATGCAACAAGCTAATGCACATTAAGCTTTTTTCTACCCCATAGGAAAAAAAAAAAAATACCAAATCTGTTTATACAGTTTATTAATAAAATATATTACACAGGAAAGCAGCTGAGCCCAGAATATGAACGGAACATTTTTCCACCGAAGAAAAAAACATTAGTCCTATAAAGAAAACTATTAACGTGGCTTAATGAATTAGTGCGTTGCTTGTACATTGTACTAGAGAACACAAAAGTTTTGCGAAGGAATGCAAATATATATTTGCGTGAGAACGCAAAGCTTCTCAGGGAAACACAAAAGTTTTGTGAGAGAAAGAAAAAAAAAGAAAAAGAAAAAAAAAAAAAAGACATTTTTTCCTCCCACCCCGATTTTTTTACACCACCATGTTCCTTTAGGGGCTTCGTAGAATGCAAATATCAAAAATGCACTTGCATTTGTACCTACATTAAATATTCAAAATCTAAGACCATCTTCAAATGCTTTTATCTTATCACAGTGCATTTAGAGTGCATTGTATAAGTTGGCTTTTAATGTGGCCAAGCATAATTTCATTGTGATACGATCACAGAAACTATGTAAATGTCAGTTGGGGAAGCCTAAGTGAACTCTTCATTTGTGAACTGATGACAGAGAATTGATGATTCAATATCAGTTCATAAATGCTATGTTCTCACTGTCAGTCCAAATCTGATTTATGTATCCAATTTGAAATCCAATCAGACTAAAACAGATTTCCAGAAATGTGATTTGAATAAGATCTCAAACCACATTTGAATGTAGCTTCAAACAGATTTTTAAAACCCCTTTATTTGCATTCATAATTGCTTAACATAATTGGGCTCCCATGGGATATCGACAAAAATCAGATTTGGACTCAATCTGAACAAGGCTATAGTTGTCTTAAGTAACATCTAGTTGAACAGAGTAACTTTACTAGACAAACAAACCTTTGCTTGTAACGGGTGGGGGCGTGGGGATGGTGGAGGGCACTCTGTCTGGCTCCTGGGGGGGCACCACCATAGCCAGGGCTTGGAATGGGACTCGAGGGGCCTGTATGTCAAACAAAATTAACACTATTAAATAAAAGTGCAAACTATTATATAAAACATTCATTTTACACACACTTGGCTCTCTACAAATGGTTATTTTCATCTTTCAAAGCATTAGGTAAATGTAAAAGAGGATAATTTGTAGTGACTGTTAGACTGTGTATGTTTCCACTCACCTGAGAAGTGTCATGAGACGGGGGTGTGAGCTGGGACAGGTCTGGGGCAGGGACTGACAGAATGTTGTTTGGGTAGTCTAGCAAGTAGGACACCACATTAGTGTGACCACCTTTAGCAGCTTCAATCAGCATCGTGGAGCCATCCTGTGAGCAGAAGAGAAACTCTAATTAACACCGAGGACCGACCAGAGTTTGTGTGACCACATAACACCCGTTAGCATCTGGAGAGTGCAATTCTCAGGGAGGCTGAACCCCTCACCTTCAGTCTGTGGGTGGGGTCAGCACCATGGGCCAACAGCAGCTCCACCACAGCCAGGTGGCCCCCAGCACAAGCTAGAGAAACCACTGTGTGATCATTGTTGGCTGTGGTTCTATTCACATTAGCACCTGCAGAGATAAATGTGAAAATGAATTTCAAAATTCAATGCAAAATAACAAACTAATGGGACAGAAGCAGATCTCTGTTCCTCATCATTTGATGCAAACATAGAAACCATAATACCATTTATAAGTTTGGGGTCAGAATTTTTTTTACACTTTTATTCAGCAAGCACACATTAAATTGATCAAAAGCGGCAGGTAATCAATTTGTTATGTTACAAAACATTTTTATTTCAAATAAATGCTCTTCTTTTGAATTTGTAAATTGCATCAATGTTTCCACAAAAATATTAAGTAGCACAACTGTTTTTTTAAGAAATTTTCTTGAGCACCAAATCAGCCTATTAAAATGACTTCTAAAGGATCGTGTAACACTAAAGACTAGAGTAATGGCTGCTAAAAATTCAGCTTTGCCATGACAGGAATAAAGTACATTTTAAAATACATTAAAACAGATACCAGTTATTTTAAGTCCTAATAATATTTTACAATATTCAATTGTTTTTACTGTATTATTGAGCCAACTCATAACCCTTGGTGAGTAAAAGAAACTTATTTAAAATTTAAAAAAATAAAAATAAAAAACCTTTTGAATGGTAGTGCATGTTTTAATGTGACAAACAGTTACATTAAATCACACTGTAAGAATAAGCAATCTGGCATCATTAAACTATATAAAATGTTTAAACGAGGTTATAAGCGTATAAAGTGACCTCACGAAAGTTTCTTTTCTGTCTCCTCTACAATGCTTCAAATGTTTTTTTTCTACTGCAAAATGTCGTCACTAATAAAGGTTCACTATGCCGATAGCAAAGACCCAATTAAGTGGTGACAATTTTTTTGTTGACTATTTTCATTAACATTTATTGTTTGTTGCAGCCCTAATTTGGGACATTACAACTTGCCTTTGCTGATGAGAAACTGCACAGTGCACAGGTGTCCCGCTCTGGCTGCTTTCATCAGTGGAGTCCTGCCCCCTTCTGATTCATGTTCCTGAGAAACAAAGACACCAGTAAGCTCCAAAAAGGCTTTAATTGTGTAAACTATAAAAAGAAATAAAAATACAAGCTCCCACTTTATATAAGTGACCTTAACTACTATGTACCTACATCAAAAATAAGTACAATGTACTTATTGTGTTCATATTGTATTGCAAAATACTTTTGCTGCTATTGAGGTGGGATACGGGTAAGGTTAGGGACAGGTTTGGTGGTATGGGTAGGTTTAAGAGTGGGTCAAAAGAGTACTTATAAATGTCATTACAGAAATTAATTACAGATGTAATTACATGCAGGCATTTTTAAAATGCAAGTAAAAACGTGTAAACAATAAGTGCATTGTACCAAATGATTACTTTAAATGTAAGTACATAGTTAAGGCCACTTAATATAAAGTGGAACCAAATACAATAATGGTAAACAAGGATATCCACAAACCAGGTCAGCCCCTGTTTGCAGCAGCACGTCGGCCACATCTGTGTGTCCGTTCTCACAGGCATATGTCAGAGCTGTGTCACCGTGGCTGTTGTGGCGTGGACGTTAGCCCCTGAACAGATAGGGAGTAGTGTGTGAACATGTCACAGTGTCATAGAAAGGAGAAATTTCAAGAATTACATCTGACACAAAGCCTCACCTGCAGCCAACAAGTATTTGACCAGCTCCAGATGCCCCTCCTGTGCAGCCTCCATGAGCGGAGTGGAGCAACCCAACTCAATGTCTGCTCCAGCTTTGATGAGGAAATCAGCCACTCTAGGAAGCCTCCGCAACATGCCAGAGTCAACGCTGTCTCCTGCGTCTCCTCTGTCTGAGCGTTAATATTTGCACCTAAAACCAACCGATATAAAAAAAAACAAAAAAAAAAAAACACCATCCTTCAGTTTATGAACTTAGAAAGGAAATCTATATTTAAGACAGTTTTAAATACAAAGCTTGCTGTGGTCAAAACATCTAATTCATTCTTTGAGGTAGTATCACTTTTAGATGGATTCTGGTTTCGCATTACTAACTTACGTCCTGTTTGCGTTTTCAGTTGTCCGATCACAACTGTTCAGTTGAGACGCATTAGAGTTTACACCTGGTCTTAACATGCATTTTTAATGCAACTCCTATGAACACTTGTCTAGATTTAGGTAAATGGAAAGGATACGAATGGTAACAATGATTTCAATTGAATTTGTGTATTTTGGCACAGAATAGTGTAATTGGTATTGATTTTTCAGTACGCTTTCTGAAAAACCCCCTCACAGGTCTTCTGTGGCGGTTCGAGCACATTCGGCCACATGACGTGTTTTTGACTACCTCTGAAAGTGGCTGAGAGTTGGTTCTAAACATTTTATACCCTATTTACACATGTATTTAACATTACCAGGTCATATGGGTGAAGTCTACAAACTGAGGTGACCCCAGTACCTTGTGCCAAGAGTAGCGCTACCATCTCTTCGTGGCCTTCACGAGCTGCCTCCATCAGTGGAGTGTAGCCCTCATCGTTCACCTCCTCCAGGTTGGCCCCCCTCTCAATAAGAAGCGCCGCCAGCTCCACGTGGCCCCCGCAGGCAGCCAGCGTCAGAGGCGACTCAAATGAGTCAGCAGGCATGTTTACCTGCGCCCCGCTATCCAATAGCAGCCGTGCCACCTCCACATGCCCATCCTACACAAAACAAGCACGAGAATAACGTCTCAAAAGACCTGCGCAAACATCAGAGGAAGTACCTACAGACTGTGTAGATAGGAGACAGTGCTACCATGCAGGCCTCCATGAGTGCAGTGTGCATCTCATCTGTCTTGTGCTCCTGGTCAGCGCCTGCTTCTAGGAGAAACCTGACCATGTCCAAGTGCCCTAAAGAAAAGACAAGAAACAGTTAATATCACCCCCAAAAGGTACCAAATGGATTGATTTTATAATATACAGTTAGGCATATAATTTCATGTAGTTACATGCACATCATTGTCCAACTAAGGTCTATATTGTGGTTAGGTCTTTATTATGAAAGGACAGTAATAACATGATCCACAGATATTGGAATATTCCAGTATACAAGTTTGGGGTGAGTAAGATTTTTAAAATATTTTTAAATAAAAGTCACTTATGCTTTCCGAGGCTGCATTTATCTGGTCAAAAACACAGTAAATAAAGTAATATTGTGAAATACTGTTTCAAAATTTAAAAACTTTTTGTAAAATAAATTTAATTTATTCCTGTGATGGCAAAGCTGAATTTTTTTTAGCAGCCATTACTTCAGTCTTCAGTGTCACATGATCCTTCAGAAATCATTCTAATACGCTGATTTGGTGCTTGATAAACATTTCTTATCAATGTTCAAAATAGTTGTGTTGCTTACTATATCAATATTATGGATCCTTACTGAATAAAAAGATTAATTTCTTAAAAAAAAAAAAAAAAAAAAAAAAAAAAAAAAAGATCAGAAATCATTCTAATATGCTGTTTTGCTGCTCAATTTCTCACTTCTGAAAACAGTTGAAACCATGAATTTTTTTTCAGCATACCTTGATGTATTGATGTGTATATATGCGTGTGTGTGTGTGTGTGTGTGTGTGTGTATATGTGTATGTATGTATGTATATAAAAATCCATTTAAATCCTTGCTGAATAAAAGAATTTCTTTTCTTCCAAACTTTTGAACGGTCATGTAAATGTAAAGAGCATATTTCAAATAGACTACAATATGCATGTTTTTCATCTATTAATGTTATTCTCTATTGGAAATACTAGCTATTTATTACAATGCAATTTAGTAAAATTCTCTTCTGTCTGTATTTAATACAGCCATATTCACACTTTCAATGTGCAGATACAAATGAATGTTCAATTACAGTGAAATTCTGTAAAAGCTTTATACAAGACCCAAAATTCAGATTAATACAGCCATATGGCTACTGTCATATTCGATATCCAGAAACCTGAAAAGTTTTCTTAATCTGGTTATGGCAACATTGTACTTATATAATCAGAATAATACCATATTCTGATTATCATCTTGTGCTTGTAAACACATTCTGTCATACAATGGGACGCACCTTTATAGCAAGCGAGTGTGAGCGCGCTCTCCTTAAACTCATTGGAGTGCGTGTTGATTCCAGCGCCGTACTCCAGGAGCACACGAGCGACCTCCACATGGCCTGCACTGGCAGCTTCCATCAGCGGAGTGTGACCGTTCTCGTTGTGATCTTCAATGTTAGCACCCTCCTTCAACAACACCTTTACTACATCCAGGAAGCCTCCTGCACATGCATATGTCAAGGCTGTGTTACCTGCAAGAAAGGGAAAGACAATGGATGAAGGTGTGTTTGCAAGCACAAGGTTTGTTTGTGAAAATGTACTTTACTCTTTTTGGTCCATTTAAGTCTACTTTCATTTCATACTGTTGTTTCATTTTATTTGTTAAAAAAAATGGTGTTGTACCTGTTGAGGACTGTGCGTTAACGTCGGCTCCGTGCACTAGGAGCAGTTTGACGATGTCGACGTAACCACCGCTTGCAGCAGCCATAAGTGGCGTGATGTCTCCTTTGATCCCTCTGTCCTCCACGTTAGCATGCATGGCCAGCAAGACCTACAAGCAGTCAAATCATATCAACAGATGTTTTTTCCCAAACAACCAGAGTGCATGCTTATACTAAAACTGAAAATTAAAAGTAAAGCATGTAATTTCTTCACCACTAGCAGCACCATACGCAATTGCAATCAAAAATGGGAGAATTAATCTGGAAATAAGGATACTTCAGATACTGATGTTGCATCAAGAAGCTAGATACTAACACAAATGAATAAAACAAGTGTTTTTTTAATAAGTATGACCTTACTTAAACATAAAACTTACTGCACATGCATACACACACACACACACAAACACACTTACATATCAGAAATAATTAAATATATTTCTAAATAAACGTTTACATTTGAGATATCAATATTAAAGGGTTATTTCACCCCAAAATGAAAATTGTCATTAATCACTTACCCCTATGTCGTTTCAAACCTGTAAAAGCTTCGTTCGTCTTCGGGAACACAATTTTAGATATTTTAGATGAAAACCGGGAGGCTTGTGACTGTGACAAGGATGCACTATTTTCGTTCAAATCAAAGCGTAAATACACGTAGAATAGCGCATCCTTGTGTTGCGGCTAATACAGAAGAGCATACGCAGTTTGCGTTCAGTGGATAATCTCTAAAATGGCGCTACGGTGATGCGGAGAGAGAGAAGAGACGAATTGATGAAAAAAATTCATTATTTTTATTTTCTTTGCGTACAAAAAGTACTCTCGTCACATCATAAAATTCAGATTGAACCACTGATGGCAGATGGCCTATCCTGACGATGCTTTTCATACTTTTCTGGGCCTTGCCAGTGAGAATTACTTGGCAGTCAATGGGACAGTCACAAGCCTCCTGGTTTTCATCTAAAATATCTTAAATTGTGTTCCCGAAGACGAACAAAGCTTTTACGAGTTTGGAACGACATGGGGGTAAAGTGATTAATGACAAAATTTTCATTTTTGGGTGGAGTAACCCTTTAAGGACACTGGCACTGATAATACACTAGTTAAGTACATTTTTGTATAGCACTTTTAACAATATACAGTTTCAAAGCAGCTTTACAGATTATTGTTAGTTATTATATTTTTCTTTTTAATAATGTTAACGTTTGTAATATTTTAATATCTTCCCTGATAGTCAGATTTAGCAGATTAGAGCTAGGCAATAATATAGCATATTTTGCAATGTTACAAGCAATTAAGCAGTTGAGATTTGCTATGTGTGACCCTGGACCACAAAACCGTCGTAAGTAGCACGGGTATATTTGTAGCAATAGCCAAAAATACATTGTATGGGTCAAAATTATTGATTTTTCTTTTATGCCAAATATCATTAGGATATTAAGTAAAGATCATGTTTCCATTAAGATATTTTGTAAATTTCCTACAATAAATATATCAAAACTTAATTTTTGATTATTAATATGCATTGCTAAGGACTTCATCTGGACAACTTTAAAGGCGATTTTCTCAGTATTTTGATTTTTTTTGCACCCTCAGTTTCCAGATTTTCAAATAGTTGTATCTCGGCCCTTGACCCTTATGACTGGTTTTGTGGTCCAGGGTCACATATAGTGTACTGTATAAAGTAGGGATGCGCGGTATACGGGTACTAGAAAAATACCGGTATATATTATATTTCAAACGGTACAATATCATAATTTTGCTCAATTTGGTATTTCATACGCTGCTGTTGCGAAGTGCCACAGAGGCAACTCATCATACCTTTTTAAGCATTTGTCGCTTGCTCATCCTGATCTTTTCACAGAATTAAGAGATCGACAGGTGAGTGCATCATTCATAAATTCAGATTTAATTTTAACTTATTTTCAACTGATCAACGCACATACAGATATGATACAGTAAGCTCAAATGTGCATGTGTGACATGCTAGAAGTTTTGGTCACGTAATATATACACTTGCATTTCATACACTCGAATATTAATTGAATTTGAATTAAGCAAGAGTTTTGCTATATTAATTTTAGTATCAATGATATGAGGGGAATGTTTCTGCCGCGCTGCCGACCGCTAATATGTAGCAGCTGAGAGAGCGAGATTTATATCTGAGAGAGAGAGAAATAACGTGATTTTGAAAATTACTCTGATTGTTAGAATAACACTTTACAATAAAGCAACATTTGTTGCATTAATTGCGTTACTTCAGTTGTATTTTTTTTCTTCAAACTCAGTCATAATGTAACGTATGTTCCCGGTAGGTTTTTTGTTACATTGAGACATTTTGTTCGCACTATGTGTTTGCACTGAAAAGATAAGTTGATTTGAATATATTTTCATTGTAATACTTTACTTGTTTTTTTTTTTTTCCTCCAACATGACAATGTAACCTATGTTCCCTGTTGGTTGGGTTTTTTTGTTTTTTTTACGGTTTGATACAAAGGTATTAAGATATTTATAATTATTTATTATTATTATTATTATTTTAATAAAATTGTTTTCAATTCACTTATCTTTTGAGGCTGGTTATTTGTCACCTATGGTATCGATTTAGTATCGATACCGAGGTATTACTTTCTGGTATCGTACCGAAGCCAAAATTATGGTATCGAGCCATCCCTAGTATGCAGATAAAGTTGGATATACTATATATCCAATTTTATATAGAGAGCTGTGTGGTAATATAATTTATATTTTGCAATGATATAAATAATCCCACAGCTGAAAACTGCTATATTACTACCTGTTTGTATGAGAAATGGCAGATGTATTTTAAAATGTTTTTTTTTTCCCCCTAATTCAATTCAGTGCTGCTTCAAGTGCAGAAATTACACACACAACCTCAACATCTGAATTATTTATTTAATTTTAATTATTTAATTTACTTTTTTATTATTTATACATGAGGAGTTGTTTCAGTCATCAGCTTCAGGATTGGAAGTGTGTTTGAGTCTGTACACAGTACCTGTGCGAGCTCATAGTATCCAGCTGAGCAGGCCAGACACAGCAGGCTCTCACCCTCCTCTGTGTGTTCGTTGACGCTGCGTCCCTCGTCTAGCAGCTTCCGCACTGCATTCACGTCACCGTCCGAGCAGGCCTCAGCCAGGCTACGGCTAAAAATAACCAGACTACTACAATTACTGCGACTGTGCAGGCGAAGCTAAGCTAACTACTCTAACTGAAGGCTCGTGCAGGAGCAAGAAGACTTACACAGCTGCTTGTGTCTAATTACAGAAGCTTCAAAATATCAAGTGTGCTTTAAAACATTCAGTGATCATTAAAACACATTCAGCTTTTAGCCTTAACAATGAAGTAATTCTTGCTGGTTGAACATGAATGTTGCATCATGTGGACACAGGAGGAGAAATCATGTGTGCGTGAGAAAAGATGCCTACTTGTCGGCCTGGCTGGCGTTGAGCGTGTTTTCGGCCCTCATGCGGGTGAGGGCGGCGGCGGCCTCGTCCAGCGCGCAACTCACCGACGACGTCAAGCGGCGTAACACCTCTGGATCTGCAAAGGCTTTGCCATCGGCAGTGGAGAGTTTACCAATGCCTGTAGCATCCAGCCCCACACCAGCACCACACGCCATCCAGCAAGAACAAACGCATCCATGGTTAGTACAGGCCCAACACACTCACACACAGGAAATACAACGGCTAGTTAGCCATTTCACACCATGCAGTTTTAGTAATGTTTTAACTTCAAATTTCAAAGCTCCTACAGTTTAAGAATGGTGTAACACACTATAAATGCTCAAAGAAATGATGCTGATGGTGACCAATGAAGGAAAAAAGGCTGGTTATCAAATGACACAATTGATACTAGAGGCTGACCGATAGTGCATTTTTTGTCATTCCAATAACTAAGGTGGGTGGTTTTTCAAACACGTATACAGTTTTACTTAATCTTTCTACAGCCTCATATGCCTGTAATGGCATAGACCAAAATGCAAGAAATCCCAGGTGCAAACAGAAATCCCAATAGCAACTAGACAGAAATGTGCACAAAACATGATTTTCTAATTATAATTAGTTAGAAAAGTAACTTAAATTTTTAAATTCCCAATAAAATTAGACTTAGGTGGGTTAAGTAGGTTCACATGTGCCTGTAAGAGCAGGAAAGATTGCACAAAAGTGTCTGTGGGTGAGTAAGTGTGAGGTATTATATCAATAGTCTGTGTGTGTGTGTCAGAGGGCTGTGAGAAAACAGGAGGAGACCAGTGAGTTTATATAAACTAGGACAGGGTAATGGCAACTACCTCATGATAGAATACAATACACTACCATTCAAAACCTTTTGGGGTCAGTAAGATTTTATTTTATAGAAATTAATATTTTTATATTCACAACTCATTAAAATGATATCAGAAGAGAAAGACATTTATCATTTTCAAATGGATTTCTATTTCAAATAAACTTGATTCTGCAAAAATGTAGCTAAGCAGCACAACTGCTTTTTAACATTGATAAGTAATGTTTCTTAAGTATATAAGAATGATTTCTTGAAGACTGGAGTAAAGGTCCTTGCACACTGAGTCCGAGATTTTTGTATGCGTTTTTCGTACTTTTCGTATTCATCATCCTTTCCTATCAAAATGCTTGCTACAGATGCGAAAACGCAGAAAGTCGAACCTGGTCCGATTTCTTTTATGACGAACGAATGTTTTGGGGGCTGTGTGTAAACGTGATTGACACAAGGTGAGGTCGTATTTATTTTTCAACGTGCGAAAATTTCGGACTCAGTGTGCAATGGCCTTAATGGACGCTGAAAATTTGCCTTTACCATCACAGGAATAAATTGCATTAAATTATTTAAAGAAAACAGTTTAATTGAAAAGTAACACTTTACAATAAGGTTCATTAGTTAACATTAGTTAACTACTTTTATCATGAACTAAAAATGAACAATACTTCTACAGCATTTACCTAGCTTAATGTTAATTTCATCATTTACTAATACATTACTAAAATCAAAAGTTGTGCTTGTTAACAGTTAATGTGCTGTGAATTAACATGAACTAATAATAAACAACTGTATTTTCATTAACTAACATTAACAAAGATTAATAAATACTATAATAAATGTATTGTTTATTCACGTTAGTTAATACATTAATGGAACCTTACTGTAAAGTGTTACCAATTAAAATGATAAAAAAAATTTCACAATATTAATGTTTTACTATATTTTTAAAAATGTACATTACAAAATCTTTAAAATAGACCCCAAAGATTTGAAACGGTGTGTATATCAACATTTAATTAATTGTTTGGCTTCAACAGACCAGGTGTTCGAACAAGAGAGAATTTGTCCATATATACCAGTATTTGTTTTAGCATGCTGTCACTTAACTTCATTGAAACAAAATGCATTAAAAGATAGTAATAGAGATGAACAGTTTTTTCACTACTATATAGTGTGTTTGTATAAAACAAATTAAAACAAAAATAATAGCCCATGTCTTATTTTTACTGACAGTTTCAAAAGCTATTTTCAGCATAAACCGGTCGACCTCTAATCTCCCTCAAACAAGGGCCGTTTATGTCTTTAAAATGTTTGTGTGCTATGCACCATTCCCAAACCTCAAATTTGAAATGCAGGCTGTGTTTTCAATTCCACCATGGATTTTAACAAAATCTGCTGAATTTGAGCACAGACAGTCCCTCAATCTTAAATCAAATGACCTCTAGGTAACTGTACAGTGGCAATATTCAGATTCCAAGTGATAATTAAATATCTGCTCCTAACCTCAACCAGGAAGAGCAGTATTTGCTTTCCTATGAAAGCCTGGGATGACGCAACAGACAATGCTCGTGGTAGCAGGTAAACCACGTGGCATGGAGGTGTTCAGTCACAATAGTGCGGTGCAGGTGGAATGAAAACACGTCAAAGCGTGTGTAAACAGTAGTTAACTTATGAACAGCATAATGAGCGCACAATCAAGTGCAAGAAAGACATAATACGACAGTGTACAGACACAAATGACCAAACAAAGACAAAGACATACGTCCACAAGCTCTGCACAGATAGAGATCCTCATAGACACAGATGAAGACACATACAGACAGTACACAAGTGTACTAAAGGCCAGTGCTGAGTCATGAGTGAGGCTGCTGCTGCTGTATGGAAATCCATTGTTGCCACTAATCTCCCCTTTGGTTCCTCTGCGAGATAACTATCCGCTCGTGGGGCAGAGTAGAATCAGGCCTAACATGCTGGGCCTCACCCAAAGAAGCACACACAATGGCATAACGCACAGACTAGGTCAACAGAACATGGCAAAACTTGGTGCCAAGTACCATCAGTCACTAGTTTTCCAGTTTATAAAACAAATTATGAAATGCTCTGCACACAGACTGTGAGACACTGACCCTTAGCCCTACTAAGACCCTTTATGCAGTGCTGTAGATCATTAACATGTCAGCAATCATATGCAACGCAAGCTCACTCTGGGCCATAAGGACTAGGAATGCCACAGGATGTAAAGCATGTAAAAATAAACAGGTTTTAAGGATTTGCAGGGCTATATTAAGTGCTAACTCTCTGTATACAGATATTTCTGTGTGTGAACTTAAACTGCCTGTACTGCTCAATCAGTAGTAGATCTATATATACACACTGTAATCGTGAACTCTTTAGCCGAGAGACCCAGATACAGCACTTTGTCTCTGTTCATAATAAATGTCACACGTAAGAGAAACAGATTAACACTTTGCTCAGCAGTTTTGAAAGAGAACTGCTTTTTTGTTAGGGATACAACTTGCAAATATTTTGAAAATTAATTATTATTTCTTCAATTAATTAATATTCATCTTACCCAACACTCTTTTTTAAAACAATGTGAAAAATGAAATTATAATACTGTGTATGCATATATATATATATATATATATATATATATATATATATATATATATATATATATATATATATGTGAATAATGGCTGAAAATTAGTGTTAATTTTTTTTTAGTCTTAGTCGTGTCAAATGTACTTTTTAGTTTTTATCATATTTAGTCAACCTTGTCCTGTTTTTGTTTAGTCATGACTGAGCATTTTAGTCAATGAAAACTTTTTCGTTATGCTTTATAATGGTTAAACTGATAAAAATGCACATGGTTGCCAGATTACAATTAAGTAAAACACCGGGCAGAAAATGTATCCTTTTAAAGGGTTACTCCATCCCAAAATGAAAATTGTCATTAATCACTTACCCCCATGTCGTTCCAAACCTGTAAAAGCTTCGTTCGTCTTCGGAACACAATTTAAGATATTTTACATTTACATTTATGCATTTAGCAGACGCTTTTATCCAAAGCGACTTACATTGCATTCAAGTTACAGTTTTTACATTTTATCAGCTCTCATTTTATCTTTATCATACTATTTTGGATGAAAACCGGGAGGCTTGTTACTGTCCCATTGACTGCCAAGTAAATAACACTGTCAAGGCCCAGAAAAGTATGAAATACATCACCAAAATAGTCCATCTGCCATCAGTGGTTCAATCTGAATTTTATGACGCGACGAGAATACTTTGTTCACTAAGGGAAAAAAAATGAAGATTTTTCAACAATCCTCCGCGTTACCGTAACACCATTTTGGAGAGTATCCACTGCACGTAAACTGCGTACGCTGTTCTGTGTCAGCTGCATCACACGGATACGTTTTCTACCTGTATTTACGCTTTAATTTGAACGAAAACGGTGTACCCGTGTGGTCCGGCTGACACAGAACAGCGTACGCAGTTTGCGTGCAGTGGATCCTCACCAAAATGGCGCAACGGTGACGCGGAGGAGACGAATTGTTGAATAAAATCGTTATTTTTTTTTCTTTGCATACAAAAAGTATTCTCGTCGCTTCATAAAATTTCATCCAAAATATCTTAAATTGTGTTGCGAAGATGAATGAAGCTTTTACGGGTTTGGAACGACATGGGGGTAAGTGATTAATGACAAAATTTTCATTTTGGGGTGGAGTAACCCTTTAACAGAGAAGCTGATTTGGGGATTTGAACTGGCAACCACAAACATGAAAGCTTGCGTAGTAGAGGTAAAGCAGTCAGTAATATTTTCTCTCCTCTTTTTTTGACAAAAATAAAGAGAGATTTTGGTAAAGTTTTAAATTTTTAAACACTTCTCATCTTTTATCGTCAACAACATTGCATGTTGATACAGTCACAGTTATTGTTTATTGATCTTATTGTCGTCTCATCATCATCTCATTTTAGCCATGGAAAAAAAAACCGCGCCACAAACATTTTTCATCAGTTTTTGTTAACGAAATTAACTAAAAAAATTCAGCTCTCCTATCACAAGAATAAATTACATATTAAAATACAATAAAGTAGAAAACAGTTATTTTAAATTGTGATATATTTCACAATGTTTCTGTTTCTTGAAGAAATAAATGCACCCTTGAGCATAAGACAAGTTAAAAACATAAAATCTGACTAACCATGAACATTTGAACAGTAGTGTATAAAAGGTTACAACAAAGTAATAAAAAAAAAAGGTAATCAAATGCATTTTTTAGAGAAAGGTTCTGTCATTAATGAAATTTGTCACTGATTCTTTTTATTGATTATAATCAGTTAGTTGTTGCAGCCCTATAGATTTATGAATATTTACGATTCTGTGGGGATTTTGTGGCAACAAATTCCAACAAAAAGCAATTCGTAGGATCTCTGTAACGGTTTGCTCTAAAGTCTAAAACACAGAAACTGAAAGCGCAACTCATGCTCAGCACTGTGGAGACGTTGAATAAACAAACAAGTTGTGAGCACATGCATGCAGAGACACAGGATAAATCATTAGGCTTAATGCGATCACATCAGGGACGGTCGGAGGATGTACCTGCTGCTTCTAGTAATGCCTCGAGCCGGGCCTGTGTTTCTGGGTCTACTGTTCTGAGGTCGGCTCCGTCTGCTGCGCTGGATAGGAGCAGCTCTGAAGCTGTCTTTAGTACGGGGTTATCCAGATCCTCCTGGTCTAGTATGAACGATTCCACCTGCATGGAAAGATATAATGTCAGCAACTGTGCTCATCACGTTATTTACCAAACAAGAAAAACAGCAAAGGAAGTGGACTTGCACCCTTTTCTATACATTAAAATTAACTTAAATGCAGCTTCAGTTAGTCTGAAGACAGAAATCTGGTTTAAAAAGACAGAATGAGTTTATCTTGGACATACTGGGCAATAATTGTGTCTGTTAGAATATGCAGACTATGGCCTGACTAGTGAAAAATTAATATGGTTTGCTCCAGTGAACACAGCGATGCCATAGTGTGACAATACCATACATCAGGAAGTGCTGAAATGACACAAGAGCCTCAAAATGATCCTGCAATGACCAGTGGATACAAAGTACAGTCATACCCTCACTGACACAAAGGAACTGTTTCTGGTAAAGAAACACAAACTTCAGTCACTTTTCAAAACTTCCAGTTGAATGAACAACATCAGATGCATTTAAATCTGACTAATTGGCATAATCAACATTTGCTGAGAAAAGACTCCAAATGGAGGCTCAAATTCAAAATAAACAACAAAACACTAAATAGACATGACACAATCAACATTTTCCATATCATTGGTGCAATACAGACTATATAGGCCAGAAATGTTTCAAAGTTTCTCAATCTGTCCAAGATAGACATGTTGGTTTATGTAAACATGCGCCACAAAACATCTTGGGCAGCATTTTTTTTTTTTAATAATGGTAGTGAAAAGTAGTTCAGGTTTGAATCTCATGTCTCAAGACCCCCAACACTGCATTTCATTCTTTTGCACTGTCCAGCTGTCTTCGAAGAGAAGAATGTGTCCTGTGTAAAAAGCTCCTACTTTCTGTATGTGTGGTTTGATGAGGTGTGTCGCCTGTAGTAGCAGCTGAGGCTGGACTGACTGCTCAGCTCACAAAAAATTGCTTAAGTATACTTCAGTTTTGACGTGAAGGCTTAGGGTATACATACAGCAGCAGTATAGAAAATTTTATATTGTGTGCAAATGCTAGTGGTCGACATGCAATAGAAAGTTTTGTCCAGTGTCTGCGCTATTTCTCTCCACAAGTTACGACCAATAAAATACCTTTGTACTTTTGTAAACTAGAGTTGTGAGGATCTTATAACCCTTCATACAAGCGTTCATTAAAGAAAAAATATAGAATTCGTTACAAGTAGGGAGGGACTTGATTCTGTACATTGGTTGTTGATTGGATTAAAGTTTTTAAATATACTTTTATATTGCAATAATTTGACATGCAATATTCAAATTAATGTGCAAACAACAAAGACAGTATTTTTTTATATTTGTTAAGTGGCATCTTTTCATGACTGAAGGCGAGTATCACTGATACCAATACTCAGGGTGTGAATCGGCACTGGTTTCACGATTCAATTAGATTACGATTATCATGTCAACGATTCGATTCAATTCGATATCACGATGCATCACGATTATATCAAATTTATTTTGTGCATTTTTATTAAATGATATAAGCAGGCTACTTTTTAAAATAATTATGTTAGTTAATTAATTAATATACAATTAATTATTGTTAAGAATTAAAAGTAAATATAGCTTCAAAACATACAAGCAAATATAAAGTAATAAAGGGGGGGAAAAGACAATTACAAGTGATAAACAAAAAGCACTTTTAGTATCTGACTGGGAGTGCTTTAAGTATCGAAAGTTGGGTTTTTCTTTTTTCCTCAGCGTTATTACCATTTGACTATTAGGGCCTACTGATGAGATCATAGACACTGGCAGCTTTAATAGACTGTATTCACACTAATGCACAGATCTATTTCCACATATCAGATGTTTCGTCCTGTTCTGAAAACATAACTGACTGTTTACATCAATTTCGTATCATAAAAGTAGACGCAAGTGCATTTAACCGCAGCTGCGAGCTTCAGGACAAACAAACACAAAGCGCAGGTGAAAGTCTGTCAGTACGTGAGTTCTGTGCATCTAATACGTACTGCATTCCAAACAGCAGAAATGAAAACGTATCTAAAGTAAAAGACTAAAATAACAGCGAGTGGAAGCACTGTCAAGCAATGCGCACGCATCTCACAGCACATATTCTGTGCAATGAAGCTCGCCACGTTTGTCTCTATAGCGCACACATTATTATATATATATATATATATATATATATATATATATATATATATATATATATATATATATATATATATATATATATATATTATTAGACCAGTGGTTCTCAACCAGATTCCTGGAGGACCCCCAACACTGCACATTTTGCATGTCTCCTTTGTCTGACACACCCATTTTAAATCTGTGAGTCTTTACTAATGAGCATTTGACCTGGATCAGGTGTGTTTGATTAAGGAGACATGCAAAATGTGCAGTGATGGGGGTCCTCCAGGAATGTGGTTGAGAACCACTGTATTAGACCACCACCGAAGTGGGTCTTCATTTAGAGGAATAGTCAGCGCGGATGGGATCGCAGACCGCAGCGGCGGCGGGTTGTAGTGTACATGACATGATTGACATTTGCTGGCTTTGGCTAGCCTCTAAGCTAACGCTACATGCCTGTATTGAATATGAGTACGCATCGCTCCAGTAGAGTTATTGTAAGCCAGTTTGACATCACAGTTTGCACAAGCTTTTCCGTTTCCATCTCATTCAAAATAATCCCACACCTTGTTGGTCTTTCGCGTGGTCATTTTGACCTCGCCGCAACTGACACGAAGAAAACACATGCGAGGTCTGAGGTAAAAATGTAGTTTCCGCCCATATGCACTTTTAAAAATATTTATATATTTAAATATTTTCATATGTATTCTTTGTCAAACGTATTATTTTAATTTGCTAAAAATCGTGTTTTTTTTCTCTCGTGTAATCAACTATTGTTTTCAGTGTCGATTAGTAGGAGCTGTACCGTTTAGTCGACTAGACCCGCACATCCCTAGTCTCCATGTATTTCACAACACTTCAGCATGTTATTCTTGCTAAGTGAGGGTCATTTTTTATGATCTTTTTCTCAAACAAAGTCTCTGAGAACTTGACACATTGCACTTCTGGAGACTCCAGGAAGGCTGCAGTTCTAGAAAATGGTGGCGCTGGAGACTAAATGGTTCCTGATGGTTTCTCACCTACTTCTTCACCTTAATTCTTAAGTCTTTTGCAGTTAACGTGCCTTTTCTTCTCCACCTGTTTTTTTCTGACCGTGCTGACCCAATGAGCATTTTGCTGCCCAATAGTCATGCCTTAACTTTGCAAATTCTATTATTGCATTAGTATAGCGTCCTTCTCATGGGCATTTAATAATTTTTGACTTTTAGTCTGAATTAAATCTCTTTTTTGGCTCATTTTATCTGTAAAAGAAAACCTGCCTAATAATTCTGCACACCTGAATATAATGAGTTTTCACTTCCAGCCTTCATGGACAATTATATCTCACTTATAAATGATTAAATACAAAATCAATAGTAGTTATTAAGATTGATGTGGTTTGGAATTGGTAAAATGTGCTTGGAAAAAAAATATGACCAAAATATCAACTTGCCTAATAATTCTGCACACACTGTACATACACACACACACACATATACATATATATATATATATATATATATATATATATATATATATATATATATATATATATATATATATATGGATGAACATATCACTCACAATAAGATTTACAAAACAGGTTTTTAAGTGTTAAACTTTACAGTGTTAAAATCTCTATTACATGAGCCAGTACAACAATAACAACAGCAGCACATGGTGTGCCCCCTTGAACATGAACAGGTAATTAACACAAATGAGGGCACTAGTCGCAAAGTTCACATCAGCCATTAGGCCCACCCCCCTCTCAAACGCAGCTGGGAGAAAGAGCTGCGTGCTATTTAGGCCCTGAGCCTTTGAGGAATTACTGTAAGCATTAAGATGAGCTGATCAGCAGGTTTCCCCCCCTCCTCTCTCTTTTGCCCTTGACCTCCGCACACCTTCCTTAACACCCACTAGGCAGGGCGTCCCACACTGTGGGCTACTGGGAGGAACTGGGCAGCTTGTTAGCATAGGCAGGAGCTCGGTGATGACTAAGCCAGGGAAGACCAGACCAGCACAGTGATCTCCAAAGCCATGAGAAGCATTTTCTGAAAGTACAGGTATACTGAAAATTTGTGTGTAAAAAAAAAAAAAAAAAATCACTTATTTGTGATTACTAGATTAATACGCTACAAGATTTTACCACCAGTAAGAATAATATAAATACAGACTAGTGTCAAAGCATCTCCTAGCAATGAACCTTTAAATCTTATACTGGTAATATGAGGGACATCGAAAGTTCAGCCAGGTCTAACTCAGCTAAACTGAACTCAGATCCCATGACGGTCACAGACCGAGAAAGACAGATATATACACACACACACACACACACACACACACACACACACGTTCAAAAGTTTGTGGTCGGTAGGATTGTTTGAAAGAAGTCTATTTCAAAGCTCACTGAGGGCCAGATTTACTAACAGCTTGCACCAGCACAAACCCTCTTTTGGTGTTAAAAAAAAAAATTACTGTGAGGATTTACTAAAGACATACAGCGAAACATCAGCAATGAAAAGGCGAGGTGTTATTTTTGTTCCTAACCTTATTGCATATTCATTTGTAGGAGTTTCCCTTTCAGACGCAACATTTTTGGGAGGAGAATATCTTAATGAATCATGCAAGGTTCATCATCATCTCTACTTGTTTGCAACCCTACACTAATTTGCTCTTTGTAGACTGGGTTAGTCATTATTGGAAATAACCACTCCACTCCTGTTGTCGCTTTTATGGGATTTTTGGCCCTGTTAGGTAAGCATGGCCAAAAAGCTGCATTCATTTGACAATAATAATATTATTATTTATTTAGTTATTTTTTTTGCTCTGATGCCAAAGGTGAATTTTCAGCAGCTATTACTTCAGTCTTCAGTGTCACATGATCTTTCAGAAATCATTCTGATATGCTGACTAGGTGATCAAGAAATTTTGAAAATATTGCTTAATATTTTTAAGGAAGCCACGATTTTTTTTTTTTTTTCCCAATTTATTTGCAATATAAATTCATTATAAAAACATTATAAAAGTCTTTACTGTCACTTTTGAAAAAAAATTAATACATCTTTGCTGAATAAAAATATTTTTGTTTATATATATATATATATATATATATATATATATATATATATATATAAAAATAAAAACCTTTACCCCAAATGTTTACATAGATCTAAACAATACAAATTGACAATACCTTTTTTTTTTTTTTTTTTGTACTGAAATAACTATTGTATATTTTTAATCTTTATAACAATCTTTATTTGTCTACACTGAGATCTGTGCAGAGCTCATATCATGCCACATGAACTTTGGTCATCACTCATACGAGGGTAGATAAAGCTCACTATACTAATATTAATAATTTAAATACTGATATGATGAGAGAGACTAAAATACTACGTTACACAATTTTCTCATGTCTTTTGCACTGATGTGAAACTTTCATACATCAATCAATATAAAGAGTACATGTCATTCTCATTCATTTCAAACTAATATATATAGCACAGTAACCTCGTATGAGTTTTTAATTGTTCCTGTGGTAAGCCACAGAACCCTTCAAAGCCAGCGTGATATCTGAGGATGCTCACACAATGCCTGATGTGCCCAAAAGGATTACTTTGATTTTGAAATGCAAATATAAAAAAAAGAAATGAAAAAAAAGACAAGCATGCTTAAATAATCAAGTTGTAAGCACTTGCTACATGTAAACAGAGCAGGAGGCATATGACGTACATGACGCTTTCAATCAAGTTCTGTTAAGTTAAAATCTGTTTGATATTGCCAGTACAAACTGCTGATAAAGTTCTAGACTACCAACACACACCCACACAGCAGGAGGATCTGACTTGTACACTGACTTGTAAAGAATTTAATGATTCTCGTTCATTGTCAGTTCTGTTAACGATTCTTTTAGTTATTTTGAGAACGAAACAATAGGAAAATGTAAACAACTCAGACAGCACATTCACAAAGCTGTCAAATTATGAGCTTATTTCAAATTTTAAACAAAACGGTTAAAATTAGAGAAATTATATACAATTCTTGGAAAATAATTCCCATTTATTGTACACTGCAGTTCAAAAATTGTTTTTTTTTTAAAGAAATTAATACTTTTATTCAACAAGGATGCATTATTTAGATCAAGAGAGACAAGAAAGAATTTTATAATGTTATAAAATAATTGTAATTTAAATAAAAGCTGTTCTTTTGAACTTTGTATTCAAAGAATCGTGAAGAAAATGCATATAGTTTCCTAAAAAATATTAAACAGCACAACTATTCTCAACATTGATAAATGTTTTTTAAGCACAAAATCAGCATATTAGAATGATTTCTGAAAGATCACGTGACACAGTAATGCCTGCTGAAAAATCTGTGCATCACAGGAATAAATTACATTTTGAAATATATCAAAATAGAAAGCATACATACAAACTCACAAAATTACACTTTTTTGCACTTCCAATTTTTACTGAATTTCTAATCAAATAAGAGACTTCTTTCAAAAACAAAAAAACGTTACCAACCCAAATCTTTTGAATGGTAGTGTGTGTTTTCTGTATGTCATACCACCAATACATGCATTTACATAGACATAAATTGCAAGAAACAAATAAACACTAAAAAAATTCTCTCTTTATACACAAAGCCAATAAAAAACAAAATGTGCGGTGATCATCATGACAAAAGCTCTGATGCCTATTCTGCATACTTTAGCACCATATTCCACCCACATCGGCGGAAGGACGCACACAATTCTGACACATCTGCGGAAAAGAACGGAAATAAATGGGAAAGAACCGGTTTTCGATTTCAAGCCTTATACAATATCCATACAATTTATGAGACCATGGTTCTTGCCAAAACCTAGGAAGCCACCACCAGAAACACAGCAAAATACACTACTCTGGTTGTACTTATAATTATGTCAAGAGCTTACTCTTTCTGCGCACTGAAGTTTCAAGATCAAGAAACTGGGAGGGGTCAAACATATTCAGAAGAGAAATACGAAGGGCTGCCAAAAGGAACTGACCCAAAAAGTAGGGTGAGTAAGGCAGCGAAGCCGGGCGTGGTCAAGCAGAGCCCATCTGCAGTAAGAGTAATTAAAAGCATACAGGAGCATTTGAATGTGCAGGGCTCTGGCGTGGCTGGAATTGTTGTGCGCTGGTCTCTGGGAAGCATCTGTCTCAGGGTGCGAGTGAGCGAGTGAGAGAGAGAGAAAGAGCGAGGCGAGGGCGAGACGAGAGGCTACGTCCAAACAACTGACTCTCATTACCTCATCTCTGCGCTGAGAGACAGACTGCGAGCGCTACACTTCCAGCGAGAGGCAAGAAGTCAGGGAGGAGGGACAATTTCTTTATTACATACAATGGCATGTCTGGTGGCTGCAGACAGGTTTAGGGCTGGTAACCCTAAACTTACATGAAAACAATAGGATGACTTGGTGAAATCAACAACACTGACTCAAATTCCTATGTCCTTAAAAAACCAAGTGCTTTTATGCAACATTTCCTGATGGGAAAACACAAAAATGATAGCGTTCTATACATTGCAGGTAAAACTTTAGCCATGCACACAGACGGTGAGACTCCTGACAACAATAACAGTGTTTAAAGTACAAAACAGCAACTTGTCCACAGCGGTTCTGCGATTACACAGCTAATGTACTGCACTACATATGACCAGGGTCATTAGGTTCACACACATAAAAAAAGATAGCATATTTATTTGTGTTTAGGTCACATGTAGGGGTGAAAAGCTTACGGATAACATTAAGTAAGGACATGCTGTTCAGATAAACACAATATGGGATAAATAGTTTGAACAATGTATTGGTCTATGACATGTGGAAAAGTTCACCAGCCAAAAAAATTAAAGTATGGTCATTTTTTTTACTCACCATGTTGTTTCAAACTCATTAGATTTCAGAGGAGATGTTTGGTATAATTTTGAACTTTTCCACATAACTAAAACGAATGATGACTAGGTGCTGACAAGCCCAAAAAACAAAAGGATTAAAAAAAAATATCATGAAGTAGAGCTTTAGACTTGTGTTGTATAATCAAAGGCTTTGGGCCTTATGATTAAAATAAAATCATGCAGTTATTCACTAATAATCTCTGGTGCAACAGATCTTTATATAAATACAGCACATCTAAAGGTTGAACATCAAAGATGCCAGACGTTATTAGTTCTTTGAGTCTCATAACTGATCATGCTGTGAAAAATATAAATAGGCACCTAGACAAATATATGAATATATGCCTGAATATAAATCTACAGTTGATATTTAACAGCTGATGGAGATATTAAGAAAGTTTCAGTCTGTTCCTCACAAAAAGTTATCATACAAAGACTGGAAATATAGTGCATGAATCACATGGACTACTGTTATGGTGTTTTTAATGTTTAAGGCGTTTTGTTTTTGTTATCTTTGAAACAAAAGAATGGCATGAACATCCTGTCTAACATCTTTTGAGATCTACAGAAGACAAAGTCATAAAGGTTTGGAACGACATGAGGGTGATGCATCACTTTAAAATTATTGGTAAAAAAATCTAGCGATAGTGAGTGGTGCTGGGGCTGTGATACTCAACACAAACATTTCCAACAGGTACTTTGTAACGTACAATGATGCAGGGAGGAAACAACTTAAGAAGTTTATAAAGAATCATTATTACACAGAACCGCACAAGTAGATATAACCATAAAATACCAGTTAATCATGATGTTACACACAACCTGCTCTGAACACATGTGCTGCTTGTACTTGTCATAAAGAGAAGTTGCTTCTCAAGCCATAGCATGGTCACTACATCTACAGCCTCAAACCTTAAGACTTACATAATAACCAAAAAATAACCACTTTAACTGATACTTTGCATTTAAATTTATCATCACTTCATTTGCCTATACAGCAGGAAAAACTAACCCTTGCACTTAAATACACTCTAAACTAAAAGAAAATCTCATGCAGCCACAAAAATCTACTTAGAAGATCATCTACAAGACGTCTTGTGATAGTCAAACGTTATTAAACAACTACAGGGAACCTATGTTGCACTACACAGGACCTAAACTAGAGGGGTAGAGGGACTGGCAGGTAGGGCTGGGCGATAAACAATATCCTACTGCGATAAAAAATTATGTTGACGACGACATGCTCTGGACATTTTTACTGGATTTAGATTAATCTAGCAGCAGAAATAAATGCGGCGACAGTCAGTCAGTTCATGCCACTGTCTCTCTGTGTGAATGAGGGGCACAGTTCCATCTACTACACAAACTTAAACACACGTAATGCTCACAGTGTTTTCAGTGTCTGCTGTCTCAGTATATGAGGACATCTCCAGAGCTGCTCTGAGAGTCACTTCACAAGTTTTCACTGTTTAATTTGAGAAAAACTATACAAATACACGCTGAAACTCAAAGATCTTCACAACAACCCACCAAATTAAAAGTCTGGTTTAACTTGAAGAAATTATAACGATTGCATAATTTAATTTATATAAAATATATTATGATTGTATACTAAAATGTACTTCTAAAAGTAATAATATTTTTAAGGAATATCATACAACTAATATTTTTCAACTGTTTGACAAAAAAATAAAGTGCACTGTTTTGTTGTAAATTGTTATATTTGTCATTTTATTACATTTTAAAGACTGATTAAATTGTTAAAGTTTTGATTTCATTAGACACATTTGATGAAATTTGATAAATCATAACACAGAATCCAGAAAAAATACTAAGGAAAACACAGACTGTAGGGTAAATAAAATGTACTTTATGAGGCCCTAAATTAAAAGGTATCTTTCTTTGTGGAGTGTAATTGCGAACAAACAAGTTTTGTTTACATCCATTCTCAAGGTTTAACAAGCACATGGAAATAATTTCTTCCCCTATTAACAGTGAATTAATATGATAAACATCGATATTGTATGATATGGAAAACATATCACGATTATATTTGTGTCACATCAGCCAGCCCCTATTGGCGGGTTTGTTGCTATGATTATATCTTTAGTTATCCCCAAAGACAGGGAGTTAACATGTAACGACTGTATAGTTGACACCCTCTCCAGACAGCAATATGCAATTAATTAGGAAACACATGCTGTGTCATAGGCCACAGTCATGTGAATTGTGTGTTGGTCATTAAATAGGCCTGTGATGGGAAAATAGCATACACAACAACAAACGCTTGCAAGAAATACACTTTTATCTTAAGTTAACATAAGGCAAAAACTCTACAGTATAACAGTCTTTATGACATTAGGATGAAAAGATTCTAATGAGGGATTCAGTAAACGAGGACAAACTTGTTAAATGTAACAAACTTTAACGCTATGCTTTTTTTCTGTTCTCATAAGAAAAAGCATTTTAACATGAGGGCAGAAAAGGGCAATTGTCTGCTACAACCATGCTGCTCTTTTCATCTGACACTGATATTGATTTAACAGTCTCTGAATGAACCCAGAATATCACTTCTGTGCCTACATGTAGGACATATAAAGGCTTCCCACAAGCTAACTAACCTTTTTTTGTTTTTTTGGTTTTTTTTTAAACTTCACGCTCACATGGAGTGATTAAAACTGAGTCCAACTACAAAATATATATTGCCTATAGAATTTTCCATGACATTTTAACATTACAGCTTGCATATAGGCCTATACTGGGAGAACAAGTCTGAATGTCACAATTTAAAGTAACACACAAATAAGCTACAAGACTGAACCTGGCTATGCAAATTCATGACTACAAACAACTGCGGAATTCCATGTAGGACTAAAACAAGCAAAGAGAATTTAAATATAACTAAAAATGCATTCAATTGCTCTGTAATCTCATGGATGTAACAACTTATATATGATCCAGATCCTGATTCAGCTATACTCTCGGTTGAATGACTAAACTTGTTTCTCAAACATAATTCTAAAGATATTTAGTCTAATTTAAGTTCGTAGGGCAGACTGACTCATGACGCATGGTGACCTAACAGGAAGTGGAAGCAGAACGCTGGAATTCTTGGGAATGCAGGTCCTACCTGAGCCTGTCATCATCTCGGTCTACCTCCGCTGACTTTAATACCCCTCCCCCTAAATTCCAAACAAATACCAACAACACGGGGGGGGGGGGGGCGGCACCCATTACAAGTTATAAAAGGCAACACACACACACAACTGTACTACAGACACGGGGGGGGGGGAAATCACATGAAGCTCTGAAATACAACAGCGTATATGTTTGCAAGCCTGTTGGCCCCGAGAACTCAACTTGACATCAGTCATTTACTTAAATAAATAAATAAAAAAGGCCTATGGTTTATCTGCAACCAATAAAACAGAAATTTTTTTAAACAAGACTGCACGCTTGGTAGTGGAGCAACTATGTAGGGGTGAGTGATATACATGCAGGATATTTATGACATATAGAGATTGCCGTTATATTCACATGATACACTTCGCCATGAAAGCCTATCATCTTGTCAGTTTAATGTCACAAAAAAATATAAGCAGTGACCTTTTCTTCCATTTTGTGACATACATTCGAGTGCAATGATTATCAAAAATGAAACAACATAGGATAGGACTTGGTTCTTTACATCAGTTGTTAATTGGATTAAGATGTCGGCATTGCATTTAAAAGTGGAAGCAGATGAACAAAATCTTGCAGGGTTGGGGTTTAAGCGGACTAAATGATTGGAGAAGTTCTGCACACGACACCAGACAGAAGCCTGTAGTTTTCACCAGAAGATCTAGTTATGACACTTTGATTAAATATGTGACCCTGGACCAAAACCAGTCATAATGGTCTTTTTTTTTTTAATTGTGATAAATAAGCTTTCCATTGATGTATGGTTTGTTAGGATCGGACAATATTTGGCCGAGATACAACTATTTGAAAATCTGGAATCTGAGGGTGCAAAAAAAAAATCAAAATATTGAGAAAATCGCCTTTAAAGTTGTCCAAATGAAGTTCTTAGCAATGCATATTACTAATCAAAAATTAAGTTTTGATATATTTACGGTAGGAAATTTACAAAATATCTTCATGGAGCATGATCTTTAATTAATATCCTAATGATTTTTGGCATAAAAGAAAAATTTATAATTTTGACCCATACAATGTATTTTTGGCTATTGCTACAAATATACCTGTGCTACTTCAGACTGGTTTTGTGGTCTAGGGTCACATATTATAAAATCAAAACATCTGAAAAAAAATATGCATGGATAAAACTCACAATAACATGCATTTAGAAAGAAAATGAACACAATTAAGTATTTGCAATCTACAGAGCAATCTAAAAAAACTATTTCATTTGTTCTGTTCTACTGTATTTGTCCTGTTACTCATAAATACTTTTTCTTGTATTGCAGACTATTTTCTTGCCTTTAGATTGAGAAAGTTTTACTTATATTAGGTTAGAATTTATTTTTGCTGTGATATCAAATTTGCCATTAAGAATAATTTCAATTCCACCTAAAATAGTGATAATCTCAATTTTATCTCAACTGTATTGTGATAATGTTATCATGAAATAAAATGACTCACCGTGATTACGTTCAGTCATATCACCCACCCCTACAAACATGCATTAATTTTTCATCATGCAGTTCTTGTCTGGAAAACGCCTGTCATGTGTCAACAAAGGTGAATCCTGTTTGACTATCACAAAATCTTGGATAAAATGGAAGCACACACTTGATTCTATAAGTAGCTGCGGTTTTAGAAAAACTTCCTTAGTGGGATTGAGAATTAAACATCTACAGGACCCAACAGGTGCATCTTGATGTATGACACCAAACCCGCATGACAAGTCGCCCTGAAACCCAGCGCCACACTTCATTATCATAATAGCAAATGATTGTTCCACTGACACCGAGGGAGAAAATATCTCAACTTAAAGCTTGTCGTTTTAACATTTGCGTCCCGTGAAATTTCAGAAGCTGCAGCGGAGATATATTTACTTAAGCCCGAGTGCTAGTGCTGACACTCAGGTTAACGTCTTGCATCTACACTCACAAATAACACAGATGTCAAGATCCAAGTCAGAGCATAAGTTTACCAACACAGTGCAAAGGCCTGGCGAGGTACCGTCACGCAGATAAGCTTTGCTAAACAGCTAATATTTAGTTACGTACCAAAATCCACTTAGCTTCCCGGTTAGCAACATTTCTAGATCCTTCAAAATGACTGTCAGTAAGACGCGACGCGTGGCGAGTTAGACATTCAAGGGCGTAGACTGGGGTGGCAAGTGACTGAACGCGGTTAAATGATTTCGGGATGGCTAACTAGCAGACGACGGCGTTGCCCCCTGATGTTCTCTTTAGGCCCAAATCGCAGCCTTCGTATCTGAGCCCGTGCTAAGCTAAGCTAACTCGCCTGAATTTGAGCTATTTAGAAACGCAATTGGCAACGTGGGTCGCGAAAAACGCTGTTGAAATGGCTGCTAACGGCGCAAGAGTGTTGTTGTATAAATGTTACCAAGAATGGGACGTGATAAGTCGGCCTCTGTAGACGAGGTGATTAATTCCAGGGTTTTGGTGGGTTGGGAATGAAGCCTATTAAGGCTAGCTGGAGTTAGCATGCGAGCTAACACACACACACGCACACACTTTGGTGCTGGCCGACTCGCTCTCACCTCAGACACCTCATCCTCGTCGCTGCCGGATCCAGGGCCTGACGATAGCACCGCGGCCGCTGTGAGTTTGAAATCAAGTCTGTCTGTGGTGGGCCCGCCAGCCTCGCCGAACAAGCGGACTTTCTTGCCACCGACGCCGATCCCGAGGCCCCCGAGTCCGGCTCCTGGTGTAGCTCCAACCCCCATCCCTAACGCAGGGGAACGCGGAGTCACCGAGTCAATCTCGTCCTCGAAGCCGTCCGTCAGCATTGCCGTCCCGGCTACTGCATCCTGCATACTTTCCTAAATAATACGTCTGTTTGTGAAGATAATGTTGTCTCTTCACTTTCTTTGGGGTTATACTGTTCTAAAATAATTACGTTTTACTTCAGAAAAATCCTCAAACTCTCCTGAAGCGAGAAGAGAATCTCTTTCCCCCAAGCCATTAACTTTCTAACAACCTACCCTACTCGTTCCATTTGTGTATTGTCCCGCCCCTGTTCAAAATATGCGAAGGCTATTGGGAGCGAGAGTTAAGTACAGGAACCTGATTGGCTGCAGCACACGCTACTCGAGCGAAAGCACGCGACGTCAAGGTTGGTTTACAAGAGGGCTTTAAGATTTAACGCCAGGAAACATCATTTAGTAAAGACGATTGGACGTGGGCACGCTTGTCACAAATTCCCGCCCTCTCGATACGCCTATTTTTGTCTTTTTCGAGAAAGTAGAGGTTAATTTGTTTTCAGAATCATATTTAGGAAGTTTGGTGGATTTTGGAGGTGTCGTGTTTACTGTAATGCAATGCAAGATGCACCAGAATAGTCACTAACTGTCGAATTCTTTTATGGATATAATATGTAATGTGTTGACAGTTAAAAGTCTGCCATCTCTGCGTCCGACATTTGGCAACTCTTATTATTTAACATGTTTAGGACAACTGTGTCAATAACAGTCTGTTTAGAGGAGGGCGCGACCGACCTGGGTGAAGCAATACCCGGATTTCTGTCAAAGATTTAGTTATGGGACTTGTAGTTTATTTTGATTAGTATCTAATATTGTGCAAACATTATAAAATATGTGGAGTAGAGATCAAAATATATTGTATCTAGTGGCAACATTGAACTTTTCGTTCTAAGAAAGTTTTATTTTGCGTACTTTGAATACTTTTTTCATATTCTTCAACATAAATATACTTAAGCCTTTTATATTGGTATAGAAGTTGTGAGTCACTTTGATTCATATAAAAAAATTATGACTTGAAACATTTGCTGTTGTGATTGAGAGTCCACTGCAAGCTGTTTCATGCAGGTGAAACTGAAAACTAATAGGGGAGATATTCAAACTTTCTCCTGCGTTAAAGTACAAATTCAATATTAATAAACTGTTTAGATGATAATTAACAGCTTTCAGTGCAGCTGAAGTACTTTATTCAATAAATAATGTTATAGTTTAATATTCTGAATAATAAAGTTGTAGTTTAAATGTGAGGTTTTTCAGGTGATATTTTTTAAAAATTGCAATCTTGTTTCACCTGTTTGCACTGCAAATATTGGCGTTATAGGTTAATTCATAGTGTCGTTAACAAAGTTTGACATTTTGATCAGACTCTTCACTTTGTGACTAAAATATGAGTATATACATATTCAACCTTAGATCGACATATGTATATACCATGATTGAAAATTAAGGTAAATACATGCATTTCATGTACAATAGCATTCTCTTCGTTTCTCAATATCATGCACTTATTATTACAGCTCGTTTGTCATTTAAGCCATTTACACGCATTGAAAAAAAAAAAGAGTGACATTTGTTAAATTTTTCCAAGTTTTAAAGGCTAATTTTAAGGTTTAAAGGTTAAAATGGGTAAAACGGTCAGAAATAAAATTAACCTGAAAACTGATCTTAAATAGGTTGCCCACATTGACCATGAAAGCTGAATATTATGAAAGCTTAATTACAAGGATGAACTCGAAAACACAGAATGAGCCAGCAGGTTCTCATTGGAGAGTGCGTCAGCGTTCTGACAGCCTGTATTACAGGAGCAAGAGTTTGGGCAACTAGTCATAAAGTAAAGTGGAGAGAATTGTCTAAATCTGCAGAAATTAATGGTTATGAAACCATTTTATTTTTCTCCCTCTATTCAAGCTGTACATCTTTCTTCCCACACATTTGACCAATTAATTTACATGACATTTCCAATTGCTTGTAATTACAGGAAAAAGATTCTTTGTTAAAATATAATTTTATAGGCTGCGCTCACAAAGCAATTTCTAGCAGACAAAATATTCAAGAACAGAGAATAACAAAAAGAATTTTTAGTATTTTATTCATTTCCATGTCTTTTTTTTAGTAAACGCTGACATTCCCAGCTTTTCCATGGCTGTGGAAATTCTGTAATATTAACTGTCAACTTTTCACTTATGGAATAGTCTTCAGTTCTCATCACAAACTGCACATAAATAATCCCTGCAATGTTATTTGTAACTACATACCTTGTTTGTCCATTACAGATGACTTTAAAAGAATGTTTTGTAAAAATGATGTTTTAATGTACAACGAAATACATATGTACAAGCTAAATATAAAATCAGCTAAAAAATAAAATATAATCACAAATTCATTCACAAGACCACACATGAATCCAAAGTACTAGTGATAAATCACCAGTTTCCATGACCAACACAAATCAATGTATATTTGTAGGCTAGAGGGAGCTCAAAAACTCCTTTACCTGAAAGAAAAAGAAGCACAAAACTTATTTACAATGTAAAATTCATGTCTAAACATGGCAGTTCTAAAGCATTTTACTATGAGAGGCAAAACTCCTAATGTTGCTATTTGTCCAGACCCATATATACATACCTTATCAATAATACCTTCTTGCTTAATTCTGTCATTTTTAAAATCCTCATTAACATCCAGGAGCAGTATGGGAAGGTCTTTAAGATACTCAAAATCCAACCTGTATATGACAAGATACCCATTTAGATATTCAAACAACAACAGTTCAAATACAAGTTTCAGCACATAGTAAGTTGATCACTAACTTTGTGGTTCGGTTATACAGCCAACACTCATGCTTATAATGCAGCTTCTCCAGATAATCCAGAGGAATCCCTTGTTCCTCTTCTCGTCCTCTGAACTGAAGACGCTGCATACACCTCTGCAGATCATGCGTTTAATCAATACATCATAAAATTGTCATATTTATATTACTACAGGTGAACTATGCACCATGTAAGGAGCTGTGTGGTACCTCAGGATCAGCACGAAGATAGATCATGGCATCAAGCTCAATCTGGGACTCAAACTGAGTGAGGAGCCACGAATGCCAGTCTTGATAGATGGCCCACTCAGTCTCATTCAGATCTCCAGACTCAAAGAGGTTGGAGGCAAACACATATCTGGAGAATCAAAAATGTAAGACTTTAATTTTTTCAGTTTAACGCCATTTTTAAACTCTTTTCCAAATTGTTCAGACAATCTGTACCGATCGCTGTAGACAGAGCGCTCAAAGAACTGGGCTGGTTGCTCTGCCTGCTGAAGTTTGGCAGAAGGAGGCTGAAGCTGTGAACGGACACGACTCAGGCAGGCGTAGGTCTGGAAAGTGTAAGACCAGCGACTGGGCTTGTCATATAACATCTGCAGCAGGTTGCCTCCACTCTTCTGGGATGTGCTGAGTTCCTACAGGGATAGAAGGGAATGTGTTATTAAAAATCACTCACATTAACATTTGAGACTGAGTTTGAAGACACTTCCTTATTAAAATACCTTGTATTCGGACATACTGTACCTCATACTCGTTCTCTGTGGTTTGTACATTGCACCACTTCCCAATTGGCTCTGGTATGACCTCCCACTCCTCTGATGCCCGCTCCAACAAACGCACAAAAGTTGACTTCCCTGCCGCTGTTGCACAGATATAAATGTTTTAAAATACAAAACATCAGTACAAACAATCATAATTTGAGTTCTGCATCAGTATCAAAGATAACACATATCCCTAGATGTCTTCTTTAGCTTAGGTTGAACAAATCATTTTTGCTTGGATGGAACAGCAGCTACGCTAATTATGTCTCTATTTGTTTCTGCCACGGGATTAACATCCCATAGGAATTGCACAAGCTTCAGTTTGGATTCAACCCTTAAATGATCTGAGATGACCAAACACCTGAGAAGAGATGATGCCAACCCCTCAGACAACATACAGAATTACCCAATTTTGCCATATGGTAAATATATTAAGATTATACAATATATAAATACTGTAGAAACTTAATTTACTGTAAAGCTGCTTTGAAACAATTTGTATGGTGAAAAGCTCAATACAAATAAACTTGAATTGAATTGAAATGTTTATGTCTGGCATTAATTACCAGAAGCATGCTTAAACCAAATATTGTAACAGTTTGACTTTTTATTAAAACATTATGGTACTAAATGTTTATTATTGTTATTATTTTATATCATAGTCTGGTTATCATAAAACATCATCATTTAGTTGTCAACCGTTTCATAGTTTTTAATAAATGTTTCAGGGATATTTAAAAATACATATTTTTTGCGATTCTATTAACGTTACCAAACATGTGGCAAGAAGAGAAACTATTTAAAAACAATTCAGTCTCATAATCTATGGCTGTGAAGGATTGCTCTAAAAAATAAACCAAGTATTTGGCGCCAACAGCACTACTGTATTTAACAATACAAGAAAGCTCTCCAGCATATTTCTTGATCCTTCATAAAAAATTAATGTGTTAACAACACCTAGGTAATATATTAAGTGTGTTTTATTTTATGTAAATTATTTCGTTGATTAAACCAAAATAATCCAACTTACCAATGTTCCCCTCTATTGAGATCTTCAATGCCCGTTTTTCGAAACTGAGGTCAGCGTCGTGGCTTGAACAATATCTCTTCGGAGGAGTAGCCATTATTGCATAAAATACTTAAATAAATAAACAAGCCACTGTATTATATATAATGTTTAAAAGTCTCTAAAACCAGCTTAACGCTACCGCGCGCGCCTAAACAATTTGAACAGGTCGAAATTCGCTGCAGGTCTGCACGTGGTCAGCGTCGCGGGGGCGGGGCTCTGGTAAACTCATTGTGTGATTGGCCAAGTCTACAAAAGCCTCTGTTTCATTGGTTGACGTTTACAGTGTGCTGAGTTTTGCCTGTTCTTGTGAGACGTTTCCTGTTCTTTATCTTGTAAACATGATGCAAGACAACGTTCATAAACATTTTTAAATTATTTAAATCTCCCAAGATTCATATAGCAAGTGATCACAGATGCGGAGGGAAAGATTCAAACTGTAGACAGACAAATATTACACAATGAAACTTTTTTAAGTTGCTGGGAGCAAACAAGAGTGTCCCGATAAGACTGTAAACCTTTGCAAAAAAACAGCTAAGTAACTAAGCAGTCAAACATGTTTTGTGTTCAAAACATTATAAAAACTAATAACATCAGACAATCTGAATTGTCACTCTTATATACTATTATATAAATGTGCTGCCCATTATATAAATCAATGTGGCCAGTGGTCTGGCTAACCAGCAGAGGGCAGCATGTGACTACGGCAACACGAATATCAAGCAAAAATGTTTTCCCGCATATATTTTCAACCATGTAAAATAAGTGATAATTATCTATTGTTGGGTCTTTATCTGTCACGTACAGAAGCATTGTACTCGCTATCTCTGTTAGGTAAATTAAGTCAATGGCATTAACAGTTGTGTGTTTAGCTAAATGTGACGGAAAAAAGGTGCTTAAACAGCTATTTAGTAAGTTAAGGTTTTATTACTTACATTAAATGAGATGGAGTGGTCCATATGGCTTAAACACGTGGTTTTTATAGATATGAGTGCGTTTTATTCACACGACGAGGTGGCCGAGTGGTTAAGGCGATGGACTGCTAATCCATTGTGCTCTGCACGCGTGGGTTCGAATCCCATCCTCGTCGAGATACATGTTTTTCATTTGTCCCGTTGTTTAAAATATTAATAAACAAAAAAAGAAAACCTATGCTTCAATACTGCTGCATTTAGAAATATTTAAAAAAATATTGAATACTGTTCATTTACTGTACAAATGTTTTAGTTAGTTTACACTGTTAGTTGTTGTTTGTTAAGTTTCTTTTTTGAAGTTTTCCTGATGTCTCTACTGCCATTCAGTCTAAAACAGTTCCTTGATGGATCAGCTTCCCATAGACCACATGTAGACAGAAATGCATTATTTAACTGTTAAAAGCAGATGTTTTAAATGCTCAGACAAATATTTCAGCTGATCAAGTCGGTCATTATATGATAATTATATGTCAACAATCCTAACGCAGTAAACAAACTGACCGTTTCATGCTTTTGTTGCTCCACTAGACTCCAAAATGGCTTATAGCTTTTACAGTATTTAAAAAAAAATGTGCAAAACAATATTTTGGTGAATAAACCACAAAGAAAAACACGTGATTAGAAAAAAAAAACTACAATGACGTAGTGCAAGTTCGGCTTTTATTAAAATCACGTTAGTAGAAAACATATACAAAAACTCAAATATCGATGACTGGTGGGACTGTGACTGTCATTTTCCTCGCTGCTATCAAAGCAGGCGCGGATTTGAACTGGAATGCTGAAATGTGTTGATCAAATTTTTTGGTGACAGCAAGTGAGATTTATTTGAATAGTACTAGTATTTGTTAAACACTTTAGTGGGATACAGTGAAAAACATAAATTGCTTGCTGAAACAAATGGTTGTCGATGTGTTATTATGGAATAATAATAATAACAATAAAAAAATCCTGTTGGCATACTTTTTATTCTTTTATGTAAGTGTTTTGTGCCTGTCCTGTTTCTGTGGGCTCATGACTATTACTGTTTTTCTGTAACATGATTTCTTTTTCTCTGCCTTAATGGTCAAAATCCTAAAATAAAAGTAACATGGGCATCTCCAGTATTACTGTATATCTTATCCAAATGCCACAATGTTATAGTCACCATTAGTCAAACAACTTTTCCTGATTTAAATGAAGTGACATTAACTGTTAAGCTGATGCACTTAGACCTGTTTCATCTCTAATGTGTAAATGTCTCGATCAAAACAGCCTGAAGTCTCTTGACAAACAGTTGTAGTTACATATCTCACTTTTGGGGGTGCTGTAGCATAAACTGTGCGAGTGGAACAAATAAATTTAAGATGTTGATATTATATATATTTTCATTTCTTCTCGTAGGCTTCATAAAAATTCTCATTCATTGTATTATATTAAAAAGGGGTGCATGCTAAATTATATTTGCTATGTCCCACTTTACACAAAATATCTCTTCTACAGATTAAGGGGTTACTGCTACACTTCCATTGGAAAATAATTGATGTTCTCTCCATTGTCTGAAAAGAATGTCTGAATGTTGAATTGTGCACCTAGTGACTATTTTGCCCTTATATCCCACAGGATCCTACAGAATACCAAAGTGACATCAGTGTGATCACACCAAAACAGCTTGACGAAGTCCAGGGTCATTGCTGATTTTTTTTAAAAAGTCATGTTTGCTCAAGCTCGAGAATTTGCAGTGCTTGATTTTTCAGGCTTGGAGGTGGTGGTCCAGCGGTAACAGTCTGTGACGCTTTTGCTCCGTGGCTCTACAGCACAACTAGTGCAATACACAATGCCTAACGCTAACATGACCACAATAAAAACACATAGAGGTACCAGCAGTGCCACAAGCAGCCAGCTTTTGTCGTGTTTCTTCCTGTCACCTGGATGCTGTTCTGTTCCTGATGCCAATGCATCTTCTGGTATTTGCAATGTTGGAGGAGTGAGCATGACAAAATCCCATTTTCTCTTAGGCACAGATGTCAAAGCCTCTGAGGGTCCTTTATTTCCTGAAGTCCTTACATCTGCTGTATCACCAGCTGCTATTGATATTTCCTCCTCATGTGCGTCCTCTTGATGTGAATCAGCTGAAGTTGTAGTATCCATCAAAAAGTTTGATGAAGGTGAATTCAAAGATGCATGCTCAATTAAATCAAGTTCCTGTGTGGTCACATCTCCATCCCGTGTCTTCTCCGTAAACCAGCTCAGGTAAGTCGGATGCCACTCTGCGCTTGGGGAATCTGTTAGCGATTCCAGAAGGTTGGCATCTGTCATCAGTTCAGGCAAGCCGGGATCTTTCAGTGTTGCATCAGCTGATTCAGCCATCAAGTGTTCATCCTCTTCGACTGGCCGACAGTAGTAGTTGTCCTCTTGCAACATATAACCCTCCTCACATTGACACTCAAATCCACCTTCGTAATTTCGGCACACCTGCTCACAAATGTCTGGAGTTTTACACTCATCGATATCTTCGCATTGCTCTGGATCTTCTTCGAGTGGAGAGAATCCGTCATGACAGCGGCACATGTAGGAACCAGGCAAGTTCTCACAAATATGGACACACTTTCCTTCCATGCATTCATCCACGTCCACACATTCTCCAAACTCAGACGGAAGGTAGCCCTCGTTGCATCTACACTCGAATGTACCAGGTGCATTGACGCATTCCTGCGGGCATGGTTTCTGCAAGCACTCATCTATATCAAGACAACTCTGACCATCACTAGACAGGAGGTACCCCTCAGGGCACTTGCAGCGATGTCCCTGAGGAGTGGACTCGCACTCAAACTCGCAGTTGGCGCTGTGGCAGGGATCCGAGAGCTGGCAGGTCTTTCCGTCTTCTGCCAGAACGTGATTCTCAGAGCACTCACAGTAGTAATGGGTATCGGAGTTCACACAGTAGTGCTCGCAGCCACCATTGTCCTGTTCACACCAGTCCATCGGAGTGTCAGTGCAGAGCGGTGCATCCTTTGACCATCCAACACTTCCATCCTCTCTCAGCATACACAGTACTGACTGGTCTTCCTTGTCGCCGTCGGGACAAGGAACAGTTGCCACAGAGCCAAAAGGGATGTGAGTAAGAATGGTACTTGCCAGTTCAAACGGGGTGGTGTAGAGTGCAGGACCCCCTCCTTCTTTTTGCAGAGCTGGGCACATCCCTTGGTAGGTGTAGCGGCAGAGGAAACCTTCCACGGCCACTCCACAAGATCCATCGACCCATTTAAAGTTGTTCTTGTCGTTGCCACTTTTATCAGCCGTGTTGTAAGCAATGACCACACAACGAAGAGCAGCACAAGAATTGGCTAAGTCATCACGTTGCCAGTTCGTATACTGTGTTTCCTGATCCCCAGTGACCCAGGTAAAGCCCCTCAAAGGGCGTGTGGCTGAGCACTGCCGAGGTTGACGCTGAAGGCCAATCCACAACCTGATTCTGGGCCGGGAGCTACGTCTGACCCCCGACGATAGGAGGTCATGGATCATGGAAGCTTCTTCTGGTCCTTTAATGGTAGCCAGGTTCCCCCCGTTATCCTTGCAGCTCCTCCAGGACTCCCTGAAGGTCTTGCGCTGGAGATGAATGGAATAGCATCCCTCAGCGTTGCACACGCCGTCCTGCTCCTGCAAGCTTTCTCCCATGACTCCCTTTGACCAATACAAATATAGAAGACCAAAGAAAAGACAGGGATATGCAGCATAGCATTTTCTAACAGTCCTGTTTCCCATAATTGCTTTTTTGTTTTCTACAACTGAGGTATTTCTTGTTATGTCTTGCCTGCAGTTTTTTTCTGATTTAATGTTTAAATTTACCTATGAGCTCTTTCAAACCTCTGGTCTCTCTGCTCAAAGAGATGACTTTTGTCTGCAGTCTGTCTGCAGCAGAGAGACAGAGAAGGAGGGTACAGACGTTTGTTATTGGAAGAGGGGGCGGGTAATGATATTGCTGAGTGGTGGGGGGAGATTCAGCCTGTGGTTTTCCCTTGTGTCATATGGTTTTCATAAGTCTGTTTAAGGAAATAGTTTGTGACCCTGCCAACAAGTCCTCCCCCAGCCCCCCCATCCTCTACTCACTCGCCCAATCACTACAACAATCACTATCACAAATCCATCCATTCATCCAACCCGAAAACTTCATCTTGGGTCATCCTGATCAGATTTCACATTTTTCCATTCTTGTATGGTTCATTTTTCCACAGCTGCTCAGACAGTTCCTTTTGACTTTAAATGAATTCAACATAATTTTTTATATGAAATTAATTTGAAGTGATGCATTTGCTTAAAAATATTTAACTTAATTTTGTATAGCCTACTCTGTCTCATCAATGTATTGATACATTGAAATTCATTTACATAATGGAAAGCAACTAAACATTAGAGAATATGCAAGTTTCATTATACTGTATGTCATCTAAGAAAGTATGTAGAAATTATGAGGAAGAGATGGTTTGATAGCAAACATTAAAAAAAATACACTGGTCTTTTTTAGCAAATTACTTTTCTTGACTGACCAGTGTAAAAAATGTGAAAATGGAATTTCAGTGCAAGAAAGAAAAAAAAAACTCTAAGAGGTCATGCATCATTTTTTTTTATCTTGTCTTGATCCATTCTTAACATAATAATTTTCTTGCAATCTTGACTTGCATGCCACTCACCATTCATGTCAAACATTCTATAACCATGTAATATAAATAGTGCTTAGAAATTCTGTTTTTTTTACCTACAGACTAAGAGAATGCAAACTTTAAAGTTGAGATCTCAAGAAAAATAAGTCATAATCAAAAAAAATAATAATAGTGCATGGGCTCTTAAAGGGTTAGCTCACCCCAAAATGAAAATTCTGTCATTAATTACTCCTCCTCATGTCGTTCCAAACCCATAAGACCTTTGTTTATCTTCGGAACGCAAATTAAGATATTTTTGATGAAATCCAAGAGCTTTCTGATGCTGCATAGACAGCAATGCAACTGACACGTTCAAGGCCAAGAAACGTAGTAAGGACATCCAAAATAGTCCATGTGACATCAGTGGTTCAACCGTAATGTTATGAAGCTACGAGAATACTTTTTGTGCAAAAAGAAAACAAAAAGAATGACTTGAATAAAGTCATTCTTTTTGTTTTCTTTTTGCACAAAAAGTATTCTCGTAGCTTCATAACATTACGGTTGAACCACTGATGTCACATGGACTATTTTGGATGTCCTTACTACGTTTCTTGGCATTAAACGTGTCAGTTGCTTTGCTGTCTATGCAGCATCTGAAAGCTCTTGGATTTCATCAAAAATATCTTAATTTGTGTTCTGAAGATGAACAAAAGTTTTAGGGGTTTGGAAATATATGAGGGTGAGTAATTTATGACAGAATTTTCATTTTTGGGTAAATTATCCCTTTAAAAATTCTAGGCAGAACAAAAACATAAGTATAGTAAAAGCAGAACTGCTCTATCTGCTGTTGGACTGATTCAAGGATTTAAAGGTGATGTTTATAAAAAGTGAGAATATGTAGAGGTTTCCTCACGGTGGTCAGAGCCTTCTTCTCAAATGCATGGAGCCACTAAACCACAAAGGGTCAAAGCTTCCCCCTTTAAGACAGAAGTTAATTGTTTGTCCAAGACCACAACCTAATGTTCTCCAATTTGAACTCAGACCCTCATAAATTTTAGATATCCGGTTATTGAAACATTCTTTATTTTTGAGACATTGATCCACATTGAGCTCAAGGATATCAGGTATTGTTATCTCTAATCTTCACCAGCACAGAAGTCAGCAGATCAGCAGTCTTACTTAAGCAAAGCCTGCTGTTCATTGCTTCAGACCTTACTGTACTCAACTTGGAATAACCCCACTCACTCTTTGTCTCTACAAACTCTCTCACATTTATTTCTCTAAACCAAATAATAAACCTTTCTGAAATCCATCCCAAAAATTTCACTTACCTATTCCAATTTAAACAAGTCTATCCTGGTGTGGACTTTTTAACTCGAACATACTTGACCAAAGTAAAATTCCCCAAATACCTCTTATTATACGGATAAAATAACAGAATAATCTCATAAATATTCACATGGAAGAGACAAAAGAAGGACCACAGATGAATTCTGCAAAAACATGGATGAATTCTTTCTACGGAAAAAAAAAAAATATTTCAGAAAAAGGTCCATTTTGATTTTGTTTACATAACCCTCCAGACACACTAATCTACATAGGCCTTTTTTTTCTCCTCAATTCTCCAGACGTTGAAACAAACTCTATTCTGAGGACACATCTGCCTGCTATTCCACATTAAAAGCTGAGATTTGCATCTTTGCTTGCGCAAGATAAGGCTTCCTGAATAGAGATCAGAAAGACTGGATGCATAAAGCAACACAACCGTTCTTATGTTTCATAGCATGGAATTTTTCTGTGACAAGCACATAGATACGGAAACAGTGTCAGCTGAACAATTTTTTCCACCACTTTGAGGAATGACAGACTGATTGTATTGCCAAATTCACTTCATTTCAGCAGTCAAGTCTGTACAGCTTGAAGTTCACACAAAAGTTCACACAGTCAATCACGGTCAATTGAGAACCTTTTTGTACTTATGGGTTTGTTTGTAGAATATGATAGTAATCTTCGATATGGCCCGTTACAAGCTTGGTAAAACCATATTAAAGTGATATAACAGCCATAGTAGTTTAACTGCCTATTCATGTCATTGTGTGCACAGCTTTCAGAAAGCAGTGCTATGCTGTTTGGTCAGCCCATAAAAGAAACACTTATATCAGATTGGCCCTCTCCCCTGACTAGTATTTCAAAACAATTAAATAATGGTCATGAGTGTTACAAAGGGTCAGTTCCTGACCTAGGTCTGCAGACTGGAGATTTTATCCTGAGTATACATCCTCAGAAGTAGCTATTTTTGCAAGTGTTATGTTTTTCCTCTTGATCTTAACATTATATGCCTTTTATCGATTTAAGACTCTTGGGGAAATGTTTCAAACACAATTAACATTAACCAAGTGGTTCTTACATTTGTTTAGTGATAGCCTACATTTTTCTTAAAAAAAAAAAAAAGCTCTGAAAAAAAGTTTATATTTTTTAGCTTTATATTTTTTCTGATGAATAACAGAACATTAAAAAAACTAAACTTCATGAACGTTTTGTAGTTAGGCCTGCAATATTCTCTTCTTTTCTGTAATTTCTATGTTGCAAAAGAAAATTAATAAATAATAATTGATAGTGCTTAGCAGAAACAATATGAAAGGTATAGTTGACCTCAAATAAAAATCCTGTCATTATACTCACTCTCAAACCCGTCTGACAGTTTTTTTCTGTGAAACACAAGCATGAGTGGATAGCTGTAAAGCTCCAAAAAGCTAAAAAAAAAAAAAAAAAAAAGAAAATTTGTAATATTAATTTAGTTATTTATCATTTTGATTCAGACTCACTCCGTCAGTGACTCGTTCAAAGTGCTTACCGAGTTTACAACTGACTCACTGAATACAGGCTTATAGGTTTGTGAGACTTACATCAGTCATTTTAAACTCTCAAAGAAGGCAGAAATATTCTTAGAAAATAAAATTATATTTAAATGACACATATACAATCAGAATACAATTAATAAGCCATCCATAAATATTTATTTTATACGTAGCCTTATCTTTACAATTAATGATGCAATGCAAAAGTATCTAGAACTTAGCACCCCATTTACGTCAAAACTAGAAGTCGTAGGCTAACTTATGCACAGTTGATGCAACCAGCTCCTGTGTTGTAATGGTTTTGTCTATAAATGTTACCACTCAGCGAACTTACTTATTAAAAGCACAACTCTTCAACCCACTGTGTCAAAGCTTCAAATTCTATATGACTATCAAAGGATGTTGTTTGTATGTTTGCCCCCAGCTGAGCATGAAGGACCCTGCCCAATGTATGCACATAAGTGATGGACCCTAGGGGAATATCCTGATGAGGAATGCTGGGAAACAGTGTTTACTCATTCTGGAAGGGGGGGTTGCTTTTAACATCCTGTCTCCCATTTTTTCAACACCCAACGTTGACAGATCAGAAAGCCACTAGAGGTGTCTGCACTAGTAGGTTTGATTTAGCAGGACTTTCTGCTCACCTCTCTAACCCTGGATGACCTTTAACCTGTTCATGCCCCTGACCTCTTGCATGTTTAATTTCCAACAGCTCACATAAACAGGAAAATATTGCTACAGTGACTCTTGGGTGGTTTGGGATGTGCTCTTTCTGTATTTTTGTCGATTCAAATGAACTGTTTTAAAAGGCTTGCAAGAATATACAACGCATGTCTGTTGGTGGAAAAGAGGTTTGGAAAAACTGGAAGCTTATGGGTTCTTATGTAATTCTTTTCTAATTCAGTACACAGGCCGAGCCTATATTTCATTCTGTCATCAGCTGCTTGTTCCAAGTCAGAGGTTGTAGCCAACATCGAAGCGCTACGTTCACGCTTTTCCTCATTCCGAAATGATCATAGTTACTTTGATAAAATGTCAATAAAACACACATATACGACCTGCTGTGGAGAATAAACCAATAAATCTCCTTTTTTCACTACTTCATCCATGATAAGCTACTCATTTTTTCCTACTGCATCAGATTTTTTAAGAGCAAGCTAGCTTTCACAGAACATTTGTTTTCTTCTCCCATCCTCTTTTTTCAGTTTTCATTCTGTGCTAAGAGCTTAAACAAAAACTAGCCATTTACCCTGACCTCCTCCATCCCTTTCTGGTTTTCCAATTGTAGTTTGTGACTGTAGGAGGCTTTGATCTATAAAACCATCTCACTCTGGTCCTCAAGCCAGGTATGAAAGTCTGCAATGACTTCTCCTAGTTTCTTTATTACCTCAGCTCCTCTTCTAACTGATGTGCATAGCATATGCTGGCTCTGATCTAGATAGCATCTGCTCATTCTCTCTGTAGATTTGCTTACTTAGATTGAGAAACCTTCACATTCCTCAGAGCGTTTCTTCACTGGTGAGGCTGAGGTCTTTGTTGTATAGTCTTCAGCAGTGATGCTTCATGAAAAGAATCAAATTGCAGACGTCGCTCTGAATATCACTATGGTCTAGACAGCCCAAAAATAGTTTGTAAAGGCCAAGATATAAAGAAAAACTCGTGTTTGGTGTCTGCTGGTAGTCTATGATCTTAAAGTCCTTAAAGTATCTCACAGGTCCCTTCGGGATAGTAGCGCTTGGCAGGCTTAGTGTCTGGTTGCATTGCTAACAGAAGTATCACTATGTTGAAATCACATGTTACTTCTGCTACTGCGAGACTTTAAGCAGACTCCTTTTGGAATCCTCTACTGGTTGAAAAATTCTTGATTCACTGCCATCAAACAGTCCCTTAGTATTTAGTAGCAGCTTTTAACCAATCCCATGTTATTTTTTCCCCTCACACCTATTATGCAATAATATATATATCTGTCTACACATACTTGGACCATGCAGGGAGAGCAGTAAAGGACATCAGGTGAGGTGTAAGGGTTAATGAGAACAAACCCCTGATGCTACTGTGAATGGTCTGGGTCAGGGGTTCCCTAACTCTTTACATCAGGCAGATGCTTTTATCCAAAGTGGCACTGCATTCCCATATTATTAGTTCATGCATTCCCTGGAAATCGATCCCATTACCTTGGTGTTGTTAGCGGCACACTTTACAGTTTAAGCTGCAGGAACACTTTTTCATACTAGGAACCACACAGAGAGGTGTAATAAATCTCAAGACCCACCATAAAAGTTTTAGAACAATTTTTGAAGAAAAAATATTTTTATGTATTTCCTTATATTATCATATTATTGTCATATTATTTCATTGGATAAGCTTGCTTACTAGCCTACATTTCATCACATTTCCATAATGTGTATGGAAAGCTATAAAAATGAAGATATGAACAAAGACATGACTGTACATGCAAAAAAAAGAGAGAATATTTTTTGCTTTCCTGGTGGCATAGCAAGTATGAACAGGCATATTAATGTAGCTAATGATGCATTGACCTTGTACTTCAATAAGTAAATGATATGTTTATTCAGAAGCCACTCTGACATTAGAAGGATTTAAAAGGATAGTTCACCCATAAATGAAAATTACCCCATGATTTACTCACCCTCAAACCAACCTAGGTGTATATGACTTTCTTTTTTCAGATGAATACAGTCAAAGTTATATTCAAAAATGGCCTGGCTCTTCCAAACTTTATAATGGCATTGAATGTAAGGGTTGGGGTTTTTTGAAGCGTAAAAAAGTGCATCCATCCATTATAAAAAGTGCTCCACATGGCTCCAGGAGGTTAATAAAGGCCTTCTGAAGCGAAGTGATACATTTGTGTAAGAAGAATGTCCATAATTAAAACTTTGTAAACCGTAATCTCTAGTTTCCACTAACTGTTGTACGTGTGCTCACGAGAGAGTGGCAATCCAGCGGATGATGCAGGATGTAGGTGTAGCGTAAGCTCTGGTGAGAATATCCCAGTCTCGCAAGACCCAAGTTTTGTTTACAGGAGCAAAGGAAGCAAAGTATCCTTTGTTTAGCAAAACAAAACCAGTGTCTTAACTTATACTGAAATCCTCCAACATTTTTCTTTACAAATCCTCGTTTTGTACTTCTCAATCATGACCAGTGTTTTGTTTCACTCTCTTCTCTGTGTTTCCGTGTTCATCACTTCTCACCAGAGCTTACGCTATGTCTGCATCCTACGTCATCCGCTGGAATGTCACTCTCTCGTGAACCTGCGTACGAAAGTTAGGGGAAGCTAGAGATTACAGTTCATAAAGTTACTTACACAAACGTATCGCTTCGCTTCAGAAGGCCATTATTAAGCCCCCGGAGTTGTGTGGAGCACTTTTTATGATGGATGGATGCACTTTTTTGGGCTTCAAAATCTCAACCACCATTCACTGTCATTATAAAGCTTGGAAGAGCCAGTACATTTTTTATATAACTCCAGTTGTACTCATCTGAAAGAAGAAAGACATATACACCTAGCATGGCTTGAGGGTGAGTAAATCATGGGATAATTTTCATTTTTGGGTGAACTATTCCTTTAAACCGCTAACTCCTGAGTTTGTGAAACCTTTTGAATGTTTCAGTAAAATAACTGATTCATAAGAGTAATTTCTCATTGAATCGGATTACACCAGTCTCACTATATAATTGTGTGCTGCAGCGCACAACCAAAGCTGCCTCTAAAAGCAAGAAACACTGCCGCATTCATATCAGAAAGATGTAAATACAAATTATGCCCAGCAGCGAACTTGTTAACTGAATTTGAGAACTTACTTTTTTATATTTCTGAAATGGCATGAATGCATCTTTCTCACACTTCACCTGACCCACCAAAGTCGCAACTCACAATTTGAAAAGCACTTGTGTATAACAATCTTAAACAGGTGGCCGTGAAAAAAGGAAAAAAGACAATAAAATTAGCTTGGATATGGGCTTTAGCACTTTTACCTCACACATACCGTAGACGCACGTTACCTTGAGGCGGTACGCGTTATCCAATGATAATGAGCTTTACAAAAACAAGGTGTTGAGTTCATTCAGTATGTGCATACGGATTTAATGGGTTCCATCGTTTGTTTATTGACTCAAAGCGGCATGGCTCTCCAGCGAGGCCGACCCTACAGGGCCTCTGAGCAGGAGGCAGCAGCCACTCATCATTCATGAGACATCCTGAAACTATTAGTCAAGACTATGTGGCAAACGAATTCAGCAGA